>JAJSOF020000005.1:5120000-5832500 GCA_025594305.2 Periplaneta americana
TCCAATACTTACTGATTTTATATTAACTTTTTCCCACCTTAAATTTATTACGTAATTATTTAAATATATTTCGTTTGTTATTGTCTTCCCTTCAACTATTGCACCAGTTTCGTCTTTTTTTTATTTTATTGGGTTATTTTACGACGCTGTATCAACATCTAGGTTATTTAGCGTCTGAATGAAATGAAGGTGATAATGCCGGTGAAATGAGTCCGGGGTCCAGCACCGAAAGTTACCCAGCATTTGCTCACATTGGGTTGAGGGAAAGCCCCGGAAAAAACCTCAACCAGGTAACTTGCCCCGACCGGGATTGGAACCCAGGCCACCTGGTTTCGCGGCCAGACGCGCTGACCAAGTTTCGTCTTACGTTAGACAACCAAAGTTTCTAGTCATATTACCAGGAAGAAAGTGCTGGTGGTACAGTAGTGGCAGTAGTATAATGGTGGTTTAAAATGTTTCTTTATTATATATTTTACTTTTATGAAAGTACAGTGCCTCTAATTATAATTTGTAATGTTTCTCGTCTTAAAAGATTTAACATCTTTATTATAATTGCTATTTTATGTCTTTCTTTCTTACTCTGCTTAACCTCACCTTTTATCCAAGTGACACACAGTTACGGATAGAGAAGGAAGATCAATTTGATCGTATACATAGACAGCTTATAAATGTGAGATTCCATGGACATGGGATCGGCATGACGCAGAGCCACCGCTGGGACATCACAGGACAATTACAAGACAACAGAAACGCAGTCTCGTCAACGGAACACGGGTTTTTTCGATGCCGAGAATCGAACCTCGGACCACTAAGTTGTGAACTCCACGTACCATACACATAGCCACAATGGCAGACCTCTTTTATAAATACTCGGCTTTTTACTTATTTTTCAATTGTAAATAATGTAGTTAGTTTAGGGATTCATTAATTCAGTGTTTCATAAACACTTGTGGTATTGAAAATTATTATTTTTGGACTTAAAACGTGAGTCTCAGTATTGATTGTTTTATAAGAAATAGTTGCTAACAAATGTGATATGATTCGTTTTGTGTTTCTAGAAGCTGAAATGATTTCATTTTACGCATTTACTTACTATTTATTACTATTTTCGAGTATTTACTAAATGGTAATATTTTTATTTTATGAGATTTCATTATGCTACTTATTGTCTTGCAAATAAATTATTTAAATTATTTTAGTTATTGGCACTGGCATAAAACTCAGCAAACTCCACTAATTAGACCTAATTCTTCCTTACGACTTTATTTTTCCTTGTAAAACTCTTAATGGTATATATTACACAAGATAGCAATTTTCGTTCACTTGTGATCCGATAAATAATATGGAAGATAAAATGGTACAATGACGACGGGATAAAAGGGAGCTGTAAGGAACCATTTATAAACAAAATTATGCTGCGTAAAATAACTTCATTAGATACCTTACAACAGAAAGTAACAGCATTAAAGGTTGTTACTAAACTGTATCAAAAATACAGACTGCAAACCTTGTTACGAAGTACTTAACATCCTAAATACATACCTCGCAATGAAAAAGTAATGTGAACTTTGCTGC
Organism: Periplaneta americana; assembly: GCA_025594305.2. Lineage (NCBI taxonomy): Eukaryota > Metazoa > Arthropoda > Insecta > Blattodea > Blattidae > Periplaneta > Periplaneta americana. The sequence continues at coordinate 5,121,576 of JAJSOF020000005.1, forward strand.
AAAAAACAAAATTAACAAGCATTTTTGATCAAATTGTACTAACGACCTTTCTGCGACAAAGTAATATAGCACTAAGTTCTTTATTCGAAAAATAAGTATAACACGGAAGCTTATATAACAAAATGTGGAAGTAATCCTTGCTGTAATTTCCCAAGAACGTGCACCACCGACATAAACTTTGCTATAAACTTGTGACAGCAATACAAACTTTACTACGAAACTGTGAGAGGACAATAAACTTTGTTACGAAACTGCAACAGAAATATAAACTTTGCTACGAAACTGTGACAGGAATGTAAGCTTTGCTATGAAACTGTGACAGCTACATAAATTTTGCTATAAATTTATGACAGCAACACAGACTTTACTACGAAACTATAACAGACATATAAACTTTGCTATGAAACTGTGACAGCTAAATAAACTTATGACAGCAACAGAAACTTTACTACCAAACTGTGACAGAAATGTAAGCTTTGCTATGAAACTGTGACAGCTACATAAATTTTGCTATAAATTTATGACAGCAACACAGACTTTACTACGAAACTATGACGGACATATAAACTTTGCTATGAAACTGTGACAGCTAAATAAACTTATGACAGCAACAGAAACTTTACTACCAAACTGTGACAGAAATGTAAGCTTTGCTATGAAACTGTGACAGCTACATAAATTTTGCTATAAATTTATGACAGCAACACAGACTTTACTACGAAACTATAACAGACATATAAACTTTGCTATGAAACTGTGACAGCTAAATAAACTTATGACAGCAACAGAAACTTTACTACCAAACTGTGACAGAAATGTAAGCTTTGCTATGAAACTGTGACAGCTACATAAATTTTGCTATAAATTTATGACAGCAACACAGACTTTACTACGAAACTGTAACAGACATATAAACTTTGCTATGAAACTGTGACAGCTAAATAAACTTATGACAGCAACAGAAACTTTACTACCAAACTGTGACAGAAATGTAAGCTTTGCTATGAAACTGTGACAGCTACATAAATTTTGCTATAAATTTATGACAGCAACACAGACTTTACTACGAAACTATAACAGACATATAAACTTTGCTATGAAACTGTGACAGCTAAATAAACTTATGACAGCAACAGAAACTTTACTACCAAACTGTGACAGAACTGTAAGCTTTGCTATGAAACTGTGACAGCTACATAAATTTTGCTATAAATTTATGACATCAACACAGATTTTACTACGAAACTATAACAGACATATAAACTTTGCTATGAAACTGTGACAGCTAAATAAACTTATGACAGCAACAGAAACTTTACTACCAAACTGTGACAGAAATGTAAGCTTTGCTATGAAACTGTGACAGCTACATAAATTTTGCTATAAATTTATGACAGCAACACAGACTTTACTACGAAACTATGACGGACATATAAACTTTGCTATGAAACTGTGACAGCTAAATAAACTTATGACAGCAACAGAAACTTTACTACCAAACTGTGACAGAAATATAAACTTTGCTACGGAACTGCGACAGAGATATAAATTTTACTACAAAACTGTGACAGAAATATAAACTTTGCTACGAAGCTGTGACAGAAATATAAACTTTGTTACGAAACTGTGACAGAAATATAAACTTTGCTACGAAGCTGTGACAGAAATATAAACTTTGCTACGAAACTGTGTCAGAAATATAAACTTTGCTACGAAGCTGTGACAGAAATATAAACTTTGCTACGAACCTGTGACAGAAATATAAACTTTGCTACGAAGCTGTGACAGAAATATAAACTTTGCTACGAAACTGTGACAGAAATATAAACTTTGCTACGAAGCTGTGACAGAAATATAAATTTGTTACGAAACTGTGACAGAAATATAAACTTTGCTACGAAGCTGTGACAGAAATATAAACTTTGTTACGAAACTGTGACAGAAATATAAACTTTGCTACGAAGCTGTGACAGAAATATAAACTTTGCTACGAAACTGTGACAGAAATATAAACTTTGCTACGAAACTGTGACAGAAATATAAACTTTGCTACGAAGCTGTGACAGAAATATAAACTTTGCTACGAAGCTGTGACAGAAATATAAGCTTTGCTACGAAGCTGTGACAGAAATATAAACTTTGCTACGAAACTGTGACAGAAATATAAACTTTGGACAGAAATATAAACTTTGCTACGAAACTGTGACAGAAATATAAACTTTGCTACGAAACTGTGACAGAAATATAAACTTTGGACAGAAATATAAACTTTGCTACGAAACTGTGACAGAAATATAAACTTTGCTACGAAGCTGTGACAGAAATATAAACTTTGCTACGAAACTGCAACAGAAATATAAACTTTGCTACGAAACTGTGACAGAAATATAAACTTTGGACAGAAATATAAACTTTGCTACGAAACTGTGACAGAAATATAAACTTTGCTACGAAGCTGTGACAGAAATATAAACTTTACTACGAAACTGTGATAAAATATAAACTTTGCTACGAAACTGTGACAGAAATATAAGCTTTGCTACGAAACTGCGACAGAAATAAAAACTTTACTACGAAACTGTGATAAAATATAAACTTTGCTACGAAACTGTGACAGAAATATAAGCTTTGCTACGAAACTGCGACAGAAATATAAACTTTGCTATGAAACGGTGACAGCTACTAAACTTTGCGATTAATTTATTGACAGCAACACAAACTTTATTACGAAACTGTGACAACCATAAACTTTACTACCAAACTGTGACAGAAATATAAGCTTTGCTACGAAACTGCGACAGAAATAAAAACTTTACTACGAAACTGTGATAAAATATAGACTTTGCTACGAAACTGTGACAGAAATATAAGCCTTGCTACGAAACTGCGGCAGAAATATAAACTTTGCTATGAAACTGTGACAGCTACACTTTACTATTAATTTATTGACAGCAACACAAACTTTATTACGAAACTGTGACAGAACCATAAACTTTACTACCAAACTGTGACAGAAATATAAACTTTGCTATGAAACTGTGACAGCTAAACAAACTTTACTATAACTTATGACAGCAACACAAACTTTACCACGAAGCTGTGACATAAATATAAACTTTGCTACGAAACTGCGACAGAAATAAAAACTTTACTACGAGACTGTGATAAAATATTAGCTTTGCTACGAAACCCTGACAGAAATTTAAGCTTCGCGACAGAAATAAAAACTTTACTACGAAACTGCGGCAGAAATAAAAATTTTACTACGAAACTGACAGAAATATAAACTTTGTTACGAAACTGTGACAGAAATATGAACTTTGCTTCGAAACTGTGACAAGTAGGTAAACTTTGACACGACAATTGTAATAAAAACACAGACTGTAGGTCCTACCACATTACAGTAGGAATGCACACTTTACTGTAGAAGTATAAATACATATTTTGGTAAGGAAACTTAACGATAACCAATTTTTCTTTAAAAAAAAAGTATTTTCAGATGTAGATAAAATAAAAATCACAGCTTGTTATTAAAATTAAGCGAAATGAAGTATACATTAAAATTAAGAGAGAAAAGAATTTCGGTACGAAAAAAATCTCAGCGTGGACTTAATTACAGAAGTTATATTATGAAAAATTATTTGCTACAAATATACGGCGACAATATATTCGGTTAGAAGAAAATGAGCTAAACAATGACCGTGCTACTATGAAAAAGAATCAGATACAAGGAGAATAAAAACACGTAGAGTTACTGAGCAAATTTAAATAGCACAATTGTTAGTTGTGGGACGTGAGGGCTCAGCAGTTCGCACCCCAGAAGAACACACTCACCTCTGCTGCTGTTTGTAGCGAAGCGATGTCCAGCGCAGCCCCCCCGGCGCGACAACCTCTTCCCGCCAAACCTCAGAGCGCGTGCGCTGCCCTCGGATCGATTATGACAAGAAAAAAGTCTTCCGCCAGCGCCTCCGAGTATCTGTCGCACAGATTCGTCCTCCAGTCGTCTTCTTTCCAGTTGAAACTGATCGAATTTGCGAAAGTAACCCGACTGTTTCAATATTAAAAACTGCAAACAAAACTTTAACTCTTCGGCATCATCCTTCTTTTGTTTAGCTCACCAATTATGTATGCATATTATGTTCTCCAGGTACTGAAAGCAACTTCACGAATTTGGCACGCCATAAAAAAAAAAGGAAGAAAAAAGAGAAGGGTTCACTCGAGTCCCTATTAAACAAAACTTCCTTTTAAGATAACACACTTTCTTCAACACTTGACCTTTAACAGAAACGTCCCTCTTCTTTAGCAGACATCGTTCAAGAGTGAAACAGTCTGTCATTTGTTTTCACTGATCAGAACTCCGAACATAAAATATTAGCCTCTCGTCACTTGTTTGTAACATTTGTATGAATTTCGTCATTCATTTGTCTACTTATTTTTTAATGATAAAATGTGAATATCAAAATACTATTGTTTCAACTTTCCGAACACGCTCACTCGACAGTTGACTGTCACAATTTAAATTAAATTCCTGTATTAAATTTTTTTCTGTCATATTATCTTCGGTTAAAGACGTGGACCTCACGGAATCCACCCAGTGCCTAGCATCGCAGTGTCTTATGCCGCCAACTGCCAGTTCCTCGCGTGCTGTGGCTATACAGGTCACCACCACCACCACTACTACTACGAACCAACCAACTATATGCATCACAACACACCACGAACTAAACACAATCTCTGCTATCCAGCCAACTTATAAAACAACGTAACGAAAATGTTCTTCTTCACGACAATAAAAAAAAGAATAATGTCTTGTAGTAACAGTGGCTACAACCAGACGAGTAACTCCGCCCAATTTCGACTACGTCATATCTACGTCACTATTTAGAAGCGCCATGGACTAGTATCATACAACGGAGAAGGTCCAGAGGTGTACGTAGCTTGTTATGCATGGGAGAGAGATTCTCCCCCTCCCCCCGACTACCATCGTATGAATCGGACTTCGACACTAATGAAACATCAGACACACTGGTAGACGTGTTTCACGTAGTGAGGCTTACCGGGTTACTCGAAACACCGTCGCAATCGTAAATTTCCACCATGATCTGAGCCAGGGGCCCCAATCAGGGAGGACACGGTAGAATTTTTGAGGGCACAAAGCAAAACTCCTAATGTGACATATTATTTTTAAATTTACCTGTAACAAATATATTGGGATATTTAATTTAATTTAAGGACAAGCTAACTTCTGCTAAAATTGAAATTAATTGTAGGCAGGTCTAAATTATACATTACTGACCGACTTAATTATTGATCTTCTTACGTAAGAAAGGAACCAACCTACCTATCTAATCACAAGAAGAATTATAGCTCCAACACGATCACTAATGCTACTACATTGCACTAACAAGCTTCCTGAGTTCTAGTTAATACCTGTACTTGATTTCGACCAAATACTGACTGCACTGTGGATATTCTGTGATTCTCCAAGAATATGATTACTTACCTTAACAGCAATACATTACAAAACAAAATTAAACATGGACTTGAAGCAATATTCATTACACAAGAGATAGGAACGATACAATCGCTTACAGTGAATAGGATTTCAGACTTTGGCTTGATTTGGACTTGGCATAACTTGGAATTTTTTGACATGATTCATACTTGACTTGAAAAGACTCGCACTTGACTTGGCATGACTTGAACTTGACTTAATTTAAATTTGACTTGGCATGAATTTAACTTGACATGACTTAGATTGGACTTTACTTTAATTTCTTGAAATGGCTTAGATTGGAGTTGGCATGACTTGACATGATAGAGATTGAACTTGGCATGACTTTGACTTCATATGACTCTGATTTGGTAAGACTTGGACGTGATGATTTGGACCTTACTTGACATGACTTGAAATTGATCTGATAAGACTTAGACTTGACTGGTATGACTTGACATGACTTGAAATTGATCTGATAAGACTTAGACTTGACTGGTATGACTTGACATGACTTGAAATTGATCTGATAAGACTTAGACTTGACTTGGTATGACTTGACATGACTTGAAATTGATCTGATAAGACTTAGACTTGACTGGTATGACTTGACATGACTTGAAATTGATCTGATAAGACTTAGACTTGACTTGGTATGACTTGACATGACTTGAAATTGATCTGATAAGACTTAGACTTGACTGGTATGACTTGACATGACTTGAAATTGATCTGATAAGACTCAGACTTGACTGGTATGATTTGACATGACTTGAAATTGATCTGATAAGACTTAGACTTGACTGGTATGACTTGACATGAGTTGAAATTGATCTGATAAGACTTAGACTTGACTTGGTATGACTTGACATGACTTGAAATTGATCTGATAAGACTTAGACTTGACTGGTATGACTTGACATGACTTGAAATTGATCTGATAAGACTTAGACTTGACTTGGTATGACTTGACATGACTTGAAATTGATCTGATAAGACTTAGACTTGACTGGTATGACTTGACATGACTTGAAATTGATCTGATAAGACTTAGACTTGATTTGGTATGACTTGACATGACTTGAAATTGATCTGATAAGACTTAGACTTGACTTGGTATGACTTGACATGACTTGAAATTGATCTGATAAGACTTAGAATTGACTTGGTATGACTCGACATGACTTGAAATTGATCTGATAAGACTTAGAATTGACTTGGTATGACTCGACATGACTTGAAATTGATCTGGTAAGACTTAGAATTGACTTAGTATGACTTGACATGACTTTAAATTTATCTGATAAGACTAGACTTGACTTGGTATGATTTGGGTTTGACTTGACATGACTTGGACTTAATTTCGCGTGGTTTAAAGTTGAGTTGGATGAATTTGGCATGACTTGTACTTGAAATTGACTTGACTGGAACTTAATTTGACTTAGGCTTGGCTTTCACTAGACTTGACATTACATGATTTGACTTAGGCTTAACTGCGACTTCGAGGAGAATAAGGTGGTTGTGGTTGTAGTTGTGGTGGCGTTGATATGAAGATGATGATGATGATGATGTATTACTGACTAATAAATTGAGAATTTTGTATTAGCCATCGGCGTAGCTCAGGGGTAGACGGTACGGAGCTGCGCTTGGGCGTGGGTTCGATTCCCGTTTGGGCTGATTAGTTTTTCTAATTGGGTGTTTACAAGGTTTTCTCCAACTGTAAGACAAATTTCAAGTAATCCCAGCGAATCCTCAACCTTATCTCGCTATCACCAACTTCATCGACGCTGAGTACTATAGTAGTTAATGTAGCGTCGTTAGAAAACCAAATAATAAAATTAAATTCGTGTTTTCAGATCTGACGTGTATGGAAATTCCTTTTCTTTTAATTAAATGCGTAAAAGATAAAACTGTTCAATGACGATTTTATGAATATACTCCCATTTCGTCTTGTATTCTATTTTTAATCCACTCTCATTCTTACACTTAAAAAAAGTGAACTAATTAAAATATAAGTTAAAATAGCCATTACGGGCAAACTGGGAATTTCAATGAAAAGTCTTTTTCATAAATATTAGTTTATTATTAGTGTGAGACATAGATAAGACTCTAAATTTAAATATTCTAATGTTTTATTTTCAAAAGGAAAGTATTTCGCAAGTTTTATTGGCATTGAATTTAAGTGGTCTTGGCTGGGTAATAGGTACTGTTTTGTTTCCCTAAAGTTTGCAGCACTTACTCATAGAGAGATCAGCTGTTAATGTTTGTTTTTCAAGCAGCTGTTGTTGAAGAAATATTTTGAGAGTCTGCACTGATAATTCCAGAGCTCCAGGATCAAGGAACTTTTTACTCTGCACTATATTCTTTCTGCCATTTATTTTCAGTAGTTTGAGTTAATCTAACAGTTCAAGTGAATATTTTGACTTAGAAATGTCACAGTTGTTTTGAAACTGGAAAAATAAAAACATTAACTCATCTGTAACATCCGTGGCATGGAAGGAACAGCTATGAAATATATATCGATTATGATGTTGTGAACTAATTTGATGCCATGAGATTTGCATAGCTTTCACATGGACGCTATGGGAATGAATCTCTTTTTACTTGAAGCACAGACCTGTGTTTTACACTTTTTGTTGATAAGGTGTGAAGTGAGTTCACAAATCTTGTAATATCCGCAACGGAACTTTTGCTTTATTTTCTGCAATAATAAATGTTATTCAGCAACTTTTTTTTTTTCTTTAAAATGGTACTGATCTTCTAAATTTTATTAATAATTAAAGTTGACAAAAGTAATTTTATTTTCAATATATACACTGGTGGTCATAATTCTGGAAACTTTTTGCGTTTGTACTGAATTGTCATAACATCTGTTTTTATTCACACATCAATACAATTTAAAATGTTATTCGTGACTGAAATCATCAAACAAACATTGTCTATTCTATTTTTATAGAAAATACATGACTTTACATCATAATGTGTATGACAAAACATATATTTATAAATTAACACTTAGAAACACTTTCGTGTTATTTTTTCATTCACTCTGTAAACACACTTTCGTGTTATTTTTTCATTCACTCTGTAAACAGTTCGTACTTTGTGAGATAACCTTTATTTTTAATGACAGTATCAATTCTGCGGGGCATTGAGTCCTCTAGACGTTGCAGTTCTTTCTTGCTGATGATCCGAAACCAGCTGTGGATAGTGGCATCAATGAATTCAATTTTGCTGCTGCAATTTTTTTAGACACCAAACTTTTTAACCTTGACCACAAGTTTTCAATTGGATTAAGGTCATGATTATTCCCAGGCCACTTTAACACCTTGATGTTTTTCTGTTGAAACCATTGTTTAAAACACTTGGTAGTATGGTATGGAGCACCAACCTGTTGAAATACTAAGTCATCACAATTTGGGTGTAAGTAGGCAATGGATAGTATCAATTTCAATTTCATAATATCTTTTTTGTATTTTTCCGCGTTCAAGTTCCCTTGAAAAATCTGAAGTCTTCCTACTCTATTGCTAGACATGCATCCTCAGATCTTGACAGCAACAGGACGTTTCATGGTTGCGATGAGGCACTCGGGATTCAAAGCTTCTCCATTTCGTCGAACATATTTGTTTCCGTCACTTCCAAATATAGAAATCCTTGTTTCATCGTCCCATATCACTTTCGCCTAGTCATCAGTGGTCCATGATTGATGACTTTTGCACCAATTTACACGATTTTCTCGTTGTCTTTTGTTGAGAAGTGGCTTTTTTCTGAGTGCTTTTGCTTTCAGTTCATTGTCAAATAATTTCCTTCGAAGAGTTCTCACAGAAATATTACGTCCACTGCTGTGTGGAACTTCCTGTACCTCTTTAGAATATTTCTTTCCATCTTTCAATGCCAATCGACAAATCTGCCTCACATCTCATGGACTTACTTTAGGTTTTATACCAGTCCTAGGTGCTGTTTTACAAGATTTTGTGGATGTCAACCTCTGTCATGCTTTCTGGACGCCAGACACTGTAGCACCATTACCAAGCTTCCTTGCAATTTCCTTGAATGTTTATCCTTCTTCTCGAAGTGTGACTGCCCTACTTCGTTTAGAAAGTGTCCAGTCCTTTCGTGGAACCATTGTGATAAAATTATTATCAATAAAGTTTGTGGTAAAGCAATCAGTTGTTAACCGAACGAAATCTAGTCAGACTAATGATAGAAAAACACTAATAATGTCCATATTTTATGAAACAGTGCTCAAAAATGCTCCTAATGATAAAAGTAATCTTAAAATCAAAAATGGACCAATTTTTATTACAGTAAATAATGGGAAATTATAATGAAATCAGAAATTAATATTCAGATCTTGAACGACAAAAACATAATTCCCAATATAATGACTATTTATTGTTAAAATATTAAGAATTTAATATAATACCTTTATTATAACTCCATAATTGATGAATCAGTCACGAGGAATATTTTAAATTGTATAAATCTGTGAATAAATATAGATGTTATAATAATTCAGTACAAAAACAAAAAGTTTCCAGAATTATGGCCACCAGTGTAGAGTTTGAAAATAGTAAAATGTAACATTCATGACAACTGGAATGGCTGAAAAGTGAACATGGCATAATATTTATCTCAAACTTTTTACATTTTCTACATATTAACCTATTAGTCACATAATCAACGAGCACACTCTCCAAGAAATGAGAATTTGGCAGATTTTTATCTTCTTTAAAATTCATCCTATATTCTACTAAATCTGAGAAGAAAAGCGTTAACTACATAGTGTACCAATATTTTCAATACTTTCAAAATTAATGGCAATTGTCGCAAAATGAAACCCGGTAACTTTATCGGTGACGTCACTGGCAGGATGGTGCGGGCATACGTTATCCGGGGGGCCGGACGTCGCCTGAGGTCCGGCAGGTGGTCGTTGCTTGCCAAAGTAATTTGTTTCTTTAAATTTCGTTAGTGACAAAACAGAAGCAACTGCGGGAATTGGTGGCTGCCCCAGGGATAATCCTGTGGAAAAATATCGATATGTGTACACCATTCATGACCTCGATCCTGTTCCAAGTCCAGACAGTCAAATTACAGCTTTGACGGTTATAGAAGCTCCAGTCACGGGTTCGAATCGCACTCATTTATGGATATTTCATCATTAGATCTAGTGTAATATAAAAGTAAACTTACAGTAAATTGAAAAATTAAGGGACAGATGGATGGATAGACAGATGCATGAGTGAACTGATAAACGCGTTAATGGATGGACGGATTCATACACGGATAGATGGATCCTGCATGTGTGGATGTATGAACGAACAGGTGGATACTAGAGTCCCGTCGCTCTAATTTCCGGCAGCCAATCGCGTTGCAGGTCGGCTACATTTAAACGTGTGCGTCTTGTGAGTCTATAATAAAATAAGTATACATAAATTTTTAAAATAAGTATATATAAATTTCAATCATAAGACACATCTGTTTTGCAAATGTTTATTTGCTATATGAATATGGAATATATTAACGTTTTCGCCTTATTGGGCATCATCAGATATAATAAAATATGTAATCTGAACCTTGATCAAATTGAGCAAATAACAAATGAGCAATGTATTATACATGGTGTTGGATCTTCATGAGCTTTATGTATAAAAGTATAAATAAAATGAAGGATAATTAATTTCAATGTGATGCAAAGTTTTAAAATTGAAATTGAAATTGATTGTGTATACATATAACTCATGTTACAGTATGAATACAAATTAATCAATTAGAATTATACGATTTATCAATGATGTTAAACAATTATGAATAAAATGAATATATTAGCTTAAAAATTAATTAAAATTCACATTGTTCGAAGAATGTCTTAGGGTACTGTGTACAATATTGATGTTGTGTTGTGACTGATGGATCTTGTGTTGTCGATTGGTTGTAATTATACGTGTAGAATTTCAATCGTGTTCGCTTGTGAACTGAATGTTATCTGACATTGATACAAATAGTGGTTATTATTGATCATTTAGATCTAAAATATTCATCTGATTTTAATGACATACAGATAATTATCATTGATGATTGCTGTGTGTAATCAAATTTATCAGGGACTGTATATGTGAAGATGATTTATATGTATATGTCTTGATGTTTGTAGAAGTGTGTTGGTGGTTTGAAGCGAACTGTAAAATTAATTGTAAAAAAATGTCTTGTGAGTCGCTGATGAAGACGTTATTAATTTCTTAAGGCTCGATAAATACTTAATATAATTGCCCGCCATTTTGGCTCTTTCGTTGGCGTTCGCAGAAAGCACACGAAGACGTTATTTGCCGCTTAATTATTTGCTGAATTACAGTGCGTTTGATTTATTATCATAGGAGCTACGACATGATAACGTTTAACGGTGTGGCAAATAGATCCCTCGTATGGTAGCTCGGCAACGAAAGAACAAAAATGGCGAACGAACTACCTACCTAGACTTTATAGAGCCTTCACTTCCTAAGACGTAAGCAAAGAGGAGGAGTCACGCCGGGAATAACAGCGTCGCGACTATAGTACAGTAAATGTGTGAGAGTGTGCATGGAGTTGGCTAGTGGTTGCGACTGAGCCAACAAATGTGTAGACAAATGAGTCATGAATGGATCGATTTTTTGGATTATGTATGAATAGATAGATTTTATTTATGTATTTGTTTACACACCGGTACTTATTTTTTTTTTTTTTAATTTTAGTCAGTTATTTAACGACGCTGTATCAACTACTAGGTTATTTTGCGTTGATGGAATTAATGATAGCGAGTGGTATTTGGCGTAGTGAGGCCGACGATTCTAAATGTGATTACCTGATATTTTCCTTACGGTTGGTAAAAGTCCATGTATTGTGGGTTCCTATCACCACGACCTGGCGCGTCCTCAAGTTGCGGATAGAGGAGACGGCCTCCAGATATGGAGGGTAGCTGTGAATATATTGAATAAGCAGTCGTGGACAGCCGATAAGGGGTGGTCCTCCAGCTTGGGGGTTGGGCGAAAGGCTAACAACCCATCACCGTAAAAAAGTAGCCTGTTACGAAACCCCAAACGAAGGAACATTAAATCCAAACGTTTGAGATGGGCAGAGCGTGTAGCACGTATGGGCGAATCCGGAAATACATATAGAGTGTTAGTTGGAAGGCCGGAAGGAAAGGACCTTTTGGGAGGCCGAGACATACTTGGGAGGATAATATTAAAATGGATTTGAGGGAGGTGGGTATGATTGTAGAGATTAGATTAATCTTGCTCAGGATAGGGACCGATGGCGGGCTTGTATGAGGGTGGCAATGAACCTCCGGGTTCCTTAAAAGCCAGTAAGTAAGTTAATTGGTAAAAGCTCGTAAAAACAATCATGTAATCAGTCCAAGCAGGAACCGAACCCATGCTCGAGTGCAGCTACGGATCAGCAGGAAAACGCTCTACCGCCCTAGCTATGTCGGTGGTTATCTTCTTTTATGAATGTGTGAACATGCATAGAGAGAGATAGATGGGTAGATGAACATGTGGATGGTTTTATGAATGTATTGATGGATAGGGTTTTGAATGAATGAATAAATGAATGAGTGAGTGACTGACTGACTGACTGAATGAATGAATAAATGAATGAGTGAGTGACTGACTGACTGACTGACTGAATGAATGAATGAATGAATGAATGAATGAATGAATGAATAAATGAGTGAGTGACTGACTGACTGACTGACTGACTGAATGAATGAGTGAGTGACTGACTGACTGACTGACTGACTGACTGAATGAATGAATGAATGAATGAATGAATGAATAAATGAATGAGTGAGTGACTGACTGACTGAATGAATGAATGAATGAATAAATGAATGAGTGAGTGAGTGACTGACTGACTGACTGACTGACTGAATGAATGAATGAATGAATGAATGAATGAATGAATGAATGAATGAGTGAGTGACTGACTGACTGAATGAATGAATGAATGAATGAATAAATGAATGAGTGAGTGACTGACTGACTGAATGAATGAATAAATGAATGAGTGAGTGACTGACTGAATGAATGAATGAATGAATGAATGAATGAATGAATGAATGAATGAATGAATGAATGAATGAATGAATAAATGAATGAGTGAGTGACTGACTGACTGAATGAATGAATGAATAAATGAATGAGTGACTGACTGAATGAATGAATGAATGAATGAATGAATGAATAACCAGGAAAAATGAACGGACATAGGCCAATACATAGATCATTTTGTTTAATTTAAGGTTGCGTGGATGTATATAATGTATCATTTCTTCAAGTTTTTTTTTTTTTGACTTAGCGTATATTAGTTCTTATCTTTGTGTGACTTAGATGTAACTAATAGTATGAGTTCCCTCGACTAGTAGTTTCTTCAATGACCGCCCTAATCGATGTTATCAGTTCCGAATATAACATAATTTTATGCGAGTTTTGAATTTTTCAGGCTCTAAATACGATAGAACCATTTTATTTTTTATTCTGTAGCGCTTTATCTCGTACTTCAGAGCACCGCCTTATTTTTTTATAGTCCATCCGGCTAAGAAGTATTTTTATCTTTAATTCTTTCTTCTGTTACTAATTGCACTCGCCCAATTTCTTTAATTACAATGCTATATAAGACAATATGTTTCAAGCGGAGCCTCTGTGATCCACACTTTGAAAAACATTAACTTAAAAATAGCTCAAAGTAATGGATCAACTTCAAGCTCGATTGTTACTCCGTTATTCCCCACATATCAGAGCTAATTTAAACCGTCAATTCTGAAGATGAATCACACAGATAATTTGTTAGGCTACAAACTTCACTTCGTGAGACTAACTTCGTCAACGCCCACTTTTACGAGAAAGCTAAAACTGGTATAAAAAGGTATAACGAACGTTTATAGTCGATGTAAAGCAATCGATAAAGATTTTAAAAGTCATATCTGAGATTGGATCTTGTGCAATATAATTTTTATGGAGATATCAACGCAAGAATAGAACACGAACTTAACTGGGTAAATCATGTATATATGACTGCTCGTTGGCTCGTGGGAAAGAAACGAGTATAGGACACCGGTGATGTTGCTTCCCGTCACTGGAGGCGCTAGAATGAGTTATTACCAACTTTAATATTAAACTTTACCTCAGTCTGTATTTGGTTGGGCATCATACGCAGGAACTTGGTATCACCGGTAGGTTAGTATTTTTCCTGGAACCAAGATTCTTGTAACACTCGCTCATTAAGAAAGTTAGTTTACAGAAAAGACAGAGATACTGTTCGTAACGTATGGATGTTAAAGGAACGGCTTTCAACTGCATCAATTTTTTTATATGGTCACATGTTCCTGTTAATTGGTCATTTAATGATACTACAGTATACAGGTGAACCGTAAGTAAAGCCATTAAAATCCGGGGGTTACTCTTTGACATATTTCAAACAAAAAAGTCTAATATAATTTTGCTCGTTTTTGCTTTCTTTTCGAGATAAAAATTGTTTTATATGAAACATTTCATAGTGTGTTTTGGGAAAGCCATTGATTTAATTCCCGATATGCTCAGTCAATTTAACAGAGCAGTGTATTATGATAATAAATGATTGAAAGAATTTTAGTTTTGTTCTTTAAATGTGCAGAAATTTGATCCGAACAAATGTATATTTTCGTTCTGAAAAGGAATTTTAAAATGTTACATTTGTTGGAATCAAATTTCTGCACATTTAAATTTATTTTTATTTTATTGGGTTATTTTACGACGCTATATCAACATCTGAGGTTATTTAGCATCTGAATGATATGAAGGTAATAATACCAGTGAAATGAGTCCGGGGTCCAATACCGAAAGTTACCCAGCATTTGCTCTTATTGGCTAAGGGAAAATCCTGGAAAAAACCTCAACCAGGTAACTTGCCCCGAGCAGGATTCGAACCCGGGCCACCTGGTTTTGCGGCCAGACGCGCTGACCGTTATTCCACAGGTGTGGACTGCACATTTAAAGGACAAAACTAAAATTATTTCAATCATTTATTATCATAATACATTGGTCTCTTAAATTGGCTGACCATATTGGGAATTAATTCAGTAGTTTTCCCAAAATATGCTATGAAATGTTTCAGATAAAATAATTTTTTCACGAAAAGGAAGCAAAAACGAGCAAAATTGTATTAAACTTTTTTGTTCGAAATATCAAAAAGAATAACTCCTTGAAATTAATGACAATACTTACGGTTTACCCTGTACAATATATTATATTTTAACACTACTTCACAAGACTGTTACCTACATCTCAATATGATGGTAACGAAAGGGTGGTAAAATCCTCAGTTCTTTTTTGTAAGAAATCGGCAATTTGGAAATAAACTTCAGTACCTGTAACTTACCATTTCTGAAACTTGTCTTGCACATCGAAGTAATAGGCCTAATACGGCGTATTTTCTTTATTTTGTTTGTATCTTAATGTAATTCCAGCTTAAGTGACTGGTTGGCTAACTCTGAAAAACGGATTGAGACAAGTGACCAACCTGCTTGGAGCTCATAGATTCTTCCCCACAGGCCAAAATTATCTTGCAAGAATTCGCGATCCCGTACATCAGCCGTGGCGAGAACGTGACTCGCGAGACATTGTGGCTCGCAGTGATAGCTGTGCATTTCGCTTGCTTCTAACCTCCGCCAGCCCCCACTCTCTCACTCACTGGAGTCAAACTCCGTTCCATTTGTATTTGTCCCTGACCTGCGAGTGGCATATGTCTCTCTCGAAACCATGTACGAAAGTTCCAAGTAGGATGGGAGGACGCATTTTTTGCTGTCAATATGACGAGAATATTAAATGTATGATTTGTTCACAAGTAGACCTATTACGAGGAAAAGGTTGTATAACATAAAACGGTATTATACTACATGTTACTGATGAAACATTAAAAGGATAAGTGTTATTGTTATCATCATCATCATCATCATCATCATCATCTCTGTACGTCGACCCTTTTTCAGCAGATGTACGAATAATGCGGTTAGCTCTTCAATTTGAACTCACTGATTTACAATGTGATGTCAAATGAAAGCTAGATGTAAGGACTTGACAAATGTTGAACTTTCAAATCTTTGCCAAAAAATAAATATCCGAAGCTTCGTTCTTTCGCTTGCTCTGTTGAAGCCATGTTCGCTACAACTTACGTTTGTGAAAAATTATTTTCAGAAATTAAAATAGTAAAAACCAAATTTAGATCACGACTGACAGATAAATACCTTCGTGATCAACTACGACTGGCAGTAAGTGATATAATTCCTGATTTTGAAACTTTGTCGCAGAGACATTCTGAAGACAGTTCATTTTAGGTTGTGATATTGTTCATTTATTGTTCATTTCTTTCTTCGTTACACGTACTGAACATTAGTTTGTATCCTTGTACTGTATGAAATTATATTTAAGTGCTTGACGTAAGGAAAATGAAAATCCGTTAATAAGTCAGACAGTTGCTTCACTTCCCCTTCGGGTGTCCGCTTCCCTCCATAGGTACTATGAACGTTGCAGGTTACACAGTGGCTCGGCGCACTATTACATTTTCGCCACCGCTGCCGTACATTATAATTATTTCTCCTCCCAGTTCCTTATCTTCCATTGCCATTGGTCGGTCGTTTGTTTTTAACAACGATGTATCAACTATGCTGTTATCTAGCTTACGTACAAATGTTGATAATGAGTTGTTAATGGTGAGATGAGTCAGAATATTCCCTATAGAATTACCTGGCATCGGAGAAAGTCCTCGGAAAAACCCAACTACTTAACAAACCTATCGGAATTCGAACCCACGTCCGAGAACAGCTTCGTAGCACGAGCCAACTCTTAAGTTACGCCGGTGGCCAACTCCATCTCTTATAGCCTAATTTTATTCTACAGTGTAATTTAATCGCATTTGCTACATCTCATAAATCTCGAAGACATCGACGAGTGTATAGCACTGAAACACATCTAATTTATTTTAACATTGCCTGAAACTTTATGTGCGATGTAATATTTATATCCATTACAATAACTAGGGCCCTCTGGGGGTGACAGACGGTCTTCGAAGAACATCTTAATAGCATGGAGGGCAGAATTAAATCTATTTTAACCATCAGAATGTTTTATACCTCAAGTAGGTTTCTCATACGGCCGCCTCCCAGACAAACACTAATCCGTGTGCAGCCGTCGATCCATCAGTCACGAGCAAGTCCTATTTATTACGTAGATCGCCGTAAGCAGGGTTGTAATATATCTAAGCCGCCTCAAATGGCCGGCTCTGTATTCATAACTCACCTGCGAGTATAGTGTATGCCTGTAACAAGAGAGCTTCAGTCACTGTTTGAATATCCACTCGCACGCTACGCGCTAAAACATTGCTTTTGACCGTTCTTTAAACTGAGAAGACAGGTGTCATTAAATGACATCTCTGTGCATATCACTTACTTACTTACTTACTGGCTTTTAAGGAACTCGGTGGTTCATTGCCGCCCTCACATAAGCCCGCCATTGGTCCCTATCCTGAGCAAGATTAATCCAGTCTCTATCATCATATCCCACCTCCCTCAAATCCATTTTAATATTATCTTCCCATCTACGTCTCGGCCTCCCTAAAGGTCTTTTTCCCTCCGGCCTCCCAATTAACACTCTATATGCATTTCTGGATTCGTCCATACGTGCTACATGTCCTGCCCATCTCAAACGTCTGGATTTAATGTTCCTAATTATGTCAGGTGAATCATACAATGCGTGCAGTTCTGTGTTGTGTAACTTTCTCCATTCTTCTGTAACTTCATCCCTCTTAGCCCCAGATATTTTCCTAAGCACCTTATTCTCAAACACCCTTAACCTATGTTCGTCTTTCAAAGTGAGAGTCCAAGTTTCACAATCATAAAGAACAACCGGTAATATAACTGTTTTATAAATTCTAACTTTCAGATTTTTTGACAGCAGACTGGATGATAAAAGCTTCTCAACCGAATAATAACAGGCATTTTCCATATTTATTCTGTGTTTAATTTCCTCCCGAGTATCATTTATGTTTGTTACTGTTGCTCCAAGATATTTGAACTTCTCCACCTCTTCAAAAGATAAATTTCCAATTTTTATATTTCCATTTCGTACAATATTCTCGTCACGAAACATAATCATATGCTTTGTATTTTCGGGATTTACTTCCAAACCTATCTCTTTACTTGCTTCCAGTAAAATTCTTGTGTTTTCCCTAATCACAAATAAATTAAAATAAGCAGCATTGTAAGTGAACGTGTGCCACGTAACTTTTAAACTTTTTGATTAATTTCTTTGAAATTCGGCGGGTTTGTTGTATCTGTACGTCTAAATAACAGTACCAAATTTCATGAAGTTTAGATCATTAGTTTCATAGATATTAATTATCACTTATTTTAATGAGATTAAATTATGCGTAAATTCAGAACATTCCTGGCGGCTTTAGAATTGTTTTTGCTTTCAAAGATTTTCTGTGAAGGCCTTACATTTCATGATAAAGGAAAGTGCGCAAGAATTTTTAAATTTGAGAAATGGTTCATGAGATAAAAATTTTCTTACAATTCATAGTTTTCTTTCATATATATATTTTTTTAATTTTAAAGTTAAAATTCACGCAATAAAAAGTTTTCAGTAAATAGCTGATTCCATGCACAGCTTTGTGTATTGGAGTATGCTGTGTACCCTTGCAAAGTTTCATGTAAATCGGGGAAAATGGAAACCCCTAGAAACTTTATTATTGACCAAAAACGTAATTTTGAGAAAACTTCATTTTTAGTGGGTTTGGTAGGTTTAAAAGAGCTACGCGTAGGATTTTAAAAATGATCGCCAGTCCTTTAAAAAATTTAAACAGGGGCTAAATGTAGGACAGAATTTTAAACAAATGTATAAGGTAATTAATTATTGATGTAAAAAACAAAACTATTTATTTTTACCATTTTGGCTAAAAATTCGTCCTACTGTCCCTTAAGGGATTAGGAGAGCTTACAGCAGTAAAATTTTAGGAAATATTCAACATTTTTTTTCATCCATTACTGTATTTTGTACAGTAATGAAAATTGGTATGTGTAAAACACTGTCTTCTTGCTATACGAAAAAAATATTTTTACGATTTAAAACAATTATTTATATATTTTTTTCAAAATTCATAATGGTGGTAGTTCATTGTACTGTGATGAAGCGTTTCCCTCATAACTCATAAACTTGTTAACTTTTTCACGTTATCTCTCTTTTATTCTAACTGATTGAATCTTCGTATTACAAATCCACTCATTGAATTCTCTCACATCTCCACTTGTTTCTGAATATCCGGTTTACAAATCCAATGATTGAATTCTCTCAGGTCACCCCATCTTCCTAACTGATTGAATCTCCGGATTACAAATCCACTCATTGAATTCTCTCACATCTCCCCTTCTTCCTAACTGATTGAATCTCCGGATTACAAATCCACTGATTGAATTCTCTCATGTCACCCCATCTTCCTAACTGATTGAATCTCCGGATTACAAATCCACTGATTGAATTCTCTCACATCACCCCATCTTCCTAACTGATAGAATCTCCGGATTAAAAATCCACTGATTGAATTCTCTCACATCACCCCTTCTTCCTAACTGATTGAATATCCGGTTTACAAATCCACTCATTGAATTCTCTCACATCTCCCCTTCTTCCTAACTGATTGAATCTCCGGATTACAAATCCACTGATTGAATTCTCTCATGTCACCCCATCTTCCTAACTGATTGAATCTCCGGATTACAAATCCACTGATTGAATTCTCTCACATCACCCCATCTTCCTAACTGATAGAATCTCCGGATTACAAATCCACTCATTGAAGTCTCTCACGTCACCCCTTCTTCCTAACTGATTGAATATCCGGTTTACAAATCCACTCATTGAATTCTCTCACAACACCCCTTCTTCCAAACTGATAGAATCTCCGGATTACAAATCCACTCATTGAAGTCTCTCACGTCACCCCTTCTTCCTAACTGACTGAATATCCGGATTACAAATCCACTCATTGGATTTTCTCAGATCACCCCTTCTTCCTAACTGATTGAATCTCCGGATTACAAATCCACTCATTGAAGTCTCTCACGTCACCCCTTCTTCCTAACTGACTGAATATCCGGATTACAAATCCACTCATTGAATTCTCTCACATCACTCCTTCCTAACCGATTGAATTTCCGGATTACAAATCCACTCATTGAATTCTCTCACATCTCTCCTTCTTCCTAACTGATTGAATCTCCGGATTACAAATACACTGATTGAATTCTCTCATGTCACCCCATCTTCCTAATTGATTGAATCTCCGGATTACAAATCCACTCATTGAATTCTCTCACATCACCCTTTCTTCCTAACTGATTGACTCTCCGGATTACAAATCCATTCATTGAATTCTCTCACATCATCCCTTCTTCCTAACTGATTGAATCTCCGGATTACAAATCCACTCATTGGATTTTCTCAGATCACCCCTTCTTCCTAACTGATTGAAAGAAGAATAGTCTCGCAGTCCAGTAGGACTGTTTTCCCCAGATAAATAAGAATCGGTACGACACTGCTGAATCTTGACTTGGAACGCACGAAACAGTTCCGTGAAATGTCCTCGTCCCGAAAGCTGAAACGGAGAAAGTATGTAACTTGATGCCATTGGGTTATTCCTTAGATATACTTTTGATACGACATTGAATCTCTAATTGCATCTAAGACGGATATGGGATTCACGAATTCATAAACACGTAAAACTGAAGCACGTTTTACCCGCAGGCTCATCCATGATAAGTGCTCACGATTGGGTCTCCCACACATTCATACGCACTGCGTCCGTTTCTAGAACAAATACGAGTTTTCTCCGGTTTGCGTTTGCGGTTGAGGGAGCTCTGGAAGGACGAAGAATCATTTAGTGATGTACTTTTCCAATGGCCTTTTTATTGCATCATGTAACTAATTTCCGTGAATCCCTTAGTTTGTTTCGTTCTCATAATGGATTTTAATAGACTTATGATTACAACATGCAATTAATTAATGTGAAAGTCGAATATGTCAGGAAATAGGCGAAAGAAAGCGAAGGAAACGTTCTGTTGGTTTCTTTCTGAGACGGCAAATTAAAACATTGTTTACCTCATTAAAATTAATCTGTGTTCTCATTATGACATTTTTGCTTCGAGACAATCATTTTCTGGCAAAAATTTGTCGCCCTCAGTGGTCTAGTGGTTATCGAGTTTGCTTTTGCACACAAGCATCGCCGGAAGGCGATAGAATTATCGTACATGCAGTGCTTTTTTCGTCGAAAGAACATATGAGGACCGTTTTTGCAAAACTTGCTAACTGTAAAAACTGAATTTTATAGGAAACACAAAAATCTGAAATAACTGCAAGTTTTGCTAAAGCTCTCACATAGCAGAAAGCAAGTTTTGAAAAAACGATCACACTTTGACACACTACTGTGAAGTAAATAATAAGAATTTCCTAAGAAGTCTTTAGCATCATGTAGAGGCCTGCCTTATGTTAACTAATCCACTAAAATCTCAATTTTGAAAATTTTTCAGTTAGCAAGTTTTGCAAAAACGATCCTCATATACTCCGGGTCAGCTTACTTAAAACCCTAAGGGTGAAACCTAACCATTTTCCCCCATTACTACATGCTAGTAGATGATGGTGATTTTCTAGTTTGCAGGTTCCATTTTCTTTTGCCAACTTCGTTTCGAATTTTAATACTGACAAATACTACAAATGGTAGTGATTTTGTAACTGTTATGTTGGCAGCTGAGAAATGTTGTCGGTACTGGAGTTCCACGAAATTAAAAGTGTACTAGATTTCTGAGTCGGTTACTGAAAGCTAGTGAAATTTGAAAATACTAATAATTAATTAATTAATTAATATCAGTATTAATATTAATACATAATAGTTATTTTATGTATTGCGTTGTGGTTATAATTCAAGTCTATACTTACTTACTTACTGGCTTTTAAGGAATCCGGAGGTTCATTGCCGCCCTCACATAAGCCCGCCATTGGTCCCTATCCTGAGCAAAATTAATCCATTCTCTATCATCATATCCCACCTCCCTCAAATCCATTTTAATATTATCTTCCCATCTACGTCTCGGCCTCCCTAAAGGTCTTTTTCCCTCCGGCCTCCCAACTAACACTCTATATGCATTTCTGGATTCGCCCATACGTGCTACATGCCCTGCCCAGCTCAAACGTCTGGATTTAATGTTCCTAATTATGTCAGGTGAAGAATACAATGCGTGCAGTTCTGCATTGTGTAACTTTCTCCATTCTCCTGTAACTTCATCCCTCTTAGCCCCAAATATTTTCCTAAGAATCTTATTCTCAAACACCCGTAGTCTCTGTTCCTCTCTCAAAGTGAGAGTCCAAGTTTCACAACCATACAGAACAACTGGTAATATAACTATTTTATAAATTCTAACTTTCAGATTTTTCGACAGCAGACTGGATGATAAAAGTTTCTCAACCAAATAATAACAGGCATTTCCAATATTTATTCTGCGTTTAATTTCCTCCCGAGTGTCATTTATATTTGTTACTGTTGCTCCCAGATATTTGAACTTCTACGCCTCTTCAAAAGACAAATTTGCAATTTTTATATTTCCATTTCGTACAATATTCTGGTCACGAGACATAATCATATACTTTGTCTTTTCGGGATTTACTTCCAAACCTACCGGTATCTCTTTACTTGCTTCCAGTAAAATTCCCGTGTTTTCCGTAATCGTTTGTGGATTTTCTCCTAACATATTCACGTCATCCGCATATACAAGCAGCTGATGTAACCCGTTCAATTCCAAACCCTCTCTGTTATCCTGGACTTTCCTAATGGCATACTCTAGAGCAAAGTTAAAAAGTAATAATTCAAGTCTATACTCAGGTAAATGTAAATAAATATAACATACTTGGGTATGATAATGCAGGTGGGTAATCCAAATATCATTTCATATTTTATTGAATTTCTTTCATGTTTAATTTTTATTACAATAATGCCAAAAAGAGGAAAAAGCATGGCAGCGACTCCACCAAGAAAGCATAAAGCGTGCTGCGAGAGTGGAGATAACTTCCCCTACTGGCGTTCTGTTCTTTCAGATTTAACCGGAAGAAGATGATGAAGAAGGAATTATGCTCACGGAGACATCAATTATAACTAGAATAGCAAAATTATTAGCAGTAAGTATTCTTAAGCATACATTTCATGGTGATATTCAGTTTTCGGAGTTAGTACTAATAATTTCATGTGGTCAAACAAAATACGTTTTTAGGTTAGGTCTCGTGAATCAATTGTTTAGTCAAATCAATGAATTTCATATTTACAAACAAAATACCTAACATGTTGATCCCTTTCTCGTATAGTTGCCTACGAAAATATGTCACAAATTATTGAATTAGGCCTATTTAGAATAACATTCCAACATAAAGGTAAAGTACGGTAATTAAATAAGTCATTCCGTACGAAGGATCGTGTGATATCTGGTAACAGTTGGCAACACTGACAAGACGGCAATATTTGCTGTTTAGGAACTGTTCTTACGTGACCCTCACTATACATAGTGTATAGTCGTAGGGCCAGTTAGATCTGCTGTGTGTAAAAAATCAATGAATATGAGCAAAAGCAACTAGCCATTGTTCCGTTTTCAAACCCTGTAACAGAGTCGCCATAATATCAACTGAGGAGTCTTTTGGAGTGGGGAGAGCGTGGAGGCATGTATGTCTGAGTCTTCAGTGTGTAAAGATATCCGTCAAAGCGCACTTACGAGACTACAAACCGAAATTGGGTAACATATTGGGTATCACATAACTCGACATTAGTTAGGAAAACCAGTAACTTAGTTTCTATATGTTCTCAGTTGGAAAACAACTAAAATTAGCAGCATGCTGTTCTCCCGAATATGGATTTTGTTTTGGAATTTTTCTTACTGTTGACAAGGCTTGGATTTGATGTAGGTGGGACATGATGGTAGCGACTAAACAAATTTTTTTCAGGATAGGGACCAATGGCGTGCTTATGTGAGGGCGGAAATGAACCTCTGGGCACTCTGTACATGATGGTAGGGACTGGACTAATCTTTCTCAGGATAGGGACAATGGCGAGCTTATATGAGGGCGGCAATGAACCTCTGGGTACTCTGGACATGATGGTAGGGACTGGACTAATTTTTGTCAGGATAGGGACCAATTGCGAGATTATGTGAGGGCGGCAATGAACCTCTGGGCACTCTGGACATGATGATAGGGACTGGACTAATTTTTGTCAGGATAGGGACAATGGCGAGCTTATGTGAGGGCGGCAGTGAACCTCTGGGCACTCTGGACATGATGGTAGGGACTAAACAATTTTTTTTCAGGATAGGGATCAATGGCGACCTTATGTGAGGACGGCAATGAACCTCTGGGTACTCTGGACATGATGGTAGGGACTGGACTAATCTTTGTCAGGATAGGGACAATGGCGAGCTTATGTGAGGGCGGCAATGAACCTCCGGGCACTCTGGACATGATGGTAGGGACTGGACTAATTTTTTGTCAGGATAGGGACAATTGACATGATGGAGGGCTTAATCTTTGTGAGGGCGGCAATAAACCTCTGGGCACTCTGGACATGATGGTAGGGACCTGGCACTCTATGATGGTTTTTGTCAGGATAGGGACAATGGCGAGCTTATGTGAGGGCGGCAATGAACCTCTGGGCACTCTGGACATGATGGTAGGGACTGGACTAATCTTTGTCAGGATAGGGACAATGGCGAGCTTATGTGAGGGCGGCAATGAACCTCTGGGCACTCTGGACATGATGGTAGGGACTGGACTAATTTTTCTCAGGATAGGGACAATTGCGAGCTTATGTGAGGGCGGCAATAAACCTCTGGGCACTAATTTTTGTCTGGACATGATGGTGAAGGGACCTGGACTAATTTTTGTCAGGATAGGGACAATGGCGAGCTTATGTGAGGGCGGCAATGAACCTCTGGGCACTCTGGACATGATGGTAGGGACTAATTTTTCTCAGGATAGGGACAATTTTTTGTCTGGGGACTGAGGGCGGCAATGAACCTCTGGACTCTGGATATGATGGTAGGGACTGGACTAATTTTTCTCAGGATAGGGACAATGGCGAGCTTATGTGAGGGCGGCAATGAACCTCTGGGTACTCTGGACATAATGGTAGGGACTGGACTAATTTTTCTCAGGATAGGGACAATGGCGAGCTTATGTGAGGGCGGCAATGAACCTCTGGGCACTCTGGACATGATGGTAGGGACTGGACTAATTTTTGTCAGGATAGGGACAATTGCGAGCTTATGTGAGGGCGGCAATAAACCTCTGGGCACTCTGGACATGATGGTAGGGACCTGGACTAATTTTTGTCAGGATAGGGACAATGGCGAGCTTATGTGAGGGCGGCAATGAACCTCTGGGTACTCTGGACATGATGGTAGGGACTGGACTAATTTTTGTCAGGATAGGGACAATGGCGAGCTTATGTGAGGGCGGCAATGAACCTCTGGGCACTCTGGACATGATGGTAGGGACTGGACTAATTTTTCTCAGGATAGGGACCTATGGCGAGCTTATATGAGGGCGACAATGAACCTCCGGGTTCCTTAAAAGCCAGTAAGTAAACAAGTAATAATAATAATAATAATGCATTTTATTTCAATCGCTTATCTAATCTATCAGGCAATCGTTGGTCAATACAGCAGATTTAGCTTCTAATGTCCATTAGCAACTATTCTTATCAAAAAGTTGTAATTATTCAATTACAGTCTAGTGCACCACAAAATAATTAATGAACGTTTGGCGAAATGTCATGTTTAAACCTCAGGCCAGAGGCACTCGGCAGCAACCCCTGATATATATATATATATATATATATATATATATATATATATATATATATATATATAAATTACTATTTGTACGGTAGTGCGTAAAGTTATATTTTACCCGCTATTTTTCTTCCATTTATCAACAGTAATCTCACCAGAGGTTTTGATCCTATCGATAAATCTGCGAGTGGAACACGAGCAGATTTATCTAGAGAAAATCAAAACTCGAGTGGGATTTAATTGACTATTACACGATTAGAAGAAAGTATATAAATATTAGAAGTAACAAAGTACTCCAATACAATAAAATATTAATTGACTTATGAAAATACAACTGTCTTCAAATGTATCAACTATCGAACCTGACGATGTCATATCCAGGCCTTGTACACTGGTTTCTGACAAATAAGTATTATTATTATTATTATTATTATTATTATTATTATTATTATTATTATTATTATTATTATTGTACCATCTCAACATTACGCTAGATGGCAGTAGTGTTTAATGATTATGTTTTCTTGTTACCGGTATCAGTTGTGCCAACTATGGAATCATCATTGAACTCTGTGGACTGTTACTAGTCAAGAAGGCATTGTTGATTCAGTTTCATTTTTATTAAAATGCAACATTCCACTTCAATTATCCGAATCCCAGTAATCAACGTCACTTGACAGATGATTTTCAATAAATCTTAATATTAAACAATCTCTGATATCCATAATATCATATAGCAGAAGCTATAACATAACCTAACTAATATACTGTACACAAGTGTTAAAAAGTTTTAATTAACGACGATGACATAAAAAAATAAACATGAATAATTTTAAAAGGAATAATTATTGAATGTACAATTTTCAAATTTGAATGTGGTTGGTGGTTCAATTGATGTTATATTGGACGTGTGCGTAATAGAAGTGGAACTCGTTGATTTAGGCCTACATGGTGTATTCAACTTATTCAGTATTTCCGAATGGTGCTCTTCATTTATTTGTAAATCGGATTTCAGAAGATGCATAGGTATGATCAGTTTTTTTTATTAATTCTTGTTCTTGAATGCCAATGCGAGTCATATTTGAAACTGCTGTGCATCGACTGGAGTGATTTGTAATTTTATATATATTTTTTTCGACGTCCAGACCAGCGCAGTTTCAAATGTTGGCAAACAAAGAAACAAATGCTAGGGACGCGCTAAAATTAAACAAATGTTTGGTACGCGATAAAATTAAACAAATGCTAGGGACGCGATAAAATTGTGCGACAAGCAACCATGATTGGTTGAAATACGTCCTTTCGTACCGTTTTATTGGTCAAAAGTAGTATGACGTAATAAGAGGGTAATAGTCATTATTATACATTATGTTTGTTGATTGTGTATGATTTTCAGTAAAGTAATTGAAGATGACTAAAATATCTGCATTTTATTTGATTTTACTTGTTATCAAATTAATTTTTTTAAAGGGCGGCTTTTTAGTATTTTAAATCTCAATAAAAACTTAAGCATCCACATAACGCGTGTAATTACTTTAAAAATCAATAAACTTAACATTGCCTATTAGCCTACATGCCCGGAATTATATATTTCCAGATAATTTTCCTCTAAAATAGTTTTTGTTTTAACTTCCCGCAAATTTACTATTCCTGACTTACGCCCTTGAAAAAACAGTCGATTGATATAGCTTTGTGGGTCTGTAAACTGTTATAGTGCATCTCATTCTTTGTGTGTCTCGTTTCCACGGAAACGTTTTCTTCCGAGAATTGAGCAGCCAAGTAGAAGAAGCGTTGCCCCTGTCTTGTGGGCTATGAACCAGTGTGTTCCATTCGTTTGAATGAAGGAGTAAAACGCATCCCAGCTAGAGGTCAGCACACGTTGCCAGCCGCATATTGATGAGGTCGCCACCAGGCAGCTGCTATGTAAGCGTTTCTGGCTTTCCCAGAACTCAGAGACAAGCGTGATAATACAATTAGTTTATGGTTCTTTTTCTTTGTGTAATACGTAGTACTGTGTCGAGAATATCAGAGAAGAAATGCAGTACTGTGGATGTTATTAATTGGGAACAAGGAACAGCAGCGTTATTTTATTTTCTGCCTTCCTTCTTCATCACGTGTTTTGCTATAATCTTATCGTCAATTATTGCACATTATCCAGTCAGTTTGTATTCTTTACATTATAATTATTTAAATCTAGACTCTCTCTTTTTTAGTTTTGATCTTCATTTCTTAGGTTAACAACAATGGCTAAGGGTAGGCCTACGTACACGTTGGAGCAACGATAAACGATAAAAAGAATTAAGTGTTCATATCGGAGCAACGAGGACGCGGAAAGCGAATATTTTGATTTATCAACAATAATCTCACTAGAAGTTTTGATTTTTCTAGAGAAAATCGAAACTCGAGTGGGATTTAATTGACTATTACACGATTAGAAGAAAGTATATAAAGATTAGACGAAATAAAGTAGTCTAATACAATAAAATGTTAATTGACTTACTGAAATTCTATTTCACTAATGTTAACTTCACCAAAACGTTTGAACGGATGAATATTAAAAGATTTTGGGATGGAAATTGCAACACAAAAATCAAAAGTAATGGCATTTTTAGGACAAGACCCAGTCAGAAGTAAGATAATACACAATAACCAATGCCTCGAACAAGTACAAAATTTCAGTTATCTGGGTTGTGAAATATCTTATCAAAATGGAAAAGATGTGAACAAGAAAATTGCCAAATTTACACAAATTCTAGGAATAATAAACAATACATTAAAAGCTAAATTAGTACAAAAATCTACAAGAATAAAAATATTTAATACACTAGCATTACCCTCCCTTTTATACGGAAGCGAGATTCGGACATTAAAGAAAAAAGACATGAAGAGAATCAAAGCAACAGAAATGAAATTTTTCAGGAGGACAGCAGGATATACTCCTTTAGACCGAAAAAGGAATGAAGAAATTTTAAAACAATTAGAAGTAGAGTCAGTAGAAGAAAAAATCAACAGATACAAATTAAATTGGCTAGATCATGTAAGAAGAATGGAAAATTCAAGAATCCCAAAAATTATGATGCAGTATAAACCTAGAGGACATCGTCAACCAGGAAGACCTTTTAGAAGACTGCTAGATGGGGCCGAAACAGGTCTACAGAGGCCTAATTCGTGAAGGATGATGATGATGATGATCAATGCGAGAAACAAATTACGACTACAAAGAATGTTTTATAGTAGCCTACCGTAAAGAATTTAGAGTTTGAAATGTTGACAAACAAAGAAACAAATGCTAGGGTACCGGTAGTGATAAAAACAAACAAATGCTAGGAAGCAATAAAATTAAACAAATGCTAGGGAAGCAATAAAATTGTGCGATAAGCAGCCATGATTGGTTGAAAGACGTCCTTTCGTACCGCTTTATTGGTCAAAAGTAGTATGACATAGTAAAAGTGTAATAGTCATTAGAAGATATTCTCTACATCCATTGAAGGGGACCCTCCACTAAAAATGGCAAGTTTTTTTCTAATTATTTTTTTCAACCAAGTTTTGAGAACATGTTTACCATGTAAAGGACTAATAAAATCCAAATTTTGAACTGTCAAATGGTTTTGGCTTTTAATATTTTATTTTCTTCTATTTTTTTAGAAATATTTTCAAACCCAAGTTTTTGGTAGAGGATCTCAATTTCTAAGCTTCTTTTTTGGTTACATTCACAAGACATGAAGAAACATTTATATGCATTCATTTTATGGAATATCTAATTTATTCACTTCCAATTTTTTTTTTAATTTTGAAATGTTACTTTTTCTAAAATTCATGAAATATAATCTATTAATAGAATAAACTAGCAGCATTTCTTACAAATAAATGCATAGAAATACGCAGCTACCTCATAAATACTTGCAGTAAAAATTTCATCCAGATTGATTAATATTTGGCATAAAAAGTTGGTGTTGAATCAAGAAAAATAAACTTACGGAAAAATGGATGTAAAATGAATATTTATGTAACACAGCGTTTCTCAAACTTTTTTGAAATGGGGACCACTTTTTTAAGTCAGAAAAGTTCCGCGTACCACCTTACTCTTGTTGCCTTCGAAAGCAAATTTATCGTTTTTGTAGAATATTGTGACAGAGACTTGAGATTCGAACTCACGACCAGCGTCCCACAAGAGAGCAGATCGCGCGGGCTCCACGGAGCACTGAGGGACGGCGCGCGGCGGAGAGAAGAGAGGGGAAAGGGCCTACGCGGCGAGGGAGTGTGCGCGCGCAACTGCTGCGTGCGGAGTGAAGGAGGGACGGACCCTCCCGACTCTTCGAGAAGTCCGTCGAAGTGGAAAAATCGGGAATTCGAACTTTCCAGGCTACGTCGCTATGGTTATAAAAGAAGAGGCGCGAGGGAACTCGGACAGTGTGTGTGTGATTCGTGATTAGTCTCAGTTTATTCAGTCAGTGAGTAAGCCAGAGCAAGCAAGCCAGTCTTGTGTACCGGAGTTCGACTCGAGTATGCGTCCGCAACTGTGTCAGCATCCGAAGGCCTGAGTTCGAGTGCAGTGGACCGCAGTTGGAGGGACCTGAGTTCGAGTACAGTGAACTGTCTCTGAAGGTCTGTGGTTCGAGATACTGTGAACCCGAGTGACTGAGGTAGAAGAACTGTGAACTGAGAACTAACAGTTCTGATTTGTAAATAGTGCTTTGTAAATATTAGTTAAGATTAATAGTTCATTGTTGTTCGTAATAGTCCAAGTAAATTGTCATTGTCGTCAGTGGAGTGCTATAACGAATACTGTGTTGAGTGAAAATCCTATTGTTGAGTTGAAATAAATTTACAATATTTTAGTATCAGTATACTTATATTTTAAAATAGAATTAATTAATTATAATACTTTTGTAATTATATATCTTGTAGCCAATCACAAGTAACTTATAACAAATTCTGTGCATTGTTGAGTCATCGCTTGCTTGTTAGCAGTTAGTTGTTTGAAATCCTTCGTATGTGGTACACGCAGTAGTTGTCCATGTCTCAGTTAAATAGTGCCCATTATAAATAATGGAAAACTGGGTTCGATCCGGATCTTTGAAAACAAAGGAACATAATGATATACTTCATTTAGGCAGTGCTAATAGTTCAGAAGCTGTGTGTGAAGAAATAATATATTAATTATAGTGCCATTAAAGAAATATCTAGTCCTACTAGTAGCTATTCAAAGAAAAAAATACTTCCGTAAATATAAAAAGAGTTATTTGGAACTTCGATTTGCTTGGCGTGGCAATGAGAGTGAACCAAAACCTCGGTGCGTTGTTAGTTACGAAGTGCTTTCAAACGAGTGTATGAAACCCGCGAAATTGAAACGGCACTTAGAGACGAAACACGCAAGTGTAAAAAGTAAACCTGTTGGATTTTAAAATAGGCGGAGTCTAAAATTTCTTATATCGTCATCTGGAAAAACAAATAAAAAAATTAATGCAGAAACATCCCGATTTTCAACAAGTAAAGATACAATTTAGCACGTTCTATTATTGGTGTATGACGTACAGTACGTGCCCATTTTATTGTGCAGACTGGGTGTCGGCAAAACTATTAAGAAAGTCATCAACACATGAAAAGGTTCGGTACTTTGGTCCTCTGTCATGAATTCGGGAGGTCCCTGGCTGGGTTACAGGCTCAGCACCAGATATCCAGGGAAAAGATGGCGAGAAACGCCACGTTCATAGTGCTTTAAATCCCTCTTTTGTTGTTGTTGAGAGTAGAGTGGGAAGTGGGTAGACGGGTAGGGTAAGAAATTTCATAAAATATTATAGTTGCGACACTGTTATTCCCGGCGTGACTCCTCCTCTTTGCTTACGTCTTAGGAAGTGACGACTCTATAAAGTCTAGGTAGGTAGTATCGTTCGCCATTTTTCTTCTTTCGTTGCCTAGCTACCAGACGAGGAATCTATTTGCCACACCGTTAAACATTATCATGTCGTAGCTCCTATGATAATAAATCAAACGCACTGTAATTCAACAATGAGCGGCAAATAACGTCTTCGTGTGCTTTTTGCTAACGTCAACAAAAGAGCCAAAATGGCGGGCGATTATTTTAAGTATTTATCCAGCCTTAAGAAATGAATAACATCTTCCTCAGCGAATCACAAGACGCACACGTTTAAATGTAGCCGACCTGCAACGCGATTGGCTGCCGGAAATTAGAGTGACGGGATTATAGTACTGGAAGAAAAAGTGAAAGGCGATTGCCATGTGTAATTTCTAAAGACTGAGATTTTCAGGTATAGTATGATACGCAATTCGTTTGAATTTTATTTTTTCTTCTGTGTTTTTTGAAGGACCACAAGGACAGAACTCGAGGACCACAGGTGGTCCGCGGACCATAGTTTGAGAAACGCTGTATAGACCATTCTGGAAGCAGTGTATGCTCATATTTAGATAGGCACAATACCCCCTTCAAATACGAGTAGGTCTACCTTGCCTTCAGTATTTCTCTTTCCACTAACTGTGATTTTGTAAGATGAATTGGACATTTTTCCTTCCTGGAAAGAGAAGAAAGGCAGACAGTGACCTAGTCCATAAATATTATTTTGTTTGCGTGTTACTGACAAAAGAGTGTAGTCTGAAGTCATTTACAGTCCGCCATTGTAAAACTTGTAAGGAGTGCTAACACGGCATGGTTCGCGCATCTCACAACACTGAAGGTTCCAGTGATGGAAATTATGTTTAAGTAGCATTACTTAGTCCGGGTTGCTTTTTTCATTTCATTTCATTTATTATATTCCATAGATCTTACATGAGCAATGAAGCTTTTATGATGTGGAACAAGTAAAAAATTTTACAATATTACAATTACAATTTTTACAAATTTTTACAATTTTTACAATATTTTACAATTTTTATAGTTTTACAATTTTGTAATTTTCTACAATTTTTTAACAATATTTTGGCGAGCTGTAGTGAGATGATGTGAGGCCGAGGATTCGCCAAAAGATTACCCGGCATTTAATAATAATAATAATGATGATAATAATAATAATAATAATAATAATAATAATGATAATAATAATATTAATAATAATAATAATACTTTTATTTTCCTGGCACAGTTAAGGCCATCAGGCCTTCTCTTCCACTCAACCAGGATCAAATCACATAATAATAATAATAATAATAATAATAATAATAATAATAATAATAATAATAATAATAATAATAATAGTTTTATTTTCCTGGCACAGTTAAGGCCATCAGGCCTTCTCTTCCACTCAACCAGGATCAAATCACATAATAATAATAATAATAATAATAATAATAATAATAATAATAATAATAATATTAATAATTTATTTTTATTTATTTATTTATTTATTTAGAATATTAACGTGCAAAACAACAGCACAAGGCCAATTACTGTTTAGCACGAGATATAAAACAAAACAAAACAACAAATGATGATGAGAATGAATGATAGAAAATGGCAGTGAGATGAAATACAAACAATATAACAGTCTATAAGTAATATTGTAAAGATATGCATTTGACAAGAATAGTAGATACATATATTTTAACAAATGGCATAAATTAATAAAACTGACATAAAAACTCAAAAGATATACTACACATTAAATGGATCCAAGTTCATTCCATGCAAATTAGCATATTTAATGCATCTGCAGACCGGAGAGAGAGATTTAGAATTCCTATTATAAAACAATTTATGAAATCTTAAACCTTTAGCAGGAATACGAAGACTGATATTGCTTATGAAAGATTCACAATCAATATCACCCTTAATGACTTTACTAAAAAATAAATAATCAAGATCCTGACGTCTGGTAAACAAACTACCGCAATTGAAATATTTGCAATTAATCTCATAGTTGTAATCGGAATTTGGTAAAAATCTATAAGAACACAAAGAAATAAATTTTCTTTGAATATTCTCTAATTTATCCGAGTCAGTGGAAGTAATGGAGTTCCATACAACAGATGCATAATAATAATAATAATAATAATAATAATAATAATAATAATAATAATAATAATAATAGTTTTATTTTCCCTGGCACAGTTAAGGCCATCAGGCCTTCTCTTCCACTCAACCAGGATCAAATCACATAATAATAATAATAATAATAATAATAATAATAATAATAATAATAATAGTTTTATTTTTCCTGGCACAGTTAAGGCCATTAGGCCTTCTCTTCCACTCAACCAGGATCAAATCACATAATAATAATAATAATAATAATAATCATAATAATAGTTTTATTTTCCCTGGCACAGTTTAGGCCATCAGGCCTTCTCTTCCACTCAACCCGGATCAAATCACATAAAGAAAAATACATACCGGTATACAAATATTAACTTAAAAATAATAATAAACATTATTAAATAAAAAAGAGATTGAATACATATACACAATCAGTATTAACTTTAAAATAACAATAATAAAAAAATATGTAATAAAAAAGAGACTGAATACATAATCACAAACAGGAAAATACATTCTAGTATACAGTATTAACTTAAAAAAAAGAGAATTAATACATATGAATATAATCTCACAACTAAAGGAATAGTAGAATTAGTATGATCAGCACAGCACGTGTTACATTGAGACAATGACAATTACCTAGATATAAGTGTTAATGGAAAAATAAAGTAATGACTGTGTAAAATAATAATAATAATAATAAATAAAAATTATACCTAAAAAAACTAATTCTGTGCATTTAAAATATATCTAAACAACCTAATTTTAAACAACTGAGGACTAAGACTACCCCTGATTTCCAGCGGCAGCGAATTCCATGAGCGGGCCATGGCTATTGAGAAAGAACTTGAGTACAGAGATGTCTGATGACGTGGTATTGATAGCAATAGATTGTGCTGTGAACGTGTATTACGATTATGATGTGAAGCTAGGAGAGTAAACCGAGAGGCAAGGTAGTTGGGTGTGGAATCATGTAAGGCATTTGCCTTATGGTTGGGGAAAACCTCGGTAAAAACCCAACCAGGTAATCAGACCAAAGGGGGTGAAATGAAGTAATGCCGAGGACTCGTCATAGACCATCCGGTTTCAGTCCCACGGCTGGGGAAAACCTCGGAAGAAACCATTCAATGAGACCAAAAGGGGATCCAACCCAAGCCCGAACGCAGCTCCGGATCAGCAGCCCAGCGAGTCTGCCGACTGAGCTACATCGATGGCTCTACTAAAAATATAGACATAGCCAGTCAGATTAATTAAATTTACAATGTTAATGACTGTAACGGTACTTAATTTCAACACCTATAACTCTCCCTCTGATTGAAGTTCTGGCTGATATGTACATCTATTATCAGGCAGTACATCCCACTTGACGATATGTGTCAGAGGAAGTACAATTGTTTGTATACATCTGAAGTCTGATTAGTGTAATATGTAGCTAGTCAGCGATTATGCAATGGAGGGGGAAAGGAACTGGCCACCCTACCCCATTATCTCCTGGCCTAGTTTCCTCACAAGTAGTGCCTTGTTGATATCACGTGTGAGGTTCAGAACTGTCTTCTAACAGTTGACTAAACAACAACTCCAGCGGCGTAGCTCGGGTGGTAGCGCTTTTGGCTGTTGATCCGGAGCGTGAGTTCGATTCCCACTTGGGCTGAATACCTAGTTGAATTTTTCCCTCAGTTTTTCCCCAGTTGTAAGACAAATGCCGGGTAATCTTATGGCGAATCATGGGCCCCCATCTCAACAAATACCACCCCACTATCATTAATTTCATCGACGGAAATTACACAAGGTACGATTTGATATTTCGTCCTTAAATAGCGAATTAAAAATGATCTAGAAACTAATCGAAGTTGACGATTTAACCATATGACGATAATGGGACAATGGTAGAATGGAAACATTGTATAAGAAACTGAAAAAAGTCGGAGAAAATGAAACCTAACGTACAGTGCGAGGTAGCAGGATCAGAACCCAAAGTAACTACAACTCTGTTTTTTTCCTTAGTATACATGTCTGAAAACTAAAAATGTTGGCGAATTAGGATACTTAGAGTAAAGTGACAAATGAAATTGTAAAAATTCTCTCTTCTCTTTGCAGCGTTTCCTATAATGGCACCGGCGCGGTGTCGGAGATACAACCCGCGAGCCCTCCAGAAATGTACAGGTAAGCAAACCAAACTTAAGCTATATAATCATCTTGGACACATCTTCTATCTGCTTTCCTATTTTGGACTTGTTAATAAATACTTGAAAGGGTCCAAGAATAGTTACGGGCTATTGCGCCACAAAATAACTTATGAAGCTTTGGCGAAGTTTCATGTTTAAACCTAGGGCCAGAAGCCCTCGCTATAAATTCTTCATTTCGCTCTAGATATATAAATTACTATTAATTGCTGCGTGATATGTTAAACGTGAAAGCACCCCGATGTGTCCTTCAATTACAGTGTTCCCCTCTATTTGTTTTATGGTCAGGTATAAAATTCCTGCCCTATGATGGCAGTTATATTTTAATCAGTTATTTATTGAAGTATATCAGCCACTGGGTTATTTACAGTCCGTGAGATTTGACGAAATGAAGCCGATGAATGGCAAGAGAATTATCTGACATTTGCACTATAATTTTGAGAAAACTCGAAAAAAAAACACAATCATGCAATCGGCCCAAATGGGATTCAAACCCACGCCCGAATGCAACATCGGATTACGAGTCCCACTCTCCATCCCTAGACTATGCCGATGACCTTAGAGGTTATCAAATTTGTGTAACCGAAAACAGACTTGAATAATTTCAAGGGAAAAATTGTTCCGGGGCCGGGTATCGATCCCGGGACCTCTGGTTGAACGTACCAGCGCTCTCCCAACTGAGCTACCCGGGAACTCCCCCCGACACAATCTCAACTTTTCCCTTTATATCCACACAACTCGCGTGGGCTGACGAAACGCCAGAGACCCACATCGAGTGCACACAAATTCTGTGTGACTTGGAATTGTGGTTTTCTGTTAACGTACACAATGACGTATATATTATGCAAATCTAGTCTTTCAGGTGAAGCTACCTGTAAAGCAGATTTGAATAATTTCAAGGGTTGAGACGGTGTCGGGTGGAGTTCCCGGGTAGCTCAGTTGGGAGAGCGCTGGTACGTTCAAAGTACCCGGCCCCGGAACAATTTTTCCCTTGAAATTATTCAAATCTGCTTTACAGGAAGTTTTACCTGAAAGACTAGATTTGCGAAAACAGACTGGTTTGGCCTGACGATGATATTTAAATGACTATTACACTCTTACTACGTCATACTACTTTTGACCAATAAAGCGGTACGAAAGGACGTATTTCAACCAATCATGGCTGCTTATCGCACAATTTTATCGCGTCCCTAGCATTTGTTTAATTTTATCCCGTCCCTAGCATTTGTTTAATTTTATCGCGTCCCTAGCATTTGTTTCTTTGTTTGCCAACATTTGAAACTGCGCTGGTCTGGACGTCAAAAATATATACAAAATTACAAACCACTCCAGTCGATGCACAGCAGTTTCAAATATGACTCGCATTGG
Organism: Periplaneta americana; assembly: GCA_025594305.2. NCBI lineage: Eukaryota > Metazoa > Arthropoda > Insecta > Blattodea > Blattidae > Periplaneta > Periplaneta americana. The sequence continues at coordinate 5,159,492 of JAJSOF020000005.1, forward strand.
CATTCAAGAACAAGAATTAATAAAGATCACTGATCATACCTATGCATCTTCTGAAATCCGATTTACAAATAAATGAAGAGCACCATTCGGAAATCCTGAATAAGTTCAATACACCATGTAGGCCTAAATCAACGAGTTCCACTTCTATTATGCACACGTCCAATATAACATCAATTGAACCACCAACCACATTCAAATTTGAAAATTGTACATTCAATAATTATTCCTTTTAAAATTATTCATGTTCATTTTTTATGTCGTCGTCGTTAATTAAAACTTTTCTAACACTTGTGTACAGTATATTAGTTAGGTTATGTTATAGCTTCTGCTATATGATATTATGGATAGTCACGTATCAGAGATTGTTTAATATTAAGATTTATTGAAAATCATCTGTCAAGTGACGTTCATTACTGGGATTCGGATAATTGAAGTGGAATGTTGCATTTTAATAAAAATGAAACTGAATCAACAAAGCCTTCTTGACTAGTAACATTGCCATCGTGTATGTATAGATCGAGAACTTCTCGACGAGAAGGCATTACTCACTACTGCCATCTAGCATGCATCTAGCGTAATATTTGTAATGTTGAGATGGTACAATAATACATTTGAAGACAGTTGTATTTTCGTAAGTCAATTAATATTTTATTGTATTGGAGTACTTCGTTACTTCTAATCTTTATATGCTTTCTTCTAATCGTGTAATAGTCAATTAAATCCCACTCGAGTTTTGATTTTCTCTAGATAAATCAAAACGTCTAGTGAGATTACTGTTGATAAATGAGAGTATTACAAGACAAAATTATTCCCCAAAGCTCCATATCCGTTCATCACAAATGTGTGCTTGAATTCGTCAGGATGAGTCGGGCGTCCCGCGTGAAATGTCGACGATCTAGAGCTCCAGACGTTAGGTTGATTTTCCATTTCACATGAAGATACTCAGAATGGCTGTACTGATGTATTCAGGGTGGCTTGTACTGATATTTTCAAGTAAGGACCAATTTGTCCAGACGTCGATGTGAAAGTGTGGAAAGCGTGGACGCAGAGTGGGGCACGGACGTGAATGAGGTGACGACAGGAAGCTGCCTAGCGACGGAGAAAGTTGCGTAACTCTGCCTCCCTCACTCGTGTGTGTGTTCCGGTTCCATTACTAGCGTTCCAGACGCTGCCACGTGTTCACTGCTATAAGGAGGGAAAGTAGAAGTATTTACACCGAAACATTCTTACCCGTCTGAGCGTTGTGGCACATCCTGTTACTATCTTACTTGTCACTTGAAATTTGTGTGATGATGACTTATTATTATTATTATTATTATTATTATTATTATTATTATTATTATTATTATTATTATTATTTACTTACTCACGAAAGGTTTTTAAGGAATCCGCAAGTTCATTGCCGCCCTCACATAAGTCCGCCATTGGTCCCTATCCTGACCAAGATTAATCCACTCTCTACCATCATATCCCACCTCCCTCAAATCCATTTTAATATTATCTTCCCATCTACGTCTCGGCCTCCCCAAAGCTCTTTTTTTCCCTCCGGCCTCCCAACTAACACTCTATATGCATTTCTGGATTCGCCCATACGTGCTACATGTCCTGCCCATCTCAAACATCTGGATTTAATGTTCCTAATTATGTCAGGTGAAGAATACAATGCGTGCAGTTCTGCGTTGTGTAACTTTCTCCATTCTCCTGTAACTTCATCCCCTTAGCCCCAAATATTTTCCTAACACCCTTATTCTCAAACACCCTTAATCTCTGTTCCTCTCTCAAAGTGAGAGTCCAAGTTTCACAGCCATACAGAACAACCGGTAATATAACTGTTTTATAAATTCTAACTTTCAGATTTTTTGACAGCAGGCTAGATGACAAAAGCTTCTCAACCGAATAATAACAGGCATTTCCCATATTTATTCTGTGTTTAATTTCCTCCCGAGTGTCATTTATATTTGTTACTGTTGCTCCAAGATATTTGAATTTATTATTATTATTATTATTATTATTATTATTATTATTATTATTATTATTATTATTATTACTTGTGACGAGAATATTGTACGAAATGAAAATATAAAAATTGGAAATTTATCCTTTGAATAGGTGGAAAAAATTCAAATACCTGGGAGCAACAGTAACAAATATAAATGATACACGGGAGGAAATTAAAAACAGAATAATTATGGGAAATGCCTGTTATTATTCGGTTGAGAAGCTTTTATCATCCAGTCTGCTGTCAAAAAGTCTGAAAGTTAGAATTTATAAAACAGTTATATTACCGGTTGTTCTTTATTGTTGTGAAAATTGGACTCTCACTTTGAGAGAGGAACATAGGTTAAGGGTGTTTGAGAATAAGGTGCTTAGGAAAATATTTGGGGCTAAGAGGGATGAAGTTACAGGAGAATGGAGAAAGTTACACAACACAGAACTGCACGCATTGTATTCTTCACCTGACATAATTAGGAACATTAAATCCAGTCATTTGAGATGGGCAGGACATGTAGCACGTATGGACGAATCCATAAATGCATATAGAGTGTTAGTTGGGAAACCGGAAGGAATAGGACCTTTGCGGAGGCCGAGACGTATATGGGAGGGTAATATTAAAATGGATTTGAGGGAGGTGGGATATGATGGTAGAGACTGTATTAATCTTGCTCAGGATAGGGACTAATGGCGGGCTTATGTGAGGGCGGCAATGAACCTCCGGGTTCCTTAAAAGCGAGTATGTAAGTAAGTAAGTAAGTAAGTAAGTAAGTAAGTAAGTAAGTAAGTAAGTAAGTAAGTGAGTGAGTAAGTAAGTAAGTGTGGATGAAATGGACTAAAAGGAAAATCATTTAATGTTTATTATTATTATTATTATTATTATTATTATTATTATTATGATCATCATCATCATCATCATTATCATCATGTCCACACTTGTGGAGTAACGGTCAGCGCGTCTGGCTGTGAAACCAGGTGGCCCGGGTTCGAACCCCGGTTGGGGCAAGTTACCTAGTTGAGGTTTTTTCCGGGGTTTTCCCTTAACCCAATATGAGCAAATGCTGGGTAACTATCGGTGCTGACCCCGGACTCATTTCACCGGCATTATCACCTTCATTTCATTCAGACCCTAAATAACCTGAGATGTTGATACAGCGTCGTAAAATAACCTACTAAAAATCACCATTATCATTCTCATTGTATGCATATGATTGTACGTGAGTGAATTTTGAATGCTTCTATGATTTTTCCAGTGTCTTCTTCTTCTTTTTTTTTACATAACTCTAGTTACTCTAAGAGTATGGGCATAAAATAATTCAGGAGAAGAAAACGAAACTGTACAATGCTGAAATTTAGGAGAATTTACAGGGAATTCCTTAACTTAAAAAGAAATGAATGACTTGGCAAAAAATTTTTACTTACTAGAAGTTATAGGAAAGTCAAAAGTGAGAAATAGTAATTTGTCTACAGCCACCAATCATTTCACACTAGTGAAGCTGTATTATTATTATTATTATTATTATTATTATTATTATTATTATTATTATTATTATTAAAATAACAAGAACATAGAGGAAGAGAAGAAAATGAAAATGCGGAATTAAAAACACAGGAATCACAAATAGAAAGAGGAGAAAAAGCAAAAGAAGGAAGAATATACCAGGATAAGGAAAAGAACGAGGAGAGTTAGAAGAAGGAAACGATGAAATAGTAGAAGAAAAGATATGGTATTTCCATAATCAGTAAGCTATGCACCTCGTACATAATCTCGGTTAGTGTTAACCACCGGTTAAAATTACCAATTAATAATAATAATAATAATAATAATAATAATAATAATAATAATAATAATAACAACAACAATAATAATAACAATGTGTTTCGTTACATTAATCTTATTTTTGTTACTGTTGGCGCCGTATCATTACCATTATTATTATTTACTTACTTACTGGCTTTTAAGGAACCCGGAGGTTCATTGCCGCCCTCACATAAGCCCGCCATTGGTCCCTATCCTGAGCAAGATTAATCCAGTCTCTATCATCATATCCCTACTCCCTCAAATCCATTTTAATATTATCTTCCCATCTACGTCTCGGCCTCCCTAAAGGTCTTTTTCCCTCCGGCCTCCCAACTAACACTCTATATGCATTTCTGGATTCGCCCATACGTGCTACATGCCCTGCCCATCTCAAACGTCTGGATTTTAAGTTCCTAATTATGTCAGGTGAAGAATACAATGCGTGCAGTTCTGCGTTGTGTAACTTTCTCCATTCTCCTGTAACTTCATCCCTCTTAGCCCCAAATATTTTCCTAAGCACCTTATTCTCAAACACCCTTAACCTATGTTCCTCTCTCAAAGTGAGAGTCCAAGTTTCACAACCATAAAGAACAACCGGTAATATAACTGTTTTATAAATTCTAACTTTCAGATTTTTTGACAGCAGACCGGATGATAAAAGTTTCTCGACCGAATAATAACAGGCATTTCCCATATTTATTCTGTGTTTAATTTCTTCCCGAGTATCATTTATATTTGTTACTGTTGCTCCCAGATATTTGAATTTCTCCACTTCTTCAAAAGATATATTTCCAATTTTTATATTTCCATTTCGTACAATATTCTGGTCACGAGACATAATCATATACTTTGTCTTTTCGGGATTTACTTCCAAACCTATCTATTTACTTGCTTCCAGTAAAATTCCCGTGTTTTCCCTAATCGTTTGTGGATTTTGTCCTAACATATTCACGTCATCCGCATAGACAAGCAGCTGATGTAATCCGTTCAATTCCAAACCCTCTCTGTTATCTTGGACTTTCCTAATGGTATACTCTAGAGCAAAGTTAAAAAGTAAAGGAGATAGTGCATGTCCTTGCTTCAGCCCACAGTGAATTGGAAACGCATCTGACAGAAAATGACCTATACGAACTTTTCTGTACGTTTCACTGAGACACATTTTAATTAATGGAACTAGTTTCTTGGGAATACCAAATTCCATAAGAATATCATATAAAACTTCTGTCTGTAACCGAGTGATATGCCTTTTTGAAATACTATTATTATTATTATTATTATTATTATTATTATTATTATTATTATTATTATTATTCTTTTTCCACGCCCGATTCTCTTTTAATGCTATACTATACATTGGTGCGATCGAAACTCGAATATGCATCTGTAGTTTGGAACTCGATTACAACTACGGACTAGGCTAAATTAGAAAATATACAAAGAAAATTTATATCCTTATGTTCATTCAGATTTCTGCCCATTAATTTCGGATATAGTTATGAGAGAAAATGTGAATATTTTAATTGTCAAAATCTATATGCTAGACGCCATGAGCTAGATTATCTGTTCTTTTGTAAAGTCCTCAAAGGTGATATATCCTGTGACTCTTTCCTAAACAATATTACCTTACGTATTCCAACAAAAGATATGAGAGCCCACAAACTTTTCTATATTATAAATTCGAAATTTCTTTCACCAGACTCCAGATGCATTAAAAATGCCAACATGCATGGCTGCGAATTCGATCCCTTCAATGTATAGACTTAGTTTGCTCTTGGCAACGATTTATCATTTACGTATTCTTTTAGGCATTATACTCAATTAGCATTGTCTCATAGTATTCTTAGTTATCCATTCATCGTCATTATTGTAATTGTAATTATATTTATGTGTAATAATTATTTTTGTTTTGTTTTTTGTTATATTTGTGCTGAACTGTAATTGGCCACTGGCTGTTGTACAGCACATTAAATAAATATAAATAAATAAATAAATAAATAAATAAATAAATAAATAAATAAATAAATAAAATGAAATATATTATTATTATTATTATTATTATTATTATTATTATTATTATCTCTGCCCCGATAATAACACTAAACTACTATTTATGTATTACTTTTAAAGCACCCTGGCACGCCTAATTTTCTATTATACGCTACATGAATGCATTTTCCTTCTGAAAGTTAAGCTGTTATAGGATGCTGTTAAACATTCACATTTTTGGTATCGAGATAATGGAAGTATGCGGCCTTCATCTTCCTGCCCCTTCGCTAATAAGAAACACACACAACATTGAAATGAATACAAACACATTCAGACACAAGATAAAAACCCAAGAATTTATCTATAACAAAATAATGTGAGGCCTGGTCGTTGTGGCCACACCATATCACGTGACAAGATACGGTTTATTGTAGTTTAATCGCGTTGCCTAGTGATTATCATGCTGGCCCCTGTTGTTTATACAGCGACCAGTACAGCTGTGTACGTTGTGTTGCCAACGTACGATTGACGCTCGACTTGGTAATTAGCCTACGTAATTCAAGGTCGAGCAAACATTTCACCTGTTAGCAACTCCAGAACTATCTTTGGCGACAAATCTGGGTTCTTACGCACTGCATATCTTTGGTTCTGTCGCCAAGACTGATGATAATGAAACAACAAAAGGAGTTCAGAATTCTATTCCGGTTAGATTTTGTGAAATTTGTATTCAACAAAACAGTTGCAGGGCTGGTTTTCTGTGAGTACTTAGATCAGACATGACAAACTCATGATTTTTTGGTTTGGGTACCAAATATTAGTACCAGATGTGTCAGACTATTTACAAATAGTTTATGAGGATGAGATATGAGGAGAGGGGGTGGACGAGACAGTACATAAACCTGGGCCCTGTTTCGTAAAGCTGACAATTCTACAAATACGGGGTGTTCAGTTCAAAGTGTGTCATGGCTCGCTGTATGCCGTCACGTGGCTAGTCGATGAGCCTAGAGAATTCAATCTTCCTACACTTCCGCAGAGGTGTATTACTTATCTGCCAGAGAAGTTGCCTAGCAAGTACGGCGTTCATTCTGAAGAGTACCTACCGATACGTACGGTAACGCCGGTAGTGGCAGGAATGTGAACTGTTTCGAAACATGTACTGAGGTGAGTTTTTTCTTACAGTCGGGATATGGGGTTAAGACGATTACTCACGTATTTGTTGACATTAACTTCGACGGTCAACATGGACACGGAGCATTTGATTTGTGTTGTGGAATGTTACCGTACGCAACCGATGATAACAAATACCCTGCGTACGACTTGGCCGCGCAAAACACAGTTCGAAAGAGGTTATGGTAGCACACAGACCGTACAGACCGCCATCTGTTGCTACGACGTTCAAGTTAAACCGTACACGTTCTCAAGTTCAGATTGAACGCCTTGATTAATAGGCAACTTCTCTGACACAAAAGCTGAAACTCGCTTCAAATCGCTGACTCATCAACAGTGACGTCATGACACACTTTGAAATGAACACCCAGTATATCACAATATTCTAGCATTTGTTTTCTGATGGCGAAATGCATCAACCTCGGTTAAAAACCTAGTAATCATAGGTTACGAAACGACGGTTAAACAGCAATCATGGTTGAAATGTAATTTCTGTGCACCATTCATAGTCACCGATTACTTAAACATGGTTAGCTGACGCCTCATTTAACCAGAGTAAAGTCTATGATTGTACACTGTTTCTACAAAATGACTAAAGGAAAGCATCCTTTCCTCTACAAAGATAATAATCAACATCTAAAAACGACTGCGCTTACTCCGTTCTATAATCGAAACGAACGTGTCCCATGTTTTCGCGTTGCATTTGTTTGACTTTGAGCTCTGTTATGTTTGCGAGTTGCATTCTTTTGTTTTTAAGTGATGTTAGGTTAAAATCGTACAAAATGTAAAATTAAATGGAAAAAAATGATTATATTTCAATTGAGTTTGAAGTGCTGGTAGACTGAATTACTATATTTAAATATACTGTATTACGTATGAAAAAGATGGAATATCCATAAAGGAAAAGAATGAAGAAGATTAGTACGAATGTGTGTACGATCCAGGATCCCATTTATACCAGAGAATTGTGCATTATCCTAAGATCCATCCATAATGTCTCTTCGTTTAGCCAATGACTTAGAGAAAGAGATACTTGAGTGTTCCCTCTTAAAATACAGACAATATCAGTTACATAGAATCGTAATATAAGCAGCCGATCCATAGGAGAAATATGACTGTTTTTGTGTTATTTCAAATGATCCATTTGTAGATTTTGATCAACGAAATCCCTCTTGAAATTTCATGTCACCTAATTCCTCATAAGAATTATTTCTTTCCACTAAAGAAACTTCACGCTCATCATAATCTCTATCCAAATAATTCAAGTTCTGCACAATAATAATCGTCTTCGAAATAATCAGTTGTGGACCTCGCCGCCATTTTGTTTTACTTGGCCAACTAATCACTGGTTATCTCCTTTAACCGCTCGAATATGGCCGGTTAGAGATTATCGTGGTTAAGCTCCTATTTTTAAGTCCTAACCGAGGTCAATACACCGTAAAAATGCTTGACCAGGGATTAGGTGGCAATTTTAACCACTGAGCTACGCCGAAGTTCAATCCACCGCACCGCACCGAATCGAATTTTTCTTCTTTGGTTCTGTTTTCTTAGTGGCCATACTCCATGTTCCACTTATATATTGACATACTATATACAAGATGATTCAAAAGTCACGCGACATAGACAAACTCCGTTTTAGTGCAGATAGCGAAATATGGAAAGAGGGGAAAGTTGTTGGAAATAGGTAGTTTTCAACGTAGAATACACGGTTGAGGCTGTACACTAGTGCGACACACCCGACAGTCCTAATGTTGCGAAATTAGTGGATTTTTCACTAGTTTTACCGGATTTTAGATACGCAGTGTATCGGGTAAATTACGAAATGATGACGATGATTAGCATTGTTGTCCACACCTGTGGAGTAACGATTAGCGCGTCTGGCCGCGAAACCAGGTGGCCGGGTTCGAATTCTAGTTGGGGAAAGTTACCTGGTTGAGGTTTTTCCGGGGTTTTCCTCAACCCAATATGAGCAAATGCTGGGTAACTTTCGGTGCTGGACCCCGGACTCATTTCACCGGCATTATCACCTTCATATCATTCAGACGCTAAATAACCTAGATGTTGATACAACGTCGTAAAATAACCTACAAAAAATTAGCAGTGTTACCAGTAAAGTTCAGGGAAAGCCGCAAGGCAAGAATTATATTCCCCTGAATTCTTATGCTATCAATGCAAAGAAATGCTTCTTTACACTGTGAGAAGTTAAATAACGCTAAACTCTGAATGTCAACTGTTCTCCGTTAAATAATACGTATCTAAAATGCAGTAGGACTGGCCGAAAAGCCACTAATATGGCAGCATTTGGACTGGCAGGAGTGTCGTACTAATGTACAGCCTAAACCGTGTATTCTATGTTGAAAATTCAAGTACATTAGATTGAAAACTACATCTTTCCAACAACTTTCCCCTCTTTCCATTTTTCGTTATCTGCACTAAAACGGAGTTTGTCTATGTCACGTGACTTTTGAATCACTCTGTATTTTCAACAGTCATTCCACAAGGAGCGCACTGAATTTAGTGCTTAGAGTACCCAGTGCGTAGAACTGGGAGTCCCGGGTTCGATCCTCGGCGCCGGAGCGAATTTTTCTCCGTTAATAACAAATCACAGATAATTCTGTAGGATTAAAAAATTATTCTTTACATAAATTTAATAGAAGTTTAAAATACTTGTAAGACATGTATTGAACAGTCTTTTAAAGTTAGTATGTAATTGTATAGTGTCTCTTCCTACACAAACTAACGACGCCGAATCACGTGTCTCGCTAACCCCATTGGCATGGAAGCGTTCTGAATCGCGATTTGAACCCTCTGCATTCTGTTAACTGTATATACCCTTTCACCTTCAAGCTAGGTCGATGTGGGGTGCAAGGGTATGTTGTACAGAGGGGACTGCATTCGAGGGTTCGTGCCACTAGCTACTTCCCTGCTTTGTTGTTATAAAGCGCTTATAAAACATAGACTACTACCTCGTTGTACGAAAGAAGGAATTAACTTAACCGAACCTTTATGTAATTTCAAGTCAGCTTCTCAATAGCAGAAAACATTTAATGAAATTAATGATAATATAGGTTATCGATTTTATTGCCTTTTACATTTGTGTTCGTCCAAGTGTATTTCCTGGAGTGATCTAAAATGCATTTACACAGATCGGTCAAATACTTTCTATATATTATTTTAATGTACCGAAGTACATATGATATTTCCATGCAGATATTCAGCGTCATCATACGATGAAATAGTAATGGAACGGAGAAAAATTCTCTCCGGCGCCGGGATTTGAACCCGGGTTTTCAGCTCTACGTGCTGATGCTTTATCCACTAAGCCACACCGGATACCCACCCCGGCGTCGGACAGAATCGTCTCAGATTAAGCTCCAACTCTTGGGTTCCCTCTAGTGGCCGCCCTCTGCACTACGTCATAGATGTCTATGAACGTAGGACTGAAGTCCACACATGTGCTGAGGTGCACTCGTTATGAGTGACTAGTTGGCCGGGATCCGACGGAATAAGCGCCGTCTTAAATCACGAAGTGATTTACGCATATCATATATATATATATATATTATTTTAATGTACCGAAGTACATATGATATTTCCATGCAGATATTCTGCGTCATCATACGATGAAAGAGTAATGGAACGGAGAAAAATTCTCTCCGGCGCCGGGATTGGAACCCGGGTTTTCAGCTCTACGTGCTGATGCTTTATCCACTAAGCCACACCGGATACCCACCCCGGCGTCGGATCCCGGCCAACTAGTCACTCATAACGAGTGCACCTCAGCACATGTGTGGACTTCAGTAATACGTTCATAGACATCTAGTCGACCTGGTTGGCGAGTTGGTACAGCGCTGGCCTTCTATGCCCAAGGTTGCGGGTTCGATCCCGGGCCAGGTCGATGGCATTTTAATTGTGCTTAAATGCGACAGGCTCATGTCAGTAGATTTACTGGCATGTAAAAGGACTCCTGCGGGACAAAATTCCGGCACATCCGGCGACGCTGATATAACATCTGCAGTTGCGAGCGTCGTTAAATAAACCATAACTTTAACTTTAGACATCTATGACGTAGTGCAGAGGGCGGCCACTAGAGGGAACCCAAGAGTTGGAACTTAATCTGAGAGATTCTGTCCGACGCCGGGGTGGGTATCCGGTGTGGCTTAGTGGATAAAGCATCAGCACGTAGAGCTGAAAACCCGGGTTCAAATCCCGGCGCCGGAGAGAATTTTTCTCCGTTCCATTACTCTTTCATCAAATACTTTCTGTCTTCTTTCCTTTGTTTTTTTCTTGTTTATTACGTTATTTTTATGTTTTTTTTTTGCACAGTGTGAGAGCCGGAAGGCAGCCACTGCAGCTTCAAATGGATTTGTTGTGCCTTGTCAGTCCATTTACTTAGGAATATTAGTTTTTACATTATTTTATATACCATTCAACAATAATTAACGGTTCGCATGCCTGATCGTGAAACCAGCGGGCCCGGGTTCGAAATCTGGTTGGGACAGTTAGGCCCACCTGGTTGAGGTTTTTTTTTTGCCGGGGTTTTCCCTCAACCCATTAAGAGCAAATGCTGGGTAACTTTCGGCGTTGGACTCTGGATTTATTTATTTATTTATTTATTTATTTATTTATTTATTTATTTATTTATTTATTTTATTTACTTATTTATTTATTTTATTTATTTACTTATTTATTTATTTATTTTATTTATTTACTTCTTTATTTATTTATTTTATTTATTTATTAAATTAATTAATTAATTAATTCATTCATTCTTTAATTAATTAATTAATTCATTCATTCATTCTTTCTTTCATTAATTCATTCATTCATTCTTTCATTAATTAATTCATTCATTCATTCTTTCATTAATTAATTAATTCATTCATTCTTTCATTAATTAATTAATTCATTCATTCTTTCATTCATTCATTCTTTCATTAATTCATTCATTCTTTCATTAATTAATTCATTCATTCATTCTTTCATTAATTAATTCATTCTTTCATTAATTCATTCATTCATTCTTTCATTAATTCATTCATTCATTCCTTCATTCTGGTGTGGTTAAGGCCATCAGGCCTTCTCTTCCACACCATCAGAAATAAAAATACAATCAATTCGCTGGCATTATCACCTTCATTTCATTCAGACGCTAGATAACCATAGCGTCGTAAAATAACCAATAACCAATTGAAAATAATAATAATTAATTAAATGATTGTTTTCTCTTCTTTCGTATCTGATTTTTATCTATTCGAGGATCATATGGCGAGTCAAAATTGAATTTATTAAACACGGAAAAAAATGCTGTTTGAAGCAAATTTCCACGGAGTTTCCATTTTGCTTGCCAGCATTCCACCATTTCTTTAACATCATCATCATCATCATCATCATCATCATAATCATCATCATAATCATTTAGAGTAAATGTCCCTCGTAAGCTGTTTGTTCTAGTTTCGACACGTTATTAATTTATTAGATTAATGATCAAAAATCAAAATATCCGATGTTGCAAAATAAACGTTTCTGGGAATGTTGACTCAATTCTAGCCTGCTGCAGCTGCTGCTATGATGATGATGATGATGATGATACTATACTCATGGTAAGTTTTTTTATGTACTCTCGAAATAGGCCTAGTTTGCATTCTTTTCATTCTTGCGCTTATTCATTCATCCGTGTGCTACATACACATTGTTCTTCGTTCACTCGTACGCACACACTTCATGCGTACACAGGGTGAACCGTAAGTAATGTCATTAATTTCAGGAGGTTATTCTTTGAGATATTTCAAACAAAAAAGTTTAATACAATTTTGCTCGTTTTTGTTTTCTTTTCGAGATAAAAATAGTTTTATATGAAACATTTCATATCTTATTTTAGGGAAGTCATTGATTTACTTTCCAATATGCTGAATCAATTTAAGAGAGCAGTGTACTATGATAAATGCATTTGGACGAAAAAAGGAATGGACGAATGTACGGTTGGCGGGCATTTGGACAAAAAAGAGGAATGGACGAATGTACGGTTGGCGGGCATTTGGACAAAAAAGAGGAATGGACGAATGTACGGTTGGCGGGCATTTGGACAAAAAAAGGAATGGACGAATGTACGGTTGGCGGGCATTTGGACAAAAAAGGAATGGACGAATGTACGGTTGGCGGGCATTTGGACAAAAAAAGGAATGTACGGTTGGCGGGCATTTGTACAAAAAAAGGAATGGACGAATAAACGGTTGGCGGGCATTTGGACAAAAAAAGGAATGGACAAATGTACGGTTGGCGGGCATTTGGACAAAAAAAGGAATGGACGAATATACGGTTGGTGGGCATTTGGACAAAAAAGGAATGGACGAATGTACGGTTGGCGGGCATTTGGACAAAAAAAGGAATGGACGAATATACGGTTGGCGGGCATTTGGACAAAAAAGGAATGGACGAATGTACGGTTGGCGGGCATTTGGACAAAAAAGGAATGGACGAATGTACGGTTGGCGGGCATTTGGACAAAAAAGGAATGGACGAATGTACGGTTGGCGGGCATTTGGACAAAAAAAGGAATGGACGAATATACGGTTGGCGGGCATTTGGACAAAAAAGGAATGGACGAATGTACGGTTGGCGGGCATTTGGACAAAAAAAGGAATGGACGAATATACGGTTGGCGGGCATTTGGACAAAAAAGGGAATGGACGAATGTACGGTTGGCGGGCATTTGGACAAAAAAGGAATGGACGAATGTACGGTTGGCGGGCATTTGGACAAAAAAAGGAATGGACGAATGTACGGTTGGCGGGCATTTGGACGAAAAAAAGGAATGTACGGTTGGCGGGCATTTGGACAAAAAAAGGAATGGACGAATATACGGTTGGCGGGCGAATGGACGAACGAACGAAGGAATGGGCGAATTAAGCTTGGCGGGCATTTGGACAAAAAAAGGAATGGACGAATGTACGGTTGGCGGGCATTTGGACAAAAAAAGGAATGGACGAATGTACGGTTGGCGGGCATTTGGACAAAAAAGAGGAATGGACGAATGTACGGTTGGCGGGCATTTGGACAAAAAAAGAGGAATGGACGAATGTACGGTTGGCGGGCATTTGGACAAAAAAAGAGGAATGGACGAATGTACGGTTGGCGGGCAGAGGGACGAAGGTTGGACTGACATATGAACAAAAAATATGGTATTTGTTATACTGACGAATCTGCCCCGGCTGGGCATCCTGAACTACAGCATATATTTTCCCCATTATGAAAATTGTCACTAATTTTCGATCTTCATAATAACAATGTTTTCTGTAATTCAACGTTACATTACTGTGTTGCAGAATGCTTGTCCTCCGATACATAATGCTTCATGCATCGTATTACCTGCGTTGAGTCAGCATGACCTTGAGTGTCGATGGTATCCTGTGTAGTTATGCGAGGTGCTTCACATCCATGAGCGTGACATGCAAGCATGGCGTATCGCTGCTTTTTCTGCACTTAGCATTGCATCGTGGGTTCATGGTTCAGTTACCAGAGCCCTCAGCCAGATCTCCGCAAGAGGTCTAGATCTTGTGACAGTTTTGATGAAGGAACTCTAGAGATGCTGAGACTTTCTGTCATTCATTCATTATTGCTTCATTGCCATAGCATATTGGTTCGTCGTCTCCAAGATTCGTTCATGCCGTTAACTGGACAAATCCATCGCCTTTCCATATACTGTACAATGCTGTGGATCACACTGCCATTTCAAGAGGAATTTGTAACTACCAAAGATGGTGGTTTCCGCGGATTGCTTCCCTTCACCTACCACCATTCATTCCACCATTTCTGTAATAATAATAATAATAATAATAATAATAATAATAATAATAAATACGATGGAAATATTTTGTGATGCTATAAAAATTGAAACCAGGATATGTTTTGCGATACTATAAAAATGAAAACCTTAGAAATATTTTGCGATAATATGAAAATAAAAAGCATGGAAATATTTTGCGGTACTATAAAAACAAAAACCGTGGAAATGTTTTACGGTATTATAAAAATAATAAATACCATGGAAATGTTTTGTGATGCTATAAAAATAGAAACCACGGAAATATTTTACGATAATATGAAATAGAAACCATGGAAATGTTTTGTGATACTATAAAAATGGGAACCTTTAAAATATATTAATATAATATAAAAATAAAAGCTATGGAAATGTTTTGAGGTACTATAAAAATAAAATTCATGGAAATGTTTGCAATACTATGAAATAAAAAACATGAAAATATTTTGCTGTAATGTAATAATAAAAATACCATCGAAATGTTTTGCGATGTTATAAAAATAAATACCATGAAAATGTTTTGCGATAATAATAATAATAATAATAATAATAATAATAATGATAATAATAATAAATACTATGGAAATATTTTGTGATGTTATAAAAATAGAAACCACAGATATGTTTTGCGATAATATAAAAATGGAAACCTTGAAAATATTTTGTGATGCTATGAAAATAGAAACCACGGGAATATTTTACGATGATATGAAATAGAAACCACGGAAATGTTTTGCGATAATATAAAAATGGAAACCTTGGAAATATTTTGTGATGCTATAAAATAGAAACCACGGGAATATTTTACGATAATATGAAATAGAAACCACGGAAATGTTTTGCGATAATATAAAAATGGAAACCTTGGAAATATTTTGTGATGCTATGAAAATAGAAACCACGGGAATATTTTCCGATAATATGAAATAGAACCCACGGAAATGTTTTGCGATAATATAAAAATGGAAACCTTGGAAATATTTTGCGTTACTATAAAATTAAAAAGCATGGAAACATTTTGCGACACTACGAAAATAAAAACCATGAAAATGTTTTGCGTTAATATAAAAATAAAAACCGTGAAAATGTTATGTGATGCTATAAAAATGGAAACCATGGAAATCTTATGCGATACTATAAAAATGAAAACCTTGGAAATATTTTGCGATATACAACAGTTCAACGAAACATACAATTAAGTTTTAAGATATCAAGACGCAGAACTGGAAGTTGTTAATTTTAGATGGGACAGTAATTCAGTTCCATAAGTTTGATTATGTACGTTTTATGTTTCAGAAATATTTAGAAATGTTATATACTTAAACTACAATATTAAATACAAATAGGCATAACATAATATAATATAATATAATATAATATAATACAATATAATATAATCATTATTATTTTGATTAAGTTTACAGGGTGATCCTTTTGGGTATGTATAAAATAAAAACACCCTAAAACATTACTCCTGAACTTTATTTGTTAAAACTTTGTGCATACAACACTGAAAGATGGGAGATTCCTCAGAGCTCAACATGACCCCCATTGCACACCCTGCACAACTCATAACGGTGATGCAATTCAGCCCATGTCCGTTGTAACATAAGAGGGGTGAATTGTTGACAAGTTTGAGTAATTTTTATTCTCATATTTATCATCCATGTTCCTGGGTTTCTGTGAAGAGACAATGTCTTTAACAAAACCCTACAGGAATAAGTCAGGAGGAGTTAGATCTGGGGAGTTTGGGGACCAAGCCAAGAGATAGCTGTTTCTCGTACTGGGTTTTGCCTGCGACTTCCTGCATGTTTTTTAACACACAACCTGTTTCTACCACATTATGGAATCGTATTTAGGTGCACTATGCACACCATACTCACGTCGGAATTTCCTTTTAACTCTTTTAACACTCTCAAATTTAGCGTACCAAAAAACACGTTGTGCCCGCTGTTGGTTTGTAGTAACCATTTTAATCACAGTTTAGTATATACAGTTGCGAAGCTTGGGATGATTTTTTGCATTTCTCGCGATAGTTGCTAGCCGCTTGGAGCGCTGTGAGTACTACGAACAATAGGCCGTGTCACTGCCATAGTGATCTAATACAGGCTGTAAGGCAGACCATGTAACTCGCTTAACCTGATCACGAAGGGCGGCGTTTCAACCATATAAATTAGTTGGAATGGATAAAGAGTAACATATATTTCTCTAAAATGTAGTGTAATTGCATTAATAAAATTTAAAACAATGATTATGAGACACTTCAGACATAATTCACTTGCGAGTTAAGATGAAATATTATTTTTGGTGTGAAAATTACGTTGTTCGTATCTGTAATACTTGCCTTTATTTCGATTAAATATTGCGAAATTCTTGTACATTCATTTATGCACGATTCAATAATTTTCAGTTGCACCGCACGGATATTTAGATATGTTGAAATTATAGGTTATGTTTATTGTCCCAGTTGCCCCTTTGTGTCTAATTTTATTGGTCTCCAATGCCCTGCCATTCATATGGAAATATTATAGTTTATGTTTACTATATTTTATATTCCTAAATTCGCAATTATACATTATAATTAAGCATAATGTCATGTATGATACTCCGCATATTCAATTTGTCTGTAATTTTATGCTACAATTGAGTATTGAATTATTGTATTTATCTACTACCTAAGAGACGAAGTAACAATCGTACGTACGCTAATTTCATAGGAGTGATATGATAAATGTTCTGTCTTTATTAAGGAAGGTAGATGTGCTATATTAAATCACAATATAAATTCTTTTTTATTAAACCTCAAAATAGCTTCAATTCTAAACTTAAAATGTTGATGCGAAAAGATTATGTTAACATGTAAAATTCTCTTCACATTAAAATAACACAGTTTTGTAATTATTTCTGCAACATATTATGCAACAAGAAGTAAACGGAACTTATGGACAAATTACACTAAATAAAACTTAGCTATGATACGCAATAAAGTTATACTATAATATTTCACTGAGCTCCATGCACTGAAATAGAAAACCCGAACATACATTACGGCCTGGTCTAGATCGGAAAGGCATTGACTGTGCCGTATTTCGCATTGTTGTGAAAAGTTGTGTAAACTGTGAAATGTTCGTTATCGGTTGTAATAACTGTAAATGGCTAAAATACAATAATTTGAATAATAATATGGGACAAGGAGACGTTTGTAGCACTATAAATTCTAAGAAAAAGAGGTCAGAGTTATCCTTCTTCCGAAAGATCCAGGAAGGTGAGTTTATAGAATATAATATATATTTTATGAAAATAATATATAAACCTATGTATTTCGTATTTCAATAGTGGAAGGAAGGTGTTATTTTTTCAAAAGAACACGATATCAAAAGTACGATACATTTTATCGTCTGCTAGGGAAAGAGCCTGTGATGAGGCGATAGTAGCGATCCTGGTGGCTAGCAACTATCTATGGATGCATATTTCAACTGTCTATGTTTGCATATTTAGTAAGTATTGAGCTTCGCAATTGTATATACTAAACTGTGATTTTAATCATCTACGATTTTCCTTTGTCCTTTCAGATTATGTATTGTTGATTGTCATATATGGAAACTCCCATTTTTTAATCATAATATAATCAGCAAGAAATTTTTCCTACTATCATAATAGCTTTATAATGTTATCCATACCCAAACGGATCAGACTGTATTTTGTAGTTACTCGTACGACTGTTATGGGTACCACTGTACTGTAATTATGTCCACCTAGATATATAGGCTGAAAATAAAAATGTTGAGAGTCACATATATGTCTGAATTACACGAAAGGAAAATGGGGTGATGGGTTGTCAAGATGTCGGTTAGTAGAACTTAAACCAATAATGATCAGACAATACGGTGAGCATAACAATCAGGGCGTTGTGACGTCATAGTAGTGAGGCATATGTCACTGACCAGGCAGGAACTGGCACGACGTGCAATGTGCTCCACTTGCAGTGGCACTTATCGGGAAGAAGTCGCGAGCCTTGCAGACACTGAGGAAGCCAGTCAGCTGACATCCGTATCGTTACCTTGTCTCTACTGTACTTGAAAAGGGACTTTTTTTAAGTTTTAGTATCTGCCATGCTACTGATGATAACTCAATTTGCAAAAGGTATCCAGTGAAGCAGCCATCATTGGTTGAAAGACGTCCTTTCGTATCGTTTTATTGGTCAAAAGTAATATTCCGTAGTAAAAATGTAATAGTCAGCATAGAAGTATGTTTTCCAGGGTTCAGACCAACATCTTCTATAATATAAACCCTTTTCTGTTTACTTTAAATAAATAAGAAAACAGGTCCATGCTACTGAATTTAAGGAACAGTTGATTCTTTGTCATGTGTAAATCTGTATGTCTCGGCCGGCAAAGTTTCGCCCCGCGGTCAATTGGGAGGCTTAGGCATGGTATAGTTGGCCCCCGAAGAAATCAGGTAGCAAAGGGACATGGCATAGTTGCCCCCCGAAGAAATCAAGTAGCAAAGGGACATGGCATAGTTGCCCCCCGAAGAAATCAGGTAGCAAAGGGACATGGCATAGTTGCCCCCCGAAGAAATCAGGTAGCAAAGGGACATGGCATAGTTGCTCCCCGAAGAAATCAGGTAGCAAAGGGACATGGCATAGTTGCGCCCCGAAGAAATCAGGTAGCAGAATGGACATGGCATGTAGTAGTAGTAGTAGTAGTAGTAGTAGGTTTATTTCGCCTGGCAGAGTTAAGGCCATGAGGCCTTCTCCTCCACTCAACCAGGTTTCAATAATATACATGAGATACAAAATTTGATTACAAAACAACACAAAAGAAAATACCTTAGAAATTACATAAAATATATAGTTGTGCATATAATTGTGCCCCGAAGAAATCAAGTAGCAGAATGGACATGGCATAATTGCGCCCCGAAGAAATCAGGTAGCAGAATGGACATGGCATAGTTGCGCCCCGAAGAAATCAGGTAGCAGAATGGACATGGCATAGTTGTGCCCCGATGGACATAGTACACAAAATAAATAAATAAATAACTTTAAAATATTATAATGGTAGCTGCATTGAAATCAGATAGGCTAGCATATGACCAATTTTGCTATTTAAAATAACACTTTTTTATCGATCTCACACAAATAAATGAACTGCATTTTTTGTTCGTACACCGATATTTTAATCCTACGGTACAGGGTATCGAAAATTGAAACTTGTAACCATTGTGAATTGTTAACTCTTTACCCTTTTCACTAAACTTAACATTCATTTTAAATTAACCTCACTATACGCCATAGACGGTGTGAAAATCACTAATAAAATGTCAAGACTGCTAAGACCCCATATTCCAACGACTCACTCATTTGAATATGTCAGTTAGTAAAGTACTGCCAACTTCATGGTGTTCATATTAACAGCAGGCTATCGATAATCACTGCATGAACAGTATAAAAACAGTTAATAAAGTACTGCCAACTTCATGGTGTTCATTTTAACGGTAGGCTATCGATAATCACTGCATGAACAGTATAAAAACAGTTAATAAAGTACTGCCAACTTCATGGTGTTCATTTTAACGGTATGCTATCGATAATCACTGCATGAACAGTAGAAAAAGAGTTAATAAAGCACTGCCAACTTCATGGTGTTCATTTTAACGGTAGGCTATCGATAATCACTGCATGAACAGTAGAAAAACAGTTAATAAAGTACTGCCAACTTCATGGTGTTCATTTTAACGGTAGGCTATCGATAATCACTGCATCAACAGTAGAAAAACAGTTAATAAAGTACTGCCAACTTCATGGTGTTCATTTTAACGGTAGGCTATCGATAATCACTGCATGAACAGTAGAAAAACAGTTAATAAAGTACTGCCAACTTCATGGTGTTCATTTTAACAGTAGGCTATCGATAATCACTGCATGAACAGTAGAAAAACAGTTAATAAAGTACTGCCAACTTCATGGTGTTCATTTTAACGGTAGGCTATCGATAATCACTGCATGAACAGTAGAAAAACAGTTAATAAAGTACTGCCAACTTCATGGTGTTCATTTTAACGGTATGCTATCGATAATCACTGCATGAACAGTAGAAAAACAGTTAATAAAGTACTGCCAACTTCATGGTGTTCATTTTAACGGTATGCTATCGATAATCACTGCATGAACAGTAGAAAAATAGTTAATAAAGTACTGCCAACTTCATAGTGTTCATTTTAACGGTATGCTATCGATAATCACTGCATAAACAGTAGAAAAACAGTTAATAAAGTACTGTCAACTTCATGGTGTTCATTTTAACGGTATGCTATCGATAATCACTGCATGAACAGTAGAAAAACAGTTAATAAAGTACTGCCAACTTCATGGTGTTCATTTTAACGGTAGGCTATCGATAATCACTGCATGAACAGTAGAAAAACAGTTAATAAAGTACTGCCAACTTCATGGTGTTCATTATAACGGTAGGCTATCGATAATCACTGCATAAACAGTAGAAAAACAGTTAATAAAGTACTGCCAACTTCATGGTGTTCATTTTAACAGTAGGCTATTGATAATCATTGCATAAACAGTAGAAAAACAGTTAATAAAGTACTGCCAACTTCATGGTGTTCATTTTAACAGTAGGCTATTGATAATCACTGCATAAACAGTAGAAAAACAGTTAATAAAGTACTGCCAACTTCATGGTGTTCATTTTAATAAATATTAAATCGTATAAGAAATCAATAAGGTTGGTTGATTACGAGGCTCGAGTTTCCGTAATGTATTTTTCTCTACCTATTTCATCGGGGCACAACTATGCCATCTCCTTTTCTCTACCTGATGGGAACGGGGCGCAAGTATGCCCACAAAACAGGGATCCTTTTTTATCTGCTTGATCTTACCTGATCGTGGGGCGCAACTGTGCCCTGCCGAGTATTGGGTTACGAACAGTCTGTCTTGTAACGCCGGGATGAGTGGGCCTCATCGTCTGGAAATTCTCTACGTACATTATTTACAAAACGCCTCTCACCACGGCGAATTAGACTGAGAATCCTCCACATTTTTCTTCATAGTCTTCCAACATCATACTGAACAGTTTTAGTCAACAATTTTATGAACAATTTAAATGATTTTAATTCTATATTTTAAACGCATTGCATGTGCTCTAACATTGTATCACAATTATGACCAATGGAAGATTTTATTCTATATATGTCATTTAATATTATGTATGTCACTTCACTAATTTCATGTCAAGCACACATGGTTATTATAAATGTTTAAATGTATTCAAATATTCACCTAGTTTTCAAGTATTGTTTGTCAAAATATCACCTGAAGGTGACCTCTGTTTAGGTCGAAAATATTCGTGATAATTTTTACCAATTGTACTTATCAATGTAACAGAATCTTTTCTGTCATTGATAAATGATAAGTGATTGACTGAATAAAATATTGATTAATATAAATGCTGGGTAACTATCGGTGTTGGACCCCGGACTCATTTCACCGGCATTATCACCTTCATCTCAATCAGACGCTAAATAACCTAAGATGTTGATAAAGCATCGTAAAATAACATACATACATACAATAATGCTTATGTAGATGGTTGATTGATTGATGAATGATAGAGTATGTAGACAGATGGATGATAGAGTATGTAGACAGATGAATGATAGAGTATGTAGACGGATGGATAGTAGAGTATGTAGACGGATGGTTGATAGAGTATGTAGACGGATGAATGATAGAGTATGTTATGTAGACGGATGAATGATAGAGTATGTAGACGGATGGATGATAGAGTATGTAGACGGATGGATGGTAGAGTATGTAGACGGATGGATGATAGAGTATGTAGACGGATGGATGATAGAGTATGTAGACGGATGAATGGTAGAGTATGTAGACGGATGGATGATAGAGTATGTAGACGGATGGATGATAGAGTATGTAGACGGATGAATGATAGAGTATGTATACGGATGGATGATAGAGTATGTAGACGGATGGATGATAGAGTATGTAGACGGATGGATGATAGAGTATGTAGACGGATGGATGATAGAGTATGTAGACGGATGGATGATAGAGTATGTAGACGGATGGATGACAGAGTATGTAGACGGATGAATGGTAGAGTATGTAGACGGATGGATGATAGAGTATATAGACGGATGATTGAATGAGTAGCTGGATGAATGGCTAGGGTGGAAAGGGTGGGTGAGTAAATGGATGAAATAGCAAATGAATGAATGCGTGATCAACGATAAAGTGGACGTGTGCTGAGGTAATAATGCTGATTGGAAAACAATCCAGATGGCCCTCGACTGTGTGCACCTCCGGGGCGTGGTGCATAGCCCCCCGTTGAACTCGACGAGGAATGCAGAAGATTGCAGACGGTGCAGGAACACGTCTCCAACTACGCGTGCCGGTTGCTAAGGAGTTTTTTGCAAGCCACTCACCTTTCGACTTTCTCTGGGGTGACCGTCGCTTCTGCTGTTGCCCCAGTTCCCCCTCGTATCGACTTGATTAACGTAATCGCCAAGGTCAACAGTTTTCGCATAGTTTTTGCTTCCTGTCTGCAAATGTTAATACTCTTCGGTTTCCGGTTTTGTGGCCATCATGGCGATGTTCCTTACGGCGTTGAGAGGCCCTGTGTTAGGTTTAGAACTTTAAATAATGCTTTTGTTACTTCTTTTGCTTTTACCATGGTCAGCATCAGTGACGTATTCAAGTAGCCTATTATTATAAGGATCGTAGGCAGGGATAGACCAAGAAAGTTTAAACATAATATTTCTCAATTTTTTTGGTTAATAGGCCTATGTATTATTATTATTTTTTTTTTTCCTTGAAATCGTACAAAATTCTGTCCAATACTCTTTTCAGAAGATTAACTCCATATGTAGATGAAATTATTGGGAATCATCAGTGTAGTTTTAGGTGTAATTAGATCGACTATTGATCAGAGTTTTGTATTCGACAGATATTGGAGAAAAAACGGGAATACAAGGGTACAGTACATCAGTTATTCATAGATTTAAAAAAGGCATATGACTCGGTTAAGAGAGAAGTTTTATATAATATTCTTATTGAATTTGGTATTCCCAAGAAACTAGTTCGATTAATGAAAATGTGTCTCAGTGAAACGTACAGCAGAGTCCGTATAGGACACATTCTGTCTGATGCTTTTCCAATTCACTGCGGGCTAAAGCAAGGAGATGCACTATCACCTTTACTTTTTAACTTTGCTCTAGAGTATGCCATTAGGAATGTTCAGGATAACAGAGAGGGTTTGGAATTGAACGGGTTACATCAGCTTCTTGTCTATGTGGATGACGTGAATATGTTAGGAGAAAATCCACAAACGATTAGGGAAAATATGGAAATTTTATTTGAAGCAAGTAAAGAAATAGGTTTGGAAGTAAATCCCGAAAAGAGAAAATATATTATTATGTCTCGTGACTAGAATATTGTACGAAATGGAAATACAAAAATTGGAGATTTATCATTTAAAGAGGTGGAAGAATTCAAATATCTTGGAGCAACAGTAACAAATATAAATGATACTAGGGAGGAAATTAAACACAGAATAAATATGGGAAATGCCTGTTATTATTCGGTTGAGAAGCTTTTATCATCCAGTCTGCTGCCAAAAATTCTGAAAGTTAGAATTTATAAAACAGTTATATTACCGGTTGTTCTGTATGGTTGTGAAACTTGGACTCTCACTTTGAGAAAAGATCAGAGATTAAGGGTGTTTGAGTGTAAGGTGCTTAGGAAAATATTTGGGGCTAAGAGAGATGAAGTTACAGGAGAATGGAGAAAGTTACACAACACAGAACTGCATACATTGTATTCTTCACCTGACATAATTAGGAACATTAAATCGAGACGTTTGAGATGGGCAGGGCATGTAGCACGTATGGGCGAATCCAGAAATGCATATAGAGTGTTAGTTGGGAGGCTGGAGGGAAAAAGACCTTGGGAAGGCCGAGACGTAGATGGGAGGATAATAGTAAAATGGATTTGAGGGAGGTGGGATATGATGGTAGAGACTGGATTAATCTTGCACAGGATAGGGACCAATGGCGGGCTTATGTGAGGGCGGCAATCAAACTCCGGGTTTCTTAAAAGCCATAAATAAATATTGTTATTATTATTATTATTATTATTATTATTATTATTATTATTATTATTATTTGTCTTCCTATTTCTAATGTATCAAAATAAAGATAATAGTGTTTGAAATTATCTACCTCTTTAATAATTCCGTTTTTATTTATGAGGAAACTAAATATTAACATGAGAACAGTAAAGAAAACGTATAACGCAATAGAAGTACATACAGGTACTTATGAAAATAAAATATTACAAATAGGTAAACGTTTATATGCTTCAATATCAATAGTTTTCGTGTTTAATTAAACACCGCTATTGTTTGAATTTTTTAATGAAGTGTTTAATGAAATAAAAGGAAGCAGCTATATATGTTTATATTTTATGATAATTTATATTATTATTTCACACTTTAAGTACCACCCAGATCAAATGATCAGGGGTAGCATCATAATCAACATCAGCATCATGAATATAATTATCAACGTCAACATTATTAAACCATCACCATTAAAATATCATCGTAATTAAACATCAACATCGTTACATATCATTAACAACATTATACCATCACCAACAATAGATCTATAGTTAAAGCATTACCGAATCATTAAAATATCATTATTATCAACAACATAAACATAAACAACATATTAAACGATCACCATTAAAATATAACCTTAATTAAACATTAAGTTATATATATTTAACAACATTATAGCATCAACAACAATAGATCTATAGTTAAAGCATTACCGAATCATTAAAATATCATTATTATCAACAACATAAACATAAACAACATATTAAACCATCACCATTAAAATATCACCTTAATTAAACATTAAGTTATATATATTTAACAACATTATAGCATCACCAACAATAGATCTATAGTTAAAGCATTACCGAATCATTAAAATATCATTATTATCAACAACATAAACATAAACAACATATTAAACCATCACCATTAAAATATCACCTTACTTAAACATTAAGTTATATATATTTAACAACATTATAGCATCACCAACAATAGATCTATAATTAAAGCATTACCAAATCATCTATATATATATATATATATATATATATATATATATAATTTGAACTGGTAATGGAAATTACGGGAAAACGGCTGAACGGATTTTAATGAGTGACCCCTCATTTTCATGCCTGGTATCCAAAGTTTTTCGGAAAAGTAGTAGTTTTCAGTGAAATGTCAATTTTCCTACATAATTTTCCTATTTTCCAAAATCCATCTGTTGTCAGTTTTGAGAACTAATTTTATTGAATCACGGCCGACTTGATTGAATTTCAGAACAAAACACACACTACAATAAACAATAGGCGAAATAGGCTATTACACGAAGGCCATGACCTGCAGGATTGCCGACATATTTAGAGCTCAATTCAGTTTGTTATTAAAAACTGATTCTGCAGTGTATAATTTTCTGAGTACAGCTGTGTATTGGATATTCAAATCTACGAAACTTGAGGTGGTTTGATGACATTATTACCATTAGAAATTAATTAATATTATTATAGTTAATATCATGATGCGTCTATTTTTCATTAATTATACATAATATTGATGCTATATTGATAACATGAAAGTGAAACGTTTTGAGGTTATGTAAGTAAATGTAGAGAATATCTTAATTTAGATCTTCATTTCTATAATTTACTGAGTAACTGCTATATATAACTACAAAACTTAAGATAATAATATTGTTATTAAAAATCAAATATTTTTATGCTTATTAACCCAGTGGGGTTGGGTCTTTTTCATATACTTATTGGCGGTGTAGTGTAGATATTGATATGTGTCGTTGTCTTCAGTAATGGCTCGAGAGAGCGCAAAAATTAGAGTTCCTAAGGAAAGACCAAAAGGTATTACTTACTAATAAAATAAGAGGCCTAGAAAATTTTGTAGTCTCCAGATCATTTCAGCAAGATCTCTTAGTAGGATAAAATGATTTTACGCTCTACATTTCAAGTTCTACATGCAGCAGCTATACGAAAATGCTATTGTTCGAAAGCTTAGCAAACCTGACATTTTTTTAACTTTTGCCTACAATCCACAATGACCTGAAATAGCTACTGCTATCGTCCTGACATTGATACTTGCGTTTTCGCGTTGAAACTCAAAAACTGAAGTTGGATAGGTTCAAGAAAAAGTATTTGGCCTGAAAAAATTTCATTCAGAGGGAGTATGTTTCATTATTATGGAAGCAAATAACTATCAAAAAGACAAGTATTCATTGAAAATAAATCTGAAAAATTTTTATTTGAACGTCTAACGAACTTAGTTTGCAGCAGCATTTGCTGCACAAGCCACTAGTTAAAATATAATTATTATCAACAACATAAACATAAACAACATATTAAACCATCACCATTAAAATATCATCTTAATTAAACATCAACATGGTTACATATCGTCCAAACCTGCTGAGTAACAGCTAGCGCGTCTGGCCGCGAAACCAGGTGGCCCGAGTTCGATTGCCGGTAGGGACAAGTACCTGGTTGAGGTTTTTCCGAAGTTTTCCCTCAACCGAATATGAGCAACTGCTGGGTAACTTTCAGTGCTGGACCCCGGACTCATTTCACTGGCATTATCACCTTCATATCATTCAGACGCTAAATAACCTAAGATGTTGATAAAGCGTCGTAAAATAACCTACTAAAATAAAAAAATCCCTATATATCATTAACAACATTATGTACTTAATACTGCAAATACATATGATTGAATAATAACTACTGTGGATTCTAGAATTAATAATGCAATTTGGGTTATAATTAATAATCTTAATATAACCCAAATAAATATAAAAGAAAGAAAAGAAAGCCTAAAATAAAAAAAAATATAGAATTAATATCACTACCCAAAGAAATGATACAAAATAATATTCTCATAAACAAAATACTAGCATATTCAGCCAAAAAAATGAATGCAAAACCGCCACTTCTACATTCAACGTTAAAACCTGAAACTAATTCCATCACCAACAATAGATCTATAATTATTTAAAGCATTACCGAATCATTAAAATATCTACAACATATTAAACCATCGCCATTAAAATATCATCTTAATTAAACATTAACATCGTTACATATCATCAACATTATCATTATAACAAAATTTCCTGGCTTGTAATGGTGTGTGTGTACTGTTAAGATATCCCGATTAGATCCTCCGAGAAATGTGATGAAGATTGAGGTTGTAGGAATACTTCTGTTTCTCCGCCGTTCAAATTCCATTATTGCGTCATTATTGCAATTGAAAAGAAAGACAACAATGTACAGTTAATATATTTGTAGAGGATCCTGTCAGAATGACGGCTGACATATGCGCGCGAACAAAGCGTTTTAGTGTGTTTTCTCCGATGCTTCACTTTCTCGTGTCATTCTTATTTTGTTAGCATATTCCGTCATCATCATACATAATCTCAACATCTCAAGTTAGTCTCCATAGTAAGCTAAAAAAGAGACATTAAATTAAGATATACCATCGTCATCTTTAGTTCCTTCTTGAGCATCTTCAGCTACAGAAAGACAACAGAAGAGCATCCTACATTATCTGTAATTTTATTGTAAACACGGGAATGGCTTTGGGAAGAAAAAACACGAAACGAAGTTACGTTCAGTTAACATCACATATACCCTCTATTGGCGTTGATTTACAACCACCGAACTGTTCCCACTCCACTCCACTTTGAAAAAGGGTCTCTGACCAATTGGTCGATTGTCATGAAACCCTGTTGGGAGGCCATACGATCAAGAGTCACCCAACGCTGTATTTTTTAATCAATATCCCCGAGCTTTACAATATGGCTAGGGTTCAGGCTTTTGTAACAGATGCGACAGGAACCATGGGAAAACCGTTCATTCAGCAATGTCCAATCTCTAATATATTATGAGTGCGCTCGGATTTTATTGCGCTTAGTTTGTTACGAGCAAACAAAAATAGTTTTTATAGTCATGCTTGTCTCCCATTAAGTATTCTAGCAGACGCTAATGAATCAGATTTAATTGCGGAGCAAAAGCACAGAGCATATTATCAGCAAGAGATGTACACAGAGTACAATCTGCTGTCTAAAGGTTATTGGAACAACAAAAGAGACGAGAAGAAGGGTTAAACTTTGATATGATAAAGCGAGGATTAATCTGAGGGCAGTAATACGTATAACTGAATGGTAAAGATTCTCAAGTTAGTTTTAGCAAAGAAAGACCGATGAATACCAATGTCACATTACTTAAAATCAAGAAATAGTGCACGAGGATGAAACATACTTTCCCATTACCGGTACACGTTTCACAGCAATTAATTTATTTTATCCATGACCATAACGAAAAACATGCCCTTACTAAATACTTTTGCGTTTGTAAAGTAGGCTTTAATTCAACATTACTTTATTCCACTAGTGAGATAAAGACTTTACCTCACAGTTTGAACTTTATCTCACAGTTCATTAGTATTTTCCTAGTACCCGGGTACACACGTATACTTTTCCATTCAACTATTACTCAAGAAGTTAATGTACTAGTTACTAGATGTCACTACCTCTACTTCTTTATTACCATTTCTTAAATATACATACACTCAATCTCCTTTATCTACTACGTCGTAATTTGTGCCATATGTTTTTTTTTTCTTCAATTTTGTAATAATTTACCTTTTGGGACGCGAGGAGACTTGAACCTGCGAAGTTGGGTTTATAGGAATTTATAATTTATAACTTTTTATGACTTTATAATAACACGCGTTAGCCGACTGAGCTAAACAGACACGATGATTAATTAAGTTTTAATATTCCTCTTAAGTTTACAGAAGTAAAATGTGAAATTATTTTAATCACATTAGTCCCGTGAACACTTCTAAATAATCCCTGAAACTTCAAAAAGATGAAAATACACGTTTAAAATGAAAAAATATATATATATTAAAATTATATAATTAATTATAATTTGTTATTTATCCAACGCCTTAGATACCATTCTTCACTAATCATGGCCTCCTACATCATGACCTACCTAGTACACGTATCGATTCTAAAATCCATGCTATGATATCTGATTATATGAGGACTTATTTTCAACATATTTTCTTTTATAAAATAAGATTTTTTGTTGTGGTCATGCATAAAATTACAACTATTGTTATGTTGCGAATTAGTTATTTATGCAATAAGTGCATAATCTTGATGATTGTGGCATGAGTGAATGTTTGTCGCACGGATGATAGTGAGTGCGGCAATAAAGGAAATAAATTATGAAATAGAGATCCATAATTGACAAAGTCTTCATAATATGTTCCTATCGATTAGTTGCTCCTGGCATTGACACTGAATAAAGAGAAATGGATGATATTGCAGGTTATGTTACAAAATGTTCCTTTATTTTGTTAATATAGTTTCTCTGAACTACAGAACTGTTTTATGTAATGCTACAAAAATGATACAAAATTGTTAAAGAGTGGAAATAAATGATACGTTACCTTCTCTTCTGTCCTGTATTTCATTTCTTGTTACGTGGCGCGTAGAAGCGATAAGCAATATAGCGAGCGTTCCGGTATTGCGTCATAGCGAATACGTCATTGCTTTTATTGGCAAACGTGCTATAGTAAGGCGATTATGCACGATATTGGTTGTAGTAACAATCTGTTTATAATACTAGGATGGCATAAAATATATTAAGATGAACTTCGTTTTCTGGATTACATACAAAAGGTAGCTGAAAGTTAGAATTTATAAAACAGTTATATTACCGGTTGTTCTGTATAGTTGTGAAACTTGGACCTTTACTTTGAGAGAGGAACAGAGGTTAAGGATATTCGAGAATATGGTGCTTAGGAAAATATTTGGGGTTAAGAGGGATGAAGTTACAGGAGAATGGAGAAAGTTACACAACGCAGAACTGCACGCATTATATTCTTCACCTAACATAAGTAGGAACATTTAGCGATGTATGCAATGGAGGGGAAAAGGAACTGGCCACTCTACTCCATTATCTCATGGCCTAATTGCCTCATAAGTGGTGCCTTGTTGGTATTACCCTACCCAGTATTTAATCTTAGCTTCGCCTCTGTCTTATAGTATTTATGTTTATTGTTGTGCTGTCGAAAAGTTCCCGCATGTTGATCATCTTCATTTTCTTCAGTTAAAACTGTCATCTGTAGTGATTTTTTTATTACATTCTTTTTACCTTCCTACGAACGTGCCTTTGGCGTAATTTTACATGTGAAGAAATGCCTAATCGATGTTTCCAGCATGTTATATAATGCACACTTAGCGGCAAAAAGAATGGGCCGACTCTTGGTCGATAGAAATGCTAAGTTCTATCGGGCGGTTCACTCGTGTAAACGTAACGCACTGCAAGGAATTGCTGTGGCGTCTCTTCATTGAAAGTCATCCGCCTATAATGTAGTAAACCTTACGACCAGTGTGTGGCCCAGTGGTAAGAAGTCTGACATCCGTACCAGAGGTTGTCAGTTCGCTTCCCGGTATGGTAAAATTATTATTATTTTTTTTTATTTTAACTTCTACTTAATTTATTAGTTTAAATGTGAAATGGCATTTGTTAACAAACTTCGTTATGCCTGCCTTGTAAAAATATTATTGCCCAACACCTGTGGGCTATTAATAGCTGAGACCTGGCCTGTATAAACAAAAATTCTTGTTTCACATCCTAAAAAAACCGGACGCATATCAAACACAAATAAATAATTAAATTAACAAAACCAAACAATTTTTTAATATATTAACAAAACAAGGCCTGTGGTAGGTACTAGTATCTCGTCCACAAACCACCTGCGTCAACAACTGCCCTCATTCTGCGCGGCATGGAGTCCACAAGATTATGGAACAGGTCTAAATTCTTGGCCATCTCCTCCCACGCATCTAGAACTCTGTCCCACAATTCCTCAGGTGTCCAAACTGGTGGTTGTTCTGCCCAATTAGAGCGTAGGATCCTTTTGACTGCAGCCCACAAATTTTCAATCGGATTCCTATCTGGTGATTTTGGAGGCCAGTCGACTGAGTCGACATCACGCTTCCTCGTAAACCATCTTTCAATCCGGTTGGCGGTGTGTATCGAATGATTATCTTGCTGGAAGAAAAGTGTTCCTTCTGGATATCGTTTTTGGGCGGAAGGGATCATTACATTTGCCAAAATGTGTTCGTAGACGTCTGCCGTAAACCGCCCCTGGATGCGTCCAGAAGTCCTGTCCCATCGTATGACATCCACCCCCAACACGCGACCCTCACGCAACCCGACTTGTTAATAATTCGTCTCACGAAGCGTTCATCGTATCGGTGGCCATTCATACAATAAACTAGGGCAGTACTATCGTTGCTATTGGAGACAATTACCTCGTCGGAGAAAATGACATTTCTCCAATCGAAGTCCTGTCGGAGAGTAGCATACGCAGAATAACCTAAGCGAACCAGGGCAATGAGTTATTGTTTCTGTGTCATCTTCAAGCGCAATGACGAGACAGAACGTTGTATTAACAGATAGCAGTATTGCTTGAAAGAGAGAGGGAGGTTTATTATTTATTAGAGTTCGGGCATATTCTAAGAGATATCGCCACATAAATATAGCTTTGCGAGACACATATCGTCGCCTGAATGCAAGAACTAGGTAACTCGAAATTTTCGTTTTTTAGTTACCTCTTTTATAGCGTAGCAAAAATCGCACAAAATGTAATCCAGGATCTAGGTAACTGATCGAACGATACCAGCGACATCTATTTTCCAATATAACAAATAGGTAAAAGAAAACGAGACATATTCCTTAGTGCAATAAATAAGTGCGAGGCGTGTTCTTAAAGTAAGTTCCAAAAGGGTGTAGAAAGTAAACGGGAAAATATTTACAAACCATTTTTGTATCATTGTATTCCCCACACTTCAATTACTTCTCACCATAATCTCCACCATTATTGAGGCATTTATCGAGTCGTGGCACAAGTCTTTCTATCCCCTCATTGTAGAATTCACCCGCCTCCGAACCACTCCGCAACATTTGTGGAAAATTCAAGGAAAGCGAAGAAATTGTGAACCTCCTGTCCTCATGAAGTTTTTCATCGACAGCACGCACTAAATCGTCATTGATCAAAGATGGCCGACCGGTATGCTGCTCGTCATGCACAGAGATGCTGCCCTCGTTGAACTTTCTAACCCATCTCCTGACCATTCCATCACTAATGGCATCATCACCATACACCTCACAAAGTTGATGATGAATGTCAGCTGGTTTGATGTTTCTCGCATTCAAAAACGGATAACAGACCGCATCTCACAGTCGGCGGGGTGCTCGATCACTTTAAACATTTCAACTGATCACAACTAACCACACACACGGACTGAAGCTCTGAAACTGCATGCACAGCTTGCCTGAGGACTGAAGAAGAAAACACGCATGCGCAAAATAACGATTGCAGCGATGCGACAGCTATAATTGAAAATGGAACTTACTTTAAGAACACGCCTCGTAAATAGGCAATGTCACAAAATATGAAAAATCAAGTTACCTAGTTCTTGCATTCAGGCGACGATATGATGACAAATTTGCAATAAAAAAAGAAGATTTGAGGGAGATTCGAACCTTGAGCTACTACTATGAACTTGTTCAATAGACCAATGCCGTAACAACTTTCGCTACTGTGACAGTTAACGTAGGTTCGGCATAATACGTGGTTTTCCTGTTCGTATTCGCTCCGTTGATTTTGTATTTATCAATTTTATTATTATTTCACTCTTCAAGGGCCCTGATGTATCTAGAATCAACCCGCCATTCGATTTTATTACATATTTTAGACTCTTAAACAAAATACAGCAAATTTAAATGCTTTAATTATGTGTTATCTGGTGAACTACGGCTTTGACGAGACGAGCATGCGCAATGTATGTCTCTGGAACTTAGAAATTGTCGGCCGGCCCATTCTTTTTGCCGCTAAGTGTACATAACCGCCTGTATTCCTCGCCCCATTGTGTGCACTGCATCTGGACCAGGTGCGCTTCTTACTGTCGATCCCCCTTCTAGCATTAGGGTGTAAATTTGCTGCGATACTCACACCTCACAAGTAACCCTCAGTATAGATTATAGACCCTAACCTTTCTCTACACTTTACTAATTGTTCGCATCTGTTTGAGGTCGCTACAATTTTAAGAGAAAACATTGTCTTACGCTGAAATTATTAGGCGAAAAACTAACCGTTGTTTTCCTAGCATCTATGTTGTATATTAATGAAGATAATGAACATGGTAGATAAGCCAAAATTTAATAGATATAATTAAAAAGCAAATAAATAAATAAGTAAAAAAATACTTACTTACTTACTTACAAATGGCTTTTAAGGAACCCGAAGGTTCATTGCCGCCCTCACATAAGCCCGTCAGCGGTCCCTATCCTGAGCAAGATTAATCCAGTCTCTGTCATCATATCCCACCTCCCTCAAATCCATTTTAATGTTATCCTCCCATCTACGTCTCGGCCTCCCCAAAGGTCTTTTTCCCTCCGGCCTTCCAACTAATACTCTATATGCATTTCTGGATTCGCCCATACGTGCTACATGCCCTGCCCATCTCAAAACGACTGGATTTAATGTTCCTAATTATGTCAGGTGAAGAATACAATGCGTGCAGTTCTGCGTTGTGTAACTTTCTCCATTCTCCTGTAACTTCATCCCTCTTAGCCTCGAATATTTTCCTAAGTACCTTATTCTCAAACCCCTTAACCTCAGTTTTTCTCTCAAAGTGAGAGTTAAGAATGATCACAGATCGAAAAAAAAATTAAAGAGTAACTTAAGAACAGAAGCATCAGATAAATATGGACCAGAGTTTATCCAATAATTTGTCGTGTTATAATAATAATAATAATAATAATAATAATAATAATAATAATGATAATAATAATAATAATTATTATTATTATTATTTATATGATTTATTTCAACTTTTAACTCAAGCAGTTCTATTTCAGCTCACCCCATGTCTTTCAAAAGTTGGCGCCAATGGATAAAGAGAAAGAATAAACATAAAATGAGGAAGCTATTCTGAAAAGAATGAAAGACAACGTCTCCAAAAGAAACTGTAATCGAAATGTAGAAAGGCCATGGGGGGGGGGGGAACTTTTGTATTTTTAATCTGTTATTCAACGAGGCCCTATCAACTGCGAAGTCGGAAATTATTATAACAAGATATTATTTCGGCGAGTTGAATTTGGGAGCATTCAGGACATCATTACATGGTATTTCGGGAAAACCTAAAAAAAAAAAAAAAAAAAAAAACTATCTAGATAATCAGTTCAAGTGGGATACGAAGTACGAACACAAGTCCAGCTAGACCACTCAGGTGACCAACCAAGGAAATTTCGACGTTTTACTTTGTTATAATTGATTATGTAATATGTTTTTGTTTCTGCAGTTTAAAGTAATGGGTAGTGTGACATTAATTATGCCATTTTAACACAAAAATTTTAACAATACTTAAGATGCAAAAAAAAAAAAATGTAGACCAAATCCTTAAGTCAGATGGAAAATAAGAACACTGGGAAGGAAAAATAAAATATATTGAATTAAGTTAATACTACACAGTTTCAGTGTGATCATTCTATGAGTAGCTACTACTGAATTTCCTTCATCTTTCCTCAGTTTCTCCATAATTCAGATTTATTCTTATCACTAGGACCCTGATTGCTATGACGTGTCATATTTTTATCAGTGGCGAAGCTCTTAAGAGGCTTAATCTACCCAAAAAATTTGAGTTATACCTAGCAACAGTAAGCCTGTAAGTTCGTAATAATGATGTATCATAACAGTTGGGTTCACTACGTTCCTTCCAATATACTATTGTTGGCAGTCATTCCAGTATAGAGAGTTCAGTGCGATGCTTGTGGCAGAAGCCTCTACAGGCATAGTTACGACCTTGACACGCAAGCTTGAGGGGAGACCAGGGAGGGAGTATCAATTCGCTACATCTCTGTACCAAATGCGCTAGTGCTAGTCTCACCTTCACAATAATGTTGTGTATATTGGTAACTTAGTTATTAGAACAGCAGTGGCTCTCCATAGCAGAAACCTTGCTTCAAATCTCAACAAATGTAAATACAGTGAAACTTCTCTTAACGGACACTTCTGAAGAGTGGTCATCTCTCAATTATGGACACATTGAAATTCCTCAGTAGAATTACATGCACTCTTATGGGAAAATACCTTCCCAATAGTGGACATTCTGTATAATGAACATGGACAGCTATGTAAACGCAAATTTTACTTTACAACTTTTCAATACCAGACAAGAAATGCACTTAAAGCATTGACAGTCATCTGGTAAATCTACTTATACTTTCTTAAAAAAAGAAAATTCAGAAAGCGACAAGGTAACTGACAAAAATGTCTGATTTCTTTAAAATTTTAAACATAGGACTAATATTAAATATTTCAGTAAAATTATTTATTTAGGTTTTTTCTATTTTCATAATAAATATAGTATTCAATATTTTTAGTACAGTAGCGTGCAAATTAATCCGAACACGACATATTTTTACATTTTCTGTCATTGTTGGCCTCACAGCTGCTCATACTGCTTTAATTGACATCTGTAGTACGTGTAATTCCATTGTTGAAGGTCTGTCGTTATTTTTTTTATAATATGTGACATTTTGCCTGTTGTTTTGTACTTATAAGCATTTCAGTTGTGTTGAAGACTTAATACTGCAATCCTGTGTACATTCTGTCGTCTTCACAAATGGATACAATTCCACGAAAACGGTCTAAAATTATAACATTAGCAGAGCATTCTTCTATGACACAGAGGCAAATTGCTGCAGAATGTCACATCGGTTTGGCTACTGTTAATTCGATCATAAAACGATACAGGGAGACTGGATCCATCACACCTCAGAAAAAAGGAAACTGTGGCCGGAAAAGGAAGACTTCACCTGCAGATGATCGTTTGTCAGGAAAAGTAAATTAAATCCTAGACTAACTGCTGTCGACTTAACCCGCGAGTTAATGGCTACCACTGAGGCGAATATTCACGTCACAACAGTGCGGCGTAGGCTTTTGGAAGCTGGACGAAGGGCTCGTAAGCCTATTAAGAAGCAACTGCTAACCTCTGTTATTTGTAAAAAACGCTTAATGTGGGCAAAATTACATCAACACTGGACAGTGAATGACTGGAAGAATGTACTGTACTTTTTTCCGATGAGTCTCATTTCGAGGTCCACGGCCACCGTGTTCCTTACGTACAGAAAGGATCCGAAAAAGTAACAGCAGCTCATCTCCAACAAGCACCCAAATACCCCCCTAAAGTAATGTTTTGGGGTTGTTTTACACATGAAGGGCCTGGAGCATTAATACCTATCAAGGGAATGATGAATTCTGACAAATATATTCACTTATTGGAAATCAGAATCGTGCCCCAGCTGCAAAAATCATTTCCGGATGGCAGAGGTGTGTTCCAACAAGACCTGGCACCATGCCATACATCTCGAAAACTACAGAATTCTTCAACAAGAAGAATATTCAGGTACTCCCCTGGCCAGGCAACTCACCCGACATCAATCCCGTTGAGAACCTGTGGTTAATTTGCAAAAGAAGAATGCAAAAAAATGGATTATTCTATAAAGGAGAAGATGATTTCTGCCCTCATTGGTGTATGATTTCGTGATGAAGAAATGAAGAATATTTGTGAGAAATTAGTGGAATCCATGCCACATCGTCTCAGAGCTGTTATTAGGAACAAGGGAGGCCACATAGATTACTGAGGTATGTCTTAGATCCTTTTTTTATCCCGTTAGAGTGTTTTTGCATAAGTAATTACGTTGTTCGGATTAATTTGCACGCTACTGTATATCAACTTACAGCATAAAAATTCTGTAATCAAAATAAACATACGGTAATTACTAAAACGTATCAAAATACGGTAGTCTCATTTTATGTTATATTCCCAATAGTGGACACTTCTCAAAACTGCACATTTTTTAATTCCTCTGAGGTGTCTGCTATTGAGAAGTTTCACTGTACAATTTATTGTAGATAAAGATGATGTAGCTGCAGCTATTCTCAAGGTATTCCTTTCTTACTCACCTTCCATTATTCCACGAATTCCCGAACATGATTGGCTGGTTAATGCGCAGCCATCTGAGGTTCCTCCATTTGGTATCATGAACCCCAGTAGCAATTGACTAAATCGCTGTTGTTGTTATCCAATGCTCAGCTACTTTAGCAATTACGCCATCAGTTGTATTAACTAAAACATTGGTTTTGTCAGGAAAGTAAATGATCTTATCCATTTTAGAATCAATGCAGTACACAACACACATTAAGTCTGTAGCAGTGGCGGCTCCTGCATATTTCTTAAGAGGAGGAAAGAAGTTAACAGCACAAAATGACACCTTCTTGAATGAAACATGCTACAAATTAGCATGTAAGCCCAAATAGTGTTGGGGTTGGCCTTCCCTTCTGTATAGCAATAATCTGTTCTTGTAAACTGAGTTTCCTAAATTGTCCAAAATATATTATGTTTTCACTTCCATCCATTGTAGAATAATTACACAAATTAACAATTACAAGGAAATTCACAACCTCGCAGCATTTTTCGAGCACACTACAGCATCACACGTGTTGGAAGAGACTAGCTACTAACACGTAATCGGAACCGTTTTACGGAAATGGGAAATGATCTGAGGAAAGCGAGAACACCGCACCCACCCACGTGGTCTGTGTTGCCACATGTACATTTTAAAAGTTCAGTATCACATGCTTTTGAAGAATGTCAGTTCTTGTAAAGTCATACTATCATTATTGTTCAAAGCTGCTGGTGGCCGATTAAATTTTTATGTTAAAAATGATGTAGTTTGGAGTACCTACTTTCAGTTTCAAATATATTTGTACAAAACTGACAACTTGGCTGTTGCCCTGTCTAGTAAACAATGAATAGAAGTGAATTTCAGGGGCCAACTACGTAGAACTACTTCCTCTTTGTTTTACATAAACCCGACTTTAACTTTCAAATATTCACGAAAGTTTCAAACCATGAATAGTAGCCTATATAAAGTGCAATGAATAATATTTTTGATTTATAATTAAAAATAAGTTTATATGGTGTCTTTTATAGCTTTGCGTTAAAACTGTTTTTGTTGTGTCGCCTCCTAGATGCGTTATAGTCCGGTTGAATGCAGCATCGTTAGATGGCAGCGGTAGCGAGCTTGCTGCACGACCAGTCGGTTTCTATTTCCCGCCCATGACTGATTCAGAGGAGGATCTCCTCCCTCTCCGTTCATTTACTTGCTTTAAAACTCTGCTTCCTTCTCTGGCCGCTAGTGCGCTGTTGTCTATGTGTGTTAACTGCAGTAAAGGAGGAATGGAGTGCCTTTCCTCCACACAGACAACCTCGCATCTTTCTCACAGTTTTCTACAGCACATGAGCGTGTGTCGTTTAAAACTCGATGAACCGAGGTTTTCTTAGAGCGTGAACTTAAAAATTATCGAATCTTCCTCGAATTTCAAGGCACATATTTTATTTGGTATTTACTTTCAAAAGAAGAAAATGTGAGGAGGACATTCCTCCCTTCCCTCCCCCGAGGAACCGCCACTGGTCTGTAGGTGTGAGAAATCCAAGCAGTCATGACTTGAGCATAGCAGTAAAGGAAACGGAACATATTCGTACTTACCTTTCAATTATCATCTCGCCATGAGGAACTGACCGGTCTTATCATATCTTTTAGCATTTATTTGAGTTTCAATTTGATCAACTACATGAGATGAAATAGAATGAGACCGAGAAAAAGGAGATAAATGTTGTGTTGGCTTTGAATGTCATCCATTTGCCGTTTTACATCCCAATAATATTTCTCTAGCTGAGAATTTTTATCTGCATCAATTTTGTGATGACTTGACACTTGAGAAGATGGTCCTTTTTCATTACTTCACTGGTTTTACATAATGGACAGAGATAAGCTGCCAAACAATCATCACCTGTGTAGAGGTGGAAAAGTGCTACTGATGCTGTCTTCGGGAAAACTGGAATTAAGTGTTTATTTTGCATGAATTCACTACATGTTTGTTTTCACTTCTTCAGTGTTCCGGTCCACACCTGTGGGGTAACGGTTAGCACGTCTAGCCATGAAATCAGGTGGCCCGGGTTCGATTCCCAGTCGGGACAAGTTACCTGGTTGAGGTTTTTTCCGGGGTTTTCCCTCAACCCAATATGAGCAAATGCTGGGTAACTTTCGGTGTTGGACCTCGGACTCATTTCACCGGCATTATCACCTTCATCTCATTCAGACGCTAAATAACCAAAGCTGTTGATAAAGCGTCGTAAAATAACCTACTAAAATTAAAAAAAAAATTCAGTGTCCTGATAACTTTTCTTGCATTGTCTTTTTTGTTTTCTTTTTATTATTATTTTTGCTGCTTCAATTGAAGGCCTGAGAATGATAAGTAGGTAAAAAAAAAAAGGTAAAGGTATCCCCGTAACATGCCATGAAGACACTTGGGGGGCATGGAGGTAGAGCCCCATGCTTTCCATGACCTCGGCACTAGAATGAGGTGGTGTGTTCGGCACCACGCTCTGACCGCCTTTTACCCCCGGGAAAGACCCGGTACTCAATTTTATAGGAGGCTGAGTGAACCTCTGGACTGTTCTGAAAGTTTGGCAATGAGAAAAAATCCTGTCACCACCAAAAACAATTTTTTATGAAGTTGAGATTTTAATGTGAAACACAACTATAGCTCTTACCTCACCTATTGGTGTGAAATGGTAGTAAAGTACTTCATATGAAGAGAACTAGATAGTTCTGAATATTATCATTTTTTAGATTTCCACTTTTATTGAGAAGAAGAAGTGGACAAATATCAGACTCATCCTGTACTCACTCTCACATGTTCGTGTCTGATATTTTTGTTGCTGTGAAGAAAGGAGTGCATGTGAATGAAATTAATTTGGATTTAGCTGGAAATCTGTACGATTCACCATTGCCAATAAGTCAGAAAACACTGGGTGATATTTTGAAGCTTGAGAAGTTAATTCCTCCAGTGTATAAGCAGCGGTATGATCATATTCGTGAAGTGGATGGGGATAGTAAAGAAAAAAACACAGATATGGACTCGAAGTGACAATATAGCATATGAATATGATATGTTTCCTGACAGCAGACATTAATATTTTGATAAATAGTATTTATATTTATATACACATGTTGTCTTGAAATAATTTGAGTACTTTCTTTGAGTGTGAGAACTGGATATGTTTATTGCTTATATTTGTTAAAAATAATGTCAAGGAACTTAGTTAATTTTTACTACAAAGGCATGAAATGATTATTTTCTTTATGCTAAAACACATTTTAAGTAAAGTTGTTAAGGTAGATGGTGTTTTAAGTTTCACATTTTTGTCGTTTTGTATCAAATGAAATTCAGAATTTTGATTGAGAGTGAGAAGTGGATAACTTCATTGTCATTTTTTATTAATAATTCATTGGAGATTCAATTGGTATTTACTTTGATGGTATAAAATGTTAAAAAATACCCGACATTTTTCAATGACTATTAAGATTAATTGATGAACTAGTGGACTTACTCGTGTTAAATATGTAATATTCGTCCGGCTTACAGCTGTTTCAGTGCATCACTCACCATCATCAGAGCCTACTAGATCGCGGCGTCATCTCGAACTTCTCTGCCTGTTAGGAGGGTGTGTTTTATTGTTGGAATGTGGAGTCGAATAGTGTGTGTGTACTGAAATTGATCTGTGTGTTGAGGATTTGATCAGGGTGTGTTTGTATATTTCGTATTGTTCTAGTGTGTTGAGTTTTTGGTTCTTGGTTTGTGTGTGTAGGATTTTCATGTCCGTATTTATGTTATTGTATGTATGGTTGGCATTGGTTATGTGATCGGCGTATGTAGATGTGTTGTGTCCTCTGGTTATTGCTTTTATGTGTTCTTTGTAGCGAGTTTGGAATGATCTGCCTGTCTGTCCTATGTAGAACTTGTCGCAACTATTACATGTGAGTTTGTATACGCCTGTGTGGTTGTATTTATTTGTTTGTGTGTTGAGATGTCTTTGTAGTGTGTTTTCTGTTCTGTATGTTATGTTGTATTTCTGTTTTCTGAATGAAGATGCGATCTTATGTGTGTTTTTGTTTTCATATGTTAGTGTGATGTATTTCTTGCGTTCTTGTGTTTGTGTTGTGTTTTGTGTATTTATGTGTTTGTTAAGTTTTTGTTTTGTCTTCCTTATGATGTTGTCTATTATGTTTGGGTTGTAACCGTTTTCTTGTGCTATGAATTTGATTGTGTTCACTTCTTCATTGTAGTGTTGTTGGCTCATGGGTATGTTGAGTAATCTGTGTACCATTGTCCTGAATGCAGCATGTTTGTGTTGTGTGGGGTGGTTAGATGTGTTGTGTATGTGTGTGGTGGTTGGTTTTCTGTATATTTTGAAGGTGTGTTTGTTGTCGATTTTTGTTATGGTGATGTCTAGGAAATTTATGGAGTTGTTGTTTTCAAGTTCCAGTGTGTATTGAAGTTTTGGGTGTAATTTGTTTATGTATTGGTGTAGTTTGTGTATTTGTCGTTTGTTTCCTTTGTATAGTATGAGTATATCGTCTACATATCTGTGCCAGTATATTATGTTGTCTGCATACTTGTTGTGTTCATTGTTGAGTATGTATGTTTGTTCTATGTTGTGTAAAAATATCTCTGCTAGTATGCTGGATATGGGTGATCCCATTGGCAATCCTTCTGTACGCAAGATTCAAAAATGGACTATTAAGACATTTACTGAATGGTGGAATCAATCAATCAATCTTCTTAATGTATCCAGCTGTTTGCTGACAACATAAAGTTCACTATAGTCTATTCAGTTGTTGTTTTTCACGAGAAATGAGGGGTATTTTGATCGGTGTTCATTATAGATGCCTGTTGCTAGTAGCCAGAGGTGGGGTGTAGTCAATATATACTGCAGGGCTGTGTCTTCTGCAACTGGTACTGATGATTTTAATTTACTTCTTTTGTGGTTTATGGATGGACAGTATAGAAGAATGTGTTCCAGATCTTCATCATGATTATTGCACCACAGACAAGTAGGATTATCAGAAATGTGGAATCGGTGTAGGTACAATTGTGTGACAATGTGACCTGTTCTGGCTCTTGTTAAAAATGTTTGAACATGTCTGGGCAAGTTTTTGTACATTTCCAGGTCTTTTGGTTTCTTTTGTACAGACTGTAAAATTTTTCCTTTGTTAGAAGAGAGCCAATTGTTGATCCATAGGTTTGTAAAATGAGACTTTACTGAAGCAAAAGCACTGGATAGAGATATCACTTGAAGAGGTCTTGGTTGCAAATATGTTGCCTGTTTTGCAATATTATCGACTTTCTCGTTTCCAGGTATACCACAATGACTAGGTATCCATTGAAATGTTATTTCCTTTTGGAGTTCTTTCAGTTTACTTAGTTGTTTCTGAATTGGAATAATTCTATGTGCATATAGGTTTGGTACATATTTAATTATATTAAATTTAGCCCCCTTGGAGTCGGTAAGTATGCAAATAGATTTTTCAGAAATTTGAAAAACACACTGTATGGTGGAACAAAATGATGAAAA
Source organism: Periplaneta americana (assembly GCA_025594305.2). Taxonomy (NCBI): domain Eukaryota; kingdom Metazoa; phylum Arthropoda; class Insecta; order Blattodea; family Blattidae; genus Periplaneta; species Periplaneta americana. Next base: position 5,202,994 of record JAJSOF020000005.1, read on the forward strand.
TAGTTTTTCTCGATTATCTCAAAACTACTGTCTAGGTCTTTATCCACTTATCATTCTCAGGTCTTCAATTGGTGTTTTTCAGGTAGTTGCTTGCAATATACTGGTGCCTCTTTTTTAGCAAAAAATCTGCATATTCATTGCCGGTTATACCACAATGTGAAGGTATCCACTGGAAGAAAAATGTTAACAACACGTTATCAAGAACAGAATATTACGATATCTACTTCAAAGGTGTACAGAGGTGTGAAAATTATTAGAATAATCTTAATTTTAAAGGTTTTTAATAGTTCCTTCACAAATATTCATTGAATTGATGAATATTACTATACTGATGTAGGATATATTTACTACTAACAATGGCGGAAAGCATTGTTGTACATTGGTATTTTTCTTATTTTACAATTGTTACGGGAATTCAGGAATTATTATATTATGTTGGCGGAATTGGAAACATCAAAAATTAATTAAGAAATGCTTTAAACAAATTGTTCTTTGCGTTTACATTGTTGTGAAGGTTCAAATGAACGTATACATCTGTTTTGTGCATATAATTTTTTATGTTTCCAATTCCGCCAACATAATATAATAATTTCTGAATTCCCATAACAATTGTAAAATAAGAAAAATACCAATGTACAACAATGCTTTCCGGCATTGTTAGTAGTAAATATATCCTACATCAATATAGTAATATATACCAATATTCATCAATTCAATTAATATTTGTGGAGGAACTATTAAAAAACCTTTAAAATTAAGATTATTCTAATAATTTTCACACCTCTGTAGATGTAATGAAACTTTCATTTTGTACAAAAGGTTCAAAAAGAAAATTATATACATAAATTAACAAAATAATGAGTATAATAATACATAATTACAGAAATACGTATTTTTTATTGCACAAAATGCTATTCACAACATAATATTTAACTTCCCAGCTAATTCAGCAGGTGTTGATTCTGGTTTCAAGTTCTTCATATATGCATCCAACTCGTCTTCCTCCCCATCAGAGCATTTCTCGTCTGCAACGAGCTCTGGGGTCTCAGAATCGAAATATTTCTCTTCTTCGTCTTGTGATCTCACTGCCAGACACTCGTACTCTGGGTTCGAATCCACCTGGCTGCAAAAAAGATACATATAAAGATTACTTACTGCAAACAGTTGAAGCTCAGTTTATTTGCAGATAAATTCAAATCAGTGGACATTATTTTCCACCACTTAAATCAATATAAATGTAAGGTTCATGAGCACTATTGCCTGTCCAAAGTGGGGCTAAACTAAATGAAGACATAATTCAAGAACTCAACAGATCTAAGGTATTTCTCTCAATGAATTACATTGGAAAATCCATTTTCAAATAAGATCTATTAGAAAATCTGACAGTCTATCGCTGTGGGGTAATGGTTACTATGCCCGGTGCTGGAGAGAATTTTTCTCCGTTCCATTACTCTTTCACCGTATGATGACGCAGAATATCTGCATGAAAATATCATATGTACTTCGGTACATTAAAATAATATATATGATATGCGTAAATCACTTCGTGATTTAAGACGGCGCTTATTCCGTCGGATCCCGGCCAACTAGTCACTCATAACGAGTGCACCTCAGCACATGTGTGGACTTCAGTCCTACGTTCATAGACATCTACGACGTAGTGCAGAGGGCGGCCAGTAGAGGGAACCCAAGAGTTGGAACTTAAACTGAGACAATTCTGTCCGGCACCGGGATGGGTGTCCGGTGTGGCTAAGTGGATAAAGCATCAGAACGTAGAGCTGAAAACTCGGGTTAAAATCCCGGTGCCGGAGGGAATTTTTCTCTGTTCCAATACTCTTTCATTGTAAATTATATTGCCATAAATCTATATCTACACTAAAATGAAATACTGGCAGACAAACATTGGGAGACCAGTTTTAAACTAATTTGGTCTCTGAAGTCTGAACAAGATTTTGGTAAAAATTATTCTTTAGATTACGCATAGAAACCAACCTATAGTCAAAATCCTGGTCCTTTCCCTCCAAGAAACTACGGTACATGTTACTGATAAATTCTTCTCTCAGCAAATCCTTTTCCTTTCCTGGCAGCAACTTTCTTTTCTTATGAGGTTTCGAAAATGAATCTCTCTTGTTCTCTTTCTTTCGGTTATTAAAATGTGATATTTTTCCATTTTCATGTTTACTTCCACGAGATCCATCACTATTTCCATCATTATCATCAATATCATCCTCCTCCTTTTCGCTTTCCTCTTCCTCTTCTTCTTCTTCTTCTTCTTCGTCTTCTTCTTCTTCTTCTTCATCATCATCTTCCTCCTCCTCCTCCTTTTTCTCTTCTTCATCACTTGTATCCATTTCTTCAATTGCCCCATCTTCATCATCCTTTTGTTTTTTCCTCAAACACAACATCTGATCTCGTTCAATTTGTGCCAAAAGCAAACTCACCCAAGAACTAGAAAGAAAAAAAAAAGCCAAAATGTCATAAAGTCTATAAATATGAATTCCTTATCATGGCCTCTTGCATATTTGGCGCGCTTAACTAGCACAAATGAGTAGCTTAATATCAAAGACGGACATCTGACCTCAATCGAAATTTAGATAGCTGTGGTTTTTTATACAATTTTTCATTCTCTTTCCAGTTATAGTGAAACCATATGCAAACTCTAACACTATATTTATAAAATAAATTGTGTTAAATATTACAAAGAACACTGTGAATTAAAAAATTGCCTCTAGATCAAAACTATGGAGACGACAGATGTCCGTCTTTGATATTAAGCTACTCAAATACAAGATATGCCAAAAATAATACATCACATCTGTTTCAACAATACTGTATGTCTATTGCAGACATAATAGAATAGAACATGCTTGCAGTTACGCCTGTATTGTCAGCTAAGGCACCAAAGATACCACCATCTACATGTGAAGGACTCCTCAAGGACAAAATTATCAATTCCTTGGACAAAAGCCATTAATATACTGATAAACTATTCTTTTATTTTTAGCTGTACACTGATCTGCAAAAGAAATGCCGAAACAAAACTACATCAGTGTCTGAGCAGTTTAGCAAATATAGCAAGATGGAAAGCTATTTTCCTGAAATTAGTTTTTTAAAAACATGTAAATATGACTTTCATATCATGTTCACGTTATTATTTAATACTAGCCGTACCCGTGCGCTCCGCTGCACCTGTTAGAAATAAATATAAAGTAATTACATAATTAAAATAGGACATTTGATCCAGGGAACAACTTTTACAACAGTGCAAGATAATCTGCTTCGCTCATTACCCAATTTTTTTAATTGCATTTATTACATATATATTTTATGTATTTTAACACGATTCAATTGAGCATAGTTAAAATTTCAATTATAAAATAATGGATTGCTAAGCTAACGTACTATTACTGCATACTAAATCAATACACTCTCGTTGTTCGTTAATTCTCTGAGATTAAAATGAGTGTACATAAATATTATTTTAAGAAATGCAGAAAACGAATGTACAAAATAGCCTATCAAATTTTCTGTGCATAAGAAGCTATTTTAATCTTACCTGTCCTCGATTTACTCAGACGTTACTGTAATAACATTATAGCATTATGTCCATCTAGAGAAACTACACTTTCCAATGGTGAATTAATAATAATTAATTATACAAATCAGTTAATTTAGCTTCTGATATTACTTCATACAAATGCAGAAACATTCTCTGTAGGCTATGTTTAATAGCTTTCGATTGTTGTTGTTCAAGGCCCCTTATAGACGAAGTCATTTGTTCTTAATTCATTGCACCATCTTAGATGGCGTTATTTTAATTTTAAAACTCATTTATCTCATTAAATATCAGTCCTATCAAAATTTTGTAAAGAATAAAACTTATCGGAAATCATTTTTAAAGAAACTTTTGTTATGTAACATTTTTCACAAAAATCAATAATAAGCGAGATATTTCGATTTATTTAATTCAGGCCCCCTTATAACTCCCCTTTTAAATAAAGTATTTTGAATGCCATATAGCCTAAAATCTAAGTTACAACGAACTTAATTTATATTCCAATTTTCATATAAATTGGTTCAGCCATTATCGCGTGAAAAGGTAACAAACATACAGACAGACAGACAGACATACAAACAAAAATTTCAAAAAAACGATTTTCGGTCTCAGGGTGGTTAATTATATATGTTAGGACCAATTATTTTTGGAAAATCGAAAATTACCAGAAAAATTTCGGCTACAGATTTATTATTAGTATAGATTAACTGATTTCAAATTATTTATATACCGGTACTTTTATTTTACAACATTAGTAAAAATAATACTACATGAAAATAGTGAAACTGTAGCTTATATGGTATTCCACAGCCTTCCTTATTATCCATAGATGCTGTCATTGTTACAATCGATATATAACCTACGGTCAGTTATGTTTCATGTTGTATTAACAAAAAATGTATGGATTTTATTATAAATATAAATATAAAATTTTATTATAAATACAGATACAGAAATGAAAATTGAATCTAATTGAAACATTTAACTACACACTTCTCCTTTGCATGGAATAAAAACTGTTTAGAAAATTCAGTTCAGATGTGTTTGTATGATTGTTTTATTGCAATGCCTTCTGGGTATCTCTATTTCTATTGTTTCCTAAGCAAAGTCGAAACATGATTATATCACAGTCTACTATATACAGTCACGAAGCTTGAGTTGTGAGGGTACTAGGAACAATAGACTGTGCCAGTACTATTTCACATTATCTGTGATGAGGTGATAGTAGTGATCCTAGTGGTTAGCAACTATCTATGGATGCATATTTACTACGTATTGAGCTTCGTGACTATATATACTACACTGTGCTAATATTTCAAACTGATAGCGACTTTGACTCAGCATTTCTTTTGCTGTCCAATGTACTAACTGAAATGTCTTGATCAGTTCTATTCTAAGACTTACATATTATGTTTATGATGAAATTATAATGTTCATATGAAATTCTAAAGCATTTTGGAACAATTTCATTCAACAGAAATAATATATGAAGTAACACAACAAAATGACTGATATAAAAGAGAAGATTGCAGCTGGGAATCGAGGTCTTTGGGCATTGAATAAAACTATGAAGTCTAGGTGTATCTCAAGAAAAGCTAAAATAAGAATATATAAAACTATTATTAAACCAATAGTAGTATATGGAAGTGAAACCTGGACTCTGTCTGAAAGGGCAATTAAGATCTTAAATGCCTGGGAACGGAAAGTATTACGGAAAATCTTTGGGCCTACTTATGAGCAAGGGTTTTGGCGAATTAAAACAAATGCTGAGTTATATGAATTATATAAAGATAACAACATTGTTGTTGACATAAAACTCAGAAGGTTAGAGTGGCTGGGACACGTAGCCAGGATGGAGAACAATCGCACACCCAAAGCTCTACTAGATGCATTACCGGTAGGAAGAAGGAAAGTCGGACGACCTAAATTGAGATGGCTGGATGACGTTCAGGCTGACCTAACAAAAGTTGGAATTAGAAGATGGAGAACACGAGCATTAGACAGGAGTGATTGGTCGGATGTTCTGAGGGAGGCTAAGGCTAAACTATAAGGGCCGTAATGCCAATGATGATGATGATGAACACAACAAAAGACTACAGCATAAATTGAAGAAAGAAAATTGACAGGGAGAAAATTAGAAGAAGGTAAAGAAGAACAAAATCAAGTGGAAGAGGAGAAGGGGGTTAAGAAAAAACATGAAGAGAAAGAAGTGGAGGAATAAGAATGAGAAGTCCGAGAAACCTGGAGGAAGAGTACGAGTATAATTAGAATAACGACATTATTTTCGTCAGCAAACCTCCTGCATATATTATTATGACAATCCAAAGCTTAACAGCTACAGTGAATCAGAGGCATGCAGTGTTGCCTAGTTAGAGAAGAATTATGCCTCCTGCTATTTTTTTTACTAGGTTATTTAACGACGCTGTATCAACTACTAGATTATATAGCGTTGATGGGATTGGTGATAGTGAGATGAGGCAGAGGATTCGTCTTACACTTGGGGAAAACCTCGGAAAAAGCCCCAGCTCAAGCGGGAATCGAACTCGCTCCTGAGCACAACTCCAGATCGGCAGGCAAGCATCTCAGCTATGCCAGTGACTCTCCTGCTATTAAAGTGAACAACTGGCACTCAGGCATAAATAATTTTCTAAAGTACCGGTAATTGATTAACTGACGGACTTACTCGTGTTAATTGTGTAAGTCTGTGCGGCTTACAGTTGTTTCGGTGCTTCATCACACCATCCTCAGAGCCTACTAGATCTCGGCGTCATCTCGAACTTCTCTGCCTGTTGTGTGGGTGCGTTTGATTGTTGGAAAGTGAGAATTTGATCTGGGTGTGTTTTAGTGTGTTTGTATATTTCGTATAGAATTGGAATATATCAGTCCCCTAACTGCCCATTGTGCAACTCAAACCAAGAAATGGATTCGGAACACCTCAAAATCTGTGCTTCCGTGGCTAGTCATGATAATATCTTTGAAAAATATTGGAGTGCAAGAGGTCAAATGACTTTATTGTCAAACTCCTGGCATTAGAAAACAACAACAACAACATATTTCGTATTGTTCTAGTGTGCTGAGTTTTTGGTTCTTGGATTGTATGTGTAGATCAAATTCTCAACACACAGATCAATTTCAGTACACACACACTATTTGACTCCACTTTTCAACACTTTTTGGTTCTTGGGTTGTATGTGTAGATCAAATTCTCAACACACAGATCAATTTCAGAACACACACACTATTTGACTCCTCTTTTCAACACTTTTCGACAATAAAATGCACCTACACAACAGGCAGAGAAGTTCGAGATGGCGCCGAGATCTAGTAGGCTCTGAGGATGGTGTGATGAAGCACTGAAACAGCTGTAAGCCGCACAGACTTACATAATTAACACGAGTAAGTCCACTAGTTAATCAATTACTTATATTTAAGTGTTAAAAGTAGTGTACGCAAGATTCAAAATGAATTTTCTAAAATTCTTTAGCTTGTAAGCCGTAAAGGGAATGAATTTTTAAGTGCACGTGAAAAAAGAAAAAAAAATCCTAATTTTAGCTCAAGCTATTCCCATTGTATAATTAACATTTCTGCACATATGACAAAGCGAGAGAAATCAGTTTGAAGCAAAAAGAACTTTGTTGTTTTCCAACACTCCTTCACAATTATAGCATAGCAACCAGAAGATTTTTATTCATATTCTTGAGTAGATTGTTGGGTGTGAATCTCATTCCAAAACAAGAGAGCTGTTGTTCTGAACTCCTGCATCGCCCACATACATGATTATAAGAAAGCAAACGTACACATGCTCATGTTTACTCACTGGTCAGGGCCCTCCCTTCTGATGTACTACACCACAGGAAGTTCTTGGTTCTTTGGATATCATACACACTTCCCATTAAAACAGTTTGTAGTGCGATTCCTGGAGATTTTATCTTCCATACATAGGACTTGGTATTTGTCCCTTATCACGTGCTGCCCTGTGTTGTTTCAGTGGTGGTCCTGTATCATGCTGACCATACGACCTGAGAGCCCGCAATATGAACATGTCTTCAGTATCTAACCAAAGATGTATCTTCCCCTACACCACAATGGATTGTAAATCAGTATTAATAAGAGGAGGTGAAAAACACGAAGAGAAGAAAGAAAGATAATTCTTTCCAAAATGCATGAATTACAGTAGGTAACATTTTATTTATTGCATTAAGTAAATGTGTTTTACATTGTGGTTAAAAATAGTTTAACCACTTGAGCTTAAATTCAAAAAGATCAATCAAACTTCTGTCGACATTCGCTTGCATAAGAATAGTTTATTCATTTATTTTATTCCAAAGATCTTACATGAGCAATGAAGCTTTAAGATGTGGAACAAGTCAAAATTTTACAATATTACAATTATAATTTTTACAGTTTTACAATTTAGTAATTTTCTACAATTTTGTGCAATTTTTTTACAATATTTTGGCAAGATGTAGTGAGATGAGGTGAGGTCCGAGGATTCGCCTAAAGATTACCCGGCATTTGCCTTTTGGTTGGGGAAAACCTCGGAAAAACCCACCAGGTAATCAAATCAAAGGAGTTAATGCCGAGGACTCGCCATAGACATTTTAATGTACACAGTAACTCTTTTATAATTATTCCTTTTTGGAATTTTCCCTATTGTGGTGCTTAAAACAGAAATCGACAGAAAAATCTGGGACATTGTGATCAATGTTGGAACTCAGGACAAAGTATTCCATTCTGAGACAATCTCAGTCAATAGGGGACAGGTAACAGACGTACATGATATACCATGTATTCGAATTTACTCACTAACTGCATGACTCAGTAAGATGTTATAAATGCTCTCAGAGAATGCAACAGGGAACCGACTTCTCTCTCTTAGGCAACACTGCAACAGTGATATAGCTATGTTGCAGTGCTCAGATAAGCAGGAGGTTTGCAGCTTACTTATTGTATTGTATTGTATTGTATTTATTAACATTCCATGGTATTCATACATGCTTACAGCTAGAATATGGAACAAGTCAAAAAACTTAATACTATTATAAGGTCTTAATTTATAATCACAGTCTAGATGAAATATATATAGACGAATAATTTCGAGGGAAAAATTGTTCCGGAGCTGGGTATCGAACCCGGGACCTTTGGTTTAACGTACCAACGCTCTACCACTGAGCTACCCGGGAACTCTAACCGACACCGATCCAATTTTTCCCTCTATATCCACAGACCTCAAGTCACACGGAGTTAGTGTGCACTCGAAGTTGGTTGCTTGACGGTTGTCAGCCCACTTTGAGGTCTGTGGATATAGAGGGAAAAATTGGATCGGTGTCGGTTAGAGTTCCTGGGTAGCTCAGTGGTAGAGCATTGGTACGTTAAACCAAAGGTCCCGGGTTCGATACCCGGCCCGAACAATTTTTCCTCAAAATTATTCAAATCAACTTTACAGGGAGTTATACCTGAAATCTTGATTTGCATAATACACGTCACTGTTCGTTAACAGAAAACCACAATTTAAGTCACACTGAGTTAGTGTGCACTCGAAGTTGGTTGCTTGACGGTTGTCAGCCCACTTTGAGGTCTGTGGATATAGAGGGAAAAATTGGATAGGTGTCGGTTAGAGTTCCCGAGTAGCTCAGTGGTAGAGCGTTGGTACGTTAAACCAAAGGTCCCGGGTTCGATACCCGGCTCCGGAACAATTTTTCCTCAAAATTATTCAAATCAACTTTACAGGGAGTTATACCTGAAATCTTGATTTGCATAATACACGTCACTGTTCGTTAACAGAAAACCACAATTTAAGTCACACTGAGTTAGTGTGCACTCGAAGTTGGTTGCTTGACGGTTGTCAGCCCACTTTGAGGTCTGTGGATATAGAGGGAAAAATTGGATAGGTGTCGGTTAGAGTTCCCGGGTAGCTCAGTGGTAGAGCGTTGGTACGTTAAACCAAAGGTCCCGGGTTCGATACCCGGCTCCGGAACAATTTTTCCCTCGAAATTATTCAAATCAACTTTACAGGGAGTTATACCTGAAATCTTGATTTGCATATATAGACGAGATTTACAATATAGTCTACTAGTACAACACAAAGTTTTACTATCAATTTCATGAAGCATTATTGAATGTCATGAATTCACCTACAGAATAGAAGGCGTGAGAAATAAGGTACTTCTTTAATTTGGCCCTAAATAATTTTATGTTTTGAGTTTCATTTTTTATATCTGTAGGGAGGCTATTAAAAATTTTTACTGCCATATAACGCACTCCTTTTTGATAGCACGATAGACTTGCCGATGGAGTATGAAAGTCATTTTTTGACATGTATTTATGCTATGAATTGTTGAATTAGTTACAAAGTTTTCACGATTACATACGAGGAAGATTATGAATGAAAAGATATAGTGACAAGCCATGGGCATTATTTGTAGCTTTTTGAAAATAGTCCTACACGATTCCCTAGATTTGGCACCTACTATTATTCTAATTAATCTTTTTTGTAATAGAAATAATGTTGCTGTAGTTGGGGGCTCATGAATAGCGAACAGGAATAATAGTCTATCTAAAAGAAGTGTCTAAGGGAAGTCGAATATAGACACTAAAAATTGAACAGGACCTCTTGAATGCAAAATCGTATCATAACTGCAATCCATGAGACTATAGTGAACACAAAACAACTCTGAACATTAGATAAGTCAACTGAATGCTAGTTGAGGTGCATTGTTTTCAGAGAGAGTGACAAACAGAAAATAGAAGCTACTTTTTTTGTCTCATACTACACATTTTGTGCGCGTAAAAAATACATAAAAAAACTTTGCTACAGCGAGCTACTGCCTCTTGTTAACTAGACAACATTGCAACAATCTCAATGGCTGACTACAGAATAGTGGCTGTGTCTAGCTCTGCCTCACATTCATAATTGTTCTGTGTTGACTTTAGTTACAAATACTGTTGCACATAGTGTGGCCATTTTGTGACAAGACTAACTGAATACTTCAATTGGTATTTAGAAATTGAATAGTTGAGCAGAAAAACATTGAAAGCACCAAATTAAAATTTTAAAGAAACAGAAAAAGAAACACTTGATGCTTAGTGTTGTAACGTTTTCCCACAGCCTTCTAGGTTCTACAGCCTATATTGAAGGTTGTACTCCCATTTTCAACCGACAGAGTACATGCAACATTATATTAAAACATTGCAATAGGAAATAAAATGTTGCTTGCAACGTTTTTCCACTTAGCTATTTAACTGATAATGAAAACATTTTGTAGCATACTTAATCATGGTCATGGTCATGGTGGTAGTGATGATTATAATTATAATAATAATAATAATAATAATAATAATAATAATAATAATAATAATAATAATAATAATAAGCAAGTAAAGAGATAGGTTTGGAAGTAAATCCCGAAAAGACAAAGTATATGATTATGTCTCGTGACCAGAATATTGTACGAAATGGAAATATAAAAATTGGAAATTTATCTTTTGAAGAGGTGGAAAAATTCAAATATCTGGAAGCAACAGTAACAAATATAAATGACACTCGGGAGGAAATTAAACACAGAATAAATATGGGAAATGCCTGTTATTATTCGGTTGAGAAGCTTTTATCATCCAGTCTGCTGTCAAAAATCTGAAAGTTAGAATTTATAAAACAGTTATATTACCGGTTGTTCTTTATGGTTGTGAAACTTGGACTCTCACTTTGAGAGAGGAACATAGGTTAAGAGTGTTTGAGAATAAGGTGCTTAGGAAAAATATTTGGGGTTAAGAGGGATGAAGTTACAGGAGAATGGAGAAAGTTACACAACACAGAACTGCACGCATTGTATTCTTTACCTGACATAATTAGGAACATTAAATCCAGACATTTGAAATGGGCAGGGCATGTAGCACGTATGGGCGAATCCAGAAATGCATATAGAGTGTTAGTTGGGAGGCCGGAGGGAATAAGACCTTTGGAGAAGCCGAGACGTAGATGGGAGGATAATATTAAAATGGATTTGAGGGAGGTGGGATATGGTGATAGAGACTGGATTAATCTTGCACAGGATAGGGACCGATGGCGGGCTTATGTGAGGGCGGCAATGAACCTCCAGGTTCCTTGAAAGCCAGTAAGTAATAATAATAATAATAATAATGGAAAATAACAATATTTGAAATGGGCAAATTGTGAGGTTCTGTTCCTTTTGCTAAAAGAAAAATGTGGAAATATTAATGTCATCTTAAACTTCTTGTGATAAATATGTACTTAAGCTATTTGTGTTTTACATGTTAAAAATTGTAAATAGACATACTTGACATCTGCTCTATCTGCATTTTTCTGTCTTCAACTTCCTTCCGAGAGAGGTATTGTCCAACCAATTGTTGATAAAGCAATGGATTTCTCAGCTTCATTTCTTTTTCACTGAAGTAAGTTCCTTCTTGTACTAGTTTTTTTAATGCTTCAAAACGCCGATTTTTAACATCAACCTAGAAAAATCACTTTAATATCAAATCTCCTTGTTCATGAAGTTGCCTCTTTACAGTGAAAAGTTACATATTGTTGTTGTTTGTGTTTTTTGTGTTTTACAGAGTTCTATATGAATATAAATTCACTGATCTAAGCCATTTCATTTTTAGTCATACTCATGCAATTTACTTATCTTAATCTTATTTCAGCTATTTAGTCTCTAAAAGTTAATGAAACTTATTTACTGTTTGGGCCACCTGAATTTTGTTTTTGGATCTGTACCTTCCCTTTTGGTTGTCAGTTTCTTGTATCAATATAATTCTACCATTTATCATAATTTCATAACGCACACCATGTAGTATTATAATATAGGATTGTACCTATGACAATATCCATATTCAAATTAGGTTTGCTTAAGTTATGTCAGAACTTTTTCAATAGTTTCCTTTAGTGTTTAGATATTGTAAATCGCCGAAAATATTGTCAAACTTCCATTTCAATTTTCTAAAATGCTTATTCTGCTCATCATTCAAGACGTGATATCCAAAAGGAAAGCTGTTTTATAACAAATTCAAAAACCTGCACTGCATGAGTTGAAGAAAATAAAAATTACAATACTCAGAACATACATTTATGTCAAAATAAAACTTTTATCAAGTATATAATAACAGTTGTAAGAGCACGACCCCATCTAAAATTTCTGAAGTTCAAAACAGGACATTTACTAATACCACAGCTCTGCAGAAAACTTCATCTCCTATTTGTATAACATTATTTCAGTACCAGAAAGATAAATATAATTCTCTAATTTTAAAATAATTTGAACACAATGTAAGCATAAAGGCTTATTCACAATGAATAACTAATATAAACATTACGGTAAAATCAAGAAGTCATACCATCATTCACGATGGGAACATAAACATAACAGCAAACATACTTGGTAACCATGGAAACATATATATTATTATAATGTACCGAAGTACATATGATATTTCCATGCAGATATTCTGCGTCATCATACAATGAAAGAGTAATGGAACGGAGAAAAATTCTCTCCGGCGCCAGGATTTGAACCCGGGTTTTCAGCTCTACGTGCTCTATGACGTAGTGCAGAGGGCGGCCACTAGAGGGAACCCAAGAGTTGGAACTTAAAACTGAGACAATTCTTCCGACGCCGGGGTGGAATCCGGTGTGGCTTAGTGGATAAAGCGTCAGCACGTAGAGCTGAAAACCCGGGTTCAAATCCCGGTGCCGGAGAGAATTTTTCTCCGTTCCATTACTCTTTCATCGCATGGAAACATAACAACGACGCCAGTTCCTCATATTCTGTCATATACTTCAGCGCTCCATGATTGTGTTCTGTTTGCAAATCACGTAAGCATAAGCATGAAAGTTTGTAGTTTGCAAACTTTCATGTTAACGTCTTACGGTAATGTTTATGTCAGTGCTTATGTGAATCATTGTGAATGATCCCATTTGGTAATCTGGACGCAAACTTGTGTATTTATGTTACGGTTATGTTTAATTTTCATTGTGAATGGGCCTTAACTGTTTAAGATTTATCATATACGTACAGTATATAACAAAATTACAAAAACAGAAGAAAATTACATCATTAATACACGAAATTACAGCTTACAGCACTCATAACACTCCTATTGGAATATGTTTTCGGTGAATGAATTTTCATAATCATGTTCTTATTCTCAAGAAACTGAAGTAGTCATGGAAACTATATTTCAAAATAACTTTGGTAATGAACAATGACATCATTGTGTCAACTTTCAATTGTTTTTCCTCTGATAACCATATATATCTTTTATTCTGGCAAATATACAAAAATGGACCCAAGAGGAATGACGATATAATACAAGAATTAAAAGTAGATTCTATAATGCACCACATTCAGGAATATCAGATTAAATGATTCAACCACTTACATCAAATGCCCTAGAATAGAATACCAAATAAGGGTACAGTACATCAGTTATTCATAGACTTCAAAAAGGCATATGACTCGGTTAAGAGGGAAGTATTATACGATATTCTTATTGAATTTGGTATTCCCAAGAAACTAGTTCGATTAATTAAAATGTGTCTCAGTGAAACATACAGCAGAGTACGTATAGGTCAGTTTCTATCTGATGCTTTTCCAATTCACTGCGGGCTAAAGCAGGGAGATGCACTATCACTTTACTTTTTAACTTCGCTTTAGAATATGCCATTAGGAAAGTTCAGGATAACAGGCAGGGTTTGGAATTGAATGGGTTACATCAGCTGCTTATCTATGCAGATGACGTCAATATGTTAGGAGAAAATACACAAACGATTAGGGAAAACACGGAAATTTTACTTGAAGCAAGTAAAGCGATCGGTTTGGAAGTAAATCCCGAAAAGACAAAAGTATATGATTATGTCTCGTGACCAGAATATTGTACGAAATGGAAATATAAAAATTGGAGATTTATCCTTCGAAGAGGTGAAAAAATTAAAATATCTTGGAGCAACAGTAACAAATATAAATGACACTCAGGAGGAAATTAAACGCAGAATAAACATGGGAAATGCGTGTTATTATTCGGTTGAGAAGCTCTTATCATCCAGTCTGCTGTCCAAAAATCTGAAAGTTAGAATTTATAAAACAGTTATATTACCGGTTCTTCTGTATGGTTGTGAAACTTGGACTCTCACTCTGAGAGAGGAACATAGGTTAAGAGTGTTTGAGAATAAGGTGCTTAGGAAAATATTTGGGGCTAAGCGGAATGAAGTTACAGGAGAATGGAGAAAGTTACACAACGCAGAACTGCACGCATTGTATTCTTCACCTGACATAATTAGGAACATTAAATCCAGACGTTTGAGATGGGCAGGGCATGTAGCACGTATGGGCGAATCCAGAAATGCATATAGAGTGTTAGTTGGGAGACCGGAGGGAAAAAGATCTTTAGGGAGGCCGAGACGTAGATGGGAGGATAATATTAAAATGGATTTGAGGGAGGTGGGATATGATGATAGAGACTGGATTAATCTTGCACAGGATAGGGACCGATGGCGGGCTTATGTGAGGGCGGCAATGAACCTTCGGGTTCCTTAAAAGCCATTTGTAAGTAAGTAAGTAATACTACTAACCAGCTGGTAAAAGATCACTAGGTTGATAAAGAGAAAGATGGAAGGAAAATTCTCCATTGAGATTGTAACAGTCCAAAAGGCCTAATATTTGCAAACAAAGTAATTGATGATGATGCAAAAACACTTTCTACAGAAGTACTGTTACCAGACAGGAATAAGCAAAATTCTACAAAATTAGCAATGTTTCTGAATGACAACTGTTGATAGGAGAAATGCTGGAACATTTCTATTCATATAATATGGACTTCTTTCTCCTCTCTGTTCCATTGAGTGACTTTGTCTGCACCAATAAATTGCTTCGCGTAAACAAATTCACAGAACATGGCTTTGTCATCAGTGTTGGACTCACCTGAAAGGGTTAGATGTATTATATTTATACACATTTCAACATCATTATATTATTTACTTTTTTTTAATGGGACTAATACATGTCCCAACAAGAACTGTCGAGACACTGGGATGAAATGTCAAAAAATGGGACATCTGTTCACATTACTTTACCTTTTCTACCGCTAGGCCTATGGGTGCAAGAAATGTCCATCAGAGTCAAAAGATCGAATTTTTTAAACATAATAAATGATTTGTCTTAGTACGGTGTCGATTAAGTGCCGATTAATTTTCACTCCATTTGTATTGCATTTTTGGTGCAGGGAAAGTGTTTACGTAAAAGACGATATTTCTCTGGACCAAAAATACAAAGTTACTCGAATCTGACAATGGTGGATGATGCTTGCGCTTCTAGCAGTGAATAAAAAAGCGCACCTAGCGGTAAAAATAAGAACTAACGAGCAGGCAAACAAACTTTTGAGTGCCATGTATTCAAACATTACCTCTCAAAACAATGTGTTTATTACCAAAAAAAAGAAAGTCACTAGGCTAATCATAACACTGATCATTTGATATAGTGCATGCATACGTTTTATCTTCCCTCACTCGCATGTGTATAGCTGAGCTGTATAGGAAGAAACACAAAAATTAAGCCTAAAATCTAAGACCATTTTTTCAGAAAAACTACACCAAAGGAGGCACAATTTTCTTTCGCTTCATGGCTTCTGTGAGATGTAGGCCTACTGTTACATAGTGATATACCTATACATAGTTTTAGTTTGCAGCCAAAAATACTTTCAACATAAAAACAGTTTAATACTTACCTTTATATTTTAATGCACTGCCGTAGCCCCCCCCCCGTTACTAATTACCAACATACCGGAATCATGTGAGAGGTATAAGATGAGTTACTAAGGAAATGATCAGTGTTCCTAGACTCCTAATATTGAGGCCTGAACTTCTCGAGTGTTATATTTGTAACAAGTAGAGAAGGAGGGCTACAACAATGCATTAGAGTACACAGGTAAGTGTCAAAGATTTTTATGTTTAAAGTAGGTCTATTTGTAGTTGCAAACTAAAATGATGTGTTTATACCGGTACATCTCGTAGACAGAAGCCAGTGAAATGAAAGAAAATTTTGCCTTGTTTGGTGTAGTTTTTCTGGAGAATTATCCTTTCGGCTTTTAAAATGTATTAGCTTACATCATTTTTTTCCTTGCAATGAAACCTCTGTAACTGTTTCAAGTGAAAAGTTATTTCATAATCTTCACAATGTTTATCTAGTTCTGTAAAGTATTCAAGATGCTGTGACAGTAAAAAGTGTCCAAATCTGGCCAAGAATTGCCCTGGATTACGTAACAGAATGTTTTCCGCAATTTCCCTTTTCTGTTCAAAACTTAATTCTGGTTCTCCCACTTGCTGACTCTTGAAATATGCAGTTTTACTACTGGCCAAGTGATCAAGCATGGTGTTCTGAAGTATAGGTTGTGAATTATGTTCTTCATTTACAGACATTGATGCACTACCGGCTTCTGTCTTTCCACACACTTCAGAATTCTGGTGCATACTTTCAGATTCTGACGCACGACAATTGGTATTTTCCATAAATTCCATGTTTAATGTCAATCGGTTTACTGTAACATAACCTCAACAATGAGGTGGACTATATCACAATACTAATTACGGACCGTGTCATTTCTAAACACTTCCATCTAAACTAATATATACCCATATTATGTGTAAAAGACAAAAGTATAGAATATAATTTTACGAGTAAATTTATAATTTAAGCATTAATACATACGACCACATATAAATACAACAAACAAATGAAATATGAAATCGGTGTATGTTTTCAATTATTTCCGACAGGAGCGGTAAGATCGAACAGTGAAATGCAATCACGGCATCACAGCAATAAACAAAAAGAAGCAATTTGTATATCTGTATCTGTAGAAAGCGAGATGCTTACATAAACGGAATTTGTTGGTTGAGCTTTGGAGTTAATAGCTTAGAAATTTTATTTGTAGGTGCGCTATACAATTTTGCTAATCAGAGATCAGAAACCCACAAATATGTGGACTAATAGTCATCGTATCAATGTACATTATGCACTCTTGATCAGCAGATGACGTTTCGCAATGCAGTTAAGACAAAAACAAGTTTAGAACTGTCAAGTCGACAGTATAGACTGAATAGTAGTGAATTTGGAATTTCTTTTTTAAGTTTTAAGGTATTGTCATTACTGAAATCATAATTCTTGCTAATTTATTCAAAGTGCTTGTTATGTATGCATGGACTGAAAACAATCTAATAGGTAGTTAAAGAAATAGCCTATATAACATATTAAACACCTATTTGTGAATGAGGGAATTGGAAGTAACCAGTACTTCGTTTGTAAGACTGTCAGGAATGAGTTTTATCGACTCAAAAGAAAATGGTTCGTAATTAAAGTATACCTTCTGTCATAAAACTTTGAACTGCAATTAGTCATCATCACGTTGTTAATATAACTTGTAATAACCTAACGTGACAAAGTTGCACAGTAGAGAATAAGAAATAAGATGTATTTTGGACCTGTGGTAATTTAACATAGAATATATAAAGTAGTATTTTGGACATGTGGTAATTTAACATAGATTATGTAAAGTAATATGTAGTGTAAATAAACTGCATAAGATAGAAGTTGATTTATTTTCTTTTACTTATGAAAATCGGAAGACTTCTTTCATACGAGTAGCTACACAGTTCTAAAAGTGCACTCAGTAATGGTTTGTTAGTTTTTGCTAGCTTAAAATATATATTATCTTTTAAAAATTGAAATTCTGTAGCTAAAAAATTAATGCCAATATGATATCATGTAATCGAATGTGTAAGGTAGATTTTTATTTGTAGATTTGAATTTTTTGTATTAATTACTTACATTTGAATGATCATAATAGCTATATTGTTATCGTTTTTTTACTTACTGTGCCTATCTATAAGGTAGTTACATATTGCTTGTATCTGCAGTCAATGTAAGATGTTAATTACTAATTAATTAATTAATATTGTACTATTAGATCACACTAGGCCTATAATGAACTGATGGTATACTTTGATGAACCATGTTACTTTTACACACTTTGGCAAAACTGTTGTAAATTTCATTTTATATAGACTATGCATGATTAAGACATGTTGAGAAATATTAGTTCGAATTTTGTAATCTATGCTTTAACTTCCAGATAACTTTAAACTGAAAATGTCGGCCTCAGATATGGACTGGTCACATTGGGATTGGACTGAAATGTGCGGACCGGGAGGACTAATGTTATGGTCTGCCAAGACTCATGATTTGGGAATATGCTTCCAAGAACTGTGCCTGCAGACTCCTGTCTTTATTTTGATGGCAACAATTTCTGCATTTTATTGTGGCAAACAAAGCAACTGGGTAGTTCGTAGCCGCAAACAATTGCAAGTTCTAACATTGAGAGCCACAGTCGTTGTTCTATTGGCAGCGGCTACCATTGCAAGAGTATGTTCTTCTATAGTATATTGTCCAGGTTCCTTGCTGCCTGTGGACTACCTTTTAGCCGGCATTGAGGGTTTAGCGTGGCTCGTACATTTAGGTTTTATCTTAGCCCTAAGACATCGCTTGGGAATATCTTTACGAGGACCTGTTTCAGTGCGTGTAATTTGGACTTTAAGTTTTGTTCTCTCTGCAGTTTCCTTACGTTCTTATATACTGCTACGCCATAACGTTTCTGTGCCTACTTTATTGAAATCAGCATATCTTTCTTATGGATTCAGCATCGCAAGTTTAATTCTTCAGTGTCTTTATCTATTAACTTTACTGCCTAGTGAAAGATCGTGGGATGTCGGTACTTATGAAGGATTTCATCAACGAATGCAGAATTCTGAATCCCAGAGTTTACTTGGTAAGATATTCTGTTATTATGTTTGTGTTAAAACTTCACTTAATGTCAGACAAAATACACGACTTACATGTAATTCAGAACAACTTCATTGTAACAATACTAACCCAGCCCAATCATGGGATTTGAAAGTGAAGGAGAGAGTGTCTTATAAACTCCCATAAAATCTTGTATTTTATTTTCCAGCTAGTATAATGTTATTTGATTACTAATATATCGATAATTACTATAGCCCAGATTTCCATGCACTATCAAATTTTAAAACATGCATGCATTTATGCACTATCAAAATTGATTCCTACATTATTTATATTTTATTTTGAAACAATGTACCATACTAAAACTAATTTTTCAACATTTTCTTCACTTAAGCTTATGTGTTTATCTGGAACACATTCTTGAACACAGAAAATGATCTTTCTACGTTACAAGAAGTGACAGATACATACTTAGTTGAAACTGGGGCAAATTGAGGTCGAATTTTAAGTTTCTTTGCATTTCTGCGTGACCATGATCCTATCGAAAATCGAACCCGCGACTTTCCAACTTTGCAGCATTACGTACGTCTTAACCACGATGCTATCGCGCACTCCAAAATACATTAGTACTTACGTCTTTATTACAATAATCACAAACTACATCACCATCTGTCTTTAGAAATTCCTTTCCCTCAAGCCATTTTGACACAACATCTCTTATTGCAGTTCTAACAGGAGGGTCATTCCATGCAAAAAAAAGTATGTTTTTGAACCATGATGTCTCAAAAGTTAAAAATATTGTAGTAGGTTATTTTGTATGTTCCAAATATGAATTTCAAGCAATACTGCATTTATATCTTTCATAGTTTGGCAGCAATCAGAATTTAAAATATTGGTTTAACAAAGAACACGGTTTCATTCATTGAAGTTTTCTTACTATGTAAAGAAAGATGGAAAAATGATTTCAATTCAATTTGAAAAAGGAGGTTTATAAATGCTCTTAAAATGAAAATAATATATAATTTTTTAAATAGTTACCCACCATAAAATAATTTTAAAAATTATAGAACACAAAATGCAATTCATTTTTTCAGGACAAAAAAACATGTTTTTAATTCTTTAGGCTATATTGATTCCACTGTGAAAATTTCAGAAAGTTGACTTTAATATCATGTCAGTTTTTAATAAAAATAACTCACCGGAACAAAGGAGCTCAGCAGGTAGGCTCTCCCGTCGTACAGAATGTTGCGCGATCAAGGTCAGGGAGACGGACGTTTGTGATTACTCATCGTTATGAAGTCTCACGAACGCTGCGACCGCCACACGTAGCAAGCGATTTTCAACCGTCAGAACAAAAATGAATAATTTTATTAATTTAATTATTCACAGGTTTTTTGAGATAAACTCATAAAGCTTGGGAGATGGATTAGGAATAAGATTTTCTTTAATACAAATGAAATTCGCATGAATTTAATTTGTGCATTCGAATATAAAACTATTTCTTTTTTTCAATGAGGTGTTTTTATGAGCATGCCTTAATATTATTCGGATTAGTCTTTAAGGTATTAAAATATGGTTATTCAGGTTTACAATGGCGTCTGTTTAGTTTCGATGACACTTCATGTAGGATGTCTGGAATATTTTAAATGATGCATAACATGTAACTGCCACCCATTTTTCAGTCATCCGTATGACTAAAATATTAATGATATGGCGGTCATAGTTTGCAGTTTAATTTATTTGTATAATAATATTATTATATTAAAAGCCCAAAAAAATTCATGACATCTCTGGCATATTCTTAAAATTTTGTATGAAATGACCCAGGAGCTAAAGTATACAAAATTGCAGTTTGCAAACATGCTGCGTCTGACTTCCTTTCTTCCAATATTTTGACCCCTGGCTTGTAACAAGCAAGAGTTGGGGGTTGGAAATTCTAGTGTAACAAAGGGACTGTTTAGTGGAAATTCCAAAGACTTGTTGTCAGGTAGGATGCCACGAAACCATATTACTGGTACCTTTATTTTATATTTTTTTTCTCAGTAGCAAATAACTTAATGCAGAAATACCAGATTCTACGAAACAACATTCATAAAAGGAAAGTTAACATAATCTATGCACTAAAGCCAAGGAAAGGACATAATATGCAATATAAAAGTCTAAATATGTGCTGTTAAATTTAACATCTTCAAAATATGCATTATGCACGAATTTACTTCCAAAAATAAGATCAAAACATGCAAACATGCACGGAAAAAGTACAGTTATTTAGAATCAATAAGTCATAGAACGAATATTTGCAAAGTTTGAGAAGTGTAACATGCTTATATAAAAACATGCATTTGCATGGAAATCCAGGCTCTAGTCATTACTATTATTATGCAAAGTTTTGCTAATGCTATGTCATTACCGGTACATCATGTACTCATAAATCTAATGTGAATTTTAAATATTTTCGAATGAAAGTTAATTCATAGTATTGATCTTAGTAAAATTAAGTTTTACTTCTAATAAAGCTAGATGTATTTTATATTGCGGTATAGAACTAATGATTAATGAAAATCTGTTTCAGGTTCCCCTAGACTGGGTACATACAGTCGATTCAGTGAAGAAAGGGACCCTCATTATCTTGGAACTGCAATGGAAAATGCTCCATTTTGTTCCAAACTCTTGTTTCACTGGGTTACTCCTTTGATGGAGAAGGGTGCTAAGCAAAAACTGGAGAATTCTGAAGATCTGTATGATCTTCCACTGAACTTAACCCCGGCATATCTTTGTTCTCAGTTGGAAATGGCAATGATCCAGTCATCAAAAATGAAAAAGAGTCATCATGATTCAGGTGCATTGAGTCTAATTTGCTTATTTTTTCTGACTTTGTACCAAAATTTCAGAGTCTGCCATATCTAGTGAGAAGTGTTAGAGAATCCTTCCTTTTATAATGAATGTGATATATATTGCGTACATTCAGTCATTCATTCATTCATTCATAGTTTTCTGTCCAAGGACAGGTCTTTCACTGCAAACCCAGCATTCCCCAATCTATCCTATTTTCTGCCTTCCTCTTTGTCTCCTCATATGATCCATATATCTTAATGTTGTCTACCATCTGATATCTTCTTCTGCCCCGAACTCTTCTCCCGTTCACCATTCCTTCCAGTGCATCCTTCAGTAGGCAGTTTCTTCTCAGCCAGTGACTCAACCAATTCCTTTTTCTCTTCCTGATCAGTTTCAGAATCATTCTTTCTTCAACCACACTTTCCAACACAGTTTCATTTCTTATTCTGTCTGTCTACTTCACATGGTCTATTCTGCTTCTATTCGCTTCAGTTCACTTTGTCGTAATGTCCATGTTTCTACCTCATACAATGTTACACTCTACACAAAGCACTTCATTTCTCTCTTCTTTAGTTATTTTTCCAGAGATTTGCAGAAGATGCTTTTTTTTTTCTGTTAAAAGTGATTGCGTACAAAAGGATTTTTTTATAATTAAAAAAATTACTATACTTTACTTCGTTTGTAAATTACATTGTTTAAGTTTATTTATTTATTTATTTTTATTGCTAGTAAGTTTGAAATGAATGAAAAATTAATAAATACAATGAAAGATAAACTAGCCCACTCCTGAATGAGTAAGACTCGTGCTCAGGAGGGGATTCCAATACAGACAAAAATAAAATTAAAATTGAGAGTGAATACAGATTAAATAGTGTTTAATATGTTTAAATCCAAACTATAAATCCAAAACAAATTTTTTTATTAATTCGGAGAGGATTCGTGGTGGAAATATTATTGGAATAAAATTTGTTTAATAATCTGGGACCTTGACTTATGCTATGATAAAAAGCTGCATTGGTTTTACATTTTGGTTCAGACAAACGCAGAGAATTCATATTTTTAGTTCTATATTTATGTATATACCTTTCAAAGTTATTAAAATTTCTATGATTATTTTAATAAAATAAAATAATACATTTGTTTAATGTTGAAAACTTTGAAATGTTTAAACAACAATTCAGTTTGGTAATCTTTCTGCTTTTTTAAACAAATTTTTAATACTTTTTTCTGTAGTAAAATTAACGGATAAAGGTTGGATTTATAAGTTCCAACCCAACCTATGATACCATACATAAATATAGATTGAAATAATGCTAAATAAATTACACGTAAACAGTTAAGTGACAAAATATTTCTTAGAATAACAAAGTAACATAATGTTTTACGTAATTTATTACAAATATAATTAATATGATTATTCCATTTTAAATGATTATCAATAACTATACCTAAGTATTTAACCTCATTCACTTCATTAATAACTGAACAATTGCAATTTATATCGGAACAATCAGAATTATGCATTTTAATTTGTAGTATAGATGAAATTGGTTTATTACCTTTATTATTTAAAGAAAATGGGATAGCTATTGTTTTATCTTTATTAATTGAAAGTGAATTTAAATCGAACCATTTTTTTTATTAATTATTAATTTATTAATTTCAAGGAAAAATTGTTCCGGAGCTGGGTATCGATCCCAGGACCCTTTGCTTAGGTGCGAATGCTCTACCGACTGAGCTACCCCAGGAACTATACATGACACCATCACAATTTTTCCTTTTATATCCACACAACTCAAATGATCTGACAAGACGCCAGAACTCAACTATGAGTGCACACAATGCTGTGTGACTTAAATTGTGGCTTTCTGTTAACGTACCTCCAGTAACGAATGTATTATACAAGTCTGGCTTTCAGGTAGTAGCTCCCTGTAAAGCAGGTTTGAATAATTTCAAGGAAAAATTGTTCTGGAGTCGGGTATCGATCCCGGGACCCTTCGCTTAGCGCGCAAAAAAAAAAAAAAAAAAAAAAGAAGGAAAAACTGTGACGGTGTCGTGTATAGTTCCTGGGGTAGCTCAGTCGGTAGAGCGTTTGCGCGCTAAGCGAAGGGTCCCGGGATCGATACCCGGCTCTGGAACAATTTTTCCTTGAAATTATTCAAACCTGCTTTACAGGGAGCTACTACCTGAAAGCCAGATTTGTATTAATTTATTAATTTTAAGTAGATGTAAATAATTAATTTTACAAAAATTATTCCTCAGTAAGTTTTGTTTGTTTTGCAGGCGGAAGTGAGAACACTAATGGTGCAGTACACACTGAGCGGGAATTGCCAGATGTAACCTGGAGAGGGGCAGGTATTCGAAGACCAGTTTCACTTCTTCGAGCTCTGCATTCATGTTTTGGTGTTCAGTTCTACAGTGTTGGTATTCTTAAGCTTCTGTCAGACTGTGCAGGCTTCATGGGACCTTTGCTACTGAATAAGTTGGTAACCTTCATTGAAACTAAGTCAGAAGCGTTACATGAAGGGTATCTGTATGCAGCCGGGCTCTTTGCTGTCACTTTGATAGGTGGGTTCATGATGACGTCAAAGTTTACAAGATAGTTCCATAGTCTATCTATATATATAATTTGAACTGGTAATGGAAATTACGGGAAAATGGCTGAGTGGATTTTAATAAATGACCCCTCATTTTGAAGCTTGGAACACAAAGTTTTTCAGAAAAATTGCAGTTTTTAGTGAAATATCAATTTTCCTACATCAATTTCCTAATTTCCAAAATCCATCTGTCGTCACTTTTGAGAAATATGGCTTTTCGGAATAAAACAAAACACAAACACACTACAATAAACAATAGGATATTACACGAAGGCCATGACCTGCAGGATTGCTGACATCACCGCCGTCTGGCTGACATATTTAGAGCTCAAATTCAATTGGTTATTAAAACCTACAAGACTTACTAAAAATAATTCACAGGTCTGATTCTGCGGTGTGTAATTTTCTGTGTATTGGATATTAAAATCTACAAAATTTGAGGTGGTTTGATGACATTATTACAATTAGAAATGAAATATTATTGTAGTTAATGCCATGGTGTGACTATTTTTCATTAATTATGGTTATCTCCCAATGACCGATGTATTATTATGGCGAACATGTATAGTATATATGACTACAAAACTTATGTAAGGTAAGTTAATATTGTTATTAAAAATCAAATATTTTTATAGTTATTAATCAAGCAGAGTAAGAATCTTTCAAATAAGCGATGGTGTGACAAGGTCATTCCATATTGGTCTTAGAAGGAGAGGGAAGATTCTACCTAATTTCCTGGAATCGCAGTTCATTTGGAAAAGTCCATCCTAGTATAAAAGAGGTGTAGGTTATTCATGTTAGATGAGAGCTTACAAATTACTTTTCACGTTGGTGCACCCTGTTATGCGAAATGAAACTGACCAATCAGCAATCAGTCTCTTTCACTGATAGAATTTGAGTCTTCAGTTCAGCACCAGTTCTTTGTACATAAATTCCTCCTAAAATGGAATATTAACTAAAATTAAAATTATTAATTGTTCATTTTATATAAAGTCTTAATAGTCCTAAATTGGATTTTATAAAGTCCTAAATCTTTCTTTTTTAGCACCTAGAAATCCATTCCCTAGTTATGACAGCGTACCATAAGCTTTACTTTCCACCAAAGAAAGCTTTGCTGAGGACTTAATCTCGTTTAAAAATTAATAACTCTCAACTCATTTGAACCTGCGAATCTCTTTCTTACTAACAGGCATAAAGCATCACAAATTATATTTTCTTCTGAAGAAAAAGATATTAAGAAATTTCATACTCTTTGAAAATGCATTATTCTTGGCTGAGTTTAAATCTGGAGATCTCAAAATGACAATGTGATAACCAATTGATTACTGAAAAAAATATACAAATGTGTAAAGCGAATTTTCTCTTTCAGCTTAGTGATGGGGGTAAATGAGTCTATATACTTATAAATTTGTTGAATAATATTGGTTTATATTGTGGTTATTTTTCTTCCTTTATGTAGGAGCATTGTGTAACACACATTTTAGCTTTCTTATGCAAGAAGTTGGACTCAAAATAAGGGGCGCTTTAGTGACCACAGTGTACAGGAAGACGCTTACTCTCAGCAACACCGTACTCTCCAAATTCAGGTTTGTTGTTTTTATTTGTCAAGACATTTGAAGAGTCCACTGCAAGAATGATGGCTGTCACTTTCTTGTCGAAAATGAACCAAGACTGTCAATGCATAGCTTAAGACATATAGAATGTACATAGAGAGTTATATGGCATTAACACTGATAGTCATTGTCCAGTAATGATCGGAAAATCACAGTTAAGCTTTGAGCGCTAAGCATTTCAAACTTTCAATTGCGTCTCCTGCAAAATGTATTCCAAATGACATCCATCATTCTTGCAGTGGACTCTTCATTTGTTAATTAAGACAAACATGTAATAAAACAAACCTATAATTGAAGTTAATGTAGTCTGAGAAATAATAATAATAATAATAATAGTAATACTTACTTACTGGCTTTTAAGTAACCCGGAGATTCATTGCCGCCCTCACATAAGCCCACCATCTGTCCCTATCCTGAGCAAGATTAATCAATTCTCTACCATCATATCCCACCTCCCTCAAATACATTTTAATATTATCTTCCCATCTATGTCTCGGCCTCCACAAAGGTCTTTTTCCCTCCGGCCTCCCAACTAACACTCTATATGCATTTCATACATGCTACATGCCCTGCCCATCTCAAACGTCTGGATTTAATGTTCCTAATTTTGTCAGGTGAAGAATACAATGCGTGCAGTTCTGCGTTGTGTAACTTTCTCCATTCTCCTGTAACTTCATCCATCTTAGCAATAGTGATAATAATAATAATTTATTTATTTATTTATTTACTTATATTTAATGTGCTGTACAACAGCCAGAGGCCAATTGCAGTTCAGCACAAAGAATATAACAAAAACTTTAGCAATAATTTACAATAAAAGTACAAAGAAATAATTAAATTAATGACAATTAATTAAAATGATAATTACAAATGAAATAATGGAATTATAAATGAAGAATGGAATCATGTAAAATATTATTACAAAGATATACAAGATTATAATACAAAGACAATAATGACAATGAATGGACGGGATAAAATGGATGACTAAACTACATAGCATAATGAGCGAGAATAATATTAAAATACATATTTAAACAAAAGATATAAATGAAAACTGATATAAAACTTCAAAATATATACTACACATTAAATAATAATAATAATAATAATAATAATAATAATAATAATAATCCTGTTATGCACATTAAAAAAATGAAAATGACTAATATTTGTCAAATTCATGTAAGCATCAGGTACAGTAGGCTACTAAAAAATCAAAATGCCACTTTCATAATAAATCTTAGCTTTAAAAGGGACAAATATTACTGAAATTGTATTTTCAGTAGTAGAAATTAAAAAAAAAAAATAAAATAAAATAGAATATTTCTTCATAGAAATATGTATTTATATACAGAACCACTACTCATTTTATATATTCTCTTCATCTTGGGTGCAGAAATATTACAAAATGTTCTGTCTGAAAAGGATTTTTAGATATTCCTCCATGCACTCTCTGCTTGAAATAATTTTTAATTTAATATTTTATGTGCAGTATTGGCGAAATTGTGAACTTCATGAGCACAGACACAGATCGCATTGTGAATTCCTGCCCTAGCTTTCATGCCTTCTGGAGTATTCCATTTCAGGTATGTAATATTTTAGATAACTGCTCTGTTTTTATTTTTCTTTTCCTTTCTTTCCTTTTTTTTCCTGAGAACTAGTATTCCAAATCTTCATTACAAATTTCAGTTTAAATTCTCTTATAATGAATTTCATTAGCCTAGCTGTAGAAAGATAACAATT
Source organism: Periplaneta americana (assembly GCA_025594305.2). Classification (NCBI taxonomy): domain Eukaryota; kingdom Metazoa; phylum Arthropoda; class Insecta; order Blattodea; family Blattidae; genus Periplaneta; species Periplaneta americana. Next base: position 5,231,147 of record JAJSOF020000005.1, read on the forward strand.
CATCACTTTTAAAAATAACTGCCTTATTTATTAATGGGTAATAAGAGAAATGCGCACCATTGCTGAATGGCTAGAACAATGTTGGTGACCCTGTGTAAGTCCGCTGAAATTCGTTACAAACAGTGTGTAGTGTGCTTAAAACTTAATAGGCACTTTTTCTTTACAGATTGGTGTATCATTTTACTTGTTGTATTTGCAAGTTGGCGTCGCATTTGTGGCCGGTGTTGCTTTCACTATCATTTTAATTCCTATTAATAAATTCATTGCCTCAAAAATAGGTAAGTTTTTTGTATAACTTGTAAGTACACATCACAATAAATTTGGGTTTTTATTTTACTGTTGGAACTGAATGTATGTATTTGAATTTTCATGGTTTACATCTCTGCTTTCATTTTCGTCATATGGTTTTTGTTCATCATTGTATGTTATATTTGTAGGAGAACTAAGTACAAAACTGATGTCACAAAAAGATGAGAGAGTGAAAGTAATGGCTGAAATTCTGCGTGGAATCCGTGTTATCAAATTTCATGTATGGGAAGACCACTTCATTGAAAAAATAGGAAGTAAGTCTTTCTTGTTATTCCTACGTACTTTGTAATGGTTCATGTTTCATTGACAACTTTCAGTTTGTTTCATAAAAGTTAAGAATATTTTACAACATTAAAACCCACAACTTCAGTTCAAGTGTCATGAAGATTACATTTACTTTTTCGTATGTTTTTCACTTTTCAGGACACTTCAGCTCTATCGTGTTATCAGTTATATCCCTGCTTACAGTTTATTTTATTGAATTTTCTTGGGTTCAAACTCCACAGTCTGCCAATCTGACTGAGGTTATTCATGGTTTCCCTCAGTCACAAAGGCCAATGCCGGATTGGAAATTTGCATACCATGATTCATCACTAGCGAGCGGATTTTTATGTGCTAAAAAATTTAAATATATTTATTTTTTATGTGCTAAAAAGTACGAAAATATTTGTTAAAAATAAAAAAATATATTTTTTTAAATATGACAAAAATACCTTACTTAGCTTGGAAAAAAAAATGTTACTAGGTACTCACCAACCACATTTGAGTGCTAGTAGTTGGCCGAGAATTGCAGTGAACAACAAAGATCATCTCCAAATTCTCCATCACAAATGTATGCCGATTATCTCTGAACAACGACTTATACTGTGAAAACGATCTTTCCACATCACAGGACGTCAGACGTGCATATTTAAAGAGAGGAATGTCACAAACACCCGTCAATTTCACCTACAGGCACATCCTCCAATACTGGAGGAACTTTACACATTTTTTTATATCCAGTGTTTTTCCCAAACACATTCTGGAATTTGTCCCTTAGTACTTGTACTTCTGAACCTGGTAGCGAGTCTAGTTTAATTTTCACAGCACGCACTTCCCTGTTTCAGACAACAGGTTTTTGGATGTTTCGAGTTTTTTTTATGGAGTCACACAAAATGCTTAGATTTGCTAATAGGAAAGCCAAATCGTTTCTTAAACAACCATCTTTCAGTATATCTTGAAGGATATCGATTGACGAAGCCCGATAACAGGGAATCACAATAAGACGTATTGCCTTACTTGATGGACATGAGCGAGAGGCGAGGGATTTGTTTAAATTAAATAATGTTCATACCCGAGCTCTTATCTGTTGTGTTTCACAAATAAAGCGTGGAATGAAATCATCTCCAGCAACAATAAACATTCCTAATTATTTGTTGCAAGATCTCTCCTCCTTGTCCACGTTAATTTATTCTCTAATAATAACACTGATATGCTGCCTAGCAGTTCTCAGAACTTGAGGCGATACTATTACAAAAATGGATGACGGATACACCACACAGCAAACACGAAGCAACCAAGAATTCTTCAAAAGATAACTTATTTCTGAGTGGCATAATTGATTTCGTTTTAAAATGTTTAAAAGTTCTTGCAAAAAAATTATTTTAGTAAAAAAACTGCAAGATTTATGTGTTTATAATAGATTTCCTGAAAATATGTATTTACATATTTTTTTTGTGAAAATATATGTTTTTATGTGAAATAAAATTCTGGTTTTAAACTTGAAACTTCATGTTCGAAATTTTTAACTTTGTTAATTGTGTTTTATGACACGCAAAAATAATATTTAATTACATAGGAATCCACTCTTTATTCATCACTGCCTCAATCACTAATATCAAAAACATTAATCAAAATCTAAAATGAGTTACATGAACACAAGCCATCTATAACACGTGACAAAAAAACAGGAACTCAACAAAAATAAAAATGGCCTAATAATATACCGGTACCAAATCATCTCATACACACGTGATATGACAATAGATGTTAAAGCATGTATAAATAAATTTAACAAAGAAAAAAGATGCAAGCATTTTGGTAGGCATTTCTTTTGTATTGTAATCGTGTACATTCTTTTACCCGTCTGAGAAATCTTATTTCTGAGGCGTGTATTTTGTTATGTTTTAGATGTTATATTATTCCTTTACAGATTTGCGTGAATTGGAACTAAAATACCTTCGTGGCCGCAAGTATCTGGATGCATTGTGTGTTTATTTTTGGGCCACAACGCCTGTTCTGATATCCATCTTCACTTTTGTTACATACGTCTGTCTTGGCAATAAACTTACAGCTGCAACAGTAAGTAAATATTTCCAATATACATGCTATTTTTGTGTTTGTTATGAAGAAATATTACCGTATTTTCCCCACTTTTGAAAGGGGGGAAAATAAAAAAAAATACAAAAATTAAACTTTCAAGAAATGTATTCACGATAAATTAAAAACAATTGAACACAAATACGGTCCAGTTGACAATAAATTTTATCTTGGAACAATACAATTTCTCCAGCCCCCAGAAATTGAACCCATTCATATTAAAATTTATAAAATTTACAAAGTGCATGCACTTATTTTATATTTTTACTAAATTACACTACCTTTTTTTTTTTTTCACATAACCCTCATTTAAATGTGGGAGAATGAAATTTTCTTCTATATCATCACAGAATTATAAAAGAACAATTTCCATACAGATTCTGAACCTTAACATTGCTTACATAAATGTAACAGACTGCAAAAGGGTATCTGTCGGATACAGGGGGGAGAGCCATTAATCCTTCCCATTGAAGGCTTTAAGGAACCAACCTGGACAAATACCCAATGTCCCATCCCTACCTTCCCGTGGTGCAGCTGTTAGTAAGCATAATTTTACAAGCTGAACTAAAGGGAGGGGCTACTCATCAATTAGCACTGGTCAGCTTGATGAGTTAATGACTGAATTTGGTATAATTTTCCTCCATTCAATATCTAATTCCCTCTTTACCCTTTCCTATCCAGTCCTCTGACTGAACTCTTACTTTCTTTGACCCGGATGGCATTAGAGCATTCGAGGCCTAGGGGTTCATTTCCCTTTCCTTCCTCCTCTTTCTACTTTTCTGTTCCTAGTGCTGACCTGCTATGGCACTAAAATCGTCCTCCAGTGGCTTAAGGAGGGAAAGCTGGTGATCAACAAGATCTCCCAGCTAGGTCCAATGGACCCGTCGACCAACAGCAGGTGTGGTCCTCCAGACATTCTGGGGGTTGTGTGTGAATGAAGTAGCCACCAAAACGTTAAAATATGGTGTTCACTTAAATCGGCTACAACTTGCCATTTTCACAATATTGGAGTGCAGGAGGTCAAATGACTTTATTGTCAAACGCCTGGCATTAGAAAACAACAACATATTTCCAAAAAATGTTTTACATGTAATGTTTATGTACAGTAAAACCCCGATAAGACGCTGTTCAAGGGACCGGGTGTAAACCGCATATTAACCGGGACCGCGTATTAGGCGGGTGTACTAATTTTGACTTATATTAGTATCTATTAGCATTTTTCTTTATTGAAATACATGATTCATGAAAGGTAATACAGTATTACTCCATTATGTAATTACTGTACTGTACGTCAAAGACATTTACAATATGTACTGTACTTAATTCTTTCGGGGAAAAAAAAAGTCATTTATAATTGTTTGCCATGTGCGTGATCTCCACGCGTGTTCATCATTCTTAATGTCGATGATGGGATTCCTAATGAATCAGGGAGTTGTTTCTGAATAAGAGGACTGTTCTCATCGTACTTTCGTAAGATTTCCAATTTTTCCATCACAGAAAGCGCTTTTCGTTTAACACTCATTCACAGACACTTCAATACACTAAAGGGCAGCAAATTGCCCAGCAAAAATTTCCAGAATTTTATTACGGCCGAGTGAGGAATGCTGTTTGAGAGAGCATAACAAGAGGGTGAGGTATTGTAACTGTATGTAGGCTTTAACCACGCAGATAGGAGTTGAATAAGAGAGCGTAACAAGAGGGTGAGGTATACTAAGGTATGAAGTATGAAGGTTTAAATGCGCAGGTAAAGGGTCGAATACCAATACTTTTTATGTTTATGGCACCAGTGAGTTCAGTGACCAAGATGTTTCATTACTGTTACAGTACATTGTTGAAAATTACATAGAAAATATTCCACAAAATCAGCGTATTATGCGGGACTTGAGCGCAACAAACGGGGTATTTTATAAAGGCGTTATATATGAAATGTGCAGGACCGGACAAAGAAGTGTATTACACGGGATAGTGTAATAAGCGGGCGCGTCTTATCGAGATTTTACTGTATTTATTGGGACATTTTTTTTTTCATTTTTGAATATTGAAATATTGTACTCACTGTATACTTTGTACTGCACTATTTTATTACTACTATTAGTATTATTATTATTATTATTATTACTATTCTTATTATTATTATTATTATTATTATTATTATTATTATTATTATTATTATTATTATTATGAATAATTGTCTTTTTTTGTATGCCTCATTTATTTTGACCTGCTGTTCACATATTATTATGCTTTTTTCTTTCTTTCTGTATGTTATATATTATGTCTGATTTCTTCTTATTTGTTGTTTATTTTTATTATTATTATTATTATTATTATCTTATTCAGTTTTGTGTGTAAAATTGTAGTGTAATTTGTAAATTTGTAGTGTTTTTGTAACGCAGTCTTTACTCCTGGTTGAGTGTTAGAGAAGGCCGTATGGCCTTAACTCTGCCAGGTTAAATAAATCATTATTATTATTATTATTATTATTATTATTATTATTATTATTATTATTATGCAGAGTGCTATGTACAACTTCAAAATCAAATTTTAAATTTTTAGTACTTACAACAGTTAAAATAGACGAGAAAATGAAATAAAACAGAGATTACAGATTTCATAATTTTGGTGTTTTGAGTGATTGACTATTCTCGTCATTAGATTCAAGGTTCAGAGGCAGTGAGTAATAAAAATAATTTTGTAGGTGCTGTCACTTAGAAATGGAATTCAACATTGCCTGATGCAAGGCAGCTAACTATCCAAATTATTTGATGAACTATTGAACTTTTCTTCATAATTTTCCTGATAGAGCTGTATTACTGTTTACATATATTGTGATATTCACATTTGCAGGTGTTTACCAGTGTCGCTTTGCTGAATATGTTGATTGGACCTTTAAATGCCTTCCCTTGGGTATTGAATGGACTTACAGAAGCTTGGGTGTCAATTAAAAGATTGCAGAGATTGTTGGAGGTGAGAATTTATGATTTCAATTGTTACAATGGTTATTTGTAGTACGGGTAGGTGGTCAGCATCTTTCAGGCTACATAAATAAAGCAAATGAAGAAACTTGGGGATAAATGTAAAGTCATAATAATCAATACTTTTTTCTGCTGGAATGGCTTTCCGACACCTTTTTCTTGTATTTTTCATCATGGAGCCAAGAGATGTGTTAATATGTTTTAATATCATTTTTCTTTGAACTTCTCTTAGGCCTGGTAAGCCTTAAAGTTGGACGAAAATGAGGTTAAAAACGACAAAATTTCCATACACTGGACAGCAAGCATTTCCCTCTTTGCTATAATGTACATACAGAATTTCACCACCTTTTTCTTCAGAAGATATCCACACCTGTGGAGTAACAGTTAGCGCATCTGGCCGCAAAACCAAGTGGCCCGGGTTCGAATCCCGGTTGGGACAAGTTACCTGGTTGAGGTTTTATCCGGGGTTTTCCCTCAACCCAATACGAGCAAATGCTGGGTAACTTTCAGTACTGGACCCCGGACTCATTTCACTGGCATTATCACCATTTCATTCAGACGCTAAATAACCTAGATGTTGATACAGCGTCGTAAAATAACCTAATAAAATAAAAAAAAAATCTTCAGAAAAAAAAAACACTTCTGAAGTAGAAGGGCTATTTAACAAATTATGAGCCAGAGAGAGAGAGAGAGGGAGGGAGGGAGAGAGAGGGAGGGAGGGAGAGAGGGAGGGAGAGAGGGAGAGAGAGGGAGGGAGGGAGAGAGAGAGAGGGAGAGGGAGGGAGGGAGGGAGAGAGAGATTTTTTCAGTAAATTCTTTTCTGTTTAGACGTGATAGAGACCGCTGATTGAGTGGCAAAATGAGCTGAATTTACACAGACACACTACAAAGTACAGTCCTACAGGTCTTCACTTTTAGTACATCAACTGATGAAAGACAGGATTAATAAATTGAAACTGAAACAAAACGACAAAATCCGATGAAACAAATTGTTCAACATTTTCTGTTAGACTCAGAAGAGTAACTGTTATTCTATTTCGACTGTACACGAGATGTGGCTGTCTCCCTTTCCACAAGATTGCATAATTTGCAAGACTTCTCAGAAATCAACATGATGTAATTGACTGTCGACAGTCTTCATAATTACTTGTTTTTATAGAATATTTTTCTGAATAAACTGGCAAGTTGGCAAACTTCATTTGTATTCCTTTTTAGACTTTGCATGTTTATTATGCATTTATGTTTTAAAGAACGTGAGTACCAAAATCCTACAAACTTGGGTGAATAGGAGTTAAGATTTTTTTCAACATATACTAGGGTCATTTCATAAGTCAAGGCAACTATGTTATATCTTATGAATCACCGAATATGTGTTTAGTTCAGTATATATGTTTGAAAACCTGTTGTACACTGTATGGGATACTGTCACCAAATTGTGGCCGGTTGACAGCACACTTAAAAGTTGGTTGCTAGAAGCTGTGCTTCAAGATGGATGTAAATAAAGTTGAACAGCGGTCATGCTTGAAAATTGGAGATCTTGAAACATTCTCCCTACTCGCCTGATCTCATTCTGCAATTGAAGAAGCCGCTGCCTGGGAAGCGGTTTGCAAACAGGGAAGACATCTTAACAGCGTTTCGACAAGAAGTGGTGCACAGATGAATCGCACACAGCCGATGGTATTCAACGGCTGCGTCATTGTTGGCAAAGATGTGTGGAAGCCTTGGAGGATTATTTTGAAGGGTGTAAGCTGTGAGTAATGCACTTTGTTTACCCAATTTGGTACCAGCATTGCGAAGCACATTCCAGTGACCTTCAATCGCGTATAGTGAATTTCTATTCCTGCAGCTTTATTGGCTAATATAATACAGTTGCCATGACTTTGAAATGACCATGATACCTATTACTTAGAATTTAAGAATGTATGTTGAATAATTAATTTTATGCTCGACCATGCCGAAATGTAGTAATTATACACCTGGTAGCAGTCCTTTAATGCATGTCATTAAAGTACACCTACTCATTAAAGTACAGGTGTTTTCAGCCAATGACAACTCAGCTTACAGGTGTTCAGCCAATAACAAGTCAGCTTTGTACTGTTATAAAACCACAAGTATCGATTATTCTCGGATATGTAATCGAAAGAGAATTAGCGAAAAGTCACGGAGGCTGGAAATCCAATACTGTCGCAGAAGGTTATGTTCTGTTACTATAATAATTAGCGTTAATTGTAAATAATATTCAAATAAATTCAATTTGTCATCTCGTTTTTCAATGTCGAATTCAATAATCAAGGTTATATCAAGTTTAATGGGATTACACAAGGCCAATGACATTATTGTTCCTCTGAAAAAAACAATACTTTCGTGTCTGCGCACATCTCACAATTCACGACCTAGAACAAGGTCACTTCCGATCTTGTCAGATACAAATAAAATGTATACATCTGAATAATTTCAAGTTAGAAATATGGTCGAGCATAAAAAGTCGCTTTGAGTTAGTTTTATATTATTTGGTTGAATTAATAATACTCAACATATATTTGCACACCTTGTACCACAAGATACTCCTCCAATTTTAATACCATTTATGAAACTCTCCTATAATGGTAATTAAGAAGCTCGTATGAAAATTATGAAACTCGCGCTCGTTTCATAAACATCTATACTCGCTTCTTAATTACTATCATTATAGGCTCGTTGCATAATGTACTATTATTTTAATATAAATACTGTAATATTTTCTCTTACGAAGAGCTTCTTATTTTCTGTTCATAAAATATTGATGATAACTATGACAGTAGTGGCCATGTTTTTATTGTAATAATACAAAAATTATTTTCTGAGCTTCATTGTTTGACGTACAAATCAATCTGCTCTTTTATGTGAAACATATAATTTTTGTACTTGTTTTAGCTACCTGACATGGATCTTGCAAATTACTATACTCCAATGCCTGACGACAATTCGGAACTTGCTGTCTTTGTGAAAAATGGATCCTTTAGATATGGATTGGATGCAGAAGAAAATCAAGTAACAGAAACTCAAAACAAAAACGAAGAGAGTGAATCTGTACAGGCACCCATAAAATTTTTGCTTACAAATATTACTTTTACCATTACAAAGGTAGGAAGATGTTTTTTTATGTACATCATGCACTTACAAGGGTGGGTTATTAAGTAATGCACAGCAATTAAAAAAAAAAATGGAAAGTTGAATAGGTAATACAAAATAAATCATACACAATAAAATCACATTCTTCAGTTCAACATAGGAGCCAAGCCTCTCAGCACATTTCTTCCATCGTGGCACTAGTTTAAAGATACCCGGTTCATAGAACACAGTCTTTTGGAAGTATAGCATCTGCACACAACCAATCACATTTTTTCATTGGTATTGAAGCATTGGCCACGTAAGTATTTCTTCATTGGGCCAAACTTGTTTTACAGTAGCATGTAGCAAGTATCTGATTGTTTTATGCGGATATGAATGAACTAAAAATTCTTTTGTTTGATGATGGTGGACCTTTTGAATTGAAAATGGCGGCAAGTACGATTAGCTTTATTAAACATTATCGTGTCCACACCTGTGGAGTAACAGTTATCTCATCTGACCAAGAAACTAGGTGGCCCGGGTTTCAATCCGGGGGCAAGCTACCTGGTTGAGGTTTTTCCGGGGTTTTCCCTCAACCCAATATGAGCAAATGCTGGGTAACTATCGGTGCTGGACCCTGGACTCATTTCACTGGCATTATCACCTTCATTTCATTCAGACGCTAAATAACCTGAGATGTTGATACAGCGTCGTAAAATAACCCACTTGAAAAAAAAAAAAGATTATTGCAAATATAAGTGCATATGGAGTGTTCGACCACAATTTTGCGAATCAAGTAGGTCGAAGTATTGGGTTGATATTTAATATACAGGTTGTTTAAAAAATACGGGGCATAATTTCACTTATGTATTTCCCACATGAAGACAATCAAAATAGTTCATTACAACATGTGTCCGGAAATGCTTCATTTCCGAGTTATGGCCTTCACAACATTGAAATTCACCGGAACGTTTTTTCTTTCCGCTGTTCGTTGTCATTACAGAAGATGTTCAAAATGTCCACCTCCTGCTTGAATACAGACCTCACATCGATGTCTCATTGACCTGCGAACACGATCCCAAACTCCAGGAGTATTGCGTATGTCCTCAGAACATGCCACAATTCGATTCCGAAGGGATTCCAAATCAGGCACATTGACTTGCAACGCTACCCTTCGTGTGCTGATAGAAGGAGTCATGTTCACAGCCTCCAGAATCTCCTCCTCTACTTCTGGAGTTGTAGATCTTGGTCGTCCCCTTCCCAAACCAGGAGAGTTAAATTTTCCATACTCGCACAGACGGTAATGGAGACATACAAATGTCTTCCGATCTGGACATTGTCGCTGTGGGTACCTCTCCTGGTACAAACGACGAGCCAGCGCAGCATTGCGTCCGGCTTACCGTACATGAAGTGTATCTCTGCCAGCTCTTGATTTGAATACATGTCGCACAGTCTAACGCCTACACAACACTGAATGTAACCTTCGCCTCGGAATGAACTGTCAGAGTGCCCTCTTAATGTCTCCTTTGACGGCAACGACCTGCAGAAAGAAAAACGTTCCGGTGAATTTCAATGTTGTGAAGGCCATAACTCGGAAATAAAGCATTTACGGACACATGTTGTAAGGAACTATTTTGATTGTCTATGTGTGGGAAATACATACCTGAAATTATGCCCCGTATTTTTGAAACACCCTGTGTATGTATATATATAATGTAGTGAAGATGGCTTTCAACAAGGCACACCCACCATGTAGATACAAAATCTGCATGCATCTTATTGAAAGTTCGTTTTCAACTTGATTCTTTCAATATTCTACCCAGATTGCATGCGTAAATGCATGGAAGGAAAATTGAACTGTGTAGATGCAGCTTTAGAGAATCAGTGTTCGATCCTGGACACATCTTGCGAGACATGTGTATAAAGTGGCAGTGACGCAGATTTTTTCAGTATTTCTGTTTCCTCTGTCAATAATTGCTCCATTGTAAGTTATTATTTTATAGCCGTTCAATAACTCTGTTCTTAAGAAAATGTTAAATAAAGAATTGTAATTTTTCTCTCTTATCCTTGTTCTCTCCATTTGTTTCTCTTACTATTTTTCTCTCCAATCTATCTCCTCCTTCCAATAACAATATAAAAAAATATCCCATCTCGAATATGTTATTCTTGTAGGCTGAAGTAATGATACATTTTAGGGCCAGTTCATTGGAGTGATGGGCAGTGTTGGAAGTGGCAAGTCGTCCCTTTTGTCTGCATTGCTCGCAGAACTGGACAGAGAATCTGGTGTTATAGCTTTGTCAGATCTTGATAAAGGTGAGTGCCTTGCAAAATAAATCCCATTATTTACAGTTACAAGAGATATTAAAGTTAATTCTTAACAACCAAACAGGAAGTATTAACCTTTCCTATGTGTAACACAAGCTAAAATACTAGCACTATTTTTTTGTACTGGACCCAGTTTCATATCCTAATGAGTAACTTCAATTTATGAGGAAAAAAGGTGTTTTGATGGTATGTTTCATGGAGGTTCCTCCTTTCAATTCACACATTCTCCTTAATGACGTCATTATGGGTGTACAGACCTTGCAATCAGCAGCATAAGATATTTTCCGGCATAAAGTAAACATCATAAATATATGTCTAAGCTGTGAATCAGATTAAGCGGAAAATATAAATACAGAAATGAAATAAATAAAAACTATGTTGTTGTTGTTGTTATTATTATTATTATTATTATTATTATTATTATTGTTGTTGTTGTTATTATTATTATTATTATTATTATTATTATTATTATTCCTATCACGTATTAAGTCTGGTGGCCTGTTATGGTCTCACTCCATCGTTTCAGCAGATGGCCCAAAGATCTTGTTCCTAAAGGGCGGTAATTTAGTGCTTGGCGTGGTATCACAGTCTAGTATATACAATCGCGAAGCTCAATACATAGTAAATATGCAAACATTAGGTAGTTGCTCACCACTAGGATCGCTAATATCGCCTCATTACAGGCAATGCAAAATAGTTCCGTCACAGTCTATTGTTTCTAGCACCCTCAAAACTCAAGCTTCGTGACTGTATATAGTAGACTGTGGTGGTGTCCTTGTTCCAGGCATCCTGATTATATGAGATTTCCAATTCTGTCTATAATTTTTCATTTTCTCTAAACTTGGGCCAATATTTAATTCTTTCAAAATATCCGAATTTTTTTTCTTGTCTAATCTAGTATAGCCAGCAGTTCTCCTTAAAAACTTCATTTCATTGGCAGTTATTCGGTGTTCATCACATTTACGTATGGCCCAAGCTTCACTTCCATACATGAGAACAGGTCTCGCCAATGTTCTATAAGGCTTTAATTCTTGTATGTTTTTGGAAGAAGAGAAGTTTTGAAAATGTTATTAATGGTATTCACTGCATCATCATCATCATCAGTGGTTTTTTTCTGGAGAAAAAGATGGCGAAATTCTGTATAGAATATTGTAACGTTTTATTACTAACAACAACAATGTGACTTTATCATCTCAACAATAATTCCTTTCTACAATTCACCTTAAACGCTCTCGTCAACAATAGGGTTTTCACCCAACACAGTATTTGTTATAACACTCCACTGACGACAGTGACAATTTACTTGGACTATTACGAACAACAATGGACTGTTAATTTTAACTAATGTTCACAAAGCACTATTTACAAATCAGAACTGTCAGTTCTCAGTTCACAGTTCTTCTAGCTCAGTCATTCGAGTTCACAGTATCTCGAACCACAGACCTTCAGAGACAGTCCACTGTACTCGAACTCAGGTCCCTCCAACTGTGGTCCACTGCACTCGAACTCAGGTCCCTCCAACTGCGGTTCACTGCACTCGAACTCAGGCCTTCGGATGCTGACACAGTTGCGGACGCACACTCAAGTCGAACTCCGGTACACAAGACTGGCTGGCTTGCTCTGTTCACTGGCTTACTCACTGAATGGCTGAATAAACTGAAAACTGCTCAAGTTCGCTCGCGTTTCTTTTTTTATAGCTAAAGCATAGTTACGAGAAACTTCTACGCGTGTCCTCTCGAATTATCTGGATATCTCCACTTCAGACGGACTTCTGGAAGAGTCAGGAGGGTCCGTCCCCCCTTCACTCCGCACGTAGCAGTTGCGCGCGCAACCTCCCCTCGTCGCGTTGACGTAATACACCCTTCAGCATGCAGATGCTCCCCGTACCAGCGTTTCGTCTGCCGCGCGCCCTGTTGGACGCGTGTCCGAACCCCGTTGCAGCTGTCACAATATTTTATAGTGGATGGGAGATGATTACTATCCAGTGCACAGGGATTTTCTCGTTTTCAACCTCCTTTTCGTCCAACTAAGACTTTCAAGATCTAAGCGGAATTCAAAGAAAAATTATGTTAAAAACATAGTTATTTACACATTTTTCTGTTCTATGATGAAAAATGCAACAAAAAAGGTGCCGGAAAGCCGTTCTGACGCATTCTGCCAGAAAAAAAATCACTGATTTTACTCTTATTTATAGTATATTGTTATTGATACTACTGCTGCTACTACAGGGTTTTATTTTCATTCTGTAGGGTATGGATATGTCACTCAACAACCGTGGCTCCAACGAGGTACTCTGAGAGACAATATTTTGTTTGGAAAATCATTTGAACATGGGAGATACAAGTAAGAATATATTTTTGTTGCATTTGTCTGAAGTTATTTTATTTTTTCAGAAATGCATAATTAGTAAATGTCTAAATTAATTGATGTATACTGTTATAAATGGGAGGTTTAATGCTGCAGTATCCTGTACGTTTTCACCAGATCTGTTGTCGAAGCCTGTTGCCTGGTTGATGACTTCAATACCCTGCCTGGTGGTGATATGGTGGGGGTTGGAGAAGGCGGAGTTACTCTCAGTGGAGGACAGAAAGCCAGAGTTGCATTAGCTCGAGCAGTGTACCAGGTATGTAAACCTGAAAAACTACGTAATTATGTATTTTGTTTCATAACCATTGAATACAAAATGTAACTGACATCATTCTCAATGATCTACCAAAACTATAACAACAAAATAATAATAATTATGTTGATGATGATGAAAATGATAATGACGATAGTTTTCATTGCGTGACAATATTATAAAAGACACCTTCTTAATGACACCTATAAACGAAGACTTGAATTCGATTTCACTGTGGGCACACAAATTTGGATTAAGGTTAAATCCAGAGAAATCGCAAGCAATCGTAATGGGACATAATCATCTACGAAGCACTCTTGATAGTAGTACTATACCACATATAATACTGAATGGGATTATTGTTAAATACAGTGAAACAGTTAAAAATCTTGGCATTTTTATGGATAGTGATCTAAATTGGAACACTCAAGTAACACACATTTGCAAAAAAATATTTTCTCAACTTCACTCCTTGTTCCATATGAAAGAATTTCTACCACGTAGTCTAAAAAAGAATCTTATTCAGACGCTTGTAATGCCCCATTTTGATTATTGTGATTCCTTACTGACTAATGTAAGTTCACTCTTAGCTGAGAGACTACAACGTGTTCATAATGTGTGCATACGATTCATCTGCAATACTCGTAAATTTGACCACATAACACCTTCCCTCCAGTTACTTTCATGGGTGCGTCTGAAGGAACGAAGAACAATACATTCACTGTCTCTTCTGTTTAGAATCATGCACACTTCTACTCCGAATTATCTGTTATTTCTTACAACTCTTCGAAACCGGCATCAAGCACTTCTTTCTATCCCTCATCATAGAACGTCTTTATATTCATCTTCCTATACTGTAGAAATACCTCGCCTCTAGAATTCGTTACCTAATGATGTCAGGGACTGCCGGATTTTATCACAATTCAAAATTAAATTGGAAAATTTTGTCTTAGTTAATGTTTTTAGGTATTGCTAGAAGTATTGATTTGTGTTTTTCTTTTTTAATCTAGATTAAAATTGCAAGTTTCTTGTTTATGTTAGTTAATTAGTTAGGATGCAATTAATTATGATACTTAATCACTCATTTAAAGTTTGTGTGACTGCAACCTGTGTATATTTTTGTGTGGCTTTACTTTGTTTATGGTGTTTTTTCTCTCTCTCTTTATTTTTTGTGTAGCTTTACTTTCTATATAGTGCATTTTTTCTGTTTATTTCTATTATTGTATTTGTATTCCTGGTATTGTGGAAGAGAAGGCCTGATGGCCTTAACTACACCAGAATAAATAAATAAATAAATATGCTTCTGCTGACCTTCTGAAATGCTTAAGGTGAGAGAGAACTGCTATGTTGTGAGAAAGACCTTAGCCTTTGGATTCATTTATCAAGTTCAGTGGCAGTTGCAAAAGGCCACCTAGTGTAATGCCACTGGCCATATAGGGGATACAGTTTTAATAATTGTTTCCTTATACTTTATTTCTATCTCATATTTGGTCACTTTTTTTCCTATGCCCTTCACTACTCTTCCTGTAGTTCATGTAATCAGATTTTAAATGAACTATTCTCTTATCTTTCATTTTAATTTTAGGACAAGAATATATATTTCTTGGATGACATCATGTCAGCTGTGGACGTCAATGTCGCTCGTCATATATTTCACAAGTGTATAAACGGTATTTTACGCAGCAAGACCAGAATTCTCTGTACTCATCACGTCCAGTATCTGCTCTCTGCTGACAATATTCTGGTCATGGAAAATGGAAAAATAACACAACAGGGTAAGCATTGTTTTTAATAATACATTTATATGATATTTATTGATATACGAAAAGTTGTTATATTGCTTTTTTGTTATGGATTTTAACACAACAACAAATTCTGGAAGAACTAAAATACAGTAATTCAATTTATTAGCATTTATTTTAATAATTGAATATACAAAAGTTACACCACTAGTCAAATGGTTAGTATGTCTATTTTCATATCAGAAACCCAAGTTCAAATCTTTACAGATTCAAGTGGAATTTGTGATGGAGAAACATTGCATGGTGCAGGTTTTCATTCTGTTTGATTACTCATGTTTTCCCCATCAAAATTGCACCAGTTCTGTTTCTCTGTCACCGTTATAATCCATTCAGAGAGAATTGAAGTAAGCACAATACATTTATATCAACATATGATTGATTATTTATTCCGTCAATATGGCTTAAGCAATGAATTACATATGAAAGAAATCTCTTCTCACTTTATAGATCTCTTGGGTATGGAACAACAAGTTTTGATGGAGAAATCATTGCAATAAGTGAAAGTCTCAGGAATCTTCTATGCCACATCAATAAATTTAAGAATGCAGTTATATTGTCAGACTCCAAAGCAGCTATTCTATCAATAGTCTCTAAACACACACCTTCATCTCAAACAGCAGAAATAACTAAAATGCTCTCTCAATTAATATCACTCAATAAAAGAATTGTATTCCAATGGATACCATCCCATTGTGGAATCCTGGGAAACGAGAATGCGGATGCTTTAGCAAAGAAGGGCAGCACTGCTACTTACAGACCTGTTACTAAATCTACGTATTACTCTGTGAAAAGATTTATTAAATCTACATACTTAGACTTCAACAAACAAAATTTGATAACACAATCTCAAGAGAAAAAATGGAACTCTCTGCATCAAAATCCACAGTTAATTCCCGATTTACCACGAAAATCGTCTGTAGCTGCATTTAGATTGGCAACAGGCCATGATTGTTTGGCCAAACGCCTGCATAGAATTGGAATATATCAGTCCCCTAACTGCCCATTGTGCAACTCAAACCAAGAAATGGATTCGGAACACCTCAAAATCTGTGTACTTCAGTGGCTGACCATGATAATATCTTTAAAAAATATTGGAGTGCAAGAGGTCAAATGACTTTATTGTCAAACGCCTGGCATTAGAAAACAACAACTTATGAAAGAAAACTATTGATGTATTACATCCTATTTTATCTTGATACTAACATTTTCGCCCCTAGTGGGCATCTTCAGGTACAAGATATAAGTATCATCTAAAATCAATTACAAACAAGTTTTACATTTGAAAATGCCATGACTAGAATAAAATATGACATGGTGACAATATTATCCGTACCAACATTAAATGTCCTGTCAAAATGTTAAAAACAAATTTAATTTAAAACAATGTGAATTTACATAGTTATATAAAGTAGATCCCCTTGTATGGATATCTCAAATATATTGTTGCCAATAAGGTGATGATCACAATAAAATCAATAAAAATACTAAAAATTAAAACCTTATGGGCCGTATTCACAGACATTTTTAGCGCGGGCTTTCGGTGGATGATCAGCGTTTTTCGTATTTATAAACCAGTGTTAGCGATAGGATATGATTTGAATTCTGTACTAGTAACCAGTGGATAGCCGGGGCTAGCTTAGTACGCTCGTAGCGCATGCTGCGAAATGTCTATGAATAGCACCCTTTATTATTAAATGTGGAGTCATGGAAGCGTGTATAACTAATTTCATGAAGCGAGTGGAGTTATTGATAAATGTTCAATGCTCTCGTACGACATCATGCGAGTCTAATCATCATATACGGGATGTGTTTTTTGCCCGTAATCAGTCTAATGGAATAAAGTACAGAGCAATAGAACCGCATGTAGTTGTGGGCTTGGATGTTTACTTGCAACATGAACAGTTCCCAACATGAATTGTAAATTAAGCACAATACGTTTGTGGAATGATGTCAAAATGAAGCAGTCATTTACTTGCATTATTTACATCTCGTCCCATGCTTTCCATGACCTCGGCACTAGAATGAGGTGGTGTGGTCGGCACCACGGGCTCTACCTCCATGCCCCCCCAAGTACCTTCATGGCATGTTACAGGGATACCTTTACCTTTACCTTTATTTACATCTCGTCAAACAGATATTCCTGTCATTTTCCCTTTGTAATTGTAATTTGTTGTTGCTTCTTTAACATTTTTTCTTAATTTTATGTTCAGGTAAACCTACGGATGTCCTATCTGATTATGATGATTATCTTTCGCCTTCTGAATTTGACGTGGGTGAGCCGAGTTCTAGTCATAAAGAAAACTCCAGAAGAACAAGAAGTGATGGTGATTTAGATTCCTTAAGTGGTGACAGTATTTTGGAAGAAGAGTTGCGGGAAGTTGGAACTGTACAGCTGAGTGTCTACACGTCATATTTGAAGGCAGTAGGGTACCTCCTTGCTGCAACCATCTTGCTCTCTATGTTTCTCATGCAATCCTCTAGAAACCTAACAGATTGGTGGCTCAGTTACTGGGTAAGTGAAGAATGTGTTCTATTAAAGATCGTCTGGCTTCTGTCTGTATTGCAGGATATTTTGTAATGCTTATCAGCAGGGAATGGATTTATATGGACTAAAAATGTATGAAATATGTAAATATATATGTATTGTGTCAATAGTAAAAAAAATATGAAGAGTAACACAACACACCGAGAATAAGGTGAATCCACTGTTGTGATGTCTATCTGTTACAATTATTTTTAATTTTAATTTTATGTTTGTAACGCACATCTCGTTAATTTCTTGTACATGTTTGCATGCATTTTTTTAAACTTGAATGTTATTAATGTAGTCTACTTTGTCTTTTGTTTAGTCGTTTAATTCTTTGTATATGAAGAAAACTGCAATTTTTTCCATCTGTTTCAGGTCAGTCATGGTGGATCACCAGTTCCACACAATGAAACCAACACTTCTGTTTTCATATACGAAACATTTTCAAACACTAGTGATGACAGTCATATTTCTTACTACTTGACAGTATACGGAGTTTTCGCTGGTCTCAATTCAGTATTCACGCTCTTTAGAGCTTTCCTGTTTGCATATGGAGGAATTCACGCTGCTACAAATATGCATAAGCAAGTCTTGAAAACTATAATCAAGGTATGTTTGTATATTAATACAAATTCTTGGGCAATTGACGTATGCATTTCTGAAAAACAAAAACTAAAGTAAACTCATAGAAATAGCACTAGAATAAAACTAGAGTAAAATTACCACAGTTCCTTAATCAGTTAATTGTTTCCTGCTTTTCACTTAAGATAGACTATGAAATCTGCCTCGACATGGGGAACTATTAATAATGGAATTCCTCAAGGATCAATATTAGGTCCCCTACTTTTTCTATTGCTTATAAATGATCTTGCCCCCAATAAAAGATGTAGGTCACCCCATATTATTTGCAGATGACACAAGTATAGTAATTACAACCAATAACTCCAACACATTCCAATCTTCAACAGAGGAAATTCTCTTCAAAATATGTGACTGGTTCTCAGTCAATAAATTGGTATTAAATTGTAACAAAACTAACATAATTCAATTTAAATCCTGTCCAAATTCAACCTCGCAAATTTCTAGCGCAATAATTAACAATAGATCCCTATTAGAAATAAAAACAACCAAATTTCTTGGCTTAAAAATCGATAATGTGTTAAATTGGAAAAATCATATTAAAGAAATTACCCCCAAACTAAATTCAGCTTGTTTTGCTATTAGATCTATGCAAAATATAGTAAATATCAATACCTTAAAAACAATATACTTTGCATACTTCCACTCGGTAATGCGTTTTGGAATAATATTCTGGGGAAATTCCACAGATAGTAACAGTATATTTCTATTACAAAAAAGAGTAATTACAATAATAGTAGGTGCCAAATCTAGGGAATCGTGTAGGACTACTTTAAAAAAACTACATATAATGTCCATGGCTTGTCAGTATGTCTTTTCATTAATAATCTTCCTCGTATGTAATCGTGAAAACTTTGTAACTAATTCAACAGTTCATAGTATAAATACACGTCAAAAAAATGACTTTCATACTCCATCAGCAAGTCTATCGTGCTATCAAAAAGGAATGCGTTATATGGCAGTAAAAATTTTTTATAGCCTCCCTATCGATATAAAAAATGAAACTCGAAACATAAAATTATTTAGGGCAAAATTAAAGAAGTACCTAATTTCTCACGCCTTCTATTCTGTAGGTGAATTCAATAACGCTTCATGAAATTGATACTAAAACTTTGTGTTGTACTAGTAGACTATATTGTAAATCTCGTCTGTATATATTTCATCTAGACTGTGACTATAAATTAAGACTTTATAATAGTATTAAGTTTTTTGACTTGTTCCATATTCTAGCTGTAAGCATGTATGAATACCATGGAATGTTAATAAATACAATACAATACAATAGACACCAAACAATGATAACTTCTGAGATTTAATGAATCCATTCCTGGAGTACATTTCAGAGTATTTATTCTTCCTGTTCTGATTTATCAAGGAGTGAGACATGTCAGAGCACATGCAAGAAATCATGGCCGTAGATGGCAGCAGAAATATTCGAAAATAGTACCGACTTTCTAAATATACTTCTTAAAAATTCTCAAGACCGTTCTTTTCAGGCTGAAGATCGACTTAGTTAGTCTTTGGAAGATCTTTTGATAATTTTCTTACTATGTAAATGAATTCATTCAGAATAAAATTATTTTATGTTTCATTAATTAATTCATTCATTCATTTATTCAGTCATATTTTTCTGCCCGAGGGCAGGTCTTTCATTGCAATCCTAGAATTATTCATTCTTTCCTATTTTCTGCCTTCTTCCACGAACTTTTCTCCCGTTCACCATTCCTTCCACTACATCCTTCAGTACTCAGTTTCTTCTCAGCCAGTGACCCAGCCAATTTCTTTTCCTCTTCCTGATCAGTTTCAGCATCATTCTTTCTTCACCCACTCTTTCTAACACAACTTCATTTCTTATTCTGTCTGTCCACTTCACACATTCCATCCTTCTCCATATCCACATTTCAAATGCTTCTATTCGCTTCTCTTCACTTTGTCGTAATGTCCGTGTTTCTGCCCTATTTAATGCCACAATTCACACAAAGCACTTCACTAATATCTTCCTTAGCTCTTTTTCCATAAGTTCGCAGAAGATGCTCCTTTTTCTATTGAAAGCTTCCTTTGCCATTGCTATCCTCCTTTTCACTTCCTGGCAGCAGCTCATAGTACACCTCAAGTATCTGAAGATGTCCACTTGCTCATTTAGAATTCGCACGTTTACCTTCTTTATTTTTCTTTCGATGACCATGGTCTTTGTCTTGTTTGCATTTAACTTCACCCTGTATTGCTTACAATATACAGTTTTCTGCAGGAAAGAAACAAACTAAATTTGTGACATTTAAAAGGATCTTACGACATTGGATCAATTAATGTTGTAAACAAAATTCTCAGAATGGTCTTTGTGTTGTCCACTCAAGTTCCAACTTTCAAGGCAAATATCTTTATGAGCTGTCCCCCTAAAGGCTCATTCACAATGAAAATTAAACATAATGCAAGCATTAACTTAAGAATATAAACGTTACGGTAAAATCAATTAGTCATACCATCATTCACGATGGGAACATAAACATAACCGCAAACATACTTGGTAACCATGGAAACATAACTGCAAACATACTTGGTAACCATGGAAACATAACAACAACGCCATTTCTTCATATTCTGTCGTATACTTCAGAATATGAGGAAATGGCGTTGTTGTTATGTTTCCATGGTTACCAAGTATGTTTGCGGTTATGCTTATGTTCCCATCATGAATGATGGTATGACTTCTTGATTTTACTGTAATGTTAAGTTAACGCTTACGTTATGTTTAATTTTCATTGTGAATGAGCCTTAATGGTGTCTAATGTTATCTCACTAGGAATGACGCGAAAATTCATCTGTTAGTCCTCATATTTATCCTATCATGGAGAGTAATGAATTCTCCTTTATGGGTGCTACTACTCAGAAATGGAATCCAGTGCTGCCAACTAGCAGAATCTAGGAAGGTCTTAGCTGATTATACCCAGAGTCCAACCAATAGATGTGGTTGGAGTTAAATATTAAAATGAATGCACATTTATGTATTTTTTCTTCTTGTTTACAGGCTACTGTAACATTTTTCGATGTGTCTCCATTAGGTCGTATTCTTAACAGGTTTTCATCAGACACATACACAGTAGACGACACATTACCATTCATTATGAATATTCTTCTGGCACAATTCTTTGGACTAATAGGTAATATTACACCCATGTATATAATATAATAATTAAGCTACTTTTATTGCTTCTGTTGTATAAAGATTTTGTGTACATCTTTTCATTCTTTTAGGCACTGTAATAATAACAATTTACGGACTTCCATGGTTGGTTCTTGTCCTTGCACCATTGGTTCCTGTTTATCATTGGCTTCAAGATCTTTATCGACTGACTTCTAGGGAACTCAAAAGACTTTCCAGTGTCACCCTCTCTCCAGTCTACAGCCACTTCAATGAAACGTTGCTGGGTTTGTCCACTATCAGATCTTTCCGAGCTGTTCCAAGGTAAGATATATTTACTACTCTGGCGCTGTTTTCCTAGATAGAATTAAACTTTGTAAAGTATTATTCAAAAATACCTGCTGCTTATTTCTTAATTAGACATTTCCTCATCCCTACTAAGGCATTTTATGTGTATAATAAAGCTATTGCATGACGGAATATTTTTAATGAAAATGAAATTTTATTTAGTCTATAATTAACATTGTACTTACTGTTAGTATACTGCTAATGAGGAAGTAAAGAAATATTCCTTATATTAACACAGTAGATAAGTTACAAAGTTAATCAGTTATCATTTTTCAGTTATATGCATTATTATTGTTACTGTTTTCTTTATAAAAATTGTTGATGTACCAATATGAAAAGTTAACTTATACAATCATAATGTAAGACTTGCATTTATGGTTTTAACCAATAACTAAGTATAAATTGTATTTATTTAGATTTAAAAGAGAGAATGAAGAAAATGTGGAAGCAAATCAGAAATGTCAATATGCAAGCCAAGCAGCAGGACAGTGGTTGGGTTTGAGACTTCAGCTAATTGGAGTTGCCATGGTGACTGGAATTGGTGTGATATCAGTATTACAGCACCAGTTCAACGTAGCAGATCCAGGTATGTCTAAGTTATCTACAGAATATAATTACAGTTTTGAAGTAAGGACTTCGCAGTGATGTTCTCTAATGATCATTGTGTTTCCTACTATTTCTCCTCTTTCTGACCGCCCTTGCCCTCCAAGTAGGGCACATCAAACGAAGCTTTTCTCTTTCTGCACTGTTTTCACGAGACTGGGTTGCTACGTAATATTTTCCTTTTTTCTCTTACAGAAGTTACATTTGTTCATATATGTAAAATATATCAACTAGATCTGCTAAACAGTCCTGTAAATTGGCATATTTTGTTACTCCCTTCTTTCTGTTGACTTTACTTAGTTTTCCTTCAATGTCAAGGATTTACTCAAATTTTTTTGCCTTACATGACTCATCTGGCTTTTCTGCCCTAACTGATTTAAACTATAAAATATTAAAAAAAAAAAAGTTTTTTATCAAGGCTTTCTTCCTAGTCTTGTCCTCCATTTTTCCACACTCTCTCATCCACCATTTCTATATTCATTATCAACAGTAATCTCACTAGAGATTTATCTAGAGAAAATCAAAACTCGAGTGGGATTTAATTGACTGTTACACGATTAGAAGAAAGTATATAAAGATTAGAAGTAACGAAGTACTCCAATACAATAAAATATTAATTGACTTACGAAAATACAACTGTCTTCAAATGTATTATTGTACCATCTCAACATTATGCTAGATGGCAGTAGTGTGTTATGATTATGTTTTCTTGTTATCATTTGTGCCAACTATGGAATCTTCATTGAACTCTGTGGATGGTTACTAGTCAAGAAGGCTTTGTTGATTCAGTTTCATTTTTGTTAAAACATTTGCATTCCACTTCAATCATCCCGATCCCAGTAATCAACGTCACTTGACAGATGATTTTCAATAAATCTTAGTATTAAACAATCTCTGATACGTGACTATCCATAATATCATATAGCAGAAGCTATAACATAACCTAAATAATATAAACAAGTGTTAGAAAAGTTTTAATTAGGGATGATGAAATAAACAAGAAACGTTTTAATTAACGATGATGAAATAAAAAATAAACATGAATAATTTTAAAAGAAACAATTATTGAAAGTATTATTTTTAAATTTGAATGTTTTAATGGTTGGTGGTTCAGTTGATGTTATATTGGACGTGTGCGTAAAAGAAGTGAACTCCTTGATGTACATGGTGTATCCCTCAACTTATTCAGGATTTCCGAATGGTGCTCTTCATATATGATCAGTGATCTTTATTAATTCTTGTTCTTGAATGCCAATGCGAGTCATATTTGAAAGTGCTGTGCATCGACTGGAGTGGTTTGTAATTTTCTGTTTTTTGACGTCCAGACCAGTGCAGTTTGAAATGTTGGCAAACAAAGAAACAAATGCTAGGGTAGTGATAAAAATAAACAAATGCTAGGGACGCAATAAAATTAAACAAATGCTAGGGATGCGATAAAATTGTGCGATAAGCAGCCATGATTGGTTGAAAGACGTCCTTTCGTACCGTTTTATTGGTCAAAAGTAGTGTGACGTAGTAAAAGTGTAATAGTTATTGTAATAAGTGTCTGAGAAGAAAATGAAGACTTTTAACTACTTGTACTTTCTTTTAGGTTTGATTGGATTGGCAATATCCTATGCTCTTGCAGTGACTGGCTTATTAAGTGGTGTAGTAAATGCGTTTACTGAGACAGAAAGGGAGATGATCGCAGTGGAAAGAGTGTGTCAGTACATTGATCAGGTGCAGTCTGAGAAATCTCGCGAGATAATCGCCCCTCCGTATGCCTGGCCTAGTCAGGGTGTCGTCACCTTCAACAGTGTTGTTCTTAAGTACAGGTGAGTGCTATCTAATATAGTGGTGGTGGAGAGTCCCCTTTGACTCTTGTCTCTCACCCATCAGTCTTTTGGGCTTTCTGTGCTACCGATCATATGAGTTGTAACTCTGCATTCTTGAGAAGTTCCAGAATCTCAGCTCTTCTTTTGGTATCATTGATGCTGCTCAATGACAGGATTTCGAAGAATCATATAAGCCATTTTAAATGTTTTCACTTCAAAATTTAATACCGAACCAATGAACTACATATTTTCAAAGAAATGAACATCATTATGCTGCAAAATAATTAAATACATTTCCATAGCAACCCTTTTTTTTAAATTGCATATTGGAAATACTTGTTACCCAAAAATGACCAAAATATTCGAAGACAAAATATTGTTGTTGTTGTTGTTTTGTAATGCCAGGCATTTGACAATAAAGTCATTTGACCTCTTGCACTCCAATATTTTTCAAAGATATTGTCATGGTCAGCCACTGAAGCACAGATTTTGAGGTGTTCCGAATCAATTTTTTGGTTTGAGTTGCACAATGGGCAGTTAGGGGACTGATATATTCCAATTCTAAAAGACAAAATATTTAATTGGCACAGAAACTAGTGGACAAAGAAAAATTGGGAAAAAATTATGGACACAATAATTCTTGGTCGAAATGTTAATGGACAAATTTTTTGGTGGACGAAATGTTTGCTGGACTAATTTCCTTGGGCAAAATAGCTGAGGACGTGAGATAGCGGACAAATTGTCTGATGGACGTACTGCTGTGGATGTATCATCCTGGGAGCGTTAATTTTCATTCATGATCTAAGTATATTTCTCTGTCTTCAGAGATATTTCTCATGCTGTAAATCATATTATTCTTTAGTTTGTTGTCCAAATTTCATGAATGTTTTATAAAATTACTTAATGTCAATAACTTTTTGTTTTGTTTTTTCAGAGAACATTTGGCACCTTCATTAAAAGAGCTGAGTTTCACAACACGTCCTGCGGAGAAAATTGGTGTCGTTGGTCGAACAGGTGCTGGCAAGAGCTCACTATTTATGGCTCTGTTCAGACTTGTGGAGCTCAATGGAGGTGAAATTCTGATAGATACGGTCAATATAGCTCATATAGGACTCACAAGTTTAAGGTATGTTTCCAACCTTTGAAACATTTATTTTATTCATCACCAGCAATGATAAAAGTCCAAGCTACACTTCTGTTGTGTAATAGCACTAATAAAACCGGCAATCACCACCACTGTTGTTAACATTTTTACTTATCTGCTTGTGATGAAAGTAAACTTAATCTTACCATGTTTTAATAATTGGAAAAAACAATTTTGAGAAAATTCTAAAAGCCTTGTAATTGATGATGTCACTGTTGTGTGTAATTTTATTTCAGATCTCGGATTGCTATTATTCCTCAGGAACCGTTTCTCTTCTGTGGTACTGTAAGAGAGAACATCGATCCCTTGGGTGAATACCGTGATACAGAACTCACAGGAGCTCTACAGCGCTGCCATTTGGCGACTGCTGTCAACAGACTGGGGGGTCTGGGGGCACAAGTAGGGCATGGTGGACACAACCTCTCTGTGGGACAGCGTCAGCTGCTTTGTCTAGTCAGAGCTGTGCTTCATAATGCGAAGGTACAAATAATAATATACATGTTTGCAGTCCTGTGATGTCCTCTTTCCAAGCAAGCATCTACCATTGGATCAGAGGTTCGTGGGGTTCAAACTTAGTTGTGAACAATAAAGATTCACAATGTTACTTCATTTTGAAAGTAAGTAAAGCTAGGATGTCCTTTATCATAGATTTCCAGTAATTAAAGAACTCTGTCCATGAAGAAAAGGACTGGAGGAAAAATGTATCAGCCATTATTTTGTCTTTCATGAAGTTTGTTGCTCATTGGGCAAATCTTCGAGACTGCAGCATGCAGACATATCTACGTCTCTGCAAAAGTCCCTCATGTTGGAAGCAGGAATTGTAAAAAAAAAAAATGAAATAGATTATCTAACATTAATGGGAAAACCCTGAAGACATTTTCAGAGTCCTAAAATTTGTAGGAGAAACAGAACAGTGTGAGAAATATTAGATATCCAAGAGTGTACAAGAAGTCAAAAATAGCTTATATTATATACAGAGTGATTCACGACTAAGCTTGTATTATATACAGGGTGATTCACGACTAAGCTTATATACAGGGTGATTCACGACTAAGCTTATATTATATACAGGGTGATTCACGACTAAGCTTATATACAGGGTGATTCACGACTAAGCTTATATTATATACAGGGTGATTCACGACTAAGCTTATATTATATACAGAGTGATTCACGACTAAGCTTGTATTATATACAGGGTTATTCACGACTAAGCTTATTTATATACAGGGTGATTCACGACTAAGCTTATATTATATACAGGGTGATTCACGACTAAGCTTATATTATATACAGAGTGATTCACGACTAAGCTTGTATTATATACAGGGTGATTCACGACTAAGCTTATATACAGGGTGATTGACGACTAAGCTTATATTATATACAGGGTGATTGACGACTAAGCTTATATTATATACAGGGTTATTCACGACTAAGCTTATATACAGGGTGATTCACGACTAAGCTTATATTATATACAGGGTGATTCACGACTAAGCTTATATTATATACAGGGTGATTCACGACTAAGCTTATATACAGGGTTATTCACGACTAAGCTTATATTATATACAGGGTTATTCACGACTAAGCTTATATTATATACAGGGTTATTCACGACTAAGCTTATATTATATACAGGGTGATTCACGACTAAGCTTATATACAGGGTGATTCACGACTAAGCTTATATTATATACAGGGTGATTTACGACTAAGCTTATATTTATACAGGGTGATTCACGACTAAGCTTACATTATATACAGGGTGATTCACGACTAAGCTTATATTATATACAGGGTTATTCACGACTAAGCTTATATACAGAGTGATTCACGACTAAGCTTACATTATATATAGGGTGATTCACGACTAACGACCCACACTTCAGGAATCAGTTCTCTAGGCCATTTTGAACATAAAATATCATATGAACATGGGTCTGATTATCATTAGTTTGAAAGTTATTCGTAAAAATTCAAACGTCATATTGTGAATCAGGCTTTGATGTTGCTTGCATCGTAATACAAACATTGGAACGTAAACTAAGCAGAGGGTTGCAGTGTGACTTGAAGTGTAGAGGGAAGGGGAAGATAAGTCTGCCCGTATTGTGCACACTCATCAGGGACAACTATGCCAAGGTACGGAACACTATATGCGCCATTGACATATCCGTGCTGCCAAGTGC
Source organism: Periplaneta americana (assembly GCA_025594305.2). NCBI lineage: Eukaryota > Metazoa > Arthropoda > Insecta > Blattodea > Blattidae > Periplaneta > Periplaneta americana. Next base: position 5,259,032 of record JAJSOF020000005.1, read on the forward strand.
ATTGAAGTGGAAGGAAGGATATTTGAAAATCTGCTTCCAAACTGAGGTATTTTTATTTTATGATTAATACAGTATTTTGAATTAAGATTTCTGTGTATTTTAAGAGAATAATTCTTACTTAGAATCCCATGTATGAGAAGGGAGAATCTGTAATATAGAATCTATTAAACACATGTAATAAGATGATTGAAGATTGAATTTTAATTTGTATCAGATAAATTTTTCTTATGTTCCTTTCATTCAGTAATAGTAAATCTATTACAGTAAGCCTATACATGGATCCTCTCAACTTTACTCTCCTGTTTTTGCTGTCTTTAAAAAATAATTTGGTCAGTTTTGAACCCATGAACTTTGGGTCTATTGTCGGACCTAGCAGTCACTCAGTCGTCAAGGTTAATCTTGAACAAATAGAGTAGTAATTTTTAATGTCATTAATAAATATGTTCTTTATTAGATTCTGTGTATTGATGAGGCAACAGCGAATGTGGATGCAGAGACAGATCGCCATATTCAGCGCACTCTGCGAACCTCGTTTCAGAAGAGTACTGTGATTACCATTGCTCATAGAGTTCGCACTGTTATGGATTCGGATAGGTGAGCAGTCTATACTTGAGTTTTATCAACAGTAATCTCACTAAAGGTTTTGATTTATCTGTAGTAATGTCACAAGAGGTCTGAGATTTGCCAATTTGGGAAATCTCAGACCTAGAGTGACATTTATTAGGACTGTTTCGTGAATAAAATAAAAATGTAAATAATATATCCCTAAAATTCTCTCACAAAATGTTAATAATTGTATATTTATGAATACTTAACCTATTCAGACATTGTGAAGTCGAAATAGATGAATATCGATTACTGCAATAAAGAAATTCGATGTTATTATTCAGTAATGCCAATTGCGAAAAGCGAAATACAGGTTTAACAATGTTAATTACACATACTGCGCTTTTGTCTTGTTATTATAACAGAAATACATTTTCATTATCTGCTGAAATCATAATTTAATTTAAACATTTTATAGTATAACTACAAATAACCTGATTAATACATTAATTAAATGAACAATTGTTATGAAGGAGCGTCATTTTCTTTAGATACAATGGACATGGACTTAGAAGATGAAGATGTAGATATCGAAGTAGGATTTCGCACTTTACTTAGTACAATGGATTCATGCTCATCGATTTACTTGGAAACAGTTGATGACACTAACTAAACAAAAGAACGACCATGCGATAAATTGATAGCGATAAATCGAGCCCAGTCTCAAGTTATCGTTCTTTCTTTCAGAGTTCTGGTAATGGGAGATGGTCAGATATTGGAGTTTGACTGTCCAGATACATTGTTACAGGATAAGGAATCACACTTCTATAAACTGGCACATCAAGAATTCCAGTAGCAGCTGGTGGCAGGTAATTCACGTAATTGTGTTTGAAGTTCCCAACCAATTATTTGTACTATAATGAGGAATGCATTTATTTATATAAAAAGAAAAAATGTTTTTTGTGAAATGTAAACAAATTTTTTTGGTGAATTGCATCATACATAGTTACATATACGTGATTGGAGAGAGAGAGGCACAACAACTTCATCTCATTTGCGACTACAGAAGAAGTAACCTTGATCAGACATTGCTTGCTAATAGCAATGGTAAATAATGGCCGTAAATAATTGTAGTAGATTTTCTTTTATTTATCTTTTAATGGTATTTACAATTTGATCACCCTGTATTTAACATAACGGATTAAAAAATGCTCTTCCAGGTCTCAGCAGTTTTGGAAATATTGATCGAAATTTAAAACATTATATTATTGTCGTTATTTTAAAAAACTGAAAATGATATATATATATATTTGCAATTTGAACTTCTTTGAATTTTTATATGGTAACTGATATACAACCATGTCCTGCAGCACCTTTTCATTGCCAAATGTAATACTTTCTTTCCTTTGTTTATTTCAACATTGCAGGCTCTGCAACTTCACGAAATGAAATAGTATGTTATATTAATTTAAAGAATTAATGTAGCAAGAAATTAAAAGACTAAAATTACTGTCTGTATATTGAATGGTCTAAAAACGCACATTTTTTTAGAAACTTATCTCTCACTCTGCATAATATCATTGTTCAGGAAACTTCCAGTAATAATTTCAAACAGTATAGAGTTCACAGTTACTAATAATTACCCATTGTTTTAAAAAAATATTGACAATAAAATGAGACTTGTGTGAATGTGACTATATTTCTGGATTTATTACACGTTATGCACTATAAATGGTACTATTTTTTTTTGTTTGTATTTATATTTCGTCACTTTAAAATTTATAACAAAAATAAATAAATAAAATTTGATACATTTGTGTTCTTAGCATAATTTTAACTTGATAAACATTCTTATAGTTGATATGATGTAAAAGTGATTCTTCTGACGTTGTTTCCTTGAAGATTAATATCATCATATTTTTATTGATCTCTGACGTGACATTAGTGGCATATCATTTCAATATGATCACATAATATATTAGTACCTACTGTGGAAGTTAATGTTATGTTTTTACATAGACAATAAGCAACACTATAATATTGTATTACCAGTCAGAATTACTTGCCATTAAGAATTTGCACTGTAATTAATTATATCTTGTAAATAATAAAACAAATTTACTTACCAGAGAGTGAATTTTATGGACATCGAATTTATGTATGCTTACTCATGTAAGATTATGGATGTTAACACAGAACAAGACTGGATTAAACAGAAAAAATCTGTGATCTGTTTTTTATTTTTGTTTGTTGGACTTACAACTGTGAATGAGAATATTGAATAAATTTATTCTTCAATAAAAGTTTCAATAAGTACCACTCCACTTTCCCTCTCCGACTTCTCATATCTTTTCTCTCCTTTTCTCCCCTCTCTTTTTTTCTCCCTCCCTCTCCCCTCCATCCCTCCCTTACTTTCCCCTCTTTCTCTCTCTTGTTTAGGATGTGTTTACATTGATTGATCTGGTCTACGCAAAGGAAACAACACTTCTGATATTGAAAATTTAACCAGCAAATCAGTAAGAGCTCAGAATTTATGAAGACAGTATTTTAGTCCTCTTATTTTAAGGCAGTATGATGCAGGGAGCAGTCCCCGAATTTTTCTTTCTGTCCCTGGAATGTCCCTGAATTTAATAATTTTTCCCAGATATCCCCGAATTTTCATTGTTAATTACATAGATTGGATAAAAAGTAATGGCAGCACTGCTGTCATGTGACGATGGTGCGTTCGAGAATTGCCAGCTGTGTGGACATGAACAAGGACTGTTAGATGAGTTAGTGCAGCCAGCGGCGACAGTACTCTGTCAATCTACTGCAGTGTGTAGAAAGTTGACTTTCATAGGGATAGTGCGAGCACCCTAAGACCACGTTTACAAAACTAGAGCAACGTTCCTGGATCAAAATTGAAGTGGCACGAGGTCGTAGTGCACAAGAATGTTTTCAGGGACTGCATGAAGCATATGCCGATGCAGTGTTGCCATATCGCACAGGGGCATGATGGGTTAAAGCGTTCCGGGAAGGCAGGGATGTGAAAGTGATGTTCATTGTGGCATATGACATTGACGGGGTAGTACTGCACCACGCTGTACCTCCAAGGCAGACGGAAAACGCGGACTACTGGAACATCCACCGTACTCACCCGATATGATCCATGCGATTACGATCTTTTCACCAAAGTGAAAGAACCACTGCGAGGACCCGGTACAATACCAGGGATGAACTTATCCGTGCTTCAGTCAATACTGAACATCAACAAAGATGGACGTGCTGATGGTGTACGACGCCTTCCAAACATTTGGCAAAAGGTAATAAATAAGGGGGGCGACTATATAGAAGGTACGTAAATGTTGTACCCCTGTGAATAAAGCCATGTCAGAAAAATCGAACTGTTGCCATTACTTTTTATCCAACCTTAGTATTATTAATATGGTTTAATGATCCTTGCATATCTTCTGTTGTTTTCGAAGCTAAAAAAAAACTGAACTCCAAGAAGAAGATAAATTCAGTCCAGCATCAATTAAGCATTTAGGGATATTTAGAAGTAGTGGCTCTTATTTCACAACAGAATTCTCAGTGTCTTTGATGAATTTCATGAACATGCAGTTGAATATCCCAGTGCCTGTGTTATTCATTCACAAGATAAGATATCTATAAAATGTACTTACATTGCTGTAGATGGACTTGACCTGGATGAAGATAATTTATTTGATGAAATTTCTTGCTTGAGGAGAGATATGTGACTTCATAGAAAATGGCAAAGTGGAATGAAGAAAATGCTACTTTTTGTTCAAAATGATGTGGAATTTTTTAATTTTTATGTAAGAAAATTATTCTCTGTGCACAATTCCAGAAGTTGATTGAATTATCTCTGTGTCCTGGAAGTATTGCTTCAGTGGAGAGAGTTTCACCAGTGAACATGATGTGGACATCCCGAAAGTCCAGAAACTGTTTGTGCCATGCTTGCTATCTTAACCAACTTCACCATCAACTGTCAGGAATTTACTGAAAAATTGGGATCTAGAAAAGATCTGCTTAAAAAATTCACTTTTGTGGAATAAGAAAAAAACAATACAGTCTTTAAATAGATTATGTACCAATATTTTAATTCTTTAAATTGTGTAAGAACAGTATAAGTGAATGGCAATCTCAAGAGAAATGTTAAAAGTATTTTTTATATGTCGATATTTTTATGTTCCTGGAAATTGCGAAGAAAATCTGGTAACCAGAGCGCTGCATTGGAGTTAAATCGCTCGCTTGAACTCTGTCGAGTGTCGCATCCTCGAATGAGATACGATCGGTCGTGATACGCTCGTAATAAATAGAAGCACAGTACAAGGTCATCTCACCGACATGTCTTATCTTGTATGGAAGGCGACAGATAAGATACACATATGTTTTGCTCACACGGTAAAAATAAGGCTTTATTTTCTGCGTTTATGACAAATGTTCAATGGAACGTACCAAAACAGGAACATGAAGGTCTAAATAAAATAGTATGAAAAACTTCGATATACAGTTATTATTGCTAATTAATAATTATTCAATATTTGATTTACCACATTTATAATATGATAGGTCCATACATAGTGTTCCGCCTATATACTGCGACAATGTAGAAACGTTTTACAAAATATTATTGATATAGCAGTAGATTAATAACAATATTAGTACAGAGATAACGTCACAGAAAATATAATAAAACGAATAATCATGCTGCGTAACTGTTACAGACGCAAAGATTGATACACTAATTATGATTATGATTATTATTATTATTATTATTATTATTATTATTATTATTATTACTAGAAAACTTGATACGGTTCTTGCATTATCGTGATTGTGTTCTTCGTTTATAATAATTACATTTACATCCAATAACAGCTATCAGATGTGGCAAAAACAAAATCACTCCTGTGTGGGAAAAAAAAAACATTTACCTACAACATTTATATTTCATTTTAAAGCAAGTTTTGTAGTTGTACTATGGAGAGGTTAGTTAAGTACTGCAAAGTTTTGAAATGATAAACATCTATGATGTTACTACACAGTTCATCACTGTAACAAGAACGAATGTCTAACGTTCGGCTTATACCGTTCGAGGATTTATCGCTCGTGACAATTTTACGCATCATGCATGTGCGCTACCTATCGGATTATGCTATGAACTACTTGGTGCTCAAGCAAAAACGTCCAATGCAGACTTCTGCTGGTAACCTTAGGATAAAACAGCAGAGGTTTGTCGACCCTGTGAATAAATTTCGATATTTGAGTGTCTCATAATGCGATGATTTTCACTACCAGTATATAGAAATAACGAATGTATGATAATCCTTTATTTATAAATTACAAAAGAGTCAAACAAGACCTTTTAACTTAAAATTGTCATGATGTGAACAAATTAAAAAACTCTGAAAGGAATGCAGACTTTAAACATAATTTTTTTTTTAAATAATTGGCTGGATCGAAGTAGAGCTTGCACAGAAATGGTGTCCATACTTGTAGTTCTTTACATATTACCTGTTTTCTTTACTTTAAACTTAAAGGCAATAAGTAATTTTGTATTTTATTTAGTATCTATTGCTACATAAAATACAAAATAAATACATATTATTGACATAGTGCATACTCATTTGAGCAAGTTCGTGTTGAGGGGGGGTTCCTGTAAATAACTATTTTGTACTAAATATAACATAACAAAGATTCAATAAAATACAAAACCAATGAAATTATTACAAAACAGGGATAATTACGAAGACAAAAATAGAGAATCAAGTCAAGAACAGAATATAAGTTGGAATGAATAAATAGTATATTGAAATTAATGAAAAGAAAAGGGACATGAATACTAAATAATTTGCTTAATTTTTTGTTAAATCTATTAAAATCAGAATAATCTAGGCCAGGATTTATTATCAAAATAAGGTTAGAAAGAATTCAAATACCGGTACCAAAGAAGCTACAGAAATAAGATTTCATAATTTAAATTAAAATAGTAGTTTTATTAGTCTAAAATAAAGAACTTATCTAAACCACAACTGTCATTCGTTCTTCCTCTTATTTAGCTTTTTACTCATTTTGTGAAAGAAAGTATTCCAAATTAAGGAAAAATGCTTCACTGGCAATTATTTCTTATAGTGTGGTATCGAACACCTTGAACAAAATACACATGCATTGAACTTTCTTGATTTTCTCACATTTTAAATGAATGTCCAGGTTAGTTCTCTGAGCTTAATATCTTGAAAAGTCAAACTGACATTCTTTACATTCCATCAGCCACATCATTTTTCTTTTTTGGACACCTACATGGAAACTGCTGTTTTTCATAACACATTATTGGTTAGAAAGTTTTCTTTGCTGTACATGTACGGCAAAAACATTGTTACGATTCACTTTTCCATATGAATACCGCAAAATTGTCATAGTAATATAAACAACTATGACAAAACATTATGAAAACTATCACGTCACGATATCAACATATTGCCAACTATCATCATCATCATCAACAGGGATTAGGCCTTTCGACCAGTTCCGTCCTCTCAAAGAAATTGATCTCTCCATCTCTTTGTAGACCTTCCTCTGTCTCTCTTGCCTTTGGGTTTGTACTCTAGAATCTTTTTAGGAATGCGATATTCTGGCATTCTTCGTACGTGTTCATAATATTTTTCTTGGTATTCTTTTATTTTATTATTTAAGTTGAATATGTTCGGTTCGTCTCATCATTTCATTGTATTGTCTGTCTGTTCTTCTGTATCCAGCTACCAATCTCAAAAATCTCATTTCTTATACTTCTATTTTGTGTTTTTGGTTTTCTGTTAGGGTCCAGCATTCTGAGCCGTACAAGAGAGATGGAACTGCCAAGACTTTGTAAAACTTCAAAATGGTTTCTTGTTTTGTTTAATAGGGTTCTTTTAATCGTTCCACGTATTTTATTAAAATTTTGTAATTTTCTTTGTTGATCTAATTCTCTTGTGTTTCCAATTTCACAGCCCAGGTATTTAAACTCTCTTACTTGCTCTACTATATTGTCATTAATTAAAATTTTACATCGTACCTGTGTTTTCCCTTGGAAAGCTAAAATTTTTGTTTTTGTCGGAGATATTGTTAAATTATAGTTTGAGGCTGTGATTTGTAATTCATATATTAGTTTCTGAAGACTATCCTCTGAAGCAGCTATTACTAATTGATCATCTGCAAATAAAAGGTTGTTAAAACTGTTTTGTACAATTTCTTTGTTGAACTATGAACACAGAAATTGTAGTCAGAGCCTCCTAGTCTGCTAAAAATGCCAACAGATAATCTTCCTCCTCTCTCACTGTTATTTATACTCGCTTTAACATCTCTGATCATATCGTGAGTTAATCTTTGGTTGAAATCCGAAGGCCTGTGTACTATTGTTGAGTCTGGTTCTATTGTTGTGAACTAGATGGCGACTATATATGTATTACTGATTTGTTATGAATATGATTTCGGTGAAGAATGAGGCCGATGATATTCAGGGATGTTGTGGCCCGAATTTCCTGGCATTTGCCTTACGGTTGAGGAAAAACCCTGAAAAAACCTCAACCAGGAAATTCAACCTGACCGGGAATCGAACCCGGGCCCCTGCATAAGAGACCAGCATGGTGACCTCTACACCACAGAGGTGGTCTAGATAATCTTATTTAGGTTTACTTACAGAAACAGAAATAATATACAAACAATTTCATAGCCACAGCTTAACACATCATATAAGCAGACATACCTTTTGATTGAAAAACACAAGAATTACGTGTTCCGTTATTCATTACACACTGTTACATCTCGTCTATTCTTAAAAAAAAAATCAAATTCCTTCATGTATCATTCTTTAGATTTTCTAGATATTAATTTACATAAAGCTTCCTCAGATTCTCTGTCTTAATATCAGAACAAAATATATTCTTTGATGAAGCCATTTTGAGTTTTTGCATGGTTCAGAATACACAAGCCCTCACTATAGCTACACAACAATCATGATGTTATAACTAGACCTACTATAATACAGACATTGTAGTATTAGTAGGCCGTGACTCCTAGCCTACAAAAATCTCAATAGTCTGTAATTTATAAATTCACATAGAATTTCCATGTAGTTGTGCCAAAAAATATTGTACGTAACTAGTACGAAAGTGTCTTTTGCGTACTCCTTTCGAAATCCCGTACACAAAAGTATCACTTTCTGTTCTAGTTACGCAAATAATTATTTTCGAAAAAGTTTATGTATTCATTGCAGTCAATAAAGCGATATAAAATTATCTATAAAAATTATTTAGCTACAAAATATATTATTGTGTTATTGTAACTGCAGCCTTTATTTCATAATCGGAAAATTAAATAACTATGTAATATGTCGAGTTATTTTTGGCAGATTTACTTCAGTTAATATAATTTTGGAAAGAAATCTCGTTACCACATTTTATATTCTTGTGCTGTCATGGATAGGTTTATTGCAAATTACCTAAAATCAGTTAATAAAATATGTTGTTGTTTTCTAATGCCAGGCGTTTGACAATAAAGTCATTTGACCTCTCGCACTCCAATATTTTTCAAAGATATTATCATGATCAGCCACTGAAGCACAGATTTTGAGGTGTTCCGAATCCATTTCTTGGTTTGAGTTGCACAATGGGCAGTTAGGGGACTGATATATTCCAATTCTATGCAGGTGTTTGGCCAAACAATCATGGCCTGTTGCCAATCTAAATGCAGCTACAGACGATTTTCGTGGTAAATCGAGAATTAACTGTGGATTATGATGCAGAGAGTTCCATTTTTTCCCTTGAGATTGTGTTATCAAATTTTGTTTGTTGAAGTCTAAGTATGTAGATTTAATAAATCTCTTCACAGAGTAATACATAGATTTAGTAACAGGTCTGTAAGTAGCAGTGCTGCCCTTCTTTGCTAAAGCATCCGCATTCTCGTTTCCCAGGATTCCACAATGGGATGGTATCCATTGGAATACATTTCTTTTATTGAGTGATATTAATTGAGAGAGCAATTAATATAATATATCATTCCGTCTTAATGAGTAGACTCACTTTTGTTCTTATAATTGTCACAAAATAACGATAAAATAAAATATCTACAGAATATATTTTAGGATTAGGTACTGTGAATAGATTCACTGAGTTAATATATTTGTCAGTAAGTGGAAAATCAGGAAACTGCAGAATGTATCTTACATTTTAGTACATACATTTTTTTCGATTAGTTTGGAACATAATATTGTATAATATATGATAGGAATAGATTTTTGTATTGTGTTTTACTGGAATACACAAGTTTTTGATAATGCTGTTCTTTTTAATTCATCTTGTTCTGTGTTTTATATTTAATTTCCTTATATTTGCATTCTGTAATCTGAGAAAGAAGCTGCTGCTTGTATTACTCTTGGTACTGTGATATTGAATTTTCTTTGTATTTATCTTTATAAATAGATGCATGCTTTAATAAGAGCATGTAGAAGATGGAGTGATTTAAAGGTAGAAGATTTCATACAAGACATAGATAAACCGTGACAATAAAGGATTTTATTGAAAGGTAAATTACTGGTACTGTATTGTGTATTTATATATTTTAAGAATGACTGTTATGCGCTGTATCTTCTATGAACATTTTTTTGGTTGTGTTTCTACAAAGGATGTTACCTGAGAAACAGTTTTATGGTAATGCTAAATTTAAAATATCTGTAGTTTTATGGTAGTTCTGTGATGGTGTGTGCTAATTCTTGGACTTTTAAAGTTGTGATGACAGCTCCTATCTGCTGTGTAATTAGGTTGTATTTTATATTTTGTATTGTATTATGAGGTGTTTTGGAACTTGGGAAATTTATGAAGTGTCCTTTTTTATTATTGTAACTAATATTTTACAATTTGTGAATTATACAGTGTAATCCAATTTACGCTATGAACATTAATATTTATGTAGAGCAATACAGTAGAATTCCTTGTATCCGGCAACTGTGAGACAAAGCCAATGCTGGATAACTGATTTTGCCAGATAATTGAAAAATATGTTTATAGATTATGTAAAGACATGCTATATTGCACAAACATTTTTTTCCTTGTTGAAATATAATAATTTTCATAAAGATATTTAAAAATAAAGTTTTAATGTACAATCATCAGTTCATAATTATTGTAATACAGTAATAAATAATAGCTTAAAAATACTAAAAGTTTTTGTAACCTTATGACAATTTTAAATGGCGGCCATGTGACATGAAGTGCAGTGTAGCCAACGTCGCAACTTTGAAGTAGTACTCAATGATTGAGGGTAAGAACATTTCGCTTGCATTTCATGGAATCCATGGTGCAACAGCAGTGCTTAGTGGTAATAGCCATGATACTATCACTCGAACGAAACTTTTATGTGCTGTAGGAACAGAGAATTTCACACTTTCCTATTTAGACTCATCCAACACCCCTTCGAAATGGGCGAGTTCAAGTGGTAAATTTAAAGATTTGTCTCTGCACATTTTTGCAAGGCCCAAGTGACATCTTACCGATGGTACCCGATCTACTCCAAGGACATACCGGAGTTTTCTGTCTATGTTTTCATGCGTGAACAATGTAAGGAGTAAATACAATATGCAGCATGTGCGATCCACGAAAACCATTCACGTCTTTGGTTGACTCTTCCCTTTCGAATGAATGACTAACTACTTTTTTTTTGGCCTAACCAAAATTGCTGTTGTTTTGGTATTGCCGGTTATTTGGGTGCCGGATACGAGGGATTTTACTGTATATTAAAATGTTCTGTAGACCTATTGGCACTTGAATGAACTCACAAAATGACACCACGTAATTAAAATGACACAGTAAATGACAAAACAGAAAAATGCAATGTTTTTTTAATTCAACATACAGTTTTTAATGTTAACTGTTAATAGAGGGTTGGATTGTGTTGGCAGGGTTTGTTTAAATTCTGAACCATACAACTGTAGATACAGTTCCACAATAGTCTAGGGGCTAGAGTGCTGGATTTATAATTCTGTGGACCAGGATTCCATCCCTGGATCACCCCGATTTATAACTTATGTTGGGCAAGCGCATGGTCCAAGTAACACAGGGTTTTTTTTCTCCATGAGCTCCGGTTCCTCTATGACATCCCAACAAATCGTCATCATCTCATCTCATCTAAAAATCTTTAACAAAAATGTAAAGTCTGTACTTCTTTATGCATGTGAAACTTGAGCGTTACCACTAATATCATCAACTCTTTACAATGAAGTGAAGAGAAATGTTGATATGGAGAAAAATGGAGCGTGTGAAATGGACAGACAGAGTAAGAAATGAAGCTGTGTTGGAAAGAGTGGGTGAAGGAAGAATGATGCTGAAACTGATCAGGAAGAGAAAAAGGAATTGGTTGGGTCACTGGCTGAGAAGAAACTGCCTACTGAAGGATGCACTGGAAGGAATGGTGAACGGGAAAAGAGTTTGGGCAGAAGAAGATATCAGATGATAGACGACATTAAGATATATGGATCATATGTGGAGACAAAGAGGAAGGAATACCTAATTATATGGAAGAGTTTTCAGCGTACTGAGAGACAAGATAATATGACAGGTGTCAGCACTTTTAAGAGATTAAAAAAACTTAATTGAAAAATTGAAGTCCACAAAATAACATTTAAAAACTTATTTCGATTTTATTACCATGTCCAGTAAATTCGTTCATTGTGAGAGTGATCTAAAAATAAATGGATTTATATGAAGTTATAGAGGTTTAAAAAAATTATTGTTAGTCAAAATTTATGGCTACCATAAAGTTAGCATCTCCATCTAATGTGCTGATATCAGGTGACATCCATAATTACTAGTATTAGAGTCAAATTTTTTGTGTTTCACTTCTTTATAATTTTTTGTAATGCTATATTTTCTGATGAACTATATAAGCAATATTTCCATGGAGAGAAATGGCCCACTCTTATACCTTTTTAACTCTTATGTTGTACATCAGAAAATATAGTGTTGAATAGTATTGCCAGTGTTAGAATGTCGATATATTATTTACTTGCAAAGTCAATTTTGATCTGACATAACCTGTGATTACAAATTTTTGCTTGTATTATTAAATGAAGTGTTAACTCTGTTGTGTACATATTTTCCAGTGACAGATAACTCAATTATTTGATAAAATATTATTAATTATCTGTTTTAATTCTATAATTCAGGTTCATTCATAATTCGATGTGTTATGTGATTTTTATCAAAGTGTTTATGAATGTGAAATAAACATTGCATTTACATTTTTTATGATATTTTTATTACAGTATCCATACTTTTATTATTTCTTGTAACTTCTATTCTTAATATATGGTACATGTTTAGCAGTTGAGCATTTTGCCACCAGTTGGCTTTCATCTTTTCGACAAGTATGCTTTCGTGAATGAAATAATAATTTATTGTTCTAATGCAAACGAAAAAGTAAACAGTTAACATATTAATTTACTAAAAATAATATTCATGAAATTATTTACTAAACAAAAGAGTAATTAAGGATATGCCCAGTTTGCTTGCCTTCATTTTCCAAATATTTTTGGCAGCTCTTACAACAATTATATAACTATGAAGGTGACACCAAGTCTCATGCAGAAACTAGAGGATCCAGTTATAAATCGACTTCTACATAAAGGATCACAAGGTGTAGTTCTTACACAACGATAATTTTGATTGATTTTTATCTTTAATAATTTCACAGCCAAAAGAAAGATGTTAATTCAGTTTTGTATGAATATTCTCTATGTGATGAGTGATGACCATTGTCATCCAAACATTCTTTACTGAGACTTCTTGTCTTGAACACTTTTCTTAAGAAATTTATGCACCAGTTTATGCGTAACTGTGCGAACTTTGTCATCAGAGAATATTTCTTGAAATAATCTCCGGACTTGAATATTATTGAATTATTGAAATCTGCTTCACAGGGAGCTTTACTTGAAAAACTAGATTTGCATAATATATATGTTACTGTAGGCACGTTAACAGAAAACCACAATTCCAAGTCACACAGAGATTGTGTGGATATAAAGGGAAAAATTGAGACGGTGTTGGGTGGAGTTCCTGGGTAGCTCAGTTGGTAGAGCACTGGTACGTTCAGCGAGGTTCCGGAATCGATATCCGGCCCCTGAACAATTTTTCCCTTGAAATTATTTAAATCTGCTTTACAGGGAGCTTTACCTGAAAAACTGGATTTGCATAATATATACGTCACTGTGTACGTTAACAGAAAACCACAATTCCAAGTCACAGAGTTTGTGTGCACTCAATGTGGGTCTCTGGCGTCTTGTCAACCCACTCGAGTTGTGTGGATATAAAGGGAAAAATTGAGACGGTGTCGGGTGGAGTTCCTGGGTAGCTCAGTTGGTAGAGCACTGGTACATTCAACCAGAGGTCCCGGGATCGATACCCAGCCCCTTGAAATTATTCAAATCTGCTTTACAGGGAGTTTTCCCTGAAAAACTAGATTTGCATAATCTCCGGACTTTTCCGTGCTAATTGTATTACCACATATAAAACATTCTTTTTTAAATGGAATACTTTAACTGATTCATTTTCTCCTTTGTAGTCAGGTACATAGGGAAGAAACAGACTCTACAGGAATTTAGCCAATTGGCCTTAATCTTCACATAGCCATTTGTGCAAAACCACTCGCAGATGAAACAAATGCCACATTGCAGACGCTCTGCTGTTCATTTTGTGTATTCAATGCAAAAAGCTAAAAATAAATAGAATAATTCTTGATCGCTGAATTTTTTTGTAACCAATGAGAATAGTGCCAACAACCTATACAAATACTGTATATTCAGAGGCAAAAAAGCCTCAGTGAATGTTAACATGAGGTTTAGTACAGACCTAGAAACAAAATTTGGGCCACCTGAATTTTCCAAGTTCCAGTTACAACATACTGCACATGGTCAGTGCTTAACTGGAACTTGAAAATTCAGGTGCCCAAATTTTGTTTCAGTGCTTACTGAGGATACACAATATGTTATAAGTGGAACTTGGAAAATTCAGGTAGCCCAAATTTTGTATCTGAGTCCGTACTGTGCACGGTTTCTGGCAAAGCACTTGAAGCAAGTATGAATGGTGATTGGCTCTAAGAGAAACAACAATCAGTTTAAAATCTATATGTATGCAGCACCAATAAAATATTATGCAGAAAGTTTATTATGATTTTTGAACTTATTCTTTATTTCTAATGTGATTTTATTACATTACAATGCTGTGTTTTGGTGCCTTAGTAACGAAAGTATGAAACTCTTTGTATCCAATTCTTCCGTCCTTATCACGATCGGCAAAGTGGAATATCTCGCGAATTATCCACGGTTGTAGACGTGGCAGCACTTGCATCTGAGCCAGTTGAAAATCCTCCAGCACTAGGAATCCTTTACCTGTAAGTTGTTGAATTCAGTCTCACATTCAATAACGACAAATGTCAGAATTCTTTCCACAACACACCTCATAAGTTGTACCAAAATAAAAAGTAAAATTTTGCATATAAATAATGCCTAAAAAGTGTAGGCAGATAGAACTAGAAGGAAATATGATGTTAGCAGCATGGTTTATCTGCTTACTTCTGAAAAAGAATCTTGGTAACTGATTTCAAAATCCAAAGTGAAATTTGTGATGAACAAATATTACATTAAAAATATTATGGATATATTAATTTGTCCTACAGAATAATCTCTGTAATGTTGACAATTAATATTTGAGGAGAAAAATTCGCTCCGGCACCGGGATCGAACCTGGGTCCTTGGTTCTACATACCAAACGCTCTGACCACTGAGCTACGCCGATGAAGGAGGAAGGTTCGATCCGGTGTTGTGGATTGAATTCGACGTAGCTCAGTGGTCAGAGCGCTTGGTACATAGAACCAAGGACTCGGGTTTGATCCCGGCACCGGAGTGAATTTTTTTCCTCAAATATTAATTGTCAACATTACAGAGATTATTCTGGAGGACAAATTAATAAATCCATAATATTCTCATAGCAGTGCATCATAACTGCGGAATCCTGGCCAACAAGTCACTCAACTGAGTGCGCTCCTAGTATAATGGCAGTTGACATTGGATACACGTCAACATATATGCCTAACTTGGAGTCAGGCCACAAAGGGAAACATTGAAGGAGGAGAGTTCGATCTGGTGCTGTGGATTTTTCTCCTCAAATATTAAATATTACATTGTTAAAGATTTTTGTTTGATTGTTAATTTTGTAATAACTACCATTTTAACTTTTTGGAATTTATTTTATTACAGGTAGGCTATTTTTAATTTTTATTGGTAGGTACCTTCTATTTAGGTACTTTCACTTTCGTTATCATTTCATCATTTCTCCACAATTGAAGGGCTCAGAGCCAAAATTACAAAATGAGTAAATAAGAGTTGAATTTAAGAGGATCCTTACAAAAATGATTGGTTTCACAATTTATTTTAATTGGTCTACATTGAATAAATACAAAAAAATATCATTAATCTATAACACCAATGAATAGTTTTGGAAAAAGGCTTAATAATGAACAATACAAAATTGTGAGTTGGTCGCCTTTGGCTCTGAGTCCTTCAATTAACAATCATGCTTATCACTGATATAGGAAATAATGGAAAACCACATTATCCTACGATCTTTCCTGAACTTCAGTAGTTTCCAATAGCTTGCACTGTAACCATAGAAATTCCTGGAGTTCGTAACAATATCTGAATTTTCACGTGCAAGTACCGTGAGATCCAACGAGCAGTGGAATTCCCAGCCGTGCACACAAGGGCACAAATGTAGTGAAAAGCTGTGACAGGGAGTTCCTTCAGCAGTTAATATTGGTCGCGTGATGTGTTCATTGTGACATTATTTGTGAGTGAGTGTTAGTTTGAAATTGAAATTATTTTCACTGTAGCACAGATAATTTTTACTGTGGAACATTTAGTGAGGAGAAAGGTTACAAGAAAGTGAAGCGAATTTTAGACATATCTGACAGCGTGAATTCCTTCACTATCATATGCTTACGAACGTCTTCATAAGTGGAGATCTACAGCATTTGTGTGTAATAAAAAAAAGGACTGTTGTAAAGAAAAAACTTAAGGACGAAAGGGTTAATGACATTCGAGTGCAGTCCTTTATCTGAAGGTGCTAGGAAAGTTCGGGAGCATACATTTAAATTTGGCAAAGTAAGCCTAAAGTTCTACTTTTTCATGTGGATGACGTGAATATGCTAGGAGACAATCCACAAACTATTAGAGAAAACACTGAATTTTACTCGAAGCAAGTAATGAGATAGGTTAGGAAGTAAATCCCGAAAAGACAAAGTATATGATTATGTCTTGTGACCAGAGCATTGTACGAAATAGAAATACAGTATATTTTATCCTTTGAAGAGGTGGAAAAATTCAAATATCTTGGAGCAACAGTAACAAAAATAAATGATACTCGGGAGGAAATTAAACGCAGAATAAATATGGGAAATGCCTGTTATTATTCAGTTGAGAAGCTTTTATCATCCAGTCTGCTGTCCAAAAATCTGAAAGTTAGAATTTATAAAACAGTTATATTACCGGTTGTTCTGTATGGTTGTGAAACTTGAACTCTCACTCTGAGAGAGGAACAGAGATTAAGGGTGTTTGAGAATAAGGTGCTTAGGAAAATATCTGGGGATAAGCGGGATGAAGTTACAGGAGAATGGAGAAAGTTACACAACGCAGAACTGCACGCATTGTATTCTTCACCTGACATAATTAGGAACATTAAATCCAGACGTTTGAGATGGGCAGGGCATGTAGCACGTATGGGCGAATCCAGAAATGCATATAGAATGTTAGTTGGGAGGCCGGAGGAAAAAGACCTTCGGGGAGGCCGAGACGTAGATGGGAGGATAATATTAAAATGTATTTGAGGGAGGTGGGATATGATGATAGAGACTGGATTAATCTTGCACAGGATAGGGACCAATGGCGGGCTTATGTGAGGGCGACAATGAACCTGCGGGTTCCTTAAAAGCCAGTAATTAAGGAAGCCTAATGTTTTGCTTAATTTATCTATTATTTATTCTTTTCGTATATTTTCTTATTGTTCGTTAACTTAATTTAATTGTTTCATTTACCGGTATTTATTAATTTAATAGAATACTGGTATTCACTTTTCGTTGGATTTCACTGTACAGAGAAAGAAAGATGAATAAATATTTTCCGTTTTATTACTTACTTACGTACTTACTTACTTACTTACTGACTTTTAAGGAACCCGGAGGTTCATTGCCGCCCTCACATAAGCCCGCCATCGGTCCCTATCCTGAGCAAGATTAATCCAGTCTCTACCATCATATCCCACCTCCCTCAAATCCATTTTAATATTATCTTCCCATCTACGTCTCGGCCTCCCCAAAGGTCTTTTTTCTCTCCAGTCTCCCAACTAACACTCTATATGCATTTCTGGATTCGCCCATACGTGCTACATGCCCTGCCCATCTCAAACGTCTGGATTTAATGTTCCTAATTATGTCAGGTGAAGAATACAATGCGTGCAGTTCTGCGTTGTGTAACTTTCTCCATTCTCCTGTAACTTCATCCCGCTTAGCCCCAAATATTTTCCTAAGCACCTTATTCTCAAACACCCTTAACCTATGTTCCTCTTTCAAAGTGAGAGTCCAAGTTTCACAACCATAAAGAACAACCGGTAATATAACTGTTTTATAAATTCTAACTTTCAGATTTTTGAACAGCAGACTGGATGATAAAAGCTTCTCAACCGAATAATAACAGGCATTTCCCATATTTATTCTGCGTTTAATTTCCTCCCGAGTGTCATTTATATTTGTTACTGTTGCTCCAAGATATTTGAATTTTTCCACCTCTTCGAAGCATAAATCTCCAATTGTTATAGTTCCATTTCGTACAATATTCTGATCACGAGACATAATCATATACTTTGTCTTTTCGGGATTTACTTCCAAACCGATCGCATTTTCCGTTTTATTAGAAACTGAAATTAAATTCTAATGTATTCCGAATCTCATAAAATCTTGATTGAAAAAACACTTGACAGTGAGTAGTTTTGACAGTTCACATATCCCTTCAAAGGTTGTCTAGTCAGTCCTGGCCTGAATATGATACAGGGTACTTACGGTCGTGGTCCAATGCCTCAAATAATTCTCTCACGTAATGTCTCTGATCCTCGTACTTCAGTTTTTTCACTGCCAATAGTTTAAATTCTGCTAAAGAAATTTTTCTTTCAGGCTGTCTGAATATTTCATTGACCTCGCACTGGAAAAACAAAATATCCTTTTCTTCATAAATTAACTTCAGCATTGTCTAGTTTTATAATAATAATAATAATAATAATAATAATAATAATAATAATAATAATAATAATAATAATAATAATAATTAGTGCTGTTTTCTGGCACCTTTTTGTTATTATTTCGTTATGGAACCGAGAAATGTGTTAATAATTACGTTTTAACAATTTTTCTTTGAACTCCGCTTTGACCTTGGTAGCCTTAAATTTGGACGTAAACGAGATCAAAAAAACGACAAAATTCCCGTACACTGGACAATAATCATCTCTCCGTCTTATATATATATATATATATATATATATATATATATATATATATATATATGTACTACACAGAGTTCCGCCACCTTTTTCTGCAGAAGAAAAAAGCAATAATAATAATAATAATAATAATAATAATAATAATAATAATAATTTATTTTAGCTGGCAGAGTTAAGGCCGTAAGGCCTTCTCTTCCACTCAACCAGCAAAAAGTATACATACATATGCATGAACTTACAAGCTACAAATGTCACAACAATTTGATTTCGATCAAAGTTACGTGTATACAAGAGTTACTTATGAATTAAACAGTAAAATACTATGAACTATTAATTAAACAATGCATATAAACTTTATTGTAGAATTAAACTAAAATACATAGAATGTTAATATATTTCAAATAATGTTAGATAATAGAAAGAGATTATTGAGAGAGAATTTTGAATATACAGCGCTATCAGGATGCATGTCTAAAGAAAGAAGTTTCAATATAGTCAGTGACCGTTTAAGTCAGTATAATTAGAGTGAATTGCTAAGAAGGTATTTTTAAAAGTGTTTATTTTCTTGCAGCCCTAATACTTCGTGACAAGGAATTCCATTGTCGCGAGGTGGATACTGTAAAAGACGATGAATAACAAGATGTTCTATGAAGAGGTATAGGCTACTTAGCGTGGCACAGATAAGTAATCTGGCATTTACGTCGTTTTTTGTAGCTTATTTTACGACGCTTTATCAACATCCAGGTTATTTAGCGTCTGAATGAGATGAAGGTGATAATGCCGGTGAAATGAGTCCGGGGTCCAACACCGAAAGTTACCCAGCATTTGCTCGTATTGGGTTGAGGAAAACCCCGGAAAAAACCTGAACCAGGTAACTTACCCCGACCGGGAATCGAACCCGGGCCACCTGGTTTCACGGCCAGACGCGCTAACCGTTACTCCACAGGTGTGGACTTTACGTCGTGGTTAGAGTATAGAAAAAAATTATGGTTTATTTAACGACTCTCGCAACTGCCGAGGTTATATCAGCGTCGCTAGTGTGCCGGAATTTTGTTCTGCAGGAGTTCTTTTACATGCCAGCAAATCTACTGACATGAGGCTGTCGCATTTAAGCACATTTAAATGTCATCGACCTGGGCTGGGATCAAACCCGCAACCTCAAGGACAGAAGGCTAGCGCTATACCGTGATGGATGGATGATGGCATAATGATTAATAATAGTAACGATGTTGAAGTTTAATTAAGATGATATCTTAATGTTTTTTTATTTATTTTATTGGGTTATTTTACGACGCTGTATCAACATCTAGGTTATTTAACGTCTGAATGAAATGAAGGTGATAATGCCGGTGAAATGAGTCCGGGGTCCAACATCGAAAGTTACCCAGCATTTGTTCATATTGGGTTGAGGGAAAACCCTGGAAAAACCTCAACCAGGTAACTTGCCCCGACCGGGAATCGAACCCGTGCCACCTGGTTCACGGCCAGACGCGCTGACCGTTACTCCACAGGTGTGGACATTTTAATGGTGATATTTTAATAATATTTATGTTGTTGATAATGATATTTTAATGATTCGGTAATGGTTTAATTACAGATCTATTAGTGGTGATGATATGATATGATATGTACCTTATTGTGGAATTAGGTACGGGAAAAGATAGTGGCTTCTTCACCAACTGCAGCAACCTTTATTTGCAAATTTGTTTGAGAATCTACGTGGACGTTATAAATATTACATAGAAAATATTGGAAAGCATTTTAAATATGTGCTTTATATTTTAAAAAGGCGTTGGTTACCGTGGGATTTTGTTTTACAAAGATATGTATGTGTTCCAGTTCATTAAAGCATTTTACTTAATTGCCGTTTATAGGTTACTAGTTACATAAAAGCGCAGTACCGGTTTTCGTTTTCAGTACTGTTCGTTTTGGCGCATACTGTATTTGTTATATTGTGTATTTCCTATACAACGATATAAATATATTATATATTATATTTAATATAATCAGACTACACAGGACTATATTTTCCATGCAGAATATTAATATGAATTTGGACAACTTCTGATTTACCTTGTATGGCTTGGAACCAGTCAGGGCTATCATTGCAATCTTATACTCTCGACGACATAATGAACCTTTTTTGTCACGATCGGCAAACTCGAAAACCTAGAAGTACCAGTAGTCATAAAAAAATAAGTGTTATTTCTCTTAATTGCCATTAATGTGCAGTTCCAGAAAAAAACATGGCCTGTCTAATTTTATTAATTCCAGATACAACGCATTGCGCATGTGCAGATATAGGAGAGCCTATATATTATGCTACTTGTGGACAGTCATGCGAAACTTGTTGCCTACATATAAGTGGAGCTAGGGTTGCCAGGTTTTTGTCAGAAAAAAAAACGGAAGATTTGCCATGATATATTTATTTTATTACATTGAATAGGACATTGTTGTATATATAATTTAGCCTACATTTAATTTATGCCTTCTGGTATTTCTCTTAAGATTTAGCTGCTTTTAACAATTTATTATCCTGTTTTGTGAATTGGTGAAAATGTTCAAAATGAAAGACACATTCAGTAAAATTCGTAATTCTTCTTTGATCAGCTCCGGATGATTCCTATTTATAACAATTTTTCATTTATTCGTGTAAAATCCTTTCTACAAAGGCGTTAGAAGCTGAAACGCTAATACAACTTTAATTAGGACTTTATTTATGATTGAAATAGTTTCTTTATAACCTTCAGAAAAGACTAAAGCCACTTAACAACATCGCTTCCTTGATAATTATTACATTCTAATAAAACAAACCTATTCTCACAAAATTCTTCACACAGTTCATCAAGGTTCACATTCTTGCAGTCTCAATATATCAGCTTCATTTTCAAGTACAGAATAATCTAATTCTTGACTCGATGAAAAGCTATGTAACTTTTAATAGGCCTATTATTATTTTCTATAAAATTATAGCATTTTTCAAGATTATGCAGTATATTGGCATAAAACCTACAAAAAAATTAACAGAATTATTAAAAGGAACAAAACTATTATGTAATGGGATTGTCTACGTAAATATTAATTTTTTGGTTAATAAACGCATTTCAATTGTATTTGCAATATTCCGAGATTTCCAAAATAAGATCTTTTGATGTGGATGGATTAAAGAAGAAAAAGAAAGGAATAGTCTTACAGGGAAAAGAAAAACGTAAGCCATAAAATATAAGGAAAAAACGTGAGACCTGGCAACCCTGAAGTGGACACCCATCAAGACTCGGGCCATTTTTTTCTGGAACTCTACATTAATGTGCAGTAATAAAGAATGTGGTTCGAGTGTTTTGAAGATTCATTAATTCATTCATTCATTCATTCATTCATTCATTCATTCATTCATTCATTCATTCATTCATTCATTCAGTCATTCATTCATTTATTTTATTCCATAGACCTTACGTGAGCAATGAAGCTTTAAGATATGGAACAAGTCAAAATTTTAAAATATTACAATTACAAATTTTACAAATTTTTACAGTTTTACAATTTAATAATTTTCTACCATTTTTACAATTTTGTGCAATTTTTTACAATATTTTGGCGAGATGTAGTGATATGAGGTGATGTCCGAGGATTCGCCAAAATATTACCCGGCATTTGCCTTTTAGTTGGGGAAAACCTCGGAAAAACCCAACCAGGTAATCAAATCAAAGGGGTTGATGCCGAGGACTCGCCATAGACCATCCGGCTTCAGTCCCACGGCTGGGGAAAACCTCGGAAGAAACCAAAGACCAAAGGGGATCCAACCCAAGTCCGAACGCAGTTCCGGATCAGCAGCCCAGCGAGTCTGCCGACTGAGCTACATCGATGGCTCTACTAAAAGTATACAATACATAGCCAATCAGATTAGGCTATTAAATTTACAAACGCAAACGATCATTCATCAGTTGAGCTATATGTATAATACAAAACAAGTAAGTTAATTAAATTTAAGGCATAAACATTTCAATCAGTTGTGATATACAGAAATTGATAATACATATTATGCAAACTACTTCAAATTACAAACACAAACAATTTATCAATATAGCTATACAGATTATTATTCAATTTAAAGCATATACAATTCATCAGCCAAAATATACAAACATGCCTACACCTGTGGAGTAACGGTCAGCGCATGTGGCTGTGAAACCAGGTGGCCCGGGTTCGAATCCCGGTCGGGGCAAGTTACCTGGTTGAGGTTTTTCCGGGGTTTTCCCTCAACCCAATACGAGCAAATGCTGGGTAACTTTCGGTGCTGGACCCCGGACTCATTTCACCGGCATTATCACCTTCATATCATTCAGACGCTAAATAACCTAGATGTTGATACAGCGTCGTAAAATAACCCAATAAAAATATACAAACATATACAATCAAATTAATTCAATTTACAAACTTATTTTCGTTAAGTTATACAAAATTGTACAATTCATATAAAGTAGATTAATTCAATTTGTAAGCTTAAACAATTCATCAGTTGACCTATACAGTATACTATTCGAAATTGAGAATATTGTTAAATTACAAATTCTTTCTATGGCAGTACTTCATAAACTCAGTTTGGGAACTACAGACATAAATCAAAGATGATAATACAGTGAAAGCCTGATATACTGTGGCTTCAGGGGACATGGACTGCATTATAACTTATCTGTAGTGACCTATAGAACTGCACAAGACAGGACAGGAGGCTGGAGGAGAAAAACTACCAGAATACTCTAATACAGCGTTTCTCAAACTCTTTTGAAGTAGGGACCACTTTTTTAAGTTAGAACAGTTCCGCGGACCACCTTACACTTGTTCCCTTCGAAAGAAAATTTATCGTTTTTGTAATATATTTTAATATCACTATACTTGTATTTTAAAACAGAATTAATGAATTAAAATTAATTTAATTCAATTAATTTTATATTACTTACTTACTTACTGGCTTTTAAGGAACCCGGAGGTTCATTGCCGCCCTCACATAAGCCCACCATAGGTCCCTATCCTGTGCAAGATTAATGCAGTCTCTATCATCATATCCTATATTCCTCAAATCCATTTTAATATTATCCTTCCATCTACGTCTCAGCCTTCCCAAAGGTCTTTTCCCTCCGGCCTCCCAACTAACACTCTATATGCATTTCTGGAATCGCCCATACGTGCTACATGTCCTGCCCATCTCAAACGTCTGGATTTTATGTTCCTAATTATGTCAGGTGACGTATACAATGCGTGCAGTTCTGTGTTGTGTAACTTTCTCCATTCTCCTGTAACTTCATCCCTCTTAGCCCCAAATATTTTCCTAAGAACCTTATTCTCAAACACTCTTAACCTCTGTCCCTCTCTCAAAGTGAGAGTCCAAGTTTCACAACCATACAGAACAACCGGTAATATAACTGTTTTATAAATTCTGACTTTCAGATTTTTTGACAGAAGACTAGATGACAAAAGCTTCTCAACCGAATAATAACAGGCATTTCCCATATTTATTCTGCGTTTAATTTCCTCCCGAGTGTCATTTATATTTGTTACTGTTGCTCCAAGATATTTGAACTTTTCCACCTCTTCGAATGATAAATCTGCAATTTTTATAGTTCCATTTCGTATTATTAACTATTATTAACTAATTAAGTTAATGTTGATAGAAGAAAATTAATTTTTGTTTCTTTAATAATTCAAGGCTATTAGAGTTTGGATAATCTTTAACTTATTAACTAAACAAAATAAATTAATGTTGGTACTCACATTGATGAGATGGATGAGCCTGCCGATTCTTGCACAGTTCTATATTTGGACGTATGCTGGTAGGTTTAAGTCTGAGATCGTGACATACATTGAGTCAATCTCGGTACTTTGTTTTTATTACAGTTAGTGATGAAAACCCTTTCTCACACAGATACGTAGAAGCAAACTGAATTACAATCTCTAAAGCACCATTGCACAGTTCACTGTATTCTCTGTTCACTTGTGACGAGGTCCAGAAATTAACCATACCTTCCGCTTGGAATTTCGTTTTAAGTCCGGTGTCATTCGAGAGTTCAATTAACTGTTCTCTTTCACTCAATGAAAGTTTGTTACTTTTAATATCGCAATGAAAGGGATCACGAACCCATGAAAATTCGTCATATTTCCTTGGTAAATAAGTTTCAAATTGTGATCTCAGAGTTTCAAAATGCGAACATAGTATGTCACTGCATAATTATTTTCCAATAACGAAATAATTTTCAACCAAAAAGATTCTAGGGCTGGAAATGATGGAAAAGTCCTCTGTTTTATGCAACTGACCCACAAACCATATTTTCTCATGCGCATTGAGAACAGTCAAAGAATTACCTTGTAGACAGAGATTTAGTTCGTTTAGTTTTGAGAATACATCTGGAAGATATGCCAATGTACTTAGCCACATGTCATCAACTGATGTGCAGGGAAAAGATGGCGAGAAACACCACTTTCATAGTGCTTTAAATCCCTCTTTTGTTTCTGAGAGTAGAGTGGGAAGTCGGTAGACAGGTAGGGTAATAAATTTCATAAAATGTCAGTAGGTACTGGGAGAAAACATGAAAGACAATTATTGACATGTGTCATTTTGAAACTCAGAGATTTTCAACTATAGTGCGATACGCAATTCGTTTGAATTTTATTTTTTCTTCTGTCCTTTTGAAGGATCACAAGGGTAGAACTCGAGGACCACAGGTGGTCCGGGGACCATAGTTTGAGAAACGCTGCTCTAATATATACAATTTTATATCGGTCACTGACATAGTTTCATTCGGGTTTCTACTTCAGCTGATTATGTGGTTGGGTTTTTACCGGGATTGAGGTAATTAATTATTTTTATTTTAGTTAGTTATTTAATGACTCTGTATCAATTACTGTACTAGGTTGTTTAGCGTCGATGAGATTGGTGATAGCGAGATGATGCCGAGGATTCACCATAGATTACCTGGCATTCACATTACGGTTGGGGAAAACCTCGAAAAACTCAATCAGGTAATCAGCCTAAGCGGGGATCGAACCCGCGCCCGAAAGCAACTTCAGACCGGCAGGCAAGCGCCTTAACCGATTGAGTAAAGTGGTAAGAATAGGCAAACGAAGTGAAATGGACTCTGTGCTTCAAATCTTAAAAAAGTGTCGAATGCCATTCTCGGCTTCTGACTCGTGAGTGAAACGAAGATGCTAGGCATTTCGAGAATCTTAGCTCCTATTGTTTAAAAGTCAAGCAGTTTTGAAAACTAAATCCACGGGTCCAATTTCCGAACATTAGCATTGATTTTGAAAATTTCTTCTGGACTGTAATTTAACCCTTGAAACTGATGATGTATGGTAACCCTATCATTATATACACTACGCATATGCAATGAGCAGAAAAACTTCGCCTTGGAAGCGAAATAAATTCACTGAATTGGTATTCACTGCTAATGGTGATTTTATTTGTCAAGGGACGTACTTTCCACTCAGTGACGTCGCCAGGATCAGAGCAAGGGGGTGCGGATGGGGTGCGAGATTTAAAAATGGGGTGTGAGCTGTAAAAATGTGGTACATAAAAATCCAAAATGTTCCTTCATGCACTTGTGCGCATACTATACATCTGTTTATTATTATTATTATTATTATTATTATTATTATTATTATTATTATTATTGCTCATCACATCCATTACGATACACTAAGGGACGTAGTTTTTTCATATCCAAGAAATTGTTTGTTTTTGTTCTTCAAAATAATTTATGCCTAGTATTTTGTTAATAAATTGCCCTTTGGGGTGCAGAAAGGGGTGCTCCGATTTTTATGGGGTGCTTGCGCAGCCTTTCGCACCCCCTAGCGACGTCCCTGTTTCCACTGCGTAATAAGCGAATTTGCAGTATATCAGGCTTTTATAGTATCTACAAATTAATGATGAGCAGCAGTACCTGTTCAATGTGTCTGATGCGTATTTTTTTCCAGAATTCAGCCATCTACCATACACCTTTCTGTAACCATAAAAGTCACTTTTGTTTAAAATTGACGCAGTTAAACCGGGTTTAGGTTTGAAATTTCGGCATTTTCGTCAAAATTATCATTTTTTCACTTTTCATGCTTAAAAATACTCCAATGCTTTTTTCTGTCATAAAATATAATCAGTTTTGTCCTGCGGCAATTTTTAAATCGCAAGCGGGGTAACAAAAGTGCACGGCTGTTCTGAGGTCAGTACATGGTGTTATGTTCTCCCACTATTTTCTCGTTTAATTTTTTTTTTCATATGTATAAATGCTCATTGCGTCACAAATTTTGTCGTGTCACCTTGAAACTTTCAGAACATGCTCATAAATGTATGAATAATTGAATTTTCTGAGGGTTTTAGTGTGATTTAAATATTGGGGAATTTTTCAAATTTTAAAATTACAAAAGGAACAAAAAATGGTGAAATAAAGGTATTGAGCAATAGATGTTCAGGAATTGATTTCAAAGAGTTGGTGCAATTCATGTAAGTTAAGTGAACAATTTCTTCTAATTGATTTATATAATTCCATCGCATACTGTAAATTGTGAGCGGGGATTTAGTTGCATGAATCTTGTAAAAACTGGAATTAGAAACCGCCTTTCAGTAAAAAGAGTTAGCACTCTGCTAACAATAAATCTTGAAGGGCCTACTAGTAAAGAATTTCAATATTTAGAGTGCCCATAAAATAACGTATTTTAATGTGATGTAAATTCAGCAGTAATTGATTCCAAACATACCTACGTCTAATGATTTACTTACATAAGTTTATGTAGAGTGTGATAAGATAGATTGAAAGTAATAAAACTCCAAGAAGCAAATTATAATAATTTTTGTTCCTGCAAACTTAATTAATTTTGTCTTTCTGTACAATTATTTATAATATTGCACAAGCATTTCGCAATTAGTACAAACATAATTTTTCATTTGTGCATTTTTGCGACAATTATTTATTTTCTAGCTTCAACCCTGGTTCAGACGCAATTACAGTAACCATTAGAGAAATGATGTCGAATCTGTTACTGTTATGAAGGTTTATGTACATGTTTTGGTGTTGTACATAGTGCTTTGTGGACATTAGTTGAGATTAGGAGTACATTGTTGTTTCAATTGAAAGTTACAGTATTTTAATGTGATGTAAATTCAGCAGTAATTGATTCTAAACATACTTACGTCTAATGATTTACTTACATAAGTTATATCTAGAGTGTGATAAGATGGATTGAAAGTAATAAAACTCACAGAAACAAATTATAATAATTTTTGTTTCTGCATACTTTATTAATTTTGTCTTTCAGCACAGTTATTTATAATATTGCACAGGAATTTCGGAATTTGCACAAATATAACTTTTCATTTGTGCATTTTTGCGACAATTATTTATTTTCTAGCTTAACCCAGATAAGACTGACGTCCTACATATAGGACACCGGACGTTTCACACAAATATGATAATAACATTGACTATGACAGACTAAATACAAGAAAAAAATTGGAGGCAATTTATAACACATAAGGATTATGGTATCATGATTGCCGACTATGAAAATCTTACACAGCAATGTTAAAAAATAAAACGTCCGGATCCTATATATAGGACGTCAGTCTTATCTGGGTTAAACCCTGGGATAAATGTCCCAGGCAGAGAAAAATAATACCTTTTCAGCAGGAGACACGAAAGATCCCCGGCATCCCCCAATCAATTAGCACCCTACGTATGTATGTATGTATTTTTAAATTTTATTGGGTTATTTTACGACGCTGTATCAACATCTAGGTTATTTAGCGTCTGAATGAAATGAAGGTGATAATGCTGGTGAAATGAGTCCGGGGTCCAGCACCGAAAGTTACCCAGCATTTGCTCGTATTGGGCTAAGGGAAAACCCCGGAAAAAACCTCAACCAGGTAACTTGCCCCAACCGGGATTCGAACCCGGGCCACCTGGTTTCGCGGCCAGACGCGCTGACCGTTACTCCACAGGTGTGGACTGTATGTATGTATGTATGTATGTATGTATGTATGTATGTATGTATGTATGTATGTACTTGAAATTCATAAGATGTTGCGGCTCCTATATCTATTTTTAAATACAGCTTTTTCTGAGAACTTCATTTTGTCGCTCTTGAGGTGGGACCTTGTAATTAGCTTCATCCTGTTTCTAATCAAACGGATCTGCAGGCGGAATATTACGCATTTCCTAACGATGTGCCAGACCCGGATGGCTCAAGCGGTAGGGGCACGGCATGTCCCTATCGCTTGGTCCGAAGGGTTGTGGGTTCGAGTCCCGCCTTGGGCATGGGTGTTGTGTTTGTATTAGTATAAGTAAAACAAAGGAAAACAAATGAAAAACGAAAGCAGAAAACAAAATAGATAAAAAAAATTAAATAAAAAAAAAAGACGGTTTAAATTTGCGTTGGTGTTAGAAGTCCCTTTTCCCGCAGGAAACCAGATATCTCTCATGTTATGCCCAACAAATTTAAAAGGCAGGTAAAGAAATCTTTCCTCACCTGCCTTACAAAACCGGTTTCCAACACGGCGAAATCTGTATATGCAATGCATGATGCTGAGCGGGGGAGGAGGGGATGTTACAAGAAAGGTGGGGAGGACGACGAGAATAAAAGACAGTGAACAAAGAGCAGTTCGATCCTCAAGGTCTTTAAATGATTTCACTGACTTTATGTAACGACTGTACGTCGTCATCCGAGCCTAGTCGCGTGCGTAACAGGAGAAGGAATGAGAAGAAAGCAGTTTCCCTCGTGGCGTCCGACAGTCAACTCTCGAAAGTTGCGGTGAGCGTTCACCGCTGCCTACCTGTGTGGACGGTGGCTCCATCAGGGACGGGAGCCATTAACACTAACAGAAGACAATGGGCACAGGTGAGGAGTAGGGGAGAGGGGCACCGCATACCATACCTGCCGTACCATGACGTTTGCAGTCACGTGACAACGTAGTCTTTTTGAAAACTGACGTTCCATTCTAGTATACGCCGCGCCCAATCAGGAGCGAGTGTATCAGAAACAAGTGGTCATTTGACGGGAGAGGTACGGGAGGAAAAATAAACGACTGTCTGATATCGTAAGATAGAATCGACAAACGAACTTTTGCGATACTGTTAAACGACTGCGAATGTGTTTGAAATTTAAACGTTTAAATATTTACGACAATTATGTTCCGCAGTAACGTCATATGTTGTGATTTTCTACCAGGTGAGCAAGTTCATGTGCTGTGCGTTTACTGTGATTGAGTGTTGTGATGAGATGTGTAGGTAAACGAGATGCTGAGGTGAAATGAGTGTGGTTGGTTAGGAGGACGTTTTACTATAAATATACGACTTCGTGACAAGTTGTGCGAAATGATGGCACTGTTATTCAAGAGGAAAAGAAGACGGGAAAACCTTATCAGAACAGGAGCATCATCTCCAACAGAGATGGTGTGTGTAGCGTGTTTGTGGAGTGTGTTAGTGTTTTCGGTGATTGTTGGTGTGAGTGCTGATTTAAACGACGATGTTGAAACTCTGACGTTTTTACCACAATCGACACCACCTGTAATAACACCTAGACCACCTGATGAACAGGTGACGGAACTTGCTGGAGGTGTGATTGCAAATAGACAGCAAAGACTGAGTAAAATTCATAGCCCTTATTTAGTTCGAGAAGACCTAGTGATTGAAAGGACTGGAGAACTCCTGATTGAACCGGGGGTTGAACTACGGTTCTCGCCGATGGTGGGACTGACTGTTCGTGGCATTCTCTCAGCCAAGGTAAGAAAACAACACAAACCAACCCAGAGCCTAAATATCTTTTTAATTTCAAATTAAAATCATTCCTATTATAGGTTAGCACAATTATCAAATGTAAAGTGAAGCGATAATATTTTATAACTATGTCGCTCAGACTAAAAAGTAATAACTATGGTTTAAGTTAAGTGTAATTTAGTGTTATTGATTGATTTTCTTATTTTTATGCATATTTAATATTTGGTCCCGCGCCGTGGCGTCGTGGTTTAAGGCATCCTGCCTAGGACTCGCGTTACGGAATGCGCGCTGGTTCGAGTCCTCATGGGGGAAAAAATTTTCGGTCAATTTTTACTACTCTACTGCCACTTCCAACGGACTCCTAACACGTTTATCACTGGGATTGTGGCGCTTTAGAACACTTTTATCTCAGCCACGACACATTTCAATTTTAATTGTACAATATAAATGCAATTATCACTACAGTGACACAATAATTCTTGCAGATAACACAGAAACAACTTCGTAAACGTCGCAGTTTCACTTCACTTCCGCTAGATGACTCTTGAGTTCCAGGCTTTAGGCGTAGCAGGGATGCCAATATCGGCAAACGAAATGAAATTGTGAGGAATGTTTCAACAGGTGTGCTAAACGTTAGGAATGTTACAATAGGTGTGTAGCACGTTAGGTTAGGTTAGGTTTTGTTAGGTGTGTAAGATAATATGGTTACCACAGTTGGCGACACTGCAATAATTTTCCCACTCCCCCTCAAATAACGTCACAACGACGGAATATGGCCGCCGAAACGACCATTTTCCTATATAAGTAAGGAACCCATTTAGGGCGGGTTGGGAGGGACCACAGCTCTCCCAGTGATCACATCGAGTTTCTACTACTCCACACTACAAAACTAAAGTATTTTCCTATACTGGCAGTACAGTAATAAAAATTCACCAAATTTTCTCATGAAATTTCGGCCAGTGTATGGAACCGGTGCCGACCTAGCATCGTGATGCACTTGGGGAGCTACGATGGGTAGCGAAATCCGGTTGCGAATACCAGCTATAACGGCTGGGGGAATCATCGTGCTAACCACACGATATCTCCATTCTGGTTGGGTGATCGTCCACCTCTGCTTCGACATGTGGGCGTGAGGCCAGCAGCCGACTGGTCGGTCTAGGCCCTTCACAGGCTGTAGCGCCACGGGTTATTTATTATTCCGTCGTTGTGACGTTATTTGAGGTGGAGTGGGAGAATTATTGCAGTGTCGCCAACTGTGGTAACCATTCATATTATCTTACACACATAACAAAACCTAATCTAACCTAACCTATCGTGCTACACACCTGTTGTAACATTCCTCACAGTTTCATTTCGTTTGCCGATATTGGCATCCCTGCTACGCGTCTGCTCGAACTCAAGAGTCATCTAGTGGAAGTGAAGTGAAACTGCGACTCTGTTAATTACGGTTCCGAAGTTGTTTCTGTGTTATCTGCAAGAATTATTGTATCATTGTAGTGATAATTGCATTTATATTGTACAA
Organism: Periplaneta americana; assembly: GCA_025594305.2. Classification (NCBI taxonomy): domain Eukaryota; kingdom Metazoa; phylum Arthropoda; class Insecta; order Blattodea; family Blattidae; genus Periplaneta; species Periplaneta americana. The sequence goes on from JAJSOF020000005.1 coordinate 5,291,425, forward strand.
TAAAAATTGAAATGTGATACAAGATAAGCGACAGTGAGATCCGGTTCGCGACATAGATATCTATCGAAATCAAATTTTAGACCGCTTTATTTTTAGTGCTATAAATTACTACGATTTAGTCCATCTTTTACCCCTGCGGTGGCTGAGTGGTCAGACTTCCGGCCTATCACTCAGGCCTACCGAGTTCGAATACCGGTCAGATCTGGGATTTTTAATTGAAAAATCCATAATGACACTACTTGTGGCGGAAAGGTCGCAGTTGGGGGTTTTCTCGGGGTTCTCCCGTTTTCCCCCATATTAGGATATATTTATTTTATTGGGTTATTTTACGACGCTGTATCAACATCTAGGTTATTTAGCGTCTGAATGAAATGAAGGTGATAATGCCGGTGAAATGAGTCCAGGGTCCAATACCGAAAGTTACTCAGCATTTGCTCGTATTGGGTTTGAGGGAAAACCCCGGAAAAAACCTCAACCCGGTAACTTGCCCCAACCGGGATTCGAACCCGGGCCACTTGGTTTCGAGGCCAGACGCGCTGAACGTTACTCCATAGGTGTGGACATTACATAATTGCATCAGCATTTCTCCATTTCGTCATCACTCCATAGCATTCTCCGATCTCTTGCTGGCAGACGGACGGAGGGGGCTGGCCTAGGGACAGGGGGTTGCCTGCTCGAAACCTGGGTACACAGCGAACCTTAGTATAGTCAGCCGGTGTGGGTTTGGGAATGCGCCTAGCTTGAGGGTTCCTCTTGTACGGAGGAAGGACCCGAAAGCTTACACTGCAGTTTGAGACCTATAGTGGTTATCACTCCTATTCTGTGAATGATTGGCTATAGTTGCATGATGATGATGATGATGATATGTGAATTAATGATGGCGAAATGAGTCCGAGGTCCAACGCCGAAAGTTACCCAGTAATTCTGCTTCAATTGATTGAGGGGAAAACCTCGGGGAATAAATCCAACCAGGTAACTTGTCCCAACCAGGATTTGAATCCGGGCCCCTTCGTTTCACGGTCAGGAGTGCTAGCCGTTACTCCACAGCGGTGGACTAGTCTGAGGGTTAAGGCCCATTCACAATGAAAATTAAACATAACCGTAACATAAACACAGAAGTTTGCGCCCAGGCTACCAAATGGGATCATTCACAATGATTCACATAAGCATTGACATAAACATTACCGTTAGACGTTAACATGAAAGTCTGCAAACTCCAAACTTTCATGCTTATGCTTACGTGATTTGCAAACAGAACACAATCGTGGAGCGCTGAAGTATACGACAGAATATGAGGAAATGGCGTCGTTGTTATGTTTCCATGGTTACCAAGTATGTTTGCTGTAATGTTTATGTTCCCATCGTGAATGATGGTATGACTTCTTGATTTTACTGTAACGTTAAGTTAACGCTTACGTTATGTTTAATTTTCATTGTGAATGAACCTTTAGCGCAATAGGTCGTAACTGGTCGCAGTGCTGGGCCATAGTACCCCCCCTCCCGTAAATTCCATTCCATGCTGGTTACACTGTCTGAACTCTTAGCGCCATCTCATAATATTAGCCTTGTTTTTGTTTCTTTTCTGGTTGTTTATATTTCGTCTAGGAGAGCTGAATGTTTGTTTATATTATGCCCCTGCTGCAAAGGGAGAAGTTGAGTTCAAGGGGTGGAATTTTCCATTTGTCAGACAAAATGCATACCAAGGATTTTTTTCGTTCCTTATAAACGTTCTCTTGCACTGAAGTTTCAGCTACAAACATAATGGAAGTTGCGCGATTCCCATTAGAAAAGTAGCGTTTTATCTCTCTCCCATGGGTGACGGCATTCATGTCCACCACATGACCAAGGAGTCATACATGTAAAGGTGTACGTAATTGAAATTCCCAGTAAGATGTGTGAGAACGGAACAGACCAAAGAGTTCTGGCCTTGAAAGCAGGTAATGATAAACTGGAGAGTTGAATTTACATATTTCAGTAGAATGTGTATAAGAAATGGACCCAGCACGATCTATTACGCTAACCCTCAAGCTAGGTGCATTCCCAATCTACACCGGCTGACTAGACAAAGGTTTGCTGCGTATCCAGGTTTCGAGCGGGCAATACTACTCTAGGTAAGCTCCCTTCCCCTCTGTGCGTCGCCAGCCTGCGTTCGGGGAATGCTATGGAATCATGACGAAATGGAGAAATGGTGACGGAATTATGTAGATGCCTTCATTCACAATGAAAATTAAACATAACGTAAGCGTTAACTTAAGAATATAAACGTTACGGTAAAATCAAGAAGTCATACCATCATTCACGATGGGAACATAAACATAACAGCAAACACACTTGGTAACCATGGAAACATAACAACGACGCCATTTCCTCATATTCTGTCGTATACTTCAGCGCTCCACGATTGTGTTCTGTTTGCAAATCACGTAAGCATAAGCATAAAAGTTTGCAAAACTTTCATGTTAACGTCTTACAGTAATGTTTATGTCAATGCTTATGTGAATCATTGTGAATGATCCCATTTGGTAGCCTGGGCGCAAACTTCTGTGTTCATGTTACGGTTGTTTAATTTTCATTGTGAATGGGCCTTAATATAGGGAAACGAGAGAACCCCAAGAAAAATCCCAACTGTACGAATTTGTCGCCACAAGTGTCACTGGATTTTTCAGGGACTCGAACCCAGACATCCTGCGTGACGCCAATCAGCCACTGCAGGGGACTGAATGTGTATAACTTGTCTCTCTACAACTTATCATCTCTAGACTTTTTTTTTTGCCTATTTCGACATTCCTCTTTTGTTGATCTCACATCTTTTGTTATCTTTATGCTGCTATAGTAGGCCTACTATACGTATATTGTGTAAATGGCCGTTTTGTTTTCTTTTAAAATGTAGCTAGGCCTATTTAATTTTATTTTACTTAGTTTGTTGCTATAAATATTTCATTGTTGTCTTATGCTATCGTATTTTATCGTCTATTATCATAGCCCTCAGAATTATTCTATAGTGGCCTTTATTTGTATTTTTGATTGAATGTGCTTTATTTTCTTCTCATTTAAAACTAACCATGATGCCTCACTTCCATAAAATGTGATTGGCGGAATAATTGTTTTTAGTATATTATTTTTGTTTCAAATTATTATTATTATTATTATTATTATTACTATTATTATTATTATTATTATTATTATTATTAATATTATTATTATTATTATTATTATTATTATTATTATTATTATTATTATTATAACTATGACCTATATAATTTACTTCTAGTTAACGTAATGGGATAATTTTCTTCTGTGTTTCTTGATTGTAAATATTTTTTATCCGTTAATCTGTTCATACAGTACAAGAGGTACAGTATTACGTAACGGACAATTCTGGCACTCCTTTTTTCGACTGGCTACTCCCATATAAGCGAGGTAATCTCGTATTAACACACGATGATCGCGCGCCATCCTGCCGACAAGATCTGTTTGAGTATTTGAGCCACTTCAAAAAATTTTGACCTCGCTGTTTCATTATCGGTTCCACTCTATGCACAAGATGGTAACGGAGTTGTGTGTTTCGAATAGGCCTACTGTTTCCTATCTTATTAGCAGTCATACTTCTTATACTACAACAAAGCATAATAATACAAAAAAATTAAATGAATGTGGAACTAACATGAGTTGGCATAATCCTGATCGTGGTACTCGTAGGCTATATATAAGATTCTATCTCGGAATTATCTGAGAAGACTGAGGAAATCTACGAATTTTTTTTCTCGCATTGCCAATATCCTATCTCTGAAGGCGAGTCCACAATATTAAGCAAGATTTCTAGGTACTGTATCTCATGAGAAGGCTGAACTTCGAAGACGCCTAACCAAATAGTGTCTTATTTTCACATTGAAGTTGTGAATTTCAATGTTGTGAAGGCCATAACTCGGAAATGAAGCATTTCCGGACAAATGTTGTAATGAACTATTTTGATTGTCTACATGTGGGAAATACATACCTGAAATTATGCCCCGTATTTTTGAAACACCCTGTATATATACGGACGCATAGTTGAATTTCCATATCATGGGTTGACGCCTGTATTCCACTTAAGATAACACAAAACAGTGCATTGACAACGAACAGATATTCATGCCATAGCCCAGCGGTGATCAACACAATGTATCCTCGGGCTAGCGTCTCTTACCCGCGGATAAGAGACTGCCCTATGGTGCATCCTTGGCTGCTGGCGGGTATGTTCTCTCCCTCTTCCTGCTGAACGACTGGGCATATTACGACGCACTGCTTACCCTTTACCCATTTCAGCGAGTGCTGACGACCACTGCCCTAGGCAGAATTCGAACTCATAACCGTACTTCTCAAGCAAAGTTAAAAACTGTTGAATGATATAGTTGATGTAGCATAATGGAGGTTATAACAACTGAAACCGTAATAGCGTATTGTTTTATATCGAAATTTGTAATCATATAACGTACTGTACATTTGTCGAATTATGTAATGACTATGCGGATGACGTGAATATGTTAGGAGAAAATCCACAAACGATTAGGGAAAACACGGGAATTTTACTTGAAGCAAGTAAAGCGATAGGGTTGGAAGTAAATCCCGAAAAGACTAAGTATATGATTATGTCTCGTGACCAGAATATTGTACGAAATGGAAATATAAAAATTGGAAATACTCGGGAGGAAATAAAATACAGAATAAATCTGGGAAATGCCTGTTATTATTCGGTTGGGAAGCTTTTATCATCCATTCTGCTGTCAAAAAATCTAAAAGTTAGAATTTATAAAGCAGTTATATTACCGGTTGTTCTTTATGGTTGTGAAACTTGGACTCTCACTTTGAGAGAGGAACATAGGTTAAGGGTGTTTGAGAATAAGGTGCTTAGGAAAATATTTGGGGCTAAGAGGGATGAAGTTACAGGAGAATGGAGAAAGTTACACAACGCAGAGCTGCACGCATTGTATACTTCACCTTACATTATTAGGAACATAAAATTCAGACGTTTGAGGTGGGCAGGACATGTAGCACGTATGGGCGAATCCAGAAATGCATATAGAGTGTTAGTTGGGAGGCCGGAGGGAAAAAGACCTTTGGGGAGACCGAGACGTAGATGGGAAGATAATATTAAAATGGATTTGAGGGAGGTGGGATATGATGATAGAGAATGGATTAATCTTGCTCAGGATAGGGACCAATGGCGGGCTTATGTGAGGGCGGCAATGAACCTCCGGGTTCCCTAAAAGTAAGTATAATGTGGCGTAGACGTTTATCACTTTTAATGATTATCAGTTATATTTATTAAACACTATTATAGTAACAAAGTGCCGCTATATTCCCGAAGGTTTCTGTTTTGATGTTGCGTAGAAGCCACGGTCAAGAATACAGTTCTGTGCTCATGGATGTTTGTTTTTATTATGATTTTCTGCTTTGTCTATATTGAGTTTGGCGTCTTGCTAATAATCATAGCCTATGCGTCACGTCTCATCTTATGTTCATTCACTGTAATACAGGTCAGGAAGAGGCCAAAATGTTTTGTAGCCTTTGATTAAACCCTTTTCGGAGTATAAAAAACCTTAGTTAATAAATTAGATGATTCAGATCGGAACGTAAAGAGCAAAAGAAAATTAATTGAAAGTAATTTCATTAATGGCATTTTCGTTTTGGTGTATTGATGTCACTTCCTGGGATGGGAGTCGGTAAACGAGTTGACATCATTTTCATTGGACGATTACTACTTCCTGTCAAAGCATCTCACCCGTTCTTCGTATGAATGAACAAGTCTGCAGCGGAAAGAAACACATCTGGTGTTTAATATGTAGTAACTCCTATTATAACAGATTGACCTTAAGGGGTGCAAGAGATATGAAGTGACAGTAGGCCCTAATTGAGCCTAAAGACTCATTCACAATCAAAATTAAACATAACGTAAACGTTAACTTAAAAATGTAAACGTTACAGTAAAATCAAGAACATTCACGATGGGAACATAAACATAACCGCTAAGATACTTGGTAACCATGGAAACATAACAACGACGCCATTTCCTCATATTCTGTCGTATACTTCAGCGCTCCACGATTGTGTTCTGTTTGCAAATCACGTAAGCATAAGCATGAAAGTTTGGAGTTTGCAAACTTTCATGTTAACGTGTTACGGTAATGTTTATGTCAATGCTTATGTGAATCATTGTGAATGATCCCATTTGGTAGCCTGGGCGCAAACTCCTGTGTTTATGTTACAGTTATGTTTAATTTTCATTGCGGCCAGGTTATCAAATGAAATCATTCACAATGATTCACATAAGCATTGACATAAACATTGCTGTTAGACGTTAACATGAAAGTTTGCAAACTCCAAACTTTCATGCTTATGCTTACGTGATTTGCAAACAGAACACAATCGTGGAGCGCTGAAGTATACGTTAGAATATGAGGAAATGGCGTCGTTGTTATGTTTTCATGGTTACCAAGTATGTTTGCTCTTATGTTTATGTTCCCATCGTGAATGATAGTAGGATTTCTTGATTTTACTGTAACGTTTACATCTTAAGTTAACGCTTACGTTATGTTTAATTTTCATTGTGAATGAGCCTTAAGTTACGTGAATACAGTGCGTTTCAAAAGTTACGCATATTTTCAGCTACAGCTAAATGGAAATGTTTTTAGAAAAACGCTGGGACAAGTCGAACAGGATATTTTAAAAGACACTTTTTTTTACAAAAACAAACCATTCTTGATAGCATTGTTGTGCAAGTAGTGACGTCATCGGAAACATTTTTAAATGACATCCTGTATTTTTCTGTATATCATCTGAAAGATTTTATTATTCTCCATGGTTACACAAGCTATCAGTTGTTTTATACAACATATGAGCTATGCGATAGAGTAAAGGATGGAAGATCAGAAACAAAATTTATTTCGGTTTGGTAAATATTAGTCGAATCTACTGATATGGAAATTCAATTCAGACTAATACCTTATTTCCCCCCCTCCATACCCACTGGTGATATAACAATGACACGTGATGAGGTAACAGGACGGGTCTTGTCTCCTCTACTATACATATTTATTACCAGTAAGACAGATACGATGCGAAATGAAGAAGTAACAAAAGCCTTAATAGTAATCCCATTCATAGAAATTACACCGAAGACCACCACCACCACCACCACCACCATCCTTCAAGGATTGGACTCTTTGAACAGTCTTGTTCTTAATTTTGTGAGTATAGTCCGGATCAGCTTACTTAATACTCTAAGGGTGAAACCTAACCATTTTTCCCCCATTACTGCATATGTTAGTCGATTATGGTGATTTTCTAGTTTCAAGGTTGAATTTTCTTTTGCCAACTTCGTTTTGAATTTCGATACTGAGAAATATTACAACTGGTAGTGATTTTGTAACTGTTATGTTGGCAGCAGTGACAGCAGTTGTCGGTAATGCAAATTCTTAAAATTCAAATTGTTCTAGATTTCTGAGCCCGTTACTGAAAGCTAGTGAAATTTGAACATACTAATAATTAATTAATATCAGTATTAATATTAATACATGACAGTTATTTCATGTGTTGCGTTGTGGTTATAATTCAAGATTATAGTCAGGTAATTGTAAATAAATATAACATGGTATGGTGTGATACATGCACTTGGGTGATCGATAGAAAATGCGCACGGAGACAACAATTATAACTAGAATAGCAAAATTATTAGGCGCAAGTAAGTATTCTTAAACATAGGCCTACATTTCAAAGTGCATTCGGTTTTCGGAGTTTGTACTAATCATTTCAAGTGATGAAACAAAATACATTTTTAGGTTAGGTCTCGTGAATCATAAACTGTTTAGTCAAAGCAATGACTTTCATGTTGTCAGATAAAATAGCCTACATTTTAATATTAGATCATATTAATCTACTAATTTCCAACATAATTTGTAAGATGGCCAGGAGAAAAATATAGGCCTATTCTTTCAGAAATTATTGAACCATTTAGAAAACATCGCCCAACATAAAGATGATATGTAGTAAATAAATAAGCAACACGTGTTATTGTTAATAGTATATTGTCATTATTATTATTATTATTATTATTATTATTATTATTATTATTATTATTCTGAAAGTTAGAATTTATAAAACAGGCTATATTACCGGTTGTTCTGTATGGTTGTGAAACTTGGACTCTCACTTTGAGAGAGGAACAGAGATTAAGGGTGTTTGAGAATAAAGTTCTTAGGACAATATTTGGGGCTAAGAGGGATGAAGTTACAGGAGAATGGAGAAAGTTACACAACACAGAGCTGCACGCATTGTATTCTTCACCTGACATAATTAAGAACATTAAATCCAGATGTTTGAGATGGGCAGGACATGTAGCACGTATGGACGAATCCAGAAATGCATATAGAGTGTTAGTTGGGAGGCCGGAGGAAGAAGACCTTTGGGGAGGCCGAGACGTAGATGGGAAGATAATATTAAAATGGATTTGAGGGATGTGGGATATGATGGTAGAGACTGCATTAATCTTGCTCAGGATAGGGACCAATGGCGGGCTTATGTGAGGGCGGCAATGAACCTCCGGGTTCCTTAAAAGCAAGTAAGTATTATTATGATGATGATGATTATTATTATTATTATTATTATTATTATTATTATTATTGTTGTTGTTGTTGTTGTACATGGCATTGTGATTTTACCCTCTTTGGTGATATCTGGTATTAGTTGGCAACACTGAAGAGACGGCCAAATTAGCCTAGGAACTGCTCTTACGTGATCCTCACTGTAGCATGGGCCAACTTAGGCAGTCACAAGTAGGTCACCGAGTAGTATATTCAATAACGGTACGGTACACATTTTTATCAATGCATTGAACTAATAGATAAGTTAAACCACAAAATACAAAACATAGTCATAATAATTATGTGCCATATACAGTAATACTAAAGATTTTAATATTGTAAAATAGACCTACCACCCTTAAATTTGTATTCGTATGAATTTGTGTACTTCTGAAGGTATAAATTAGAACTTAAAAGTTTTTTGTATCACATTGTGTAAAGAGCACATGTAAGAATGGTAAATTTTAACTTCGTTGGGTCCACACCCGGGTTCCATTCCCGGTCAGGGCAAGTTACCTGGTTGAGGTTTTTTCCGGGGTTTTCCCTCAACCCAATATGAGCAAATGTTGGGTAACTTTCGGTACTGGACCCCGGACTCATTTCACCGGCATCATCACCTTCATCTCATTCAGACGCTAAATAACCTAAGCTGTTGATAAAGCGTCGTAAAATAACTTACTAAAATAAAAAAAAATAAATAAAAAACTTTGTTATGTCCACACCTGTGGAGTAACGGTCAGCGCTTCTGGCCGCGAAACCAGGTGGCCCGGGTTCGATTCCCGGTCGGGCCAAGTTACCTGGTTGAGGTTTTTTCCGGGGTTTTCCCTCAACCCAATATGAGCAAATACTGGGTAACTTTCGGTGCTGGACCCCGGACTCATTTCACCGGCATTATCACCTTCATATCATTCAGACGCTAAATAACCTAAGCTGTTGAAAAAGCGTCATAAATAACCTACTAAAATAAAAAAATAAATAAAAAACTTTATGTCCACACCTGTGGAGTAACGGTTAGCGCGTCTGGCCGTGAAACCAGGTGGTCCGGGTTCGATTCCCGGTCGGGGCAAGTTACCTGGTTGAGGTTTTTTTCGAGGTTTTCCCTCAACCCAATATGAGCAAATACTGGGTAACTTACGGTGCTGGACCCCGGACTCATTTCACCGGCATTATCACCTTCATCTCATTCAGACGCTAAATAACCTAAGATGTTGATAAAACGTAAAATAACCTACTTAAAAAAACTTCGTTAGTTGCTGTAAACCTTACTGGAAGAAAAATGAATTATATAGGCCTAAATAACATGTATGACATAAAACAGCTTAAATAATGTCGTTTATTTGAAACAGTTATGTAAAATCTCAAGAAACGTACAGCGTGGTGTGTGACTAATGATTTTTCCTTGTCACACGTATGACTAATAACAGTGATATGTTAGAACTTTCCATTTCATTTCCTTTTAAATTCATCATGAATCATGTAACTGAAAAAAAAATGACCTTGTTTCATAGTGCGGTATTTCGTGTATTACTAAAACAAATAATTTGAGCCACATCCTACGCCAAATAGATATCACACGAAGAAGAAAGAAAATAAATAAGAGTTCCATTAATTAAAGCACGGTCAAAATACCGCTGACTTTACATTCACGTCAACCTGCCACTATTTCAGTGGCACTTGTAGTCCTTGAAGAGCTGATATCTGAACTTTTTCCTCGACGTGATATTACACACAAGATAATAATGAAATATGACTCTGGGATTGTGAGACTGTGATGTCAGCACGACTCTGGGTAACTGCAAAGACATTACCGTATAAGACATATTCACAACGGTCATTTATGCTCTTGGCGGGATTTGAAGTCGTTATTGTGACTTTCCTAGTGTGATCAATGTTGCCAATTCAGCAGTTTTCTCGCTAAATCTAGCTTTTTTGGATAACCGTCTCGCGGGTAAAATTATATTATCCCGCTTAACGGGAATATTAGCGGTTTTTAATCTTTGAAGTTTCTGAAATGAAATTCTTATTAGCATTATAAGCGGCTTTCATAATTACATTTAATTCGTTCAGTGTGTGTTCTGTGAAATAATGGATGTGTTAATGTAGTGATAATTCCATATTATATATTATGTTACCGTTAAAACCCGAAATCCGTCAAAACCAGTTTCAACTAGTAAAAACTAGTTTACGAAAATAAAGATAGATAGTGAGTTTTCGTATAATCTAGAATCAATATCAGGTTAGGTTTGGTTTGTTTAGGTTTTTGTTTGGTGAAAGCCTAAAAAAACCTATACAAACCAAACCTAACCTGTCATTGATTCTAGATCTTACGAAAATTCGCTTTCTATCTATCTGTATTTTAAAATTATTTTTTACTAGTTGAAACTGGTTTTGTCGGATTTTGGGTTTTAACGGTAACATATATAGTGCAATAAGAATTTAAATATGTTGTGTCTGTGATAAAAGTGTTCAAAATTGCTTTATAGCGCCACATTGGGCATGAAAAAAGTGTGCAATATTCGTTACATTGGCGGGTGAATGCTCTTTCTTGACTATTATTATTATTATTATTATTAGACTTCGTGGAATTGCCACGAGAATCGTAAAGTTTACTACGCACGCGGTGTAGACTGTATGAGAAGGGGGCGTGCAACGGACGGAGTATGCCTCTGATGTAGACACTGAGCAGTATACTGCGGTTACAATAAAATATGTATCCTGCATTCAAGAAATATAATGAATGATCATTGAAGTAGGAAATGTCTAAACATGTACTTAAATACACAATTATTTTGTAGTGAGATATATTAACTCTTAAAATTTAATGTAAGATACATCATCCTTGAATATGTGCATTGCAGACAAGAGTTACGTACATTTTGAGCGACTGCAAAGTGAACCTCCTCCGATGGTCACTCAAAAAGTTTTATATTGGGAAAATGTACGTTCAACATCAAACGATGTAATAGGCGCATATTTGAAGAACGGAAAGTCACTACTTTTTAGTACACCAACTTCAAACGTCTTGTCGTGACCTGATAGTACATCATTTATAATACGAATTTGTGAATAGGCAGAATTTTTAGCAATAATGTTTCTCAACTTACATTCACTTTTTCTGAAATTAGTGAATTGTTATTTTGTATAACGGTTTGTGATACTTTATACACTATATTAAGGGCTCCTGAGAGTTGTAGATTAGACGATTCTAACAGGGTGATGCTTTTGTACACGATTTTAAAATAAGAATCAATGAACAGAATATCTTCCAATAGCTGTTCTGAAGGCATTGATTTTACAGCTGCAACAGCGGAACTGTCTGTACTTTCCAATGCATCAATTACCTCCATTATTTTTCCGTAATATTCTGCATACTAATTAACAGCATTCAACCACGTTCCCCAACGGGTCAAGACTGGCTGCGGGGATAAGGGTATTCCAGGGGCAATTATTTGGAATAGCAACACTCTCATTGTAGTATGTTTGATTGAATTCTTGTCTGCACTGAACAAATGTTAAGCTTTGACTATTCCAACCACAGTAATGCAAAAACAAGTGCTTACATAGGTATACATTAGCTGTAGCTGCTCTATCTATTTGGACCGGTCACATCTCTTAACATGAACTGCTTATACTACGAGACCGGGCGGCCGCTCACCTCCTCTATACTACCGTACATCGGCAACCTGATTGCATGCTGCGTGTGGTAATTCAACGAAGTCTGATTATTATTATTATTATTATTATTATTATTATTATTATTATTATTGAATAATAAGTATACATTAAAATCTAGAGATATTTACTAGAAAATTGCGGGTTTTCGAAAGTTATCTAGCGGGATTATACGAACAACTGTTGGCAACACTGTTCCCTAGTGTGATAATAGTCATTGTTACACCGCGATCGACAAGATGTTGCATAAAAGTAGGCCTAATTACATGCAAATGATTGGGTATGCGGCTATGCCTGGCAAGCTGTAGTTTTTTATTACTGTATTTTTATTTGTGCCATCTTTGAGGAAAACGCAAAACGAAGAGAGTATTTCTTGGAGTGAAGAAAAGGAGCATAACGAAAGCATTACGAAGGCACGGTTCAGTTTACACGCAGTGTGCATTTCATCCTATGACTGAGCAAATTCGAAAGCGGTATTTAAAGACGCTCTCACGCTAGGAGGAAAACAATGCCATTTTAAATCAATTTAACACAACGCAGAGCGGAGAAGTAATTAAAAACACAAGAACTATTTTTTTAATGTTTCATTTTTGTTGTCTTCGCATGAATTTATGTCACCATAACAGTTCATCCTCCCTGTCTCTTTAGAAATTTTTATGATATTGCTTTAGTGCGAACTTTACCTAAGTTTCATAGCTGATTATTATTATCATCGCAATTGACAATAATAGTAATATGCGTTACAAGAGCGGTATATTGAAGTTTTCATGTTCGAGGAAAAGTTCGAAAAATCGCTTTTTTAATTTCCGGGAATTGAAAGAAAACATACCGCTCGTGTATCGTACATTATTTTGTGCGAAGATCGTTTATTACATACCTGAAAGAGGAATTTCTAATTAGTTTATGAAATCTCCATCTTGGTTTCTGTTCAATGACGGCAAATTTGCGAAACAAAAATATCTATCTTCAACATTGTTGCTTTAAAATGTTTTCTGTGTTTACTATACTCCAGCAGGCCGTGATATACGTCTGTCTTTTTTTTCCCCTGTCTATAAATGCGAACTTAAAATAAACGGCTTCCTTAATGTTACATGCATCACGAATGCAGTAACTTTAGTGGAGTTGTAGAGTTTACTTAATTTTTGCAATAATTAACAGTGCAATTTAGGTGAAATTGCAGTGGTAAGTTTCCAATATATAATTATTACTATATTGAACGTCTCTAAAAATAATATGTTAAAAGCCTAAAGCAGTAAAATCAATATGTCACTTAAGCGGTAAGAAGAGGGAAATTGTTATGTGTGTTAGGTTTGGAATACTGAATGTGGAATTTTAGACTTTCCGCGGATTGGTTTTGTGCGGAAAGCAAGCAAATACGCACGATCTCGCACAAAATTGTTTATTATTATCAGGGAAAGGATTTATATGTAAATACATATTTACTTATAAAGCTAATATAATTTATATTTTGCATTATCTTTATGTTTCACAATGTGTAGGGTTGAAAAATCCTACTTTTATTTTCCATATTTTTCCATATTTTAGAGTTTAGTACATATTTTCGTTAATTTCCATATATTTTCCATATTTCATATAAAACAGTCCATATTATATTAGGTTTAACAATAAAACAAAACAAAATTCCATTAACTTTTAAAAATACATTTCAACAATAGAGATTTAAACACATGTTCAGTAATCCCTTTAACATCAGAGTTATTTGAAAATTAGCAGTCCTATCAACAATGGGAAAGTAAGTTACAAAACTGTATTAATTTAATTTAAAATTTTTAACAGACTTCAGTTGTGCAGCTCAACAGTTAAATGCCAGTCAGAGTACACATAGGTTCAGTTTTGTAAATCATACTATAAAGACGGTAAATATGCCAAAAGTACGTCATTCAGTCAATTTAAAATCAAAACTAACAAGTTACATTTCAGAATTTAAAGAAGATGGTTTATCAACTGACAATAAAATATTATTTTGTAATTTGTGTCAGTGTGCAGTATCATCTACACAAAAGTTCCTGGTGCAACAACACATTACAACTAGTAAACATCAGGCCAACAAACAACTAAATTCCAAGCAGAGACAATTGTTTTTAACACAACCAACAACATCGAATGTAAGATCTGAGTTTAACATCGACCTGTGCCGTTCTCTCATCTCTGCTGATATTCCTCTCTACAAACTAAAGAATAAGGTCTTCAGGGAATTCCTTGAAAAATATACTCAACATACAATCCCGGATGAGTCAACACTTAGGAAGACGTATGCTCCATCCATCTACGATGAGACAATACAGAAGATAAGAGATGAAATTAAAGATAGTTCAATTTGGGTTTCCATTGATGAGACTCCCGACAAAGAAGGTAGACTTGTTGGTAATGTAGTTATCGGTTTGTTAGGTGAACAATATTCTGAACGAATTCTTTTACATTGTGATGTTCTAGAAAAGTGCAATAACAAAACTATAGTTAAACTGTTCAACGAAGCTATGGGTATCCTGTGGCCAAAGGGTATTATGTACGATAATGTGTTATTCTTTATTAGCGATGCTGCCCCTTATATGGTCAAAGCTGGACAAGCATTATCTGTTGTATATCCTAAATTGACTCATTTTACTTGTGTGGCGCATGCATTTCATCGTGTGGCAGAAGTGGTCAGAGACAATTTCCTAAAGTAGATTTGTTGATTTCATCAGTGAAAAAGTATTTCTCAAAGCTCCCAGTAGAGTTAACGTGTTGAAAGAAATGTACCCTGAAATTCCATTGCCACCAAAGCCAATTTTAACTAGATGGGGTACATGGCTAGAAGCAGTTGAATATTATGCCGAACATATAGACTCTATTAACAATGTTCTCCTTGCATTGGACTCTGAAGATGCAGTCTCAATTGATACTGCGAAAACAGTTACCTGTGACATAAGTGTGAAGAATGACTTAGCTCACATTCAGCATACATTTTCATGCATCATAAAAACGCTCAAAAGTCTCCAAAATAGGCACCTTTCACTATCTGAAAGTTTTGAAATTATAAATAGTACTGTGGAACAACTGAATCGTGGTAGAGGTAAAGTTGCAGATGCAGTAAGAGCTAAGGTGGACACTGTACTTTCAAAAACCCTGGATATGAAGAACTACAAAGGTTGTTGCTGTGATGAGTGGTGAATCAACAGTGAAGATTAACTTGGACTTATCCCCAGCAGACATTGTGAAATTGAATTATGTACCAGTTACTTCTTGTGACGTCGAACGCTCTTTTAGTCAGTATAAATCTATCCTCAGAGACAATAGAAGAAGATTCACTTTTCAGCACTTGAAAGAAATGTTTGTAACCTATTGTTATGGTAACAGACAATAAAAATTGTGTTTTGTTGAAACTACATTGGAAGATAAGGTACGTCCATTATATTTTTGTTTAGTTTGATTAAAATGTACCAATATTTAACGTACATAGTCATTTTTTTATAATTTTAAGTCCATATTTAATTCCATATTTTGGTAAAAATCCATATTTAATTCCATATTTTGGTAAAAATAACTACATATATATTTACATATTTCATATATTTTTAGTCCATATAAATCCGTTCCCTGATTATTATTATTTTTATTACTACTCCTCTACTGAAACAAATTTTACATAGAGACTGTAATGGCCCATAATGATGAATTATTATTATTATTATTATTATTATTATTATTATTATTATTATTATTATTATTATTATTATTATTATTATTATTATTGGGGATCCTAAAGAAAATTGGTGTGGATTGGAAAGAGAAAAGGCTGTTCAGTAATCTTTATATTATGAAACGAGTCAAAGTCAGGATAGGAGAAGAAATGTCAGAAGGAAGCGAAATAGGAGAGAAATACGTCAACGATGCTCTTTATCACCTACCCTGTTTAACATCTACCTGAAGGATTTAGTAAAGAACTGTTTTCAGAACATGGGAGGAGTGATAGTAGGAGGAAGAAGAATAAAATGCGTAAGATTTGCCGACAGTCTTTTTTCTGAAGTTTTAAAAGGTTTACCTGATTTTTGGTTTACAAGACCAATATTTTTGTTAAATTATTAAAACCAATGAAAATTATTTTTTTTTCTATTACCATAAGTGGAAATATAAGACATAAACCATATAGAACCTATAAATCGTTGTTAGCAGAAAAAAATGATACCTGTCTGGAGCGTCCCTCAGAGGTAACTTCCTCGTGTTTTTTTTATATACTGTTTCAGCTTCCGTTTCCGCTAGCGCTGAACTCGTGAATGAAGAATTTGCCTTCGAAAAAGTGTTGACATATCCAGTGATAAACTAGCAATGTGGCCTTTGTTAGGGCATCATTCAGCTTCGTTACCCATGGGTCAGTTCCAGTGACGATCAGATGGGTGAGCAATCGTGAGTTATCACTGCTTATCTATCTCTCGTACAGATATAGCTTTTATATGCACTGCACTAGACACTCCCTATCAGATTAGGAAGGAGCAAATATTTATTTTGTAGTGATAAGTTAACTTCGAATGATTACGATAAACGACTAAAATTAGTTTTATCTATGATTTAGAAATTCGTTTCATTTCACTTATAAAAGTCCGGTATAGATCAATAAGAGTACGTAATTTTCCGGTGAGGATTTTTAAACACTGTATTATATAAATTAAAAAAGAGAAAACAATCCACGCCAAGTTTTTCAATTGTGTCCATTGTTTTTTTAATGATTCATTTATATGAAATACAGGTCCACACCTGTGGAGTAACGATTACCTCGTCTGGCCGCGAAACCAGGTGGCCCGGGTTCGATTCCTGGTTGGGGAAAGTTATCTGGTTGAGGTTTCTTCCGGGTTTTTCCCTCAACCCAATATGAGCAAATGCCGGGTAACTTTCGGTGCTGGACCTCGGACTCATTTCACCGGCATTATCACCTTCATCCCATTCAGATGCTAAATAACATCAGATGTTGATAAAGCGTCGTAAAATAATCTAAAATAAACAAAATATATATGAAATACTGTAATATGTATTTAGAAAATGGTAAGTCGGTAAGACATGAAGGCATGGTTGTAATGGGAAATGAAGAAACAAACTTCCTGGAATCACCGCAAAAACTGCTCGAACTCTAAAAATGTTTAAAATGGTTTAATAATATCCATCCTTTATGTGCTATGTAAAAGTATTAGTGAGGTGCGGAAACGGCTTACAATATATCATTTTTAAGCTGTTCAGTTTTATTTATACACTAGCCGTACCCGTGCTCTCCGCTGCACCCGTTAGAAATAAATATAAAGTAATTACATAATTAAAATAGGACATTTGATCCAGGGAACATTCGTGTTTGATAGAAGGATAAATCGTTTAATATGTTACTTAATTTAAATTGCATCCAAATAATTAAAATGCGATCATTTTGGTCCAGAGACCACTCATTGGTGCAATGACAATTCCTTTAACATGTTTCTAATTTTTATTGCATGCAACCATAGTTTAATGAACATTGACATCATTTAGATTTAATGTGTATATTTTATTTTACTTGTTATAGGTTTCCATTGAATTATGGTAATAACTTAATTTTAATCCTTGTTTTCTACGTATTCAGTAAATGGCGCTTGGCCCACTATGGTTGTAAACCCTTCAAATAACTTAAATTATATTATATAATATTACATATTATATTATATTATATTATATTATATTATATTATATCAGAAATTACTGTAATAACATTATAGCATTATGTCCATCTACAGAAACTACACTTTCCAATGGTGAAATAATAATTAATTAGACAAATCGGTTAATTTAGCTTCCGATATTACTTCATACAGAAACATTCTCTGTAGGCTATCTTTCATGGCTTTCGATTGTTGCTGTCCGAGGCCCCTTATAGACGAAGTCATTTGTTTTTTATTTCATTACACGGCCTTAGATGGCAGTTATTTTAATTTTAAAACTCATTTATCTCATTAAATATCAGTCCTATCAAAATGTTTCAAGGAATAAAACTTATCGCAAATTATTTTTAAAGAAACTTTTGTTATGTAACATTTTTCACAAAAATCAATAATAAGCGAGATATTTCGATTTATTTAATTCAGGCTCCTTATAACCCCCCCCTTTTAAATAAAGTATTTTGAATGCCATATAGCCTAAAATCTAAGTTACAACGAACTTAATTTATATTCCAATTTTCATCGAAATCCGTTGAGCCATTATCGCGTAAAAAGGTAACAAACATACAGACAGAAAGACAGACAGACATACAAAGAAAAATTTCAAAAAAGCGATTTTCGGTTTCAAGGTGGTTAATTATATATGTTAGGACCAATTATTTTTGGAAAATCGAAAATTACCAGAAAAATTTCGGCTACAGATTTATTATTAGTATAGATTACGCCTAACATTCAGCTCGAAAATTTTTTTCGCGAAAGAAAAAAGCACAAAATTATGAAAAACCTTAGTAATTGGAATTGAAGAGGCAGTCTGTTAAAAAAAAAAGCAAACTACTTTTAAAGAGGTGATTGTGAATTATTTTAAACTGAGAGATTATACAGATTCGATGAGAAAACTACATAACAGGCGTAATAATGATAATGATCAGATTATGTAAATTTAAATATCTCGGTAGATTTTCTATAATAAAAGTTAACAAGATCTGCTGGTAACCGAATACAAGTTTTCTTCTGAAAAGCGAGAAGTTTTTGAAAATAATGGCTTTAAAGAGGCACGATTAGTGAAATTAACAGAGTGGTCAAATCTTCCAATATAAATTAAATGATATACAGTATGTATATATTGATTCTTTGGTACGACCGAAAAGTCTAACAACAGGTTTAATTAAAAAAAAAAAGAATTAAAAAGAACAACTCTGGCAACGCCGGGTGCTTTCAGCTAGTTATTTATAATATAGGACGTCAAACTGACAACGGATAGACAATAAAAATTGTGCCCCTGTCGAGATATTAAATAAGGAACTGTTTGTTACTAGAATATTCTAAAACGGATACTACCCAACGTTAATTATCTGTTATTTAATCACTTTTTTGTTCTTGTGGTTTAATCTAACTTGGTAATTGAATGGGGTCCATTTAAAAGTTATTCTGGAATGTGTCTTCCTTCACACCATTGTTCAATGCAGGATGAGTAAGAGAATTTCCGTGAAGAAAGTCGAATGAGAAAGTCACTGTCCACGGTTAGCAGATCGCAGCGATGCTTTCCATTGTCACCTGCCAATCTAGTTACATGGCATGCACCTTACGTTGATGGTCGGAAATACGTAACAATATTAAGTTTAGTTAACAACTACTATTCCACCATACAACAAATTCTCTGCTTTACAAGCAGATTTCTCAGCAGAATAATTTCTCACGGGATCACAGGAGCTCGTGAAGGACAGATAGAAAACAGTTGAAAATAAGACGAGCACAATAGACTCCAACGTATTCTGGGCTTGATTCAGGACTGGTCGCCTAAATAAAAAAAAAAAAAAAAGAAATCCCCGTAACTTTAGTTTCACTCTAGAAAAGAGTACAGAAGGAGACCTGTAAGATTTTGAAATATAACCACTACGAGCAAGTTTTGTTCATATACTATCGCCGTTATTGGTCGAGGAAAGAACTCAAATACCATAAAAAAACATAATAGGAAAAAATAATTTTCATTAGTTTTAATCATTTAACAATAGTAATATGCGTTACTAGAGCGGTATGTTGAAGTTTTCATGTTCGAGGAAAAGACTGAAAAAGCGAAACGTAGTTGAGCTTTTTTAATTTCCGAGAATTGAAAGAAAACATACCGCTCGTGTATCGTACATTATTTTATGCGAAGATCGTTTATTACATACCTGAAAGAGGAATTTCTGATTAGTTGCAATGAAATCTCCATCTTGGTTTCTGTTCAATGACGGCAAATTTGCAAAACAAAAATATTTATCTTCAACATTGTTGCTTTAAAATGTTTTGTGAGAGATCGTGCGTATTTGCTTGTTTTCCGCACAGAACCAATACGCGGTAAGTGTGAAATACCGCATTCAGTATTCCCAACGTAACACACCTAACAATTTCCCTCTTCTTACCGCTTAAGCGCGACATTCATTTTACTGCTTTAGGCTTTTAACATATTATTTTTAGAGACGTTTAACATAGTAATAATTATAAATTGAAACTTACCATGCAACTTCACCTAAATTGCAATGTTAATTATTGTTTTTAAATATTTGCAAAAATTAAGTAAAGTCTACACTCCACGAAACTTATCGCATTCCTGATACAAGTAACATTAAGGAAGCCGTGAAAAAATCAACAAGATTCCAGATGCCGATGTTATTACTGCAATATGTTATATAAATAATATTGTTAAAATATTAAAATGAAAAATAAATCATTACATAACCTTAGCGTTTGTTTTAAGTTCGCATTTATAGACTGGGGGAAAAAAGACAGACGTATATCACGGCCTGCTGGAGTATAGTAAACACAGAAAACATTTTACAGGAACAATGTTGAAGAAAGATATTTTGGTGTTCCGAAGTTGGCGTCATTAAACAGAAACCAACATGGAGATTTCATTGCAACTAATTAGAAATTCGTCTTTCAGGTATGTAATAAACGATCTTCGCACAAAATAATGTACGATACACTAGCGGTATATTTGTTTTCATGTTCTCGGAAATTAAAAAGCTCAACTACGTTTCGCTTTTTCAACCTTTTCCTCGAACATGAAAACGTCAACATACCGCTCTTGTAACGTATATTACTATTCTGTGTTTACTATACTCCAGCAGGCCGTGATATGTCTATCTTTTTCCCCCAGTCTATGACGAGTCTGGAATCTTGTTGATTTTTTCACGGCTTCCTTAATGTTACTTGCATCACGAATGCAGTAACTTTAGTGGACTTGTAGAGTTTACTTAATGTTTGCAAATATTTAAAAACAATAATTAACAGTGCAATTTAGGTGAAATTGCAGTGGTTAGTTTCCAATTTATAATTATTACTATATTGAACGTCTCTAAAAATAATATGTTAAAAGCCTAAAGCAGTAAAATCAATTTGTCACTTAAGCGGTAAGAAGAGGGAAATTGTTATGTGTGTTAGGTTGGGAATACTGAATGTAGAATTTTAGGCTTTCCATGAATTTGTTTTGTGCGGAAACCATGCAAATACGCACGATCTCGCACAAAATGTATTGTTACATAATATTATCATGTCATTACAGGGTACACAGAGAAATAAAAAAGGTTATAAGACCTTTGAACAAAACTGAATTGAATTTCGGAAGAAAGCACTACGACCTAGATTATCTTTTGCGCTAACCCTGGAGCTAGAATCATTCCCAACGCACATCAGCTGACTACACTAAGGTTCGCTGCATATGCAGATTTCGAGCAGGAAACCCCTCTCATCCCTAGGCAGCCGGCGTTCGGGAATGCTATGGAATGATGACGAAATTGAGAAATTGTTGATGAAACATTGCTGTAGAAGGCTAATATCGAGAAACAGGATAATCCCGAGAAAAACCCCAACTGCAACCTCGTCAGCCATGTGTCACTATGGATTTTTCATTTGAATCATTCCAGGCCAGACCGGGACTCAAACCCGAACCGCCTGTGTGACAGGCTGAAGATCTGACTGAAAACACAGGCTAGACCAGGAATCGAACCCGAACCTCCTGCGTGAGAGCCGAAAGTCCTACCACTTTCTACCCTGGTACATTTGTGCATTGTACTAAAGAGTTCAAATTAATTATGTAAAAGTTGGTGCCTATGATCTTTTATCATTACTTACTTACAAATGGCTTTTAAGGAACTCGAAGGTTCATTGCCGCCCTCACATAAGCCCGCCATTGGTCCCTATCCTGTGCAAGATTAATCCACTCTCTACCATCATATCCCACCTCCCTCAAATCCATTTTAATATTATCCTCCCATCTACATCTCGGTCTCCCCAAAGGTGTTTTTCCCTCCGGCCTCCCAACTAACACTCCATATGCATTTCTGGATTCGCCCATACGTGCTACATGCCCTGCCCATCTCAAACGTCTGGATTTAATCTTCCTAGTTATGTCAGGTGAAGACTACAATGCGTGAAGTTCTGCGGATGTTTTATCATTGCAGTTAGCGAATAGCCTACTTTGTATGAGACTGTAGATCTACGGAATTATTACATCCCAATAAACATTGCCTTTTGGACTTTAACTTCGGTTTTATGGAGAGACAGAAAAAACTGGGGAAGTAACATATTAAATTTCATAGGCTATTAGCGGGTTTCATCCAGACGGGGGAAAAAAATTAGATGTAAGTTGTTGGAATAAATATTACAAGATAATGATTTACATGGAATCCGATGGAAGTAACCTTTATATAGTATGTGGTATAAAATTAGAGAGGAAAGCCCAGCGGAGAAAGAGTTTAACACAAGAAAGTCTCATCATACATATTCCGAAGAGAAAGAATTATTAGTGGAAGCCCAGAACGAAGATGGTAGATGAGTTTTAAATGTTGAAACTCTACTACTAAGATTTATTTCAAATCATCCGTCCTCAAGTGAGGTTGACCACTGGGATCCGGAATTAACAAACATAAAAGATAAAGGGAAATGAAACGAGCAAAATAATGATTCGATTTGTACATTAAAACAAAAATTTATGTGTTTACATATAGATGATAGTGTAGAATTTGAAGGGAGGCCTTCAGAATTTCCATTACGATCTTCTGAACCTCCTAAAAGGGAATTTGAAAGGATTTAAGGGGAATTGGACGTTATCGCATGCAAAGTAATGGTAAAAATAGCTTATCTTCAAGCCGTCATAAATGTAATACTATTTATCACAGCTATTTCATTTTTTTAGTGATATATGTATACACATTAAACTTTAAAATGAAAAAAGAATGGTTAATCTAGTGTAAATCTTACCCTTAAATTAATTTTTTAATTTAAACATATGTTTTATATAAATTCACTACATACCTGTGATTAGGTATACTCTATTCACTTATCATAGAACACATTGAATTAAAATTTTGGCCACTTACTGCTAACAGATACTAAAACATACCCTACTAAAATTATTAAAATATCTGTAATATTATGGGCATAGGGCTTATACTAATCTTCAATTTTTTAAATTTATTGACGGTGATGATTACTATAAGCCGTATGCCCATAATATTACAGATATATGAATAATTTTAGTAGGGTATGTTTTAGTATCTATTAGCAGTAAGTGGTGAAATTTTCAATTCAATATGTGTTATAATAAGTGAATAGAGTGTACCTAATCACAGACATGTAGTGAATTTATATAAAAAAACTGTGCTTAATTAAAAAAATAATTTAAGGATATAGATTTACTCTAGAGTCACCATTCTTTTTCATTTTAAAGCTTAATATGTATACACACATAGCTAACAAAAATGAAAGACCTCTGATAAATAGTAGACTATTATATTTATGACTGCTAGAAGATGGGCTATTTTTACCATTATTTTGCATGCGATAATAACCAACTCCCCTTAAATGTAATTCTCCACCTTAATTTAAAAGCAAATTATGTACAATATTTTTATAATGATTAGGCCTGACAGTACGGGAGTAGGTCGCAGGTAACTGAACAAGGCTTGGTAATGGCCGCACTTCACTGTTTTCGTCTGAGTTTAACGTGAACATAACTGTAATCTCATGGAGAATAATAAGACCATTTCCGCCAAGAAATTGCTGTAACCCATACTATGACAAAGGGAGTAGGCCTACCCATATAATCTTGGTTGCAGTATATTGCTTTTCACAGACACTCCTTTCTTCGTATACCAGAGAATAGCGTTCTACCACAGCGTGGCAGAGATATGTGATCTTGCGGCTAGACTAGGCAGTAGACGCAGGTGAATGGACTTGGTAGATCGGTTGGAAAAATAACAACAAACAGTGCTATGTAAATAATTATCACTTCCTGATAATTATAGCCTATTTTACGCAGTATTTTGTTTCCAAGGACAAATGTATTTATAGGGAAACTGAATTGTCATGTCGACAGAGTGACAGAGTGGAAAAGCCCGGGTTCAGTGGCGGATTGAAACTGGATTTTTCATCTCGCTATAACTTTCAAAACGGTTCCAGAATTCACTCTGCCTTTTATAAAATTGACCACCACCCCATTTCATAATGAAGTTGAAATGTGTTCCCCTCTTCTGGAGTATGCATTAGCAACAGAGTCAATTATTTTACAATTCATTTTGTCTTCAGATAAATCTAATATAATATAATGGAAATTTTAAGTTCAATCTTATGATTTATCTATTTTGCAAATGTTTATTTGCTACAACATTGTATATAGAATATTAACGTTTTCGCCTTTTCGGCATCATCAGATATGTTAAGAGACACGTAATCTAAACCTTGAACAAATTTAACAAATGTACATTGTAATATGCATGACAAATATATTTTAATGAGTTTTATGTAGTATGTCTATAAGTAAAAAGGGTTATGTTGAAAAATTTATGTAGAAAAATTTCGGAGATATAAATTTGGAAGGTCGATATGATTGCAGATACATATAACTCATGTTACAAAACACATATCACCCATTCTAAAACCTACAAGCATATGTTTCTACCAATACAATGATGTTTACTACTATTTGAATGCAGTACTTATATACGCAATTAATAAGTAAGTTTTTAACAGGATACGATCATTCACCTTAAAATTTATTGCTCAGCCAATCCATTTGTAACGGATTCTACATGTTCACACCTTAAATCCCTTTTCTTCTAAAAAATAATTCAGTTTTAAGAAATATTTTATAATTTTCTGATTATATGGAAGCCAAACATTCATTCTGAAAAATTTTGTTTTACAGTTCTTAGTTATAAAGGAGACTGACTGTTTTTAGCTGCTGTAACGGATGCTACCGCCTCTCTGTTAAATTCATGACTTACCATTATTCTCACTGAAAGTTCAGGTTCTAGGATGAGGTTAACAAATTCATCTCTTTCTTGTTTATATATGAAGAATTGCACTTCATTTCTTTACAAGAATTTTTTAGAAATGATAAAAAGGTAATTTATTAATGAATTTTATACAGTGTAACGGATTCTACATTCAATTGTAACGGATTCTACAAGTCACTTAGATATGTAGCTATGGATCTTTCATGAAGTATAAGATAGTAAAAATTAATTTTTGAAGTGTAGTAATTTAATATTTACTATTTGAAATTAAAGAAATGAACTCTGACAATAAATTAAATTATAAAGTGTAAAGGAAAAATGTATAGGAAAACAATGTAATACTGTAGGTTAGATATAGCATACACTAAAAAGAGTTTTATTTTTGTGTACAAAGAATTATTAGCTGTTTTTAGTCTCATTAATACTTTCAAGGTTACTTCTCATTATAAGATTAACATCGTTGTGAAACTCTTACATTTAAGCTGTACTGTTGAGTCTTGAAACCAAATGTTGGGAATATTTCTACAATTTCTCCGAAAAAAATGTACTTATCACTTAAATTTATTATAAACTTATACCATACACTAAAAATAGCTTTAATTTATATTTACAGTCTCATTAATATTTACAAGTTTATTTCTCATTAACATTAACGTCTTTGTGAAACTCGTACATTACTCTATGTCCTTGAGTCTTGAAATCAGGAGTTGGCAATATCTCACCACATGATATCACTTCCTCATTTGGGAGCCATGCACAGCATGCCCTGTTCTTTGAAGGACTCAGTGGTAGGCCTGAGTACATTTTGTATTTTTTTACAGCTTTTATTAAAGTGCTGGTACATTGCTAAGACCCAAAAGCCTTTTCTGGTTTTGACCCATCTATTGTCTTAGTTTCTTCTGCTTTCTTTTTCTATATTTCCTCATTGATTCTCTCTTTGCCCGTTTTAGCATATCATCCAATATTCTATCTGACTGACGCCTTACCTTTAATTGGTCCCTTTTACTTTAATCCCCTAATGACAATAAAGTGGTGAATATTAGGACTTTTACTGTGGATATTTCATTCCCTATTAAAAATGTTTGATTAATAAATGAAATTTGATGTGATCTAACGATTGTAATGATTGTTAAAGTTAGTATTGAATGGATTAGAAAGTAAATGAATAATATTTTTTTCTCCAATATTTATAGCTACTAATATTCACCCTACATGATTAATTGAAGAATATGTCAAAATTTTTCGGATTGAAATTTGGTTTAATCCACCAATATTTCTATCTCGATCTTTCTTCAAATATTCAGTCCATTTTTTTATCTTCTTTCTTCTTAGCCCTAAATTTCAGCTTAGCCATATGATTATTGTATTTACTGTGATCTGCCATGATTCTGTAGAAAATTAGGCCTAAAATCGTAAAAAAAAAGAAAACAGGTTTGTCATGTAGAATCCGTTACAGTCCATTATGTTTTTAATTCACTTTAGAAATGCAAAAATGTATGTAAAGGCAATGTTGGAACTGTATAATTACTTTCATTAGCTGTGGTTTTGTTTCTAATAATACTTACAATGTTATAGTAAAAAAAGACAATTTTCATGTAACGGATGCTACATTGGTTAACTGAATTTCAAATAAGATTTAAATATAATTTGGTACATACCTAGAAAATGTAACAATCAGTTCAAGAAACTACAATCTTTATGCCATGCTTTAAAACAAAAATGGCTGATATCAGCTGATAAGATTGAATGCTATAGGCTGGCCAACCCACATATTTTGGAATCAGTGTTGGGTACATGAAAAGTACCTACAAGAAAGATGCCTAAAACTTTTTTACCTCTATAAAATTGAGGAAATCAAGGTGGAACCTTACAATTTAATGTGTTTTAAACTATTTGTAGTATGAAATAATACTTCTTTCTAAATTTTATATTTTTAACTACAATTCCCACTTTTCGTGGAATGACTGTGCTATATATTTCTTAGATAAAGCATTGAAACATGCATTTTACAGATTCAAGATTGATGAATGAAGAACAGCCAAAGTATTGCTAAACAACTACTAAGGATCAATTGTAACAGCATGGCAATATACGACACATAAGACTTTATCAAATTTTATAATTATTTATTATTAATTTTAATAATCATCTATCAGTGATTTTATAAATTGTCTTTTAAATATATTGATATTACATCACCATTCTACTCTTAATTAATAAAATTCAACAATTAAGTCTTTTCCACCATATTAATTATTGCTGACATTCGTATTTTGTTAATTTAATGCAAGATATAATATAATGTGCTTGTCATTTTAATCATTTCATGTGTGTTTTGTAACATGAGTTATATGTATCTGCAATCTTATCGATCTTCCAAATTTATATCTCCGAAATTTTTCTACATAACCCTTTTTACTTATAGACATAGTACATAAAACTCACGAAAATATATTTGTCATGCATATTACAATGTACATTTGTTAAATTTGTTCAAGGTTTAGATTACGTGTCTCTTAACATATCTGATGATGCCGAAAAGGCGAAAACGTTAATATTCTATATACAATGTTGTAGCAAATAAACATTTGCAAAGTAGATAAATGATATAGATTGAAATTAACATTTTCATTATATTAGAGTCAATTATGATTTATCTACGTGTACGTAAATTGTATATACTTTAGCTATTTGGGGATTATACTGTTTAGTTATGACAATATGTCATGAATAGCGGAATTTAGGCAAAAGCCTATTTTTTTCTTGATATATACAAGTTTGAGATTTAATATTTACATTTTTCATGGAAATATAGGTATAAATAAAGGGGTTTTGTAGTACCTAAAATGCCTATTTCGACGTTAGTGCCTATTTTTAAGTTTTTTTTTTTAATTTTTGCATCTTTTTCGTAACTTCACCGTTTTTCTTAACATCCTGTACCGTTTACATTCCAAGACGGATAACAACTCCTTCCTAGCAGTGAACGACAGAATAGAGAAGTATCTCCGGGCCACTCCTTCTCATTCTTACAATCTTTCAATATTAACATTCCAACTTTCAGTCGGCCTGGGTAGCGTAGTCGGTATAGCGCTGACCTGTGCTCGAGATTGCGGGTTCGATCCCGACCCAGGTCAATGGGATTTAAGTTTGCTTAAATTCGACAGGCTCATGTCAGTAGATAGATTTACTGACATGTAAAAGAACTCCTGCGAGACATTATTATTATTATTATTATTATTATTATTATTATTATTATTATTATTATTATTATTATTATTATTATTGTTATTATATCCTCCTCTGTCTGTCAGCAATTTAACACAAACTCGCTGGGTTGTACCCGAATAAGCATTCTCTTACATTCCAGACAGATAACAACCCCTTCCTTTTTCTCACCATTTGTAAGTACAGCGGTGAGCGACACAATAGCCACAATAGGTGCTGATCATCTACTGTGAAGCAAACTATGGAAATGTGATTGGTGAATGAAAAACACCAACTTAAAGACAGAATATCTGCATTTTGTGTATGCATGTGTACCCTTGTAAAATGTGAAATGTGTGGGTTTGTTTTAATCCTTGAATTTTGCATTAAATAAATGTTGAATCTTATATCAGTGACATTCTTGAACAAAAAAAAAGCCTATTTTTTATTTTATAGAGCCTAAATAAAGGAGTTTAAGGGCCTATTTTAGGCGCCTAAAATGCCACCTTTTAGGGCCTAAAAGTCCGCTCTCTAGTCATGAATGAGTAAAAAAAAAAAAGCCTGTGAAAGATACGACACTCTCTTTCATGTTTGTTAACAGTGTCGGAAAGAAAATGGTGTCATAGATTAATTTACACCTTAAACACGTGATAGATGTACGCAACGTCGAAATTCTAAACAAAGGATCATGTTTTGAAACTACTTACGAGTCACGCTTGTGGATTTCAATCCTGTCCCGAGTTTGGATGCTTGTTCGGTGTTAGCGCTATGCCCTGTTTTTATTTTGTGTGGCTGGCGTTGTGTTTTGACTCCATGTTATGGGAGTTCAGCGACATGTATGTACGTAATGTGTCAGGTTGAAAATTGTCTTGGTGATTAAGGTAAAATTACATAGCGGTAAAGAAGAAAAAAGAATAAGAAGGAAAGAGATTATAATGAAAGAAAAAAAGATTGAAGGGGAAAAGTGAAAAAGACTGGATTAATGAAGAAAAAAGATAAGAAAGTGATAGGCCGAAGAGAAGAAGAAAACTACTGATAGAAGTTAATATAAGAACATTTTTATCACTCTCAGTAACATATGAAGAGTTCGCGGGAAAAACGATGAATGTCACAGTTTTGTTAAGGTTGATGTCATTATCTAATTCAATGGATCACTACGAAATTTAATGTTGTTCTTATGAAAAATGGTAAAAAGGAGAATTATCACCACGAATACAGTAATCCTTTCCTTTATTTTCTATAGAAACAGCACTGCATCTTGCAGTTATAGACTCAATTAGATCATTATCTAATCCTTAACAGAAATGTGACATTCATCGTTTTTCCCGCGAACTCTTCATATTATAATTTTAATTTCATTATTGTAAATTCACATTAAAATACGATTATGTTGCAATTTCAAATTATAGTAATTAGTATAAGGTACGTTGTAGAAAACGTAGCCTACATATTTTATTAAAGTGGACACACGAACATTTAAATTGTCCACAAATGAATATCAAAATATTATTTAACTGTAAGAAACATAAAATCTTACCTCAAACAACGTACATACGAACCATTAACAGGATTCACTTATCTTTCGTTCGTGTGCTGCAATAATTTTTTTTGTTTTGCGCATGACCTACAAGAAGCTTCACAACAATTAGCAGTGATGTAGTTGGAAAGCAAAAACAAATGAAGATAGCCCATAACAAAGGAAATAACAGTCGTCACGCGAAGGTCCTGCCATAGTCTTGCTGTGCTTTAGTAGCTGTTGACTTATCAACAGTAATCTCACTAGAGGTTTTGATTTGATCGATAAATCTGCGGGTGGAACACGAGCAGATTTATCTAGAGAAAATCAAAACTCGAGTGGGATTTAATTGACTATTACACGATTAGAAGAAAGTATATAAAGACTAGAAGAAATAAAGTACCGTACTCTAATACAATAAAATATTAATTGACTTACTGAAATTCTATTTCACTAATGTTAACTTCACCAAAATGTTTGAACGGAGCCGCCATTTTCAGTCGACTATCTACGCGAGAAACAAATTACGATTGCAAAGCTTGTTTTATAGAACCGTAAAGAATTTGCAGTTTGAAATGTTGGCAAACAAAGAAACAAATGCTAGGGTAGTGAAAAAAATAAACAAATGCTAGAGAAGCGATAAGATTGTGCGATAAGCACCCATAATTGGTTGAAAGACATCCTTTCGTACCATTTTATTGCTCAAAAGTAGTCAACAAAATGACCTCGGCTGGATGGTGGGAGATTTATGATGGACAGAGCAACTGTAAAAGGGAGGCTTTCTCCGAGCATTTAGGTTTCATTTGTCATTTGAATTCCTCTTCCTTCTCCTCCTCCTCTTCCATCACCACTATTGCCACTGTCAGTCGCAGTCTCTTTATTGGAAGCAATAGTGGTTTATTTAAATAAGGTTTAAATATAACTTTTCCATTGCCAATTAATTAAATTACAGAACAAGCAAGTGGATTTGGTCATTTGTAATGGGCACGGGTAGAATAATTTTTTTTCTCCTCACCGTCTTCACCTGGAGATGAAGATAATTCAGATCATCGAAACGTCTTATTTCCTGTTTTTTTTTTTTTTTTTTAATCAGACACGTAAAATGTCCAGTTTAATCTATCTTGCTTTTGGATGCCCTAATGAACGGTCCACCTAAATTCATATTTCACTATGCTTGTGTAGCAGTAATAAAATTTATTTTGACTACCATTCTGAATGATTTTTTAAAAATAATTTCTGTATTGGGTATTTTTACTTAAATTGTAATATTTTATTCAGATTCAGCATCTAACTTTTCGTTCTGCAAAGGAATTTTTTAATGTTACATTTGTTCGGATCATATTTCTTCACATTTTAAATGACAAAACTAAAATTATTTCAATAATTTATTATCATAATACACTGTTCTCTTGAATTGACTGAGCATATTGGGAATTAAATCAATCACTTTCCCAAAACACGTTCATATAAAACAATTTCTATCTTGAAAACAAAGCAAAAACGAACAAAATTGTGTTAAACTTTTTTGTTTGAAATGTCTCTAAGAGTATCCCCTTAAAATTGACGTTACTTAGGTGGACAATCCTATCTAATTATTTAAGAACTACTATTTTGAAGGACAGTATCATGACTGTTAAACAAGTGCAGTTGTGTTCTGCGCTGCATTTATTTCAGTTCGATGTTCACGAGCATGGGAACTAAGTCATCTCTGACATTTCAGGCCGCCCTGGAACATCAGTGCCATGCACGCAGGATGGTCGAGTATTTTTAACCTGCTTCATGCTTCAAAAGTTCCAGAAAAAAATATATATCAGATTGAAGGAATAATCGAGTGGAAATGCTTGATCTCTTTTTCCTTGAGGTAGAAAATAAACAAGATGTAGAGAACTAGTTTGATCCCGAGGCAAGGAGTTCTCGTCACAACCTGTTTGCGACGAAAAAAGAAAATTGTTTGCGTGACTTTTGGTACGATCGATAAAAGAGAATATTCTCTACACTGTGTCTGCCAGAGATGCAACATGCTCGTAACACTGAATGTGTGTTCTGGTACCATAGTGAGGATCACGTAACAGCAGTTCCTAAAAGGCTAATTTAGCCGTCTCTTCAGTGTTGCCAACTAGATATCACCAAAGAGGGTAAAATCACAATGCCATGTACTATAATAATAATAATAATAATAATAATAATAATAATAATAATAATAATAATAATAATAAAGGTAATATTCTGTGTAGGAATGATTCGACAGTCATGAAAACATGTATCTTTTGTATGAAAGCCGCTAATTGGAAATCGAATTGGCTGAAGGGGCTGGAACGAGAAATAAACAGATTAGGTCTAAATTGGCTATGGAGAGAACTAGGGTCTATAACACGAAAACTATTGGAAGAATAGTAAAAGAGAGGGAAAACGAAATTTCGAGACAAGATATTTTTAGTAATATTAAAGACCTAGGATCACTGAAATACTATACGGAGGTTAAGCAGTTTTGGGAACAAGAAGGGAAATTCAAGGGAAGAGAGAACAGGAATGGCATGGTGGAGATTAGGTATCTGGAGACTAAAGAATAGGAGAGGGAACGTAGAGAAGGATAAATGTCCTTTGTGTGGACTAGCTGAAGACGCAATGCATATTGCGCTAAAGTGCCAGGCAACGAATGATTTGAGACACAGTTGGGTAGATAAAAATTTCTAGAAATAAACGCTATAGTAGCTTATAAAAAAATGAATGGTCACCTAAACGCAAGCAATCTGCATAAATGAGGAACATTTCTGTTTAGAGTTAAAATTAGACGGGAAGAGAAAGTCAAAGCTCTAACGGAGATGGAATTATAAATGTTGAGTAGTCACACGATAAGAAACTACGGAGAGTAGTCAATGAAGTTAACAGAATAATTCTTAAGAGATTGAGTATAAAATGAAAAAGCTAAGGTAGGATTTTAAATACAAGAGCTATACTTATTATTAGTTGTGTATTATTATTATTATTATTATTAATATTATTATTATTATTACTATTATTATTATTACTTACTTACTTGGCTTTTAAGGAACCCGAAGGTTCATTGCCGCCCTCACATAAGCCCGCCATTGGTCCCTATCATGAGCAAGATCAATCCAGTCTCTACCATCATATCCCACCTCCCTCAAATCCATTTTAATATTATTTTCCCATCTACGACTCGGCCTCCCCAAAGATCTTTTTCCCTCCGGCCTCCCAACTAACACTCTATATGCATTTCTGGATTCGCCCATACGTGCTACATGGCCTTCCCATCTCAAACGTCTGGATTTAATGTTCCTAATTATGTCAGGTGAAGAATACAATGCGTGCAGTCCTTTGTTGTGTAACTTTCTCCATTCTCCTGTAACGTCATCCCTCTTAGCCCCAAATATTTTCCTAAGCACCTTATTCTCAAATACCCTTAACCTATGTTCCTCTCTCAAAGTGAGAGTCCAAGTTTCACAACCATACAGAACAACCGGTAATATAACTGTTTTATAAACTCTAACTTTCAGATTCTTTGATAACAGACTAGATGACAAATGCTTCTCAGCCGAATAATAACAGGCATTTCCCATATTTGTTCTGTGTTTAATTTCCTCCCGAGTGTCATTTATATCTGTTACTGTTACGCCCAGGTATTTGAATTAATTAGTAAATTAATATGATGTAATATTAAAATGTATTTTGTCTGACAACATGAAATTCATTGTTTTGACTGAACAGTTTGCGATTCACAAGACCTAACCTAAAAATGTATTTTGTTTGATAACGTGAAATGATTAGTACAAACACCGCAAACAGAATGCCACTTTGAAATGTAGCTTAAGAATACTTACTGCTAATAATTTTGCTATTCTAGTTACAATTTCTGTCTCCGTGCGCATAATTCCTTCTTCATTACCTTCTTTCTTCAGTTCATTATACATATGAACTACAGATTCCTGAAGCTTACTCTGAATGGCACACACTTTTTTCTTGGAGAGTCACTGACATGCTATTTCCCCTCTTTGACATTATTGTAATAACAATCTAAACACGAAAGAAATTAATTAAAATGTGAAATGACATTTCTATCGATTACCCAAGTGCATTTATCACATTGTGTGCTGTATCCTACCCATTATCTCCCGGTTTAGTTGCCCCATGAGTGATGCCTTATTGGTGTCGCGTATGAGGTTCCAGCCTGTCTTCGGACAGTTGGCTAAACAGTTGAAGAAATATGTAATGTCATTATTTCCCGAAGATAAAACGAAATACTGTACAGGAACAATATGTCGACTGGTGTAATCCCGGAATTGACGCAAGCTGGATGGTAGCCAGCCAGGTACCAGCGGAAGGACTTAGTAATACGAAAGTAAGACTAGGAAATTGCATTGCGGGATACAGAGACAAGGACAACGGCCATAGCAGGCTCAAGGCTACTGAAAGCAATTCTTCGCAATAATTCTGTACATTGTATCCATATTCAATGCCAAGTTTTGCTGATTAGTTAATAAAATGAAATTCTTTCTGTAATATTTTATATTATCTTAAAAATGACGCTGAATGCTGAAATATACGACAATTTGTTCGCATATGTCAATATACATTGAAAGTATTGAGTGAAAATAATTGTTTTTATAATATTTATTTAGTTACGGCAAAGAAGTAAAATTACAGTTACATTTTATGTATTAAGGACCGATTTCACCAAACATATTTAACTTCAATTGTTATTTAAAGTCTTTTTATGCTCGACCATGCCGAAATGTAGTAATTATACATCTGGTAGCAGACCGTTAATGCATGTCATTAAAGTACACCTACTCAGGTCTTTCAGCCAATGACGACTCAGGTTACAACTGTTCAGCCAATGACAGGTCAGCTTTCTACCGTTATAAAACCGCAAGTATCGATTATTCTCGGATATGCAATCGAAAGAGAATTAGCGAAAAGTCACGGAGGCTGGAAATCCAATACTGTCGCAGAAGGTTATGTTCTTTTACTATAATAATTAGCGTTAATTGTAAATAATATTCAAATAAATTCAATTTGTCATCTCGTTTTTCAATGTATAATTTAATTTCAATGTTATCTCTGTAGGTTCTTATGGCCTAGCAAGGTCAATGTGAACATCTGTACCTCGGAAAAAAATCAGTACTTTCGCGTCTGCCAACATCTCACAACATACGGGACATTGGTCAAGGTCAGATACAAATAAAATTAATAATATCAAGTTAGAAATATGGTCGAGCATAAAAAGTCGTATGAAACTCGCCTATAATGGTAATTAAGAAGCTCGTATGAAAATTATGAAACTCGCTTGCGCTCGTTTCATAAATATCCATACTCGCTTCTTAATTACCTTCATTATAGGCTCGTTGCATAATGTACTATTAATTGACACTTAAAGGAATAATGCATTTCACCAACAGAAATTGGGCTTTAAGCTCTCATTAAACTGCATTTAAGTTAATTGGTCAGTATTTGGCCATTTATATAATTAATCCTGCATTAACGACAACAAGTTTCATCATGGCGAGGACAAAGATGGACTTGATATTTGAAGATGATGATTTCTTAC
Organism: Periplaneta americana; assembly: GCA_025594305.2. NCBI lineage: Eukaryota > Metazoa > Arthropoda > Insecta > Blattodea > Blattidae > Periplaneta > Periplaneta americana. The sequence goes on from JAJSOF020000005.1 coordinate 5,326,956, forward strand.
CAAGATGGACCAGGATAATTTCCGAAAAGGAAGATTATTTTAATATAGAGGACGAAAAATATTTGCTTTAGGCTAAACAAAACATAAGCATTGTATATTTTGAACAGTACAGAAGGTGATTTAGAATTTCCAACTGATAGTTAAGTACTTCATAATATTATTTAAATGATATATTTATTGAAGAAACGTTTGATCAATCTTCGATACCTAAAATAGGCAGTTAGAGTAATATGAATAACAACATTATCATGTAGGCCTAATATTACATTTGAAAGCATTGGAATAGCGTAAATCCATGAAGTCTTTCCATTTAGCTTGTTGCATGATATTTCCTTGCATCTACTTTCATATTATCCCGTTTTGTCTTCAACATCGCTGAATATATTGGGATGAGATTTTCATGCATTGAAATCTAGCCTATTTCTACTTATTTCCAACGTTTCTTCTTTTCTTCTAAAGTCTATCCATACGTCTTTTTGTTTTCGATTATTTTAATGTTTTGAGGTTACCTCGTGTTTATGACGACACTTTATTGTCGTAATATAACAAATGAACGCACTATGAAGGTCACTGCTTACATTAACAAGGCACATGGCCTTCGGAATTACGATTTTACTATGATTCCGAAGGCCGTGATGACTGAACTAAGAATTAAATTAATTTACTTTATTTTAAATGTGTATTAGTTTGATGAAATACAAACGAATTAAATACGATTTAACTTCCGTTTTAAATTAAATTGCAATTAGTTAATTGTGGATTAGTAACATGTTGGTGGAATCGGCTCTAAGTAGGTTTTACTAGTCGAGGATATCGAGGACTGAAATTAAGTAGTCCAGACTAGCAAATTCTTGTTAACTCACGATTTGCATATAATATTTTCTTCCACTCCCACATTTTATGTAATAAAAATACATTTCTCCATTTCACATTATTATTTAATACCGGAACTGTTGAGAGGATCGTTGACTTCTTTTGTTTGTTGTTGTGCGAGTGCTGAACGAAATACAATCTATTTTTCACTTACTTTCCTAGGGAAGCAATGTGACTTACGTCCCGTCGTCAATAGCAACCAACTCTATCACGGTAATAGTAATATACGTTACAAGAGCGGTATGTTGACTTTTTCATGTTCGAGGAAAAGATTGAAAAAGCGAAACGTAGTTGAGCTTTTTAATTTCCGAGAACATGAAAACAAACATACCGCTCGTGTATCGTACATTATTTTGTGCGAAGATCGTTTATTACATATCTGAAAGACTAATTTCTAATTAGTTGTAATGAAATCTCCATGTTGGTTTCTGTTTAATGACGGCAACTTCGGAAAACCAAAATATCTTTCTTCAACATTGTTGCTATAAAATATTTTCTGTGTTTACTATACTGCAGCAGGCCGTGATATACATCTGTCTTCCCCCAGTCTATAAATGCGAACTTAAAACAAACGGTAAGGTTATGTAATGATTTATTTTTCATTTTAATATTTTAAACAATATTATTTATATAGCATATTGCAGTAATAACATCCGCATCTGGAATCTTGTTGATTTTTTCACGGCTTCCTTAATGTTACTTGTATCAGGAATGCAATAAGTTTCGTGGAGTAGTAGACTTTACTTAATTTTTGCAAATATTTAAAAACAATAATTAACAATGCAATTTAGGTGAAATTGCAGTGGTAAGTTTCAATTTATAATTATTACTATGTTAAACGTCTCTAAAAAATAATATGTTAAAAGCCTAAAGCAGTAAAATGAATGTCGCGCTTAAGCGGTAAGAAGAGAGAAATTGTTATGTGTGTTACGTTGGGACTACTGAATGTGGTATTTCACACTTACCGCGTATTGGTTCTGTGCGGAAAACAAGCAAATACGCACGATCTCGCACAAAATCCATTTCCCTAAAAACAAGCTAATACGTAACAGCTTACTTACGGCAGTAGGAGTAGAAAAAATATTATACTATTATGAAAGATTCCATACTGATAAGCAGTGATCTACATCTTCTCTCGAGAAATAAAAAACTCCGGACAAGATGGTGTGCGGAACGAAGCTCATTGCAGTGCACTGGGTGATGTTATTGAAACTGCTTGCGAGTGGCGTAACCAGCTCGAGGGCTTCCGTGACCTCAAGCAGTTTACCCTTGGGGTCATCTTAGATGACGGTTCAAGGGTCAGAGTTCGCACAACTACAACTCAGGTTACCGCTCTCGTGCTGCTTGCATTCTTGCTACAGTTTATCTACAGTAATCTCACTAGAGGTTTTTATTTATCTAGAGAAAACCAAAACTCGAGTGGGATTTAATTGTCTATTACACGATCAGAAGAAAGTATATTAAGATTAGAAGAAATAAAGTGCTCTAATACAATAAAATATTGACTTACCGTACTGAAATTCTATTTCACTAATGCTAGCTTCACCAAAACGTTTGAACGGAGCCTCCATTTTCAGTTGACTGTCTATGCTGTAAACAAATGACGATCGCAAAGCATGTTTTATAGTACCGTAAAGAATTTGCAGTTTGAAATGTTGGCAAACAAAGAAACAAATGGCAGGGAGGTGATAAAAACAGAAGAAAGTATATAAAGATTAGACGAAATAAAGTACTCTAATACAATCAAATAAATATTAATTGACTTACTAAAATTCTATTTCACTAATGTTAGCTTCACCAAAATGTTTGAACGGAGCCGCCATTTTCAGTCGATTATCTGTGCGGGAAACAAATGACGATCGCAGAACATGTTTTATAGTACCGTAAAGAATTTTCAGTTTGAAATGTTGGCAAACAAAGAAACAAGTGGTAGGGTAGTGATACAAAAACAAATGCTAGAGAAGCGACAAAATTGTGCGATAAGCAGCCATGATTGGTCAAAAGTAATATGATGTAGTAAAAGTGTAATAGTCAAGATGAAAATAATTCGGTACAGGCTACGGCAGGTTTAACTAGAAACATTTTTCAATATAAAATTCTGCCCCATAGAAATATAGCCTATGTAATATAATAGTAATATGCGTTACAAGAGCGATATGTTGACGTTTTCATGTTCGAGGAAAAGTTTGAAAAAGCGAAACGTAGTTGAGCTTTTTTAATTTCCGACAACACGAAAAGAAACATACGGCTCGTGTATCGTACATTATTTTATGCGAACATCGTTAATTACATACCTGAAAGAGGAATTTCTAATTAGTTGCAATGAAATCTCCACCTTGGTTTCTGTTCAATGACGGCAACTTTGGAAAACAAATATATCTATCTTCAACATTGTTGCTATAAAATGTTTTCTGTGTTTACTATACTGCAGCAGGCCGTGATATACGTCTGTCTTTTTTTCCCCCCCAGTCTATGTTGAGTCTGCAATCTTGTTGATTTTTTCACGGCTTCCTTAATGTTACTTGCATTACAAATGCAGTAACTTTTGTGCGAGATCGTGCGTATTTGCTTGCTTTCCGCACACAACCAATACGCGGTAAGTGTGAAATACCACATTCAGTATTCCCAACCTAACACACATAACAATTTCCCTATTCTTACTGCTTAAGCGTCATATTCATTTTACTGCTTTAGGCTTTTAACATATTATTTTTAAAGACGTTCAATATAGTATTAATTATAAATTGAAACTTACCACTGCAATTTCACCTAAATTGCACTGTTAATTATTGTTTTTAAATATTTGCAAAAATTAAGTAAACTCTACAACACCACAAAAGTTACTGCATTTGTAATGCAAGTAACATTAAGGAAGCCGTGAAAAAATCAACAAGATTGCAGACTCAACATAGACTGGGGGGGAAAAAAAGACAGACGTATATCACGGCCTGCTGCAGTATAGTAAACACAGAAAACATTTTATAGCAACAATGTTGAAGATAGATATATTTGTTTTCCAAAGTTGCCGTCATTGAACAGAAACCAAGATGGAGATTTCATTGCAACTAATTAGAAATTCCTCTTTCAGGTATGTAATAAACGATCTTAGCACAAAATGATGTACGATACACGAGCGGTATGTTTGTTTTCATGTTCTGGGAAATTAAAAAATCTCAACTACGTTTCGCTTTTTCAATCTTTTCCTCGAACATGAAAACGTCAACATACCGCTCTTGTAACGCACATTACTATTGTGGAGTAGTAGACTTTACTTAATTTTTGCAAATACTTAAAAACAATAATTAACAGTGCAATTTAGGTGAAATTGCAGTGGTAAGTTTCCAATTTATAATTATTACTATATTGAACGTCTTTAAAAATAATAGGCCTATGTTAAAAGCCTAAAGCAGTAAAATGAATATGACGCTTAAGCAGTAAGAATAGGGAAATTGTTATGTGTGTTAGGTTGGGAATACTGAATGTGGTATTTCACACTTACCGCGTATTGTTTGTGTGCGGAAAGCAAGCAAATACGCACGATCTCGCACAAATATATTTATTTTTCTCAAATAATTAGTTTCTTTCTTATTTTCTTCTGCATCTTTTCTCGTTTCTTTCTTCTTTTTTGTATTTTTCCTTCCCTGCTTCTTTCCTCTTTCTAATCATCATTCTTTCTTCCTCATATTTTCTTATTTCTCTGCTTATCTCTAGCTTTCCTCCACTTCAAACTCTCATTTCCTTTCAATATTTGGATGTCTACACTCCTATTTTGCTTTGTGTCGAATTTATTCACAAAAAAATAGGAACATGAAGTATATAATGTGGCGTAGTGAAGGAAATAGCTTACATTTAGGCCAACATGAATTCATTAAAATATAAAATGCAAGTACAGCCTGCAGAAATGAAATTTTTAAAATATGTCCGTCGAATGAGAGATGATAGGGTTAAATTTAACACTAATCATTAACTTTGTGTCAGTAATGGTTAGATGCTTAACAAAAACAATATTCCAAATTACCCGAAGTTCCTCTACTCATTTATATAATTATTTATATTTTTTAGAATTTCGGATTTAGACATTTTTAGATCACTGTATCCTTATCAACAACGTCTGCATTGATATATTTTTATGTTCGAAACTCTCTGAAGATTATAATCATAACACGAGGAAATTACATTCCAGGCTGCACTCGATAAGAGGCGTTAAAAGTTTGCGTGTGTGAAAATTCTGCACCAATTTTGTACACAATAATATATCGGTTTTACTTCAAGGCCGTGATTAGATTGAATTGAAGACGATTAGAGTGAAACTTTCGTACAGACGATAACAGAGTCAAGCTCGTGACCTCAAGAATGAGATTTCGACTCTTTAATTTCTTCCAGAACACAATGAAGTGTTTAACTGTAAAACAGAGGTGGCTACTGGTTGGTCAATACGCGGAATTTAAACCGGGAGATTCTTTAGATGGAAGGCATCGATTAAATGCAAATTAACTGCTTTTATTTCCTTATTTATGGTTGCTTAGATATGCTTTCCAATCATCAGACCGTTGGAACGTCCGTTACGGTCGGAACAAGACGTTGCTTCCGTGAAAACAGGACAGTGAAACGAAATTTAAATTACTTTGACTTCGTATTGGGCTGTGGGTTTAGAATAAGAGGAAGTTCACAGCAGTGTTACCAATTCAGCGGTTTTTCCGCTAGATCTGGCGGTTTTCAGTGTTAATTTAGCGGGTACAAACTTAGGAAATTTGTATTGCTAGTATAGGGATTTAGCGGGTATTTTTAGTGCTTACAGCGGAGAAATAATCTCATTTTACATTGAAAATACAGCAATTTAGCGGTTTCTGCATGTTTCACAGCGGGTTTTTAAGAATCGAGTTGGCAACACTGGTTCGCAGAGGTGGGAGGAAAAAAAGACTGAAGCTAAGGCAACAATCGCCAGCACAGATTCTATGAATAAGTGAACTTCGATTTTCTGCAATGAAAGTTCAGTGATATTTTTGTATTATTTTATTTAATTAAATTCTCTTTGTGGGACGAATTCCTTATACATGATTAAAGGGGTATAACTGTATTAATTTTAACAGAATCTTTAGATTGTAAGTAACCAAAAGTCAAATGTCATTTTTGGTATTTGAATACGTAACGGTAAAAAAATTGCGCCTGAAGTTTGTGGTAAAACAATTGGGTATTGAGACGTATGAGTGGTAAGATATCAACGCGAAAAACAAGCCGAAAAAATATTCCTTTGTCATTTCTTCGAAAAAAAAAACGCTTCATTTGTGTAATAACGTACAAAATTAACTGATTAAATTTCCGTCACACTGTAAATGCGTTTTTAATCATTTAATTTTGTATGTTATTACACAAATCAAGCATTTTTCGAAGCAATGAAAAGTAATATTTTTCGGCTTTTTCTTCTCGTTGATATCTTACCACTCATACGACTCAATATCCGATAGTTTTACCATAAATGTAATTCAAACTTTAGACAATTTTTTTTTCGGCTAAACCGTTATTCAAATACCAATATAATATTGGAATTTTTTTATCACTTACAACCTAAAGATTTTGCTATTAAAATTAATGCAATTATGGTGGTCCTCCAGGCAGGGGGTTGGGCGAAGGACTGACAACCCATTGCCGTAAAAAAACAACTTGTTATGAAACTCCAACATAAGGCTAAAAGAATTTACAAAACAGTTATATTACCGGTTGTTCTGTATAGTTGTGAACCTTGGACTCTCACTTTGAGAGCGGGACAGAGGCTAAAGATGTTTGACAATAAGGTGCTTAGGAAAATATTTGAGGCTAAGAGGGATGAAATTACAGGAAAATAGAGAAAGTTGCACAACGCAGATCTGCACGCATTGTATTCTTCACCTGACATAATTAGGAACATTAAATCCAGATGTTCGATATGGGCAGGGCATGTAGCACGTATGGGCGAATCCAGAAATACATATGGACTGTTACTTGGGAGACCGGAGGAAAAAGGTTGGGAAAGCCGAGACATAGATGGGAGGATATTATTAAAATGGATTTGAGGGAAATGGGGTATGATGGTAGGGACTGGATTAATCTTGCTCAGGATAGGGACTCACGGCGGGCTTATGTGAGGGCGGCAATGAACCTCGGTGTTCTCTAAAAGCCATTTGTAAGTAAGTAAGTATGCCTCTTTTACCCTGTATATGATTTGGTTGTTTGTAGACATGAATAAAATGAAATTACTTAGCATTATAAAAATCTTGTACTGTAATGAATTTTTTTATAAACTACGGTTTTTATACACTCTGCTAATACCATTAAATGATTCTGGGCCGACATGATGCAAATAACTAAGGAAACCCCTGCTGTTGGCTCGACTTCGAGACTCTAATGCTGATGATGGTGAAGAATCTGTAAATTATGCACTGGAGTAGCTACTATATTACAGCGAAGTGCTGTAGTCTGCATTTTCTATCTCTTTCTCTCGCTCAGCTGTTGATAGGCATCTTCGCTTTCCGATTCCGTACTGTGCAATCACTTGTTGCTTTATCGCGAATTTTGCTGACTGTGACGTTACAGCCAAGCCTTTGTGTGATTTCACGACAGTTGCAAGTCCTTGACACACAAAGTGTTGTAATCGATACCAGCAATTAAAACCTCCCTCTATTAATCTTTAGGTAAGTATATTTTAAGTTTATTTATTTTGTGATTCGCCTTGGTGCGGTATACGGAGTCGTAAAGGCGCAGCTTTGTTCCTATATGGGAGCAGGATTTATGGCTTGAATTCCTCGTAGAGCATGGCTGTTTGTCCGTTTCCATGTGATTTCATTCTTGTTTAATTAGTTCGGACATCGGCATCGTGTTGATCTCAGATCACTGGACTCCTGTGGTGAATCTCTGTAGTATGTAAGTTAGGATGAAATCCCCATACTCCCAAAAAAATAAATCGAGGAAGAAATAAAGATAATAAGGAACGAAGAGTGGTTGACAGACAAAAAGAAAATGAAAGAAAACGTAGAAGGGAGGAATAAAGAAATAAGTAACGTAGTTGGTGTGTACCGCCTCAGAATCGTCTTGTCAGTAGTTGCCGCATGTTGAAACTCTCGTCTGACGGTGAACTCTCATTACACTCCGTGTGCTATGGTATTACAATACGCACCAACTACGTTCCTGTGGGTTCGCCATAATTCTCTTAATGCTGCATAATTCACACTGAGATTAAATGTAAACATTCACATCATTTAACACAATTGAAGAGTCCACTGCAAGAATGATGGATGTCATTTGGAATACATTTTGCAGGAGCAGCAATTTAAAGTTTGAAATGCTTAGCGCTCAAAGCTTAACTGTGATTTTCCGATCATTACTGGACAATGACTATCAGTGTTAATGCCATATAACTCTGTATGCACATTCTATATGTCTTAAGCTATGCATTGACAGTCTTGGTTCATTTTCGACAAGAAAGTGACATCCATCATTCTTGCAGTGGACTCTTCAATTTGCTTCTACCGAGCAATGCCACAATTACAAGTGAAAGAGCGGGAATATCGTCTTTCTTTTCACTCCGTGTGCTATGGTATTCCAATACACACCTACTGCGTCCCTGTAGGTTCGCCATAATTCTCTAAATGCTGCAGAATGCACCCTGAAATGAAATGTAAATATTCACATCATTTAACACAATTTGATTCCAACCAACAATGTCACGAGGACAAGCGAAACAGCGAGAACAGTTCTTTTTTTTTTTTCGCCAACAATTACAATTACACGTCCCCTGAAATTCTTTGAGCCGTTCTTTCTAATGGCACCGGTATGAATTTCGTAATACGCATAGTAAATTATAGCAGTTTATAATCACGGAATGTTTCTGTGGGCACGCTGTATATTGGAACTGTGGCGTACACAACATGGTAGACGCAGATTTGAGTTATACATGGAAATCACAGTTACGGATGGACGTTGGAACCTGTGTTGCATTAAATGGATGTCTGGTATCATACTGAGCCCACATCAAGGTAGTTGTACCGTGCGTCAGTGTAGTGTTACATAAAACAAATTACAAATTTAGAATATGATTTTGGGATAGAAGTATCTCTATAGAGGTGCTTATCGGGCGGAACATGGCGCATCCTTAAGAATTTCAGCCTAAGTAGGCTATTTCTGCACCTTGATGCATTGAGTTGCGTACCAATTGTGCTGCCCGGCTAAACCGGCTCCACTATCCGCCATACCTCGCAATCCTCTCCAGCCATCAAATCCGTAGGCTATACCGTACCTCCGGTGCTGGTCTGCTGTACGTCACACATCTACATAAGACATGTCCCCGTCTGGGGTGAGATCCTGGGGGGCTTCGGTGCCTCTTTTGCAGATTGACGTGTCGTCTAGAATACACGACCAACGGCGAGGAACACCCACCTTGGCGGATGATTGATTCGGCGTCACGGAAACAAGTGGTCGTATTTCTCGAAACTGAGATGATAATGAAAGTGGAATTGTGGAGAGTGTTACTGGAATGACGAGGAAAAAATCAAGAGAATTCCGAGAAAAACACTCAAACCTTGGCTTTGTCCACCACAAATACAACTCCGCCAACGCCGGGATACGAACTCGGTTCCGCGGTCGTGTCATCTTAAGCTAGAGCTCTGCCAGTGACTTACCATGATGGCCTGATTCTGGGGTAAATTCCATTGCGAGAAACACGACTTGATAAATATTTGTGACGTACTGAACAAGCGTGGTGAAATTAAATGTTCTTAGATTAATGCGCTTATTCCTTGGACTGACTTCCTGATGATGTGATTGTGTGTGTGTTGCCCTCTTTTGTCTTAGGTGGAAACCTGCGTCGTGCTGACTTCACATCACGAGAGTCGTATAATGTGTGCGTCTGATGTCAGGTTGAAAAGTCTAGAATATGTGTTTAGTTTAAGTATTGTACTGAACGTTTTGGTTGTGGCTGTACTACCGTCTGTAACATATGTTAGTCTGAAAGAACAAAAGTTCATAAACAATAGTAGTAATGATGCAATAATACCTCTTCACGAATAATTTATGACATCTACATTCCTTCCTCTTAGAGTTGAATTATGTGAGAAACGAAACGTACAAAATACATATATGGACCATAATATAATATAATATAATATAATATAATATAATATAATATAATATAATATTCACTTATTCATTCATTTATACTTTTCTGCCCAAGGGCAGGTCTTTCACTGCAAACCCAGCATTCTCCAATCTTTTCTATTTTCTACCTTCGTCTTTGTCTCCGCATATGATCCATATATCTTAATGTCGTCTATCATCTGATATCTTCTTCTGCCCCGAATTCTTCTCCAGTTGACCATTCCTTCCAGTGCATCCTTCAGTACGCAATTTCTTCTCAGCCAATGACCCAACGAATTCCTTTTTCTCTTCCTGATCAGTTTCAGCATCATTCTTTCTTCACCCACTCTTTCCAACACAGTTTCATTTCCATTTCACATGCTCCATTCTTCTCCATATCCACATTTCAAATGCTTCTAGTCGCTTCTCTTCTATTCATATAATACGAGTATAATTGTAGTGTAGTGTAGTACAATGTAATACAATACAATATGCATTGAGGCAGAAACATGCATATTACGATGAGGTAAATAGAATCGATTAGAAGCATTTGAAATGTGGATATGGAGAAGAATGGAGCGTGTGAAATGGACAGACGGAATGAGAAACGAAGCTGCGCTAGAAGTAGTGGCTGAAGAAAGAATAATGCTGAAACTGATCAGGAAAAGAAAAATAAATTGGCTGTGTCACTGGCTAAGAAGAAACTGCCTACTGAAGGATGCACTGGAAGGAATGATGAACGGGAGAAGAGTTCGGGACAGAAGAAGGTATCAGATCATAGACGACATTAAGATATATGGATCACATGAGGAGACTGGGTTTTCAGTGAATTACCTTTTCTTGGACAGAAAACTATGAATGAATTTATTTTTTTATTTTAGTAGGTTATTTTACGACGCTTTATCAACAGCTTAGGTTGTTTAGCGTCTGAATGAGATGAAGGTGATAATGCCGGTGAAATGAGTCCGGGATCCAGCACCGAAAGTTACCCAGCATTTGCTCATATTGGGTTGAGGGAAAACCCCGGAAAAAACCTCAACCGGGAATCGAACCCGGACCACCTGGTTTCGCGGCTAGACTCGCTAACCGGTTCTCCACAGATGTGGACACTATGAATGAATGAATGAATGAATGAATGAATGAATGAATGACAATACAATATAATGTATGTTAACAGAAAGAATTGCTGATAATAACCGGTCTAAATCCTATTATAATATATCAATACAGAATTACTTGATAAGAACGATTGATTACTTAGATTGGATTTTGAAAGACTATTATGAAAATTGTCCCGCGCCGTGGCGTCGCGGTCTAAGGCATCCCGCCTAGGACTCGCGTTACGGAATGCGCGCTGGTTCGAGTCCTCATGGGGGAAGAAATTTTCTCATGAAATTTCGGCCAGTGTATGGGACCGGTGCCCACCCAGCATTGTGATGCACTTGGGGAGCTACGATAGGTAGCGAAATCCGGTTGCGAATGCCAGCTATAACAGCTGGGGGATCATCGTGCTAACCACACGATACCTCTATTTCTGGTTGGATGATCGTCCACCTCTGCTTCGGCATGTAGGCGTGAGGCCAGCAGCCGGCTGGTCGGTCTAGGCCCTTCACGGGCTGTAGCGCCACGGATTATTATTATTATTATTATTACGAAAATTATTGCGTTACATTACAAACAAATCATTTGCAAAGATTTTTTGGACAATCTCCAAAAAAACGGTGAACAGACAAATTTCAACAAACTTTCTATAACGTTTATCCTCGTACATTATTAACTTCGAAGACAATGTCTTATTTTGTAAACGAAAATGAGTTTTCGTATTACATTTACTTTGTCTTTGTGTCCATCTTCTATACTAACGTTTCTCAAACTGAGTGCCGTATCAAGAAGATCGCGAAATAAAAATAACCTAACATGTATTTCTGAGAAATACGAGCATAGATGTATATAGGCTACTAAAAGCACATTTTTAGACATACAATAAAAGACACAGTTATTAAGAACTACAGTCCAAAGTCGAAACTTGTACACATCAACGTGTACATATCGCTTCAAAAGGCCTCTGTGAAGGTAGCTAAATAGTTTGAACTAATCATTCATATAATTTTTTTAGTTATTGTTATCATTATCACGTTTTTGCAGGGGGTTACGAGGTACTTTTTTTTTTTAGTTTTGGGGGTGTCATGCGGCAAACATGTTTGAGAAACACTGTTCTATATGATCAAACCGCATTTTCTTTTCTCCGTATTTTAAAGCTTATTATATGTATAGCTATGTGATGGGTTTCTGTATTCATACATTTCGATGATTTAAAAGTATTGGCATTTCTCCTAGAGTATTCATCTATCTTTTTCATATCCTCGTCGAGTACAGGCTAAGTTTAATACTAGACATTTACAAGTAGCGAAACTTCTAATAATGTGGTTAATGAAGCAAATTTAGTGCTTGAGACATCAGAACGAATACGAGGTAATGGATAATAATAATAATAATAATAATAATAATAATAATAATAATAATAATGTTTTATTTTCGCTGGCAGAGTTAAGGCCATAAGGCCTTCTCTTCCACTCAACCAGCCTTAATCAATACAATACATATTTAAATTACGAATATTTACACTACACTTAAAAGGTTCTTCAGCAATTATTCTTCAGTTAAATTTTAACGACGAGTAGACTACATATTTATTTAAATTTAAATAAACCTATAAGGTAAAGTAGTAACTTAATTCATGAGCTAATTTAAGTCAATCAATTATAATTAATTTGAGATAGCTAGTAAAGTGATGAAAATTAATTTAATATAAGTTTACTAGAACTATGTTACAGGGAGAAAAGAAATATATATAAATCTAAAATATATTTCTATAATGAGAATATTAATGTAATTACCATTAGATACACTTTCCAACTCGGATAAAAATGAGATATGTCTATTCAGAACTGTTACCTGCAGGGATTCAAACCTCAGTCCACAGATTTTGTATTTTTTTAATTGGGTTATCTTACGACGCTTTATCAACATCTAGGTTATTTAGCATCTAAATGAAATGAAGGTGATAATGCCGGTGAAATGAGTCCGGGGTCCAGCACCGAAAGTTACCCAGCATTTGCTCGTATTGGGTTGAGGGAAAACCCGGAAAAAACCTCAACCAGGTAACTTGCCCCGACCGGGATTCGAACCCGGGCCACCTTGTTTGGCGGCCAGACGCGCTGACCGTTACTCCACAGGTGTGGACCAGATTTTGTAGTAGAAAGCTTCAAAATATATTAATTATTTAAAGTTCAATAATTGCTGAATCGCTTTATTTAAAATGATTTATTTTTATGAATATCAGCTGTTATCAGCATTAATCTCGCAGTTACTAGTGGCAGCAGATTGTAAGCATGGAGATGAACATCGAACTTCAAACTGAGGTGCAGTAACCGTCAGACGGTTGTTGGCTCCGGCAGGTGTTTTCGCTCGAATGCTGTCATGACGGGAATATTTAAGTAATATGCCGTGGTTACTTATTCAGAGGAGCAGAGCTGTCCATGAATGAAGTTAATTCTGAGTCGGTACAGTCTTCTGTGTCATAGACTGTCTTGCGCAGAATAGAATTTTAGGTGAGACGTAACAATATGCACAACGGAATACAAATTATGCTGGACTGTGTAGAATGGAGAGTAAGATCATGTCGGTAAAAAGTTGAAGCTCATTTTCAAGAAAATTATACAAGTGCTAAGATAAATTATATATTTTTTTATTTATATTTATTTATTTAATACTTTACACTTGAGCTACATTAGGCATTGTAGCCCGAAAGAGCAGAAGCTCGTGCTCGGGCGCAGTTCAGATCAGTTATACAAAATATATCACAAAATTAAGAGAGTTCATTGAGCACAATAACATTAATAAATGGTAAAATAATACAGCATGTAATAACAGGGTCTATATACAAATAGAAAATACAAAAGTACATAAATATTAGAGTATCAATTTTTAACTCAATTAGGTTAAACAAATAATTAATCTGATTTGTTTCTTAAATCTATGTGTGTTAAGTGTACTTAGCTCAGGGTAAGCTCTAATTAATGCATTATATATTTTGGGTCCAAAAAAAGATCAAAATATGTTTTATTTAACGACGCTCGCAACTGCAGAGGTTATATCAGCGTCGCAGGATGTGCCGGAAATTTTCCCGCAGGAGTTCTTTTACATGCCAGTAAATCTACTGACATGAGCCTGTCGCATTTAAGCACACTTAAATACCATCGACCTGGCCCGGGATCGAACCCGCAACCTTAGGCTCCAAAATTTCTGCTGTGTTTTAATCCAGCAGTTGTGTGGCATTTGGGAGTATTTAGAAAGAAACTGTAGTTTTGTCTCGTATGGTATTCGTGAGGATCAAATTTAAATTTATTGTGGTTTTTATGGAAGTAAATCAGCAATGTTTGTTTATAAATTTGTTCTAGATTTGATACACCAAATTCCTGAAAAATTAATTTTGTTGGGTAATCAAAAGGTTTATACAGACAAATTTTGATAATTCTTTTTTTGGAGCAAATTTAAAGGAATTGCAATTGTTAATAACGGAAAAAATACTTACGAATTAGCAATTAATAATTCATAAAATGCTTTCAATTACAATTTAACAGAAGGGTACAGTGATAGAGTCCCGTACGCACATTTGTTCTTTTATTTTATTTTACTGTTTGTCAGGTTACGTTTAATAAATGAGATCTGTCTGACAAAGTTAAAATATTTTTCCCCAAATGACAAGAATTTTTATTGTAGTAGCGTTTTTTACTTGGTTATTTAACGACGCTATATCAACTACGAGGTTATTTAGCGTCGATGGGATTGGTGATAGCGAGATGATATTTGGCGAGATGGGGCCGAGGTTTGCCATAGATTACCTGACATTTGTCTTACGGTTGGGGAAAACCTCGGAAAAAACCCAACCAGGTAATCAGCCCAAGCAGGAATCGAACCCGCGCCCGAGCGCAACTACGAATCGGCAAGCAAGCGCTTTAACCGACCCGAGCTACGCCGGTGGCTTGTAGTAGTGTTATTTTTGTAATGTAAACGTTAAAAGCTATTGGCTATGTAATACCGGTATCTCAGAAACCATTTTACAAACAGCACTTTAAATATTACAGTATACAATATTATTTTGTGCGAGATCGTGCGTATTTGCTTGTTTTCCGCACAGAACCAATACGCGGTAAGTGTGAAATACCACATTCAGTATTCCCAACCTAACACACATAACAATTTCCCTCTTCTTACCGCTTAAGCGCGACATTCATTTTACTGCTTTAGGCTTTTAACATATTATTTTTAGAGACGTTTAACATAGTAATAATTATAAATTGGTTAATTATTGTTTTTAAATGTTTGCAAAAATTAAGTTAAGTCTACTACTCCACGAAACTTATTGCATTCCTGATACAAGTAACATTAAGGAAGCCGTGAAAAAATCAACAAGATTCCAGATGCCGATGTTATTACTGCAATATGTTATATAAATAATATTGTTAAAATATTAAAATGAAAAATAAATCATTACATAACCTTACCGTTTGTTTTAAGTTCGCATTTATAGACTGGGGAAAAAAAAGACAGATGTATATCACGGCCTGCTGCAGTATAGTAAACACAGAAAACATTTTATAGCAACAATGTTGAAGAAAGATATTTTGGTTTTCCGAAGTTGCCGTCATTAAACAGAAACCAACATGGAGATTTCATTGCAACTAATTAGAAATTTGTCTTTCAGATATGTAATAAACGATCTTCGCACAAAATAATGTACGATACACGAGCGGTATGTTTGTTTTCATGTTCTCGGAAATTAAAAAAGCTCAACTACGTTTCACTTTTTCAAACTTTTCCTCGACCATGAAAACGTCAACATACCGCTCTTGTAACGTATATTACTATTCTAAAGAGTACGAATTGGAAATTTCCACACGGTTTGAAAATTTCCCACAAAAAAAAAAAAACAAACATACTTGCCTTTGTTGGCACATATCACTTAGAAAAAAATTGTTATATATAAAACATTAGATTAGAACAAGTCTATCACTTTACCTATCTAGGCTGTTCTTAAAAATGTTATAGAATCTAAATTGGCCAAATTAGTACAACTAATTAATACTGTCAAGAGAACAATTTTCAGAGAATTGAGAAAAGTAACTATTTTAAATTATAAAAAAAAAAATTATATAATTATATTAATTATTAAGACTTTGATCTTACCTATATTTTGGCAGCCTCACTGAAACAAAGAATTGAAGCGGCTAGACCTCTGGCAGGCTACTCTCTTCGTGACATAAAACAAGTGAATCAATACTTGAAGAATTAAACATTTCAATTATATTTGACAGGATAGACGACTACAGAACAAGTTGGTATCTGCGTTTGGGAAGAATGCAAGAAAGCCGTAATTGCACTTGAAGTTTCCAAAAAGCCGCAAGGGAAGAGAATTAATTAATAAATTGCTGGAAGACCACAAAAACGTTGACAGGAGCAGCTTTGAACATAGAGACGAAATGGATCGAAGGATTCAATCCACGATGCCTAAGATGATGATAAAATATTATCTAATATTTGTTTACAAATGAACTGAAAAGAATCCATTATTATCTAACGAAATTCAGGCCCAATTGTATAAAACTCCCTGACTAAAGATCAACTTTGATCGAAGATCGAAAAGTGAACCGAGTTCAGACACTTCTTCTATTGTATAAAACTTTTCTGCGATCAAATTACCTTGGTTCAAATGCAATCTAAGTTCACGTGAAAAGGATTTGGCAACATCGCATAAACAGGTGAAATACGTGATGCGCGGACCATGTTACACAGGTTTGTTCAGTGTTGCCAATCTAGTGACTTTAACTCTTTTTCAACAACAATTTCTTTTAACTTTTATATTGCTTAAATAGGGATTTAGTGACCTTTGTAGCACCCCACAGTGACAAAATTTAATCTTTCTTTGTTGATAATGAGAAATCTAGCGACTTTACAACTACTTTTTGGCGACTTTCCGTATTACATTCTGTTGGAGACACTGGTTTTTTTGTGCCATGTAAATAATGGCGGACAATAAGAAGAAGGTTGACTGTTCTCCAAGTTGTTATCATGTTATGGTGTTTGATACTGCTAAACATAATAAAGCTTTATAAAACGACAATTTTCCTTTAGTAATACAGTTAATTGAACATTTATGAATGCACCTATCATATCCATTAATAATTAATGGTTGCTATAAACATAATATAATTATAGATTATGTTATTTGATACTGCTGAACACGATAGAACCTTATAAAATATAAGAATGTTTGTGTATTAAGGCAAGAAATTGATATATATATATCACTACATATGTTAGGTACATTTATATATATATATATATATATATATATATATATATATATATATATATATATATAAATGTACCTAACATATGTATTAAAATTAATAATAATGGATATTTTGTTTGCACAATCTGTCACTCGTATATTTCAAACAGAAAAGAAATAACTGAACTTGGATCATCTAACTTAATCGGAGAAATTTCTTCAGTCAAAGTTGACTTTAGTTTGAGACAAATTAATCTCAGATTAGACTTTATACAACACAAAATTCCAAGTTCAGCTGAAACAAGGTTCAATTTAACCTCTGATCTAAGATTAAATGGTTTATACAATCGGGCCACAAAGTGTTAAAGTTCGATGCGAAGCGATCTACTTGTACATTTCTTCTGCTTGCTGGATGATGTTTTAATAATTGAGATCTTGCAGGAGGGAAGGAGTTAACCTTCCTTTGTTTCAATGGAAAAAATGTTTGCAATTATATAATTTCCAGCATTTGCATTAGTTTTGTTACTGCTTTCGCAGCTAAGTCGATAAAATATCTCAGATTTCCAATGCGTATGAAATTTTACTCTCATAGTAAAGCAGCTGTCTTCAAGAAATTCTCAAGTTAATAAAACATTTATTTTCATTGACTATTTCATTTATATGACGTCATTTCATTTTCGGCCAATGAAGTGTAATGAAATTTTGAATTCCAACCAATCACAGTCATACATCGCGATAATTTCTGCAGCTCGATTTATCACTATCAATTTATCGCATGGTCGTTCTTTTGTTTAGTCAGTGTCGCCAACAGTTTCCACGTAAATCGATGAGCATGAATCTACTGTACTAAATAAAGTGCGAAATCCTACTTCCACATCTACATCTTCATCTTCAAATTCCATGTCCATTGGATCTAATTAAAATGACACTCCTTCATAACAATTGTTCATTTAATTAATGTATTAATCAGGTTATTTGTAACTAGCCGTACCCGTGCGCTCCGCTGCACCTGTTAGAAATAAATATAAAGTAATTACATAATTAAAATAGGACGTTTGATCCAGGGAACAACTTTTACAACAGCGCAAGATAATCTGCTTCGGTCATTACCCAATTTGTTTTTGCATTGCATTTATTGCATATATATTTTATGTATTTTAACACGATTCAATTGAGCATAGTTAAAATTTGAATTATAAAATAATGGATTGCTAAGCTAACGTACTATTACTGCATACTAAATCAATACACTCTCGTTGTTCGTTAATTCTCTGAGATTAAAATGAGTGTACATAAATATTATTTCAAGAAATACAGAAAATGAATGTACAAAATAGCCTGTCAAATTTTCTGTGCATAAGAAGCTATTTTAATTTTATCTGTCCTCGATTTACTCAGACGTTACTGTAATAACATTATAGCATTATGTCCATCTAGAGAAACTACACTTTCCAATGGTGAAATAATAATAATTAATTATACAAATTGGTTAATTTAGCTTCTGATATTACTTCATACAAACACAGAAACATTCTCTGTAGGCAGTGTTTAATAGCTTTCGATTGTTGTTGTCCAAGGCCCCTGTTTCGATTGTTGTTGTCCAAGGCCCCTTATAGACGAAGTAATTTGTTCTTAATTCATTGCACCGTCTTTGATGGCGTTATTTTAATTTTAAAACTAATTTATCTCATTAAATATCAGTCCTATCAAAATTTTGTAAAGAATAAAACGTATCAGAAATCATGTTTAAAGAAACTTTTGTTATGTAACATTTTTCACAAAAATCAATAATAAGCGAGATATTTCGATTTATTTAATTCAGGCCCCCTTATAACCCCCCTTTTAAATAATGTATTTTGAATGCCATATAGCCTAAAATCTAAGTTACAACGAACTTAATTTATATTCCAATTTTCATATAAATCGGTTCAGCCATTATCGCGTGAAAAGGTAACAAACATACAGACAGATATACAAACAAAAATTTCAAAAATGCGATTTTCGGTTTCAGGGTGGTTAATTATATATGTTAGGACGAATTATTTTTGGAAAATCGAAAATTACCAGAAAAATTTCTGCTACAGATTTATTATCAGTATAGATTATACTATAAAATTTTAAAATTAAATTATGATTTCAGCAGATAATGAAAACGTATTTCAGTTACAATAACAAGAGAAAAGCGCAGTACATGTAATTAACATTGTTAAACTTGTATTTCGCTTTTCTCAATTGGCATTACTGAATAACATTGAATTTCTTTATTGCAGTAATCGTTATTCATCTGTTTCGACTTCGCAATGTCCGAATAGATTAAGTATTTATAAATATGCAATTATTAACATTTTGTGAGCGAATTTTAGGAATATATTATTTACATTTGAAGAGTCCACTGCAAGAATGATGGATGTCACTTTCTTGTCGAAAATGAACCAAGACTGTCAATGCATAGCTTAAGACATATAGAATGTACATAGAGAGTTATATGGATTAACACTGATAGTCATTGTCCAGTAATGATCGGAAAATCACAGTTAAGCTTTGACCGCTAAGCATTTCAAACTTTCAATTGCTTCTCATGCAAAATGTATTCCAAATGACATCCATCATTCTTGCAGTGGACTCTTCATTTTTATTTTATTCACGAAGTAGTCCTAATAAATGTCACTCGAGATCTGAGATTTCCGAAATAAATTTATCGGCATCTTGTGACATTACTATAGAAAATTTAACTGTGTTTTCGCCGATAAATTTTAATTCATATTTTAAAACTTTTCTTCTTTTTATTTCTGTTTTACTTAGTTTCATTGATATTATTATTATTATTATTATTATTATTATTATTATTATTATTATTATTATTATTTTGTGCCTTTATGAGTTAGCAATTAATATTTGAGGAGAAAAATTCGCTCTGGCGCCGGGGATTGAACCCGGGTCCCTGGTTCTACGTACCAAGCGCTCTGACCACTGAGCTACGTCGAATTCGATCCACAGCACCGGATCGAACCTTCCTCCTTCAGTGCTTTCCTTTGTGGCCTGACTCCAAGTTAGGCATATATGTTGACGTAGTGTCAACTGCCATTATACTAGGAGCGCACTCAGTTGAGTGACTTATTTGGCCGGGATTCCGCAGTTATGATGCACTGCTAGCTATGAGAATATTGTGGATTTATTAATTTGTCCTCCAGAATAATCTCTGTAATGTTGACAATTAATTTATATAAATATATATACAGCATATAGGCCTATATGAGTTAGGCCTACATAGTATCCTGTTTGCATAGTTAAAATCTCTGTAATGAGATTCTTCTGTATTAGTAACCTTGTTAATAACCAAATAGGCCTAATGAAGGTAAATCGACTTGAAACTACGTTTTTATTTCAGCTTAAGCCCATTGTATTTCTATCCGGCCTGTAAACATTTAAGCAGCACACATTGTGGCAAGTAACCTGATTCGAAAGAAAAATGTGTACGTTCTTAGGTTGAGTGTACTCGGTCAATAAAATGGAGTTCTGTGCACTGTTGGATCAATATCAACAAGCTGTTGTAGGCCTAATCTGAGTTCGTAGAGAAATCCTCATTAGCTGTGACAGCAATGTTGTATTGTGTAACACAAACGTTTATTTTCATAATTGCTTTGAGAATTTCTTTCGTCTGCAATTTTTTAGAAGTCAGTCCTGTTCTACATTAGGATATCTAGATTCTTATTTCACTTCAACTAAACCAGACGTTCAGAAATTTTCTCCGTTGACTGATTTCTTAATGTGAGAGCACATTTTACAACGTCCATAGTCAAAATAAATCTAAGAATGCCGCAAACAGAATTTCAACCCACATGTATGTATTTATTTACACTGCAAGTGGGCAAGCACCCGGTGGCAGTGGTATATACAATATTAACAATACACAATAAAATCTACAATACACAATACAATTTACAACACATATACAATTTTATACACAATACAATAAGAATACATAATACAATTTAACACAATAATAATAAAACATAAAATAAAATACCTAATTTTACAACACAACCTACATAATTATGTATAGGTCCTACATAAGTTTCAATAGTCTTTCACTTTACTCTCATCTCATTCCCTTTAGTGGTACTATGACGCATTTCACTGACACTTTAGCACACATTTCACTGACACTATAGAACACATTTCATTGACGCTATAAATTATCACTGATCGGAACTGTTCACTGCACTGTAAAACCATAACTTCACTGACTCACCTCGCTTCACTGATACAACAGTTCAAATAAGTCAAATAATTACATCCTTATGCATACTTATAAACAGAACTACATTTAAACTAAACATTTCTAGTCTAAGGCCCTCTTACACGCTATTTTTAAATAATTTACTATTCAAACCAAGGAAGTAAACTCGTCAGGCTAGATAAATACATGTCACCTTAAAAAATTAAATGTTGAATGTCACCTTAATGTCACATGAGGAATTCCCCATATAATTAGGGTTCATATATTTTTTGCAATAATTATAAGGGAACTTTCGGTTTTGAATAAACCACCAAATTGTATTGGTTTTCTTATTTACGAACATCAGCTAAGGAAAAAGAACATAGCTATACGTTACTATAATAATACCGGATAGCTGTATACTAGCAGCATTGACGTTTTTTTTATTGTCATGATTTGATTTTTACATACGTTTCAGCCTTATATATATATATATATATATATATATATATATATATATATATATATATATATATAATAAGGCTTTTACTTTAAAGTAATATAGGAAGACATTATAATGATTTTTGGTTCCATCTTAGTTATTCTTTTCTTGAAGACAATTAATCAAATTTCATTTGAAGTAGCCAGAGCTCTAATGAGGGGGTTAGAATGATACAGCAACTTTCGAGAGTGAGTGAGCTGACATCTATCGGAGAGATGCGGTATTACGACCACAAATACAAATATTAACATAGCGGGAATCGAACTGTTGTTTACGTGAGGTACTAATGTGGAATAATATATAATACACTTAAGAAATGTTGAATAGTATTTAATGTAACATTATTATTTTATATCAACGTTACATATTATGAGAAATATTGCATACTTCGTATTGTTTTCCGCAATTAATTGTTACCGGTACATATTTTTTCTTTGCTTTAGTGAGACAAAATTAATTCTGACAAGAATGAATTTACAGTAATGTTTTATATACGCATTGCTCACAACTGCAAAGATAAAATTGATAGTAATCTGATGCTTGTAATAATTAGTAAAGGCATGTGGACAACAATAAAACTTAATTCGATAAAACCTAAAAATTTCCAATACATTTTAACTTCTATTCATTTATTAGGCCTAATTAAAAAAGCTAATTTGTATTGTTCTATCAACACAGAGACGAAGACATTAGGCCTACTAAAGAATGTTGTTGACTCACGTTTCATGATCCCTCGGAAATCGAAAGTACGATTTGGAGCAATTTGTAATGCTGTAATTGTAGCAATTATAAACAACACACATACACCCTGACATTTTAACATAACACTAATTAATGAAACTATTTACAGCAACAATGTAGGCCTACATAGATTACAGCTTGCTTCGCGGGTTTCAGCACACCCTGCCGCCTAGGTAGCAGCACCTACGCCGTTCGCACGCAGAACTGCTAGCTGTCTGGTATTATTATAGTAAGATATTTGATTATAAAGTAGGCCTATAGCAATCCTAAAATTGAACTTAAAACAATTCTAAATCAGTGATCTTTTCCGGTGATTACTTCTCAGATGAATGTATTTTATCAAGTAAAGAATGGTTATGTTGTACCAAGGTATGAAATTCCACACAATCCTTATTGAAAAACACTTCAACATTAAGCATGGCTTTCACAGTTTCTACAGATAAAGGCTGGTTCACAATAAACCGGAAACGTGAAAAGGAACTAAAACGAAAACGGTAAAATTGTTAAAATGTGTACATTTAAATGTGAGCATTCACAATTAACGAAAAGCTTGCCGGAGCCCGGGATCGGGAACGGAGAGTTGGCCAAGTTTCAACTTTGGCTTTCACGTTTCCGATCACAGCCCACTAGATTCATTCTATTGTCATCTAAAAGCTATTTTGTCGTCATATATTTTGTAGCAAGAAGACCGTGACATAACCTATGCATTATTTTCTGTGCTGTGCATCATGGAGCAAGTTTTATTTGATGAAATTCTAATATTGGGTGTTGAGGAAAATCCTCACGTTTACGATAAGCGGCGCCTCGTATAAAGATGAGAAAATGAAGGAGAATACGTGGCTCTCAATAGCTGCATTTTTGAAACCGATCGTAAGTGAATCATATTTTATTACTGTATTGGTTGTATTACACACTACATATTCATGCTTCAATTCAATAACTACAGTTGTGTTCATTTTTGTTCTATTACAAATGTTTCTTCTCTAATTATTTTACGTTATGGTAGACTTAAAATAGGTTGTGATAATAAAGATGCATGGGCATATTTATAGTACCGTACCTAATTAAATGTTTCAGTTGAAATTTCGAAGTTGGTTAACCTGTGTTTATGTTGGCTGCCTTGTACTCATGAGAGAACGCCATTGGTCAGTTATACACAAATAACACCAGAATGCGTAATATCGACCTTACATATCGTTATTGACATGCATATCGATATGCATAGTCGTCTACGTTCTCGGTTTATTGTGAATCAAAAATGTTCATATTCACGTCCTCTGCTTCTCGTTTTCATTCTGGTTCTCGTTGCCGGTTTATTGTGAACCAGCCTTAACCTATTGTTTTCGTTTATCCCAAAGGAGTTCATCCGTGAAAATAGCCTTTCAATACTAGCATAGTTATTAACACGTCCGCTAGTGGCACTGTTCCCGCAACATGATAGTATTGCCAATTGTTAAGACATTTTTATGAAGGAGAAGCTATCGATTTCTTGACAATTACATGTTTTAAGTTCAAGAACAAGAATGTTAATTACAAATCCACAAAATACGGGACAATTCTGCGTCCCGAAGAAGTTTATCGGGACGCCGGGACACAACCTTGTAATAAGGGACGATCCCGTAAAATGCGGGACATATATGAACCCTACATAATGCTGAAATAGTAATTATGATTGTAGCTTGGGCGATGGTATGGCTATCCGTTAATTGGGAAGAAAGTAGGCCCAGAGTAAGTGACAATTATCTTATCTGTGTAAGCATACATTGCGCCATATCTGTCATATCAGTTCCTGTTATCTCAGTCTGTTACACAGTACACTAATTTAATTTGTGATTATAAGGTAAGGATCTCGGGTTAACGTGCCTGAGTGTCATGAATAACTCCTGAAATCGCTTAACAGGAAATGTGAGTCATATTGGATTTTATATAATGAACTGTCTTACGTGCTCTTTTTTGCAGATGTCTCTAGACAGACAAAAAAAGGCAACCTAAAAGAGGCACAATAAATTTGGAAAAGGCGTTATACATTTTAAAAAGGGATAACATATTTTAGCAATAAATTTAAATTATACCAACATAACTCACATTTTTACTTCGTAGGTAACACAACGTTAACTTACAAAATAATTTTTTTCGTGATTAACTGTCTTTTCACAAACCTTACATAACAAAACTGTTCCATCGGTTGAAAACACATGGGCACCAAATTCACTAACGTAAGCATGAAGTTTACTTTTCAATGGTTTACTGAATTTAGGCATTCTAGCTAACCGGTCTTATACCTTCTGTCACCCGACAATAACTGACTGTTCCTCGCTCAAATTTCTTTCTCCTACAATAATAAACACGTGTAGCACAAAATTGTAACAGTAAGATTTGAAAATATGAAAGCAAACAATTGAAAATGCTACGTGACAACTTCTATGAGAACGAGCTTAATATTTAAAATTATAAAGCTGATTGTTGGTATCGTGAAGACATGACAATATTATATTTGTAACTGTGGATTGTCGATCATTATTCATATTACACCAATAGTATTAAAGCACGATTATTAGCAGATTAAGCACCGAAATAAATTACTTTTATTTACTATTGTTAGTAGAGTGAGTTATTGTTTCATATATTTAAATTTCATACACATTACATTACAATTAATTAGAAAATTGCAAATAAACAAGAAATATTGCTTTAAGATGACAAAAAAGGCATTTATTATTAGAAGAAACACGTAGGCAAAATAAAAATAAGGCCCTATAACTTTTTATTTGCCCCAAATCACATTTATATCTATGAAAATAATGGTTTACTTCCACCCAGTAAAAAGCCATGTTGCCAAACATCCGGTCTCTAGTAATCTATACTAATAATAAATCTGTAGCCGACATTTTTCTGGTAATTTTCGATTTTCCAAAAATAATTGGTCCTAACATATATAATTAACCACCCTCAAACCGAAAATCGCTTTTTGAAATTTTTGTTTGTATGTCTGTCTGTCTGTCTGTATGTTTGTTACCTTTTCACGCGATAATGGCTGAACGGATTTCGATGAAAATTGGAATATAAATTAAGTTCGTTGTAACTTAGATTTTAGGCTATATGGCATTCAAAATACATTATTTAAAAGGGGGGTTATAAGGGGGCCTTAATTAAATAAATCGAAATATCTCGCTTATTATTGATTTTTGTGAAAAATGTTACATAACAAAAGTTTCTTTAAAAATAATTTCCGATAAGTTTTATTCCTTGAAAAATTTTGATAGGACTGATATTTAATGAGATAAATGAGGTTTAAAATTAAAATAACTGCCATCTAAGGCGGTGTAATGAATTAAAAAAGAAATGACTTCGTCTATAAGGGGCCTTGGACAACAACAATCGAAAGCTATGAAAGATAGCCTACAGATAATGTTTCTGTGTTTGTACGAAGTAATATCGGAAGCTAAATTAACCGATTTATATAATTAATTATTATTTCACCATTGGAAAGTGTAGTTTCTCTAGATGGACATAATGTTATTACAGTAACTTCTGAGTGAATCGAGGACAGGTAAGATTAAAATAGCTTCTTATGCACAGAAAACTTGATAGGCTATTCTGTACATTCGTTTCCTGTATTTCCTAAAATAATTTTTATGACCAAATGAGTGGTCTCTGGATCAAAATGATCGCATTTTAATTATGCAAATACAATTTAAATTAAGTAACATAATAAACGATTTATCCTTCTATCAAACACGAATGTTCCCTGGATCAAATGTCCTATTTTAATTATGTAATTACTTTATATTTATTTCTAACGGGTGCAGCGGAGCGCACGGGTACGGCTAGTAATAACAATGATATAAATGATTGTTTTTTTTTTTTTTTGTTCGTGAATGCTATGTCCGACTGTTGGTGTGGTATTATTATAATTATGTTTATTGAAATAAAAATATTAATTTTGGTTTTCCATTAAGATTATACTCATTATTATTATTATTATTATTATTATTATTATTATTATCATCATCATCATCAATATTCTTACAATAAGTTATTTGTAGTATTTATAACTATGAATATATTTGACTTTATGGTGAACTGTTTTATTCTCTTGATGTAGTAGACGCTGAATAGCGATTGTTTGGTTTCTGAAGAACATCGGTTCTCAAGAGCTTAGAAACTTGAATTACGTTTAAATGCCCGGCTTAAGCTACACGACATTGCACTACAATAACCCACATCCGCTTGCTCCCCCAGCCTTAACATACGTTTGAGTCAGTTGGTCTTCGCCACATGTTTTTAAAATCGTGACGGTTAGTTGAGTAAATTTAAATTCCTTGTAGAGACCCCCAACTTGTGACCGTCGTTGAAGTTTCACGAAATTAAATCAGTTTGGCCTTTTGAAAGTTATCGCAACAATTTGATTTTACTCGGCATAACTAACATGCAAGTAACAGAATTTGTTTGAAGAAACGTTTCGATTATCCAACTAAATTAATTTATTCTGAATTTAATGTATATAATATTGAACAAATTTATAAGTATATGCTGTTAAAATTGTATCATAAAAATCGTAATAAGTTTGTATTGCAGACACACAATTATGACACAAGACGAAATATTAATTCAACATTAGTAGAACCTAAATGTCTCACATCTGCTGGTCTAAAGCATAGCATTAATTTTGGCCCTCGGTTGTACAATGCTTTAACTAAATTACACCCAGAACTTCTAACATGTAACCCACTAACATATAACAAGAAAATTAGAAACGTGTTAATATCTTCAGTTTCATTAAATAAATTTATAGCCTGTGTGTATGAATTAATCAACCTATATTATATTTGTATTCTATAATTTTGGAATATATATATATATATATATATATATATATATATATATATATATATATATAGTCCTACTTTTCACGTGCGATATTATTCTTCTCTAGTGTTAATATTATATTATATAATTCCATTGCCGCTGTAATTTAAAAATTTAAATTTTAGTTCCTATTTTATTTTACTTATTTATTGTTATTATTTTTTTCTATATTTCTCTTATATTAATATTGTATTATATAATTTCTGTAACTGTAATTTTAATTCTATTTCCTATTTTATTTTATATTCTCTTATAGGCCTATTAATATTATATCTGAACTGCGACCGAACACGAGCGCTGCTCATTCGGTCTCAAATTTTGTTAATACTACTGTATCTCCTTTTTTATATTGTTTGTATTATTTGATTTCTATTTCTCTTGTTTGTTTGTAATTATATTCTTTATTCTGTATATTTAAATAAATAAATAAATATATTCGTGCTACTGGTGAAATTGGGGAAGGTCCCAGGCATAGCAGAGAGAAGAGCTATTGGATTCCCATTTAAAGAGTTCACATTTCAATCCCAACAGATCCTATGAGTTAATATGAAAAAGTTGTAAGGTAGATTTCCGAGTAGCTTACATTCAAGGCATTTTACATATTACCTTGGGCTACGATCCTTCTTCCCGTAGGATTAGAGTTACTTCCTTGGTTTGAATTGTAAATTATTTAAAAGTAGCGTGTAAGAGGGCCTTAGACTAGAAATGTTTAGTTTAAATGTAGTTCTGTTTATAAGTATGCATAAGGGTGTAATTATTTGTCTTATTTGAACTGTTGTATCAGTGAAGCGAGGTGAGTCAGTGAAGTTATGGTTTTACAGTGCAGTGAATAGTTCCGATCAGTGATAATTTATAGCGTCAATGAAATGTGTTCTATAGTGTCAGTGAAATGTGTTGTAGTGTGTCAGTGAAATGTGTCCTAAAGTGTCAGTGAAATGCGTCATAGTGCCACTACAGTGAGTGAGATGAGAGTAAAGTGAAAGACTAGTGAAACTTATGTAGGGCCTGAATAATTTCGAGGGAAAAATTGTTCCGGAGCCGGGTATCGAACCCGGGACCTTTGGTTTAACGTACCAACGCTCTACCACTGAGCTACTCGGGAACTCTAACCGACACCGATCCAATTTTTCCCTCTATATCCACAGACCTCAAAGTGGGCTGACAACCGTCAAGCAACCAACTTCGAGTGCACACTAACTCCGTGTGACTTAAATTGTGGTTTTCTGTTAACGAACAGTGACGTGTATTATGCAAATCAAGATTTTCAGGTATAACTCCCTGTAAAGTTGATTTGAATAATTTCGAGGAAAAATTGTTCAAATCAACTTTACAGGGAGTTATACCTGAAAATCTTGATTTGCTTATGTAGGGCCTATACATAATTATGTTGGTTGTACTGTAAAATTAGGTATTTTATTTATGTTTTATTATTATTGTGTTAAATTATATTGTGTATTCTTATTGTATTGTGTATAAAATTGTATTGTGTATTGTATAATTGTATTATGTACTGTAAATTTTATTGTGTATTGCTTATCATTTTATTGTGTATTGTTTATATTGTATATACCACTGCCACCGGGTGCTTGCCCACTTGCAGTGTAAATAAATACATACATACAATTGTAGCGAGAGCATAACATCTGTAATTGCTTAGTAGAAAAAAAAATATTCTAAAATCTGCAATAACTTACAGCAGTAAAGAATTAAAAAAAAAACTTAATTGCAAGCACTCTAACAAATTGACATACCTGTAAACGTCAATGCTGATAGGAAGTGGGGTTTTTTTGAGAGTGCATAGTTGAATTCATTGTGCTTGAAATCCGTAATCCCAAGAGAGTTGAGCGAATAAGCATTGGTTCCTTAGACTTTATTATCGCATAGAAGTCTGTATATTTGTCACGCCGTGCTGTAAAAGAAGGTAGACAATATTTTTTCTCTCGTGTCCGAAGTCTCTTCTCAGCAGACCTTGACTAATTCAACTGCAAATTGAGTCTCCATCACTGTGTGTTTTAAAAATAGTGCCATATCAACAATGATTATTTGTGTAGTAGCACAGATTGTCGATATGTCGTCTACAGCAAGGCCGATACTCAGATGGGTGCAGACATGTTCATAAAGGAAGTAGACACTGCAGTGTTGCCAACTGGACGGAAATTCCGTCAAAATTGACGGAATTTCAACATAGCGGACGGGAAAAGAATGGCTTTGACGGGCGACGGATTTTCTGGCGGAAATTACGATTTACATCGTCTTTTGAGTCTTTTAGCTGCTGTTAGTTTTAATTGTCGAATTTTGTGGGGGATTTTACTTTTTCTTTGAAGAGTTCCGCTTGTGCCGTACTATGTTAAGGAATCACATGTTTCAAATTTCCTCGCTATCAGGCCTATACTTGTTTTTTTGAAAGATGGGACATGACAGTTAAGCGGCCGAGCTTGGAACTACAGTGCCATGTTGCCAATATGGACTACCACGCTGCCAGCTGATGGAAGCTAGCAATTGTCGTTAAGATGGCTGACGTTAAAACATTCATTGACAATTGACGCGAAGGTAAGAAAACAATACAAAAATCGACGGAGAATCAAAGACGAAACGTACCAATGCTAACATTGTGTGCACACTAAATGTCGCCAAGAGAGCTATTAAGCACTCGCCACGTGGGAACGGTAAGTTTGGCAACTCAACCTTGGTACCATAGCAACAGGCCTACCACGCTATGTCACATTCAGTTGTTTTTCCGATCGCAACACTCCTGTCATATCCCATCTTAAAAAAGAACAAGTTAGATGTTGAATTATTATTTTAATCAAGATTGGTGAATAAGTTGTGTTAAAATTTGCTTTTTATTTGTATGTAGATATATTGAGTGGGTCTTATTTATTTTTAATT
Source organism: Periplaneta americana (assembly GCA_025594305.2). Taxonomy (NCBI): domain Eukaryota; kingdom Metazoa; phylum Arthropoda; class Insecta; order Blattodea; family Blattidae; genus Periplaneta; species Periplaneta americana. The sequence goes on from JAJSOF020000005.1 coordinate 5,357,508, forward strand.
TTGACGGAATCTGACGGGTTTCCGGGTGTTAGATTGACGGGACTACAATGTATGTGTTGGCAACACTGGTAGACAGGTAGGCTGTGGTCGAAAAATCGAAAGAGAATTGGGAGGAAAAATTTAAAAGGTACGCAAAACGCGTCCTTGCAAGGGGTTGGGGGCTGTACAAAACTAAATATGTGAGCTCCAAGCCTGTTGGCCACTAGTCTCACTCCGGGTTACGCTGCTCCACTGAAGGAACTCTAGAAAATTTTGAAGGGGAAGCCGAAATTGGACGTAACCTCTTAGGTACCACATACGCGAGGGGGACTGAGATTTGATCAAGTGATCACGGAACGGGAAGAGGAAGAGCTGGCTGGTGTTTGCCGTTAGGATGGCAAGACGCTGTCATCTGTTGTTCGATGACAAAGCATGTGAAGGCCGTCGGAAGAAGCACCGTGAAATCTAAATCTGCAATTTAGAGAGGTCCCTGTCCTTTCAAATTGCGACTAATTGAGTGACCTCGTACATTTAATAGACAATTTATAGGCAGGCTGTGGTCGAGAAGAGCGAAAGATAGGAGTGGAAAGAACTACAATCGTGTCCAAAAGTTTAGAGCACCCCCTTGAAAAAGGCAATTTTACTCAGTATATCATGTCACAACTTTAAATAATTATATGATTTTAGTATAGCTGAAAAGAATAGTCTTTTTATGTATGATATGTACAAATCAAAAGTTATATGTCATGGAATGGGCGGAATTGTACAGTTTTATTTTTTCTATAAAACACAAATCCAATACTATAAAAAATTCTGTAAATTGTAATTTGCGCTTCTAATAATTAATATTAATTTCCAATGTTCCTAAAATGTAAAGAGACAATTTAAAAAAGAAATTTGAATTAATTGTCGCCATTTTTTCAAACAACACACAAATTAACACAATTTTCCAATTAAAAAATAAAGAGTTAAAAGTCATATTTTGATTAATAACACAATATTTCTCTCCGAAATCCACTTAGAACTTTGTAGGACCACCTTTTGCATTGTAACAGCACGTATTCTCTTTGGCATTGAGTTTATTAGATTCTATATATAACCCTTTCTCAGGGTTGTCCAACATGCTGCTAACTGCAGTTTCAATTCTTGAAGATTTCTTACGTTCTTTTTGTGTATTTCCTTCCCTAGAATGCCCAGATATTCTCAATGGGGTTCAAATCTGGACTCCTAGAAGGCCAAGACAGTAGCGGTATACCATTCTCGGTGAACCATGCCTTGGATTTTCGAGAAGTGTGGCAGAGGGCATTATCTTGCTGATATGACCAAATCTTTCTTGGATAAGAACTTATTCTGACGAACACAACTAATCAACTGAAGCTCTCATATATTTTAAAAGTACCTTACATCTATCTCTATTTACAATATACACAAGTAGCTTGAAGAAACATGTAAACAAAACATTTTCCACCCAAACTACAGTCATCCAACCCTAATAAAAGGACCACTCCTAACAATAACAGTTTACGACAGGCAATAAATTACAGTTGTCACTCTGTGGCTTGAAGAAAACGTAAGAAACCTCTTATTTTTCTTGATATTACAATTGATCCATTCTTTAACTGTTTCGTAACCATATTTTCGTTACTTTTGAAATTAATTTTTATTATTGAGAAATTCATTTTATCTGAAAAATGTAAAAATTAAGAAACACAAATATATTTTTAAAATAATCATTTTTGAAAATAAAAAATTAAAACTTTATACATTTTCAGCTGTAACCAGTATATTTTCAGTACTAATAAATATTTAGGAAATACTTTCCATATAAATATTATATTTAAAAAAAGTATCAATTTTTGAAGAGGTGCTCTAAACTTTTGGCCACGACTGTAGGAAAGAAACTACAGGAATTATAGCGCATTGACTAATAGTGCTTAGAAACCACAAAGTATCATCCTGCTGAATATGCAGCGAGTAGCATGTAAATAGGTGAGGGTGTTAACGTGACACACTGCAGTACATTGGTATCAATCATGCGGGCACAGGTGGAGTGGCTCACCAAGTAAATATTAAGGAACCACCCCTATAAGACACTTTTGCTCTACAATGGACATTTTGGCTCCATTGATTGATTTATTGACTGATTAATTAATTATTTCATTCACCCATCGATTCATCCATCCCTACATCCATTCAAAGTTGGCCAGTGAAATATCCACGTAAATTATATTTTCGAACAGCCGTCAATATTCCTCTATATATCACTGAACAACAAGAATTTTGCTCCGACTTAAAACAATGTGTCACTTATGGTTTCGTGTGCGCTGCCCTCCCAAGCCAAAAGGGCGTATCTCAAGGATTTTCTGAAAATCAGTTTTTAAATAATTGGATAGTTTAGATGCTAATATATCTATTTCCTAAAGGAAATGGCCGTTTCTCAATAAATTGTGCCTTTAAAATGAGATTTAATGAAAGCCGTATCTCAAAATTAATATGAATTCCTAAGCGAATTTGGCGGAAGTTCATTTTTCTAAGCAAAAAGGCCGTTTCTCAGACATACGTTCTTTTCGCTTAGTATTTCCTATTTGCCATTCTAGTCAAATCAGACAGAATGATTGGTAAATAAATTGCTGTCTCTTCACTAATTTTCTAGATAATATTTGTCTTAGATTGCAGTATTTTTACAATACTGCTATTTAGTATGTGTTGTAATTTATTAAAATAATAAAAATAATTAATAAAATAAAACAATTAATTTCGCTTACTGGTTTTTTATGTACAATATGAGATACACCTAATTTGCTAAGCATATCAGTATCTTCAACAATTAATATTAATACTTAGCAAATTAGGCGTATCTCAAATTGTCCATAAAAAGTAAGCTAATTAGCCTAAAAATTGTATTCTATATATTTTGAATATATTTCTATAATGAATACACTGAAAATTCCAATAAATTAACTTTAAAAGTAGGCGCGCTTTGATCATTCACTAAATCCTCAATACTGAAAAAATATTCAAGTTTTGAGATACTGCCTTTTGGCTTGGGAGGGCAGTAGCGCTGAATCCGAAAATGCATCTCTTTTCTTCGTATCACGTGAAGTTTTTAAGGTACACTATGATTTCACTTTTTGATATGCGCTCCCCCAGGAAACATCTGGCTTGGGTTAAGGGGTATAAACCAAAACAAAAGCTAATGCATTTTATGAGTTTATGACCTATTTCCGGTTTCTTATGGTTGTTGGCATGTTCTTTTGTATTTCTAATAAATAGATATTGGGTCCCTTCTCTTCAGTAAATTTCATAACAGTTCAAAGTGAGGTCTACGCAATGAACAAACAAGGGTGTGGTTTTCAGTATTTAGAAGAAAATTTTTCACTTCGAATGAAGACAAATTAAAAGAGGGCATTTACTAGTACTAGTAACCCCACTACAGGCCATGAGAGCCCTCAAGTTAGCTGGATGTTAAATTTCCCACCTTTTCTAGATAATGGACATTAATAGCAGTAGGCATATCTGTCAGCGGTGGCGAAAATGTAATCGTGCGCCGAGCCATTGTGTAACCTGCAACGTGCATAGCACCTATGGAGGGAGGCGGACACCCGAAGGGGAAGTGAAGCAATTGTCTGACTTATTAACGGATTTTCATTTTCCTTACGTTAAGCACTTAAATATAATTGTATACAGTACAAGGCTACAAACTAATGTTTAGTACGTGTAACGAAGAAAGAAATGAATAATATCACAACCTAAAATTAACTGTCTTCAGAATGTCTCTGCGACAAAGTTTCAAAATCAGGAATTATGTCACTTACTGCCAGTCGTAGTTGATCACGAAGGTATTTGTCTGTCAGTCGTGATCTAAATTTGGTTTTTACTATTTTAATTGTTGAAAATAATTTTTCACAAACGTAAGTTGTAGCGAACATGGCTTCAACAGAGCAAGCGAAAGAACGAAGCTTCGGATATTTATTTTTGGCAAAGATTTGAAAGTTCAACATTTGTCAAGTCCTTACATCTAGCTTTCATTTGACATCACATTGTAAATCAGTGAGTTCAAATTGAAGAGCTAACCGCATTATTCATACATCTGCTGAAAAAGGGTCGACGTACAGAGATGATGATGATGATGATGATAACAACAATAACACTTAACCTTTTAATGTTTCATCAGTAACGTGTAGTATAATGCCGTTTTATGTTATACAACCGTTTTCCTCGTAATACTTGTGAACAAATCATACATTTAATATTCTCATCATATTGACAGCAAAAAATGCGTCCTCCCATCCTACTTGGAACTTTCGTACATGGTTTCGAGAGAGACATATGCCACTCGCAGGTCAGAGACAAATACAAATGGAACGGAGTTTGAATCCAGTGAGTGAGAGGGTGGGGGTTGGTGGAGGTTAGAAGCGAACGAAATGCACAGCTATCACTGCGAGCCACAATGTCTCGCTAGTCACGTTCTCGCCACGGCTGGTACGTGATTGCCGCCTTCACCGCCAAGTTTTGCCTGGAGGCTACTATTCGGAACAGGGTCTTTCACGTGCCGTAATTCTACCATGTGAGCATCTAAACTTTACTTCCATACCGGAGAAAATTATGCCAAGGATTTTATCGCCCTCGGTTGGGTTTGAACCCAGTGATCTCGGATCCAAAGACTAGCACGGTAACCGCTAGACCATTAAGGACGACGGCTCACTGAAGCAAGCGGACGTTCGCCGAAGATACACCCATAGCTACTTCGTACGTTAGGGGATTCTAATCGTGATCGTTTAATAAATTACGCTATATAGCCTATCTGTCTATAGACATTGTGACGTGTCGACATTTCGAAACAACGTCCAAGTACAGATTGTGATTAATCAACAGTTGAGCTGAGGAAACGGCAGTGAGTCACGGCGCCTGGAGGAATGCGAGTTTGTTCCTGGAATCGTTGACATTGTTCAGCAAGGACGGCTACATACCAACAAGACGAATTGCTGAGGTGTTGGAGATGTCGAAAACATCTAGTAGGTCAAGAGTTTTTGAATTCACAGCTTTTAATTACGAAGCTTTCTGCGCCTCATTACGTTTCTTTGTTAATTTACATCGCTCAGCTTTCCGTCAAAATACAGAGTGATTTATATGGAACTGACACATTTCTTTCTTTAATTATTCCGTTGGAAATTCATTCAATGGCCCAATTTTAGCACCAAATTAAGCAGAATGTTCTGGAGTTTCGATTCCTTGTCACTAGATGCGCAGATGTTTATGTTTTATTCCTATTGTTGGCAGCACTGACTCAATTTTAGCACCAAATTAAGCAGAATGTTCTGGAGTTTCGATTCCTTGTCACTAGATGCGCAGATGTTTATGTTTTATTCCTATTGTTGGCAGCACTGACTCAATTTTAGCACCAAATTAAGCAGAATGTTCTGGAGTTTCGATTCCTTGTCACTAGATGCGCAGATGTTTATGTTTTATTCCTATTGTTGGCAGCACTGACTCAATTTTAGCACCAAATTAAGCAGAATGTTCTGGAGTTTCGATTCCTTGTCACTAGATGCGCAGATGTTTATGTTTTATTCCTATTGTTGGCAGCACTGACTCAATTTTAGCACCAAATTAAGCAGAATGTTCTGGAGTTTCGATTCCTTGTCACTAGATGCGCAGATGTTTATGTTTTATTCCTATTGTTGGCAGCACTGACTCAATTTTAGCACCAAATTAAGCAGAATGTTCTGGAGTTTCGATTCCTTGTCACTAGATGCGCAGATGTTTATGTTTTATTCCTATTGTTGGCAGCACTGACTCAATTTTAGCACCAAATTAAGCAGAATGTTCTGGAGTTTCGATTCCTTGTCACTAGATGCGCAGATGTTTATGTTTTATTCCTATTGTTGGCAGCACTGACTCAATTTTAGCACCAAATTAAGCAGAATGTTCTGGAGTTTCGATTCCTTGTCACTAGATGCGCAGATGTTTATGTTTTATTCCTATTGTTGGCAGCACTGACTCAATTTTAGCACCAAATTAAGCAGAATGTTCTGGAGTTTCGATTCCTTGTCACTAGATGCGCAGATGTTTATGTTTTATTCCTATTGTTGGCAGCATTGACTCAATTTTAGCACAAAATTAAGCAGAATGTTCTGGAGTTTCGATTCCTTGTCACTAGATGCGCAGATGTTTATGTTTTATTCCTATTGTTGGCAGCACTACATGCGCAGATGTTTATGTTTTATTCCTATTGTTGGCAGCTGTTTTCGACATTTTGTGTCAACGTGAAAATGCAGTACACATTAAATCAACGACTCTTCCTTGTGAAGCAATACTGGATTACGAATTCAATTACAGCTACTCAAAGGGCATACCAGAGAGAATTTGGTGTTCGCAATCCTTCCAAAAGAAACACAATACTGGGACTGGTGAACAAATTGGAAACAACTGGATCTCTGGTGAGTGAAAAGGGCAAGCATCGTTCATCTAGGCTTCCCACGGTTGTTGTTGACGTAAGAGCACGACTGGAGCAGTCACCCAAAAAATCATTAAGACGTTTGTCGCAGGAGACAGGGTACACCTACTCAATGTGTCAGAGAGCTGCGAAAAGTGCAGACATTGGTCGATCTGAAGTACAACATCACACAGGAGATTCAAGCTAATGACAACAGAGTCCTCCAACGAGTGGCCAGTAACATGGAACGACGTGTTGAGTTGTGCCTTATGCAGGATGGAGGACATTTTCAACATTTGCTATAGAGGTAAATAATCTCCCAAAATTCTTCTACATTTTAGGTATAATAAGTTGTCGCTAGCACAATTCGTTTTGAAACAATTAATGAAAGAAATGTGTCAGTTCTATATAAATCACTCTGTACCATGTTACATTAACCAATCTTGTTTCAACTTTCAATGGAGGTAGACTACTGTTCTACCACGAGAAAGTCTCTGAGGAATGAGACGAAGCGGGGTGATGCTGTGAATGAATGTTGATGTCATAACATGTCATAAGGTCACACACGTGGGTACTCGTATCTCTTTTGCCTAGCTCTCACAGCACAATCGATAACACTGATACATATATTTATACTACCCTAGTTACAAAATTAGATCACTGTTAACCTGGTCTTTTAATCCCTCCATACAGGAAATAACATGCAGGAGAGCGCATGTTTTTAAACTGACGTTATAACGGTAATATTATGTATCTACTTCGCTCCAATAGATGACGCAATAGTAAGCACATTCCTTTCAAGGTTGATCTCCTGGTTGGAGAACAGTAGGTCACTGTCCTCATATCTTAATCCCTTTCTGAAGTGGTTGTGCAAAGATTTTCCCTACGCTACCTGCTTTGCAGTTAGAAAATAATAACAGTACTATTGTGCTTTTAAGTAAGCAATTTCGAGAGAGAAATATTGTCGGAATTTTTAATATGAGTTTGTATTAACAAAATAATTAATGTCAACTGCAACCGATTAATTTTAATCGACTCGATTATTCCATTAAATATTTTTGATCGATTAATCTTACAACAGAAATTGATCGATTAATCGATTAAATCCCACAACACTACTTATAATGCAGGTATATAACAAATCTTTGAGGCGTCGTGTTTTCTTGGTGTGTTTACAGCAGTGACATTAATTCAATGACATTAACCTTTCCAATTGATTAACCTCCATTGTTGCCTCTCTCAAAACTGTATTGTTTCGGGTTATTCATTGTTTTACGGCAGTGTAGAAGTAAACATTGACTCAGAAAGTTGTGCCTACGCTCAGTGTCACCATCTGATCTTGATTACTTCCCAGCACTTCGAAAACCGCTGATTCATAGAATCGGTGGCTTCCCAGAACCACCGAAGTACAAGGGAAAGTGCAGGCAATCTTGTGGAGCTTTCTTATGTGTCACCATTAATGGAGTACATGGACGTGAACCAGTGAATCCATCCGTACACAGATGGTGACTGCCATGCACAGGAGCTTCGTGGTTTAGATTTGGGTACGCCACATAGTGAAAGTTAATGTTTAAATATAAAACGATGCATTCGGCAAACAGGTGGATTCATAATTTATTACACTTCAACTTCTATATTATAATATATAATTATTATAATAGAAGTTGCTGTGAGCATAATTTATTAGCCGAAAAAAATCTAACGAATGTAAATGTAGTTTGATTCTACGAGTAATAAACATATTGTTTATCAAACCCGAATGTTATAATTTTCAGTCAGTAGTACTTATACAGAAATACATTGGATCAGGTTTCTATTTATGACAAAATTGAGTTATGATTCTGTGCCGTATTTTTCTTGTGTTACCTTACAGTGGTTCCCAAAGTGGGGGTCACAACCTCTTGGGGAGTCGTGTAAAGAGCTGACAGAGATTTGGAGATGATTTATAAAGTAAATGAAAAATCGTCTTGTTATCATACATTAATTTTGAATTTAGATACACAAAAATAAACAATGTTTAACATAAAATAAACAAAACAGGGTCAGTATTTATAAAATGAAAAAAAAAAAATCATACGATAAATATGCCTGTTTTTCAGAAAGTAGCTTCTCAAATCTTGACAGTAATATCAATTTCAAGTTCAAGAAGATTTCTCACTTTTATTTTGATGGAAATCATAGACGAGAAACTTATTTTGCTCAAATATGAGGTTACAAACGTTACCAAGTATTCTTTTGATGCAGAACTAGTCTAGGCTGTGCGAAAAAAAAAGTGTATTTTCAACATTCCATCAGTAGATGTATGTTTCTGTGAGTATTTCCCTCTCTTTTCTCTCTATTATTATTATTATTATTATTATTATTATTATTATTATTATTAGTGGTAGTAGTTATACAGCCTTCCGCTGTGATCCAGATTACAGCATATCCGGTTACTTTTCCGAAGTTCGATTTTACATGAGGAAAAGAAGATTAGGCCTAATAATTTCGTTTCCATAGCAACTGCATGTGTGTGTCGTGTTTTGTCATGCGGTATCCTAAGCGGTAGGCATCCACTACATGATCAGAAGGTCTTATTTGTCAATTGTCTAGTATTCATTATAAACCCTACAAGAATGAGGACGGAACGGGTCATAGGACCCAATTCTTGAGAGAATATGATAGACGGTGTATTTTATGTCCTTCGTATACTTTCGCTCCTGATGTTCTGTTTGACATTCTGTTCCTCATTTCCTTCTGTCTTTCTTCCTCATATTTCTCGCTCTTCTTCTTCTTTCTGTATTTGCTTTGCTGTTTTTATCCATTACTTTTCTTCTCTTATTTTTAATCTTTCTTTTCATATTCACATTTCTTCGTATTATGCTTCCCTCATTTTCCTTGCCTTCCTTATTCTCTTTCTCACATTTCTTTTCCAGTTTTTTACCTTTACTTTTTCTTATTATTATTTAGCCTACTATTCTTCTTTCTTTCCATTTTTATCTTCGAATTCGTTTTATTATTATTTTCTTCTTCTCCAATTTCTTCTTTGTTCTTTCGCCGATATATTCCTCGTCCTCCGTATTTTATCTTAACGTCCTTTTCATGTTTTTTTTTTTTTTTGCATTCTTGTTTTTCCTACCTTGATCTTTTATCCCTTGGTTACTTTTCTCCGTTTCCCCCTTTTTACCTTCTTCCTCTTCTTATTTTCTGTCTTCGTCTCTCCCTTCTCATCCTCATCTCCTCTTTCCGTTTTCCGTCTTGCTTGGCACGGCATGACTCTCTCGGAGCTTGAACCTGACCTCTGCGCCAACCGTTACTCATTTGCCGCTCTAATTATCGCCCCCAGAGTGACAACATAGCCCTCGACTTTCATTCACACTGACTCCGGCTTTGTGACTGGTATGAGTTTGGCGCTTGGATCTGGCCCAACATCGTCTTTGTCTACAAACTAGTCTGGATTTGAACTCACAAATCATGAGCGTGGAAACCCCGACTCATGTTACTAATTGCGTTTGACCTCTTAGATCGTAAAAATGGTGTAATGTAATAGTCATTTTATACAGCAGCCGCGTATAATAGGATGTTATTGGAGCAGGGTTGCCGTTTGCCTCGGTCTTCACAGACAGTCCGTGATTTTATAGTGTAAGAAGCTGTCCGGGTCGAAAAGACGGAAGTCCGCGATTTTGAATGCAGTCGGACAGAAATCTGGAAAATTTCAATAATTTGTGACATAGTGTCGAAATGACACTCACGTGGATGGAAGATAATACATCTTGTGAACTCAGTGAGAGCCTTTTCTTTGACCAGGTGATCAAATTGAAGTATTTCCTATCGGACAACAAAGAATAAAATTCTAAAGATATACTTTCACACAAAATCTTTGTAATTTTTTATTACAGTTCTGTTGCTGTAGAGCAATGCACAGAATTGCTGAAAATTGTAGAAGTTTAATTTTCTGCACCTGGACATAATGACAACGTTGAAAACTTATTGACAAGTAATTCCTCAATAAAACAAAATAATATACTATTTTACGTAATTTATTACAAAGGTAATTAATGTGTTGGTTCCATTTTAAATGATTATCGAAAACTATGCCTAAATACTTAACTTCAGAGGACTCTTTAATGATCGGACATTTACACTGTATAAGACAACAACCAGAATTATGTAATTTAATACTTAATATAGAGGTTTGTTACATTTTTCAGATAATGAGAATGGAATAATTATAAGACATATGATAAGATATATCAACAAATGGTGTAATAATAAATAAGTGTTGCAGCTGTATTTATTGTATCTTGAAAAGGTTGTATTCAGTTTGTGTTTCCAGCACTAAACTCATTTACAAAGCCAAGAAATATAATTTTTTATGTGTGTTTAGGTACAGTCTGTCTAAAATTACTATAATTATTGTACCATGCGTAATTCTGAAATTCAAATCATGGAATAGATATCACGACCACCTGCATGAGCCACCAGAGCGCACCGTGGCTTTTGCAGCGAAACTACAGACAACTTGTAACTGCTGCGGCTGGCTCCGGCTGTCTTTCTCTCTTTCAAGGTTCTTTAGCACTTTGTGAGTAGGAGTTGCCCATCCATGTCAATGCCAAATATAAGAAGGTGATGTATGAGATAAAGTGTATTAGTGAAATGTCCAACCCTGTCCATAGTAAGTAAATAAGTGACACTGATGAGTCTGTAGTAAATAAATTATATTTGGTGTCTATATAAAATACAGCTGTAGCCTATAATGAAAGAGTGATGGAACGAGAAAAATTCTCTCCGTTCCATCACTCTTTCATCATATGATGACGCAGAATATCTGCATGGAAATATCATATGTACTTCGGTACATCAAAAAATATATATATATATATATATATATATATATATATATGATATGCGTAATAAATCACTTTGTGATTTAAGACGGCGCCTATACCGTCGGATCCCGGCCAACCAGTCACTCATTCGAGTGCACCTCAACACATGTATGGACTTCGGTCCTGCGTTCATAGATATCTATGACGTAGTGCAGAGGGCGGCCACTAGAGGGAACCCAAGAGATGGAGCTTAATCTGAGACGATTCTAACCGGCGTCGGGGTTGTATCCGGCGTGGATTAGTGGAAAAGCATCAGCACGTAGAGCTGAAAACCCGGGTTCAAATCCCGGCGCCGGAGATAATTTTTCTCCGTTCCATCACTCTTTCATCATATGATGACGCAAAATATCTGCATGGAAATATCATATGTACTTCGGTACATCAAAATATATATGTAGCCTATAAGTTTCTTAAAAATTCCTACATTTTCTGTTGAATTGGTGTGTCGATCATGCCCTTGTTTTGTGTTTCTTCATTGTGACAATCCTATGTAGGAGTCATTCTTTAATTTAATTATACAGTACCGCACTTTCTATTAATTTTCGCAATTTATATTGTAGGCTAATGGGCTGTGGACTTAGTTATGCTTGTATACTGACTAACAACGTTGAATTTTGACGTGCTCTTGAAATTATAGGCGAATTTTCCTCGGATTCTCTCATTCATGTGCAGTGTTTTCTTGTGTGCCTTAAAGGCTGGTTCACAATAAACCGGGAACGAGAACCAGAATGAAAACGAGAAGCAGAGGACGTGAATATGAACATTTTTGATTCACAATAAACCGAGAACGTAGACGACTATGCATATCGATATGCATGTCAATAACGATATGTAAAGTCGATATTACGCATTCTGATGTCATTTGTGTATAATTGACCAATGGCGTTCTCTCATGAGTACAAGGCAGCCAACATAAACACATTTTAACCAACTTCGAAATTTCAACTGAAACATTTCATTAGGTACGGTACTATAGATATGCCCATTCATCTTTATTATCACAACCTATTTTAAGTCTACCATAACGTAAAATAATTAGAGAAGAAACATTTGTAACAGAACAAAAATGAACACAACAGTAGTTATTGAATTGAAGCATGAATATGTAGTGTGTAATACAACCAATACAGTAATAAAATATGATTCACTTACGATCGGTGTTCAAAGATGCAGCTATTGAAAGCTATGTATTCTCTTTCATTTTCTCATCTTTATACAAGGCACGCCGCTTATCGTAAACGTGAGGATTTTCCTCAACACGCAATATTAGAATCTCATCAAATAAAACTTGCTCCATGATGCACAGCACAGAACAAAATAATGCATAGGTTATGTCACGGTCTTCTTGCTACAAAATACACGACGACAAAATAGCTTTTAGATGGCAATAGAATGAATCTAGTGGGCTGTGATCGGAAACGTGAACGCCAAAGCTGAAGCTTGGCCAACACATTTTAAAAATTTTACCGTTTTCGTTTTCGTTTCGATTCTCGTTTCCGGTTTATTGTGAACCAGCCTTAATTGTCCAAAGCGGTCCTACTTCATTCCGTAGAAAACCATGTTAACAATCTCGTTCTTGGCAGGATTTGAACCCGCAAACTTCAACAGTAATGGCAAGCAAAGACGACTGAGGAAGCTGTGTCCACCTACGAATGGGTTGTCACATCGTTGAGTTGCGGAATTTGTCTTTGTTGCCTTTAAAATGGACAGATGCGATATGAATGACGTTTTGTAACAAAAAGTGTATGAAATTAAAGAAGAGACGAGACGGTTGCTATAGTAACGTAGGCGAATGAGGAAGACATGTCGGGACATAGGTCAATTGCTGGGGTCAGCTGGAATGAATGAAAGCTTTCCAGTGCCGATTTTTTGTCAGTAGGAGTATCGTTTGATCTTGACATGGCCCTTAGTCCTGTACATTATTTAATAAAGTGTAACAGTGATTCCTAACCCTGGCACGCGAGCCACGGCAGCCCGAGGTAATGCATTATGCAGTAAGAAACTGAATAAAAGAAAGACTGTAATGTTTCCGTCAGGGAGTTTGATATTCTAGCATCAGGAATCCAGGACAGGTCATGATACTGCGTTCCTACCTTAAGGGGTTAGGTACAGCTTACAGCAGTAACATTTTTGGAAATATTGAACTTTTTTTTCGCCATTACTGTATCTTGTACAATAATGAAAATTCGTGTGTGTAAAACACTGTCCTTCTGCTATATGAAAAAAATATTTTTACGATTTAAAAAAATCATATATATATTTTTTTTTTCAAAATTCAAAACGGTTGCAGTTCACTGTGCAGTGATGAAGCTTTTCCCTCATAACTCATAAACTTGTTAACTTTTTTATGTTCTCTCTCTTTTATTTTATTGCTGAACTCATGTTTACAATATCTCTTCCAACTACATTCCTTAATAAATATTTTTTTTTATTTTCTGCTAGAAGAATATTCTGATATTTGACCATTTTTAAAATGATTTTTTTTAATCAGACAATTTATCCAAGCTAGAGAATTGATCTTGCATCATTATTGTAGATATGACGTACATAAATACACACAAAAAAATTCATCACAGAATGTTGGATAGTTTTTGAGTTATGAGGGAAACGCTTCATCACTGCACAGTGAACTGCCAGCATTTTGAATTTTGAAAATATAAATATAAAATATATATATATATATATATATATATATATATATATATGAAGCGTCCAATTCCAAAACTGTCTAAATCCATTTTAAAAAATTGAGATAGTGGCAGTTTCGTCATCTACCTAAATGTCTGTAGCAATTTTCTAATGGATGTTGTGCCTAAATTCCCTCTTTCCTTCCATAAATAAGCTTCAAATGTGACGAACACTGCAAACAATTAGGAAAAAAGTTAAAAATATTTTTATCATATAGCAGAAGGACAGTGTTTAAGACATACTAATTTTCATTATTTTACAAGATACAATAATGGAGGAAAAAAATGATGAATTTTTTCAAAATTTTACTGCTGTAAACTGTACCTAACCCCTTAACGTGACTACACATTAGAATTAATTCAGTTTGAAATACAACTGATTTTATTCGTTTTATGTATTTCAACTAATTATAGAGAGACTAAACTTTTAATTTTGTTACATTTTTCCAGATTATGAAATTTCCTTTGAATTATTGATAAAATCTGAAAAAATAATGTCATTTTATACCCCGTTCCATTCAGAAGCAGTACATTATACAGTGTTTAAATCCTATCTATAATGAATGTACTTCCAAAGAGACTAAAGGTTAAAGATACTGAATAATAACTAATACATATTACAGAGTAGTATTATCGTTTTTTTTTACATTCCGAGACAAATATAACTCAATTCACGACACAGGACACACCATTAAAATCCAGAATTATCCTGGGAAATCAAGGACGTCTGGCAACCCTGTATATGACTACACAGTTATATAAACAATTATGTTGTGAACATGCATTGGTTTACGGACAAATCACATGTCATTACTTAGTTTGATTGTTAACGATAAAATTAAACAAGTCTAGTCATCTTTTGAGTAAGAAATAAAACACAAAGCAGTTGTTTGCAATGAAAGACTTGCAGAGGGACAAGGCGTGTATGAATAATTCGTTTATTTTTTTTTTCCTTCGCTGTTATTTATACTCGCTTTAACATCTTTGGTCACATCATGAGTTAATCTTTGGTTGAAAACCGAAGGCCTGTGTACTATTGTTGAGACTGGTTCTATTGTTGTGAACTAGATGGCGACTGTATATGTATCACTGATTTGTTATGAATATGATTTTGATGATGAATGAGGCCGGTGATATTCAGGGATGTTGTGGGCCGAATTTCCTGGCATTTGCCTTATGGTTGAGGGAAAACCCTGAGAAACCTCAATCAGGAAATTCAACCCGACCGGGAATCGAACTCGGACCCTCTGCGTAAGAGACCAGCATGCTGACCCCTACAGAGGTGGTCTTGTTTATTGTTGTAAACGTCTTTTTAGCGATGTTATGAAGGAAAATGCTGAAAGGCAATTAGGCTATGCCAATTAGTAGCTATTAATTTTAATTAAGAATTTGACTAAGAAATCATACATTTATGGTAGTTTTTCCATAACTACGTTTACGCTATAAGATTCATAATCATCATTATAATCATTTTTTCTTCTTTTTGCTCCTGAAAGTAAGCAAAAAAACTTATTCTCGAAATGAAATAAAAATGTAACAAAAGTAAATAACACTCATTCAGTTAATGATTAAATATTCATTCAATGAAAATAAAATAATGAATTGTCCTAGTTTTCACATCCATCACTCATTTGACAAATTATTAAATAACTTTTCTTGTCTATCTATTCTTTTCTCTTTCCCGCCCCCTTTGTTTTTTGTTTTTGTAATCTTTCACATATTAGGTACCGGTAATAAGTATCCGTCATGTTTAACATAACGATTTTAATTGTAATTTAAGTGGATAATATAAGTAAAATACAGTTGGAAAGATTAATGATGATGATGATGATGATGATAATAATAATAATAATAATAATAATAATAATAATAATAATAATAATAATAATAATAATAATAATAATTCATTTCGGTCATAACTTTCTGCCCAAGAATAGGTCTTCACTGCAAACCCAGCATTCTCCAGTCTTTCCTATTTTCTGCCTTCCTCTTTGTCTCCTCATGTGATCCATATATCTTAATGTCATCTATCATCTGATATCTTCTTCTGCCCCGAACTCTTCTCCCGTTCACCATTTCTTCCAGTGCATCCTTCAGTAGACAGTTTCTTCTCAGCCAGTGACCGAATCAATTCCTTAATAATAATAAATAATAATAATAATAATAATAATAATAATAATAATAATAATACTTACTAGCTTTTAAGGAATCCGGAGGTTCATTGCCGCCATCACATAAGCCCGCCAACGGTCCCTATCCTGAGCAAGATTAATCAATAATAATAATAATAATAATAATAATAATAATAATAATAATAATAATAATGAAAATCGTCTGTAATATCTGTCTTCTGTAATGTTTTCCTTTTTATTCCTTCACATTTTCGTTTTCTTTCTTTCCCATCTCCTCGATCACTATTCTTTTTCGTCTCTCCTTCTTCCTTCCCTTCTAGTGTCGTGTCTGGTAATTCAGGGGTTGACCGAATTGTAGCAATTTTCAGACGTTACTTGTTACATAAGATACAAGTTATCCCGGAATTCTGTAGTTTTGCTGTCCTGAAAGTATAGGCAGGATCAGCTTACTTAATACCCTAAGGGTGAAACCTAACCATTTTTCCCCTATAACTACATATGCTACTGAATGATAGTGATTTTCTAGCTCTCAGGTTGAATTTTCTTTTACCAACTTAGTTTCGAATTTCGGGAACTGACAAATACTACAACTGATAGTTATTTTCTAACTGTTATGTTGGCAGCAATGATTTCGATTTGCAGTGTAGGAAACTGATGAAAATGCAAGTAAGGAAATACATTTTTAGGTTAGGTCTCATGAATTGTAAACTCTTTACTCAAAGCAATAAATTTCATGTCAGACAAAATACAGTTTAATATTAGATCATACAAGTCCTAATGACTTGACTTTACATAATATGCAAGAAGTCCAGTAATAAAACGTATTATTTCACAAATTACTGAATCGTTTAGGAGACACCTCATAACATAAAGATGAGATGTGGATATAAGCAAGACATTGTTATTGTTATATTATTATTATTATTATTGTTATATTATTATTATTATTATTATATTATTATTATTATTGTTATATTATTATTGTTATATTATTATTATTATTATTGTTATATTATTATTATTATTATTGTTATATTATTATTATTGTTATATTATTATTATTATTATTGTTATATTATTATTATTATTATTATTATATTATTATTATTATTATTATTGTTATATTATTATTATTGTTATTATTATTATTATTATATATTATTATTATTATTATTATTATTATTATTATTATTATTATTATTATTGTTATATTATTATTATTATTGTTATATTATTATTATTATTGTTATATTATTATTGTTATATTATTATTATTATTATTATTATTGTTATATTATTATTGTTATATTATTATTATTATTATTATTATTATTATTGTTATATTATTATTATTATTATTATTATTATTATTATTATTATTATTATTATTATTATTATTATTATTGCTATATTGTTATTATTATTATTATTATTATTATTATTATTATTGTTATATTATTATTATTATTATTGTTATATTATTATTATTATTATTATTATTGTTATATTATTATTATTATTGTTATATTATTATTATTATATTATTATATTATTATTATTGTTATATTATTATTATTATTGTTATATTATTATTATTATATTATTATTATTATTATTATTATTATTGTTATATTATTATTATTATTATTATTGTTATATTATTATTATTATTATTATTATTGTTATATTATTATTATTATTATTATTGTTATATTATTATTATTATTATTATTATTGTTTATTATTATTATTATTATTATTATTATTATTATTATTATTATTATTATTATTACAGTACGTAGCATTTGATTTTCCCCTCTTTGGTGATGTCTGGTATTAGTTGGTAACACTGAAGAGACGGCCAAATTAGATCTTTTAGGAACTACACTTACGTGACCCTCACTATAGTATCGGTGAATAGGTTAGCCGATCAGGGAATGTCTGGATGGTAAACACGTGTCTGTCACTCTTCCAACTTAACTGAGGGAATGGTGAGGAAGGATCTAATTTCTTCAATCATTTCCAGAAGTGCGTCGTATTGTCACACTTCCAATAACACTAGTTTGCATTTAGACCTAAGTAAGTATGTTTTCCAAAGCACTCTGAACCGGCTGTCTAGTGTATTCTGTGATCGGCTGAGGCAGGGGTTCTTAACCTTTTTGAGCCAAGATCCAAAGTTAACTGGGCGATAAACTTGCGTGACCCATCGGCCTATTTTGAATTTAAACAGTGCTATTGTAATAAAAACAAGTAAATGTATCAATTATTTATCAATATAGAGTTGTAATATTTCATAATAAGCAATAATTATAAAATATAATCATAATCCCAAGTACTTTAATTAACATTTCTTTAATTTTTTCGGGAAGCTACGGTGACCCATCCTGAAAGTCACGGCGAACCTTTTTTTGGGTCGGACCCTTAGGTTAAGAATGTTAAATGTTATGTTTTTTTTAACGACGCTCGCTTATATCAGCGTCGCCGGATGTGCCGGAATTTTGTCCCGCAGGAGTTCTTTTGCATGCCAGTAAATCTACTGACGTGAGCCTGTAGCATTTAAGCACACTTAAATGCCATCGACCTGGCCCGGGATCGAACCCGCAACCTTGGGCATAGAAGGCCAGCGCTATACCAACTCGCCAACCAGGTCGACTGGGTTAAGAACCCCTGTGCTAGGGTATAGTAGTGAATTTTAGAGATATCACGGAAAAAATGACAAAAATGAAAGGTTTAATAAAAAAAATCGTGTGCTAATCAATCCAAGTTAACAGCTGACAAAAGATATCAAATGAGACCGGACCAGGTTAACAGGTGTATTCCTCTAAAAAAAAATGTAGGGCCTCAATGACAATTGAAATCTTTCACGTAAGACAAATTAGAGGCAAGTGTTATAAATGCTTGATGTTTTAAGTGGCCGTGAGTCTGTTCCTGGGCGGAATTATGAATTAAATACAGGAAAAGACATTCTTTGTCACTTCAAGTTGTTGCTGGACTTAATGTGAGGGGAAGTCTTAATACCCAAGGTTACGTGCACAAGTTCAAGTGGGCGTCTCGTTCTAGGAATATCCGTGCTGTCCAACGCGCGCTAATTGTCACCATATGGGACGTTACATTGATCCCAAAGTCGGTACAGTGAACCTCCCATGAATGTATGCTCTTAGTGATATGATACAGAGAGTTCCCTCATACATTTTCCTGAAAGAATTTCCCATCTGTTCAAATTGCAATTGAGTGTGAAGTTAATTGCGTTCTTTACCTGTTCTAGACATATCAAGTGCGAAGTCTAAAGGTCTTTGTTTCGTACAGTTAGTCTTCAATGCATAATTATTCTTGATTTGTCGGAAGAAACAGACATATACACTAGGATAGTGTTTCTCAAACTATGGTCCGCGAACCACCTGTGGTCCTCGAGGTGTGCCCTTGTGGTCCTTCAAAAAGCACACTATAGCTCATCTGGCGCCTGTAACCCGGCCAGGGACCACCCGAATTCATAACAGAGGACCAAAGTACCGAACCTTTCCATGTATTGATGACTTTCATGATAGTTTTGCCGACACCCAGTCTGCACATTGAAATGGTCACGGACTGTACGTCGTACACCAATAATACAACTCTGAGGTCACAATTTTAAACTTATTTTCCAAATAAATATGACGAATTTTCATGGGTTCGTGATTACTTTCATTGCGATATTGAAAATAACAAACTTTCATTGAGTGAAAGAGAATAGTTAATTGAATTCTCGAATGACACCGGACTTAAAATGAAATTCCAAGCGGAAGGTATGGTTAATTTCTGGACCTTATCACAAGTGAAAAGAGAATATAGTGAACTGTACAATGGTGCTTTAGAGATTATAATTCAGTTTGCTTCTACGTATCTGTGTGAGAAAGGGTTTTCATCACTAACTCTAATAAAAACAAAGTACCAAAATCGACTTGATGTATGTGACGATCTCCAACTTAAACTTATCAGCATACGTCCAAATATAGAACAACTGTGCAAGAATCGACAGGCTCATCCATCTCAATGCGAGTACCAACATTAATTTTTTTAGTTAATTAGTTAAAAATTATCCAAACTGAAATACCTTAAATTATAAAAAAAAAACAAAATGAATTATCTTCTATTAATATTAACTTAATTAGTTAATACTAATATAAAATTATTTTAAAATATAAGTATACTGGTATTAAAACATGCTACAAAAATTATAAATTTGCTTCCGAAGGGAACAAGAGCAAGGTGGTCCGCGGAACTGTTCTGACTTAAAAAAGTGGTCCCCACCACTTCAAAAAAGTTTGAGAAACGCTGTACTAGGAGACATGAGTAATTCCGTATGAAAGAAGAGAAAATTGTTGCAGTGGCTGAGAGTTTGCCTCTTCCTCGAAAGATCTGAAATTGTCAAATTTATCATTTGCATGTTTGAAAGAGGCACTAAATTCTTGCGCGAACAACTTGCTTGCTTCTAGTAGTTGATACAGCGTCATTAAATAACCAAGTAAAAAAAATAACCTAGTATGTATGAAGTAGAAATGATCTGGACGAAATTGAAATACAAACTGCTGAGCCATTTATACCTGCACCCACGCTTTCAGAAGTCGAAATTGCGATAGAAAATCTGAAAAAGTACAAGTCTCCAGGTATCGATCAAATTCCAGCAGAATTAATACAAGAGGGTGGAAGTGCATTATATAGCGAAATTTATAAACTTGTACTTGCTATTTGGGAAAAGGAAATTGTACCAGAACAATGGAAGGAGTCCATAATTGTACCTATTTTTAAGAAGGGGACAAAACCAACTGTGGTAACTTTCGAGGAATATCACTTTTGTTGAGGTCGTACAAAATTTTGTCCAATATTCTTTTGAGAAGATTAACTCCGTACGTAGATGAAATTATTGGGGATCATCAGTGTGGTTTTAGGCGTAATAGATCGACTATTGACCAGATTTTTGTATTCGACAGATATTGGAGAAAAAATGGGAGTATAAGGGTACAAACATCAGTTATTCAAAGATTTCAAAAAGGCATATGACTCGGTTAAGAGGGAAGTATTATATGATATTCTTATTGAATTTGGTATTCCCAAAAACTAGTTCGATTAATTAAAATGTGTCTCAGTGAAACATACAGCAGAGTCCGTATAGGTCAGTTTCTATCTGATGCTTTTCCAATTCACTGCGGGCTAAAGCAGGGAGATGCACTATCACCTTTACTTTTTAACTTCGCTTTAGAATATGCCATTAGGAAAGTTCAGGATAACAGAGATGGTTTGGAATTGAACGGGTTACATCAGCTGCTTGTCTATGCAGATGACGTGAATATGTTAGGAGAAAATCCACAAACGATTAGGGAAAACACGGGAATTTTATTGGAAGCAAGTAAAGAGATAGGTTTGGAAGTAAATCCCGAAAAGACGAAGTATATGATTATGTCTCGTGACCAGAATATTGTACGAAATGGAAATATAGAAATTGGAGATTTATCCTTCGAAGGGGTGGAAAAATTCAAATATCTTGGAGCAATAGTAACAAATATAGATGACACTCGGGAGGAAATTAAACACAGAATAAATATGGGAAATGCCTGTTATTATTCGGTTGAGAAGCTTTTATCATCTAGTTTGCTGTCAAAAAATCTGAAAGTTAGAATTTATAAAACAGTTATATTACCGGTTGTTCTGTATGGTTGTGAAACTTGGACTCTCACTCAGAGAGGAACATAAGTTAAGGGTGTTTGAGAATAAGGCGCTTAGGAAAATATTTGGGGCTAAGAGGGATGAAGTTACAGGAGAATGGAGAAAGTTACACAACGCAGAGCTGCACGCATTGTATTCTTCACCTGACATAATTAGGAACATTAAATCCAGACGTTTGAGATGGGCAGGACATGTAGCACGTATGGGCGAATCCAGGAATACATATAGAGTGTTAGTCGGGAGACCGGAGGGAAAAAGACCTTTGGGGAGGCCGAGACGTAGATGGGAGGATAATATTAAAATGGATTTGAGGGAGGTGGGATATGATGGTAGGGACTGGATTAATCTTGCTCAGGATAGGGACCGATGGCGGGCTTATGTGAGGGCGGCAATGAATCTTCGTGTTCCTTAAAAGCCATTTGTAAGTAAGTAAGTAAGTATGTATGAAGTTTTCCTTTTCGATATCAGCTGTACGCGTTACATGATGATTGTCGAGTATTCTTTCTATTGTAGTTCACATTGCTTTACGTACAAGTATCTTCTTGGTTGAGGCGGGATTTGAACCGTGGAATCAGAAGTGAAACTAGAATGCTGGCAAGAAGAGAAGTGAGTGTTCATGCACCGAAAACGAGCACCATCATGCAAGACACATCAAGCGTTGACCTCGCTCGCTGCTCGGTTCTGTGGGCAACAGAACCTGTTATTCACCGCAGCCTTCCTCCGCCTCTCGCTGAGGTCCACGCAGCATCCACGAGGCAACTGCGATCTCCATTTTGAATTTCCTCCAATAATATTGTCATCACAGAATAACCCCTTGATTGGGCAGCAACTTCTCTGACACGTATGTGAAGCAGACGATCTAAATTGTACTTGCAATAAAATTACGATAGTGCTTAACAAGGGTTATCAATGGCAGAAGTGTTAATCTGTTATGAGCTTATGACTGCACCGAGGATTTATATGCTCTGATAATTGCTCAAATATACATGAAACTATGCACTATACATTTAAAAACAAACTGACCATGGAACTCTTTAATGCATTTTTACGGTCTTGCTAATAAAAACTCTATATACAGACGTTTAACTGTCTTATACTTATACAATGAGTAGCTCGTTTATAAGTCGTGTGTAAATTCCTTACTAATAATCACTACATACGTCGTGTATAACAGTACAACTGTTACACAGCTACGTCATAGTTTCGTCATTACTTCGTTACGAAAGTAATAGAATATCTGAGGTTCTCTATTGCATCCGGTAGAGCGCTCTAGTGTGGCGTGTTAAGTATCGATAATACAACTGGCTCTAATCGATTACCACACTGTATTTTGGTCAAAGAGTACAAGCTATAGCAATATTATTCTAATTATCTGTGCTCATTGGTTTGTTCTTCTGTGGTTACAAGGCAGCCATTACCATAAAATGACAGTCGGTACGAACAGCTGTTAGAGAGGCGGCCATTTTTTTCTCTATATACAGCTCTTAAACAAGGGGTTTCGTGTATATAACTACTGCAAAGCAATTCCATTGTATAGTTACATCCTGTTTATACATCCATCGCTTATGCATGGTTTATTAGTAAAATTTTCTGTCTCAACTCTGCATAAGTCTCGTATAAAAACTGTACACGGTTTGGGATTCTTATTTTTAGTTTTAGGGACACTAAAGTCTGTGTGATGAATCTTGTCTCACTGTGAAAAGAGAGAGAAAGGAGATATGTCTTACCTCGTCTGTGTTGTTATTGCGATGGGGGGAGTGAAGCGATGCCAGTGGCGGAAGGGACTAGTTGATACATTCTGTAGCGCAAAATAAAGTAACAAAATATCTTTCATCGCACTGTATAGTTCCGTCACTGAGCTTGTCTTCCAAGAAACTGAGTTCCGGTAGCCTGTACAATAACAAGATTTTGAAAGGAATCCTGAAAATTTACAACCCTCCTAGAATCTGCACCCTCATTTGAAGGGACTTGGTTTTATTGCTACTGAGACAAGATAAACCTTACCAGGTATAGGATTGAATTTTTGGCCAAAATAGCAAAAAAATTCAATTTTTTTTTTACATAAATGATGACTCCACATTTTTTTTATTACGTTTTTGTTTTGTATTTATCTTCCATCTGCCACTTTCAAAGGCTTGGCTGTCATTTTTAATCTGACGGGTGCAGAGATTCAAAACGTTAACTCCCACTTTTCCTCAATTGTAAGTGATATCTTTATTTTTCGACTCTCATATTCAAATTTCCCTCAGTTTTCGCTGTAGATGCTTCAAAGCATGTCTCCTCTGCCATCTTTTGATGCTTTTAGGAACTAATATCACTGTAATCAAACCAAAATGAAAAGGAAAGGATGGCGAAAATGTCAAAAAAATTTTACTTTCTAAAAAGAGGCTGGACATAGCAAACTGCAATGCTGTTGTAGAGTAGGGTAAAGTTGCCTAATGCCCCCATGCTTTTTTTAAACTAGACTAGATGGCAGTTCGGAAGGCGGTCGGCTGCTATATGCGCCGTAGCATTTCTGGCATGTGACGTCACAACCTTGTATAACAGAACCAATCGGAATCAGTCTATAACAAGTATTTCCCAAGTTCGTTTGTTCACGTGTGAGTGTTTCAGTACATTGAATAAGCAAAACTAACATTTACTGTGTGTGTGTAAAATAAATAAATGGAAGAAGAGACTGTAAAATATATATATATATATATATATATATATATATATATATATATATATATATATATTGCATAGGCAGGTGCGGAAAATAGTGTTTAAGGTGTATAATTATTTTAAAAACGTTGACGAGCATAACGTTGCCGGCCATCTTGATGCTGGTTGCAACGTTGCCAACGCGCAAGAAACGACTGCAGAAGCATGTGGTGTGGGATTGAGAACCGTGGAAAGAATATTGTTAGTGAAGGAAAGAGGATTTGTTTGATGTTATGCTTACAGTAATCAACGGCTAAGGTCATTTTTTTGTCTTTTGATAATTTAAATTCCCTCCTGCGCTATTTGTATTGAAGTACGATGTGGCAATGTTGTACCACAGTTTAGTATATACAGTCGCGAAGCTCAATACGTAGTAAATATGCAAACATTAGATAGTTGCTCACCACTAGGATCGCTAATATCGCCTCATTACAGGCAATGCAAAATAGTACCGTCACAGTCTGTTGTTTCTAGCACCCTCAAAACTCAATCTTCGTGACTGTATATAGTGGACTGTGGTTGTATTCTGCCTTGCTCTCTCTATCTGTGTCTCTCGACGCAAACGCTAGCAGACTACCGCCTTCCGAATTGCCGTCGACTTTAAATGTCAGTCAAAGCTTTGCTATTCGATCATAGCGCCAGACATCTTTCTCGAAAGAGTGCATCTTTCAGCTACTTTTGAGACGTCGGTGAACTTTCAAGTAAGATACCCAATCCCGTGATAGTCAGTGAAAAACGTACCACGGAATTAGGGGTATCACGGCATTAGGAAACTTTACCCTACAATATGGGATGCAGTGCCATTCAACTCCGCAAGACCACTGTCAGACAGGAGGATCTTTCAAGAGTAGCACAAGAGATTGCAGCGAGACGAAACAAGAGGAGGCTGTAGGAAAGTAAGAGCTCAGATACTGATTCCAGGAGAGTGGCCAGGATGTCAAAAATGGGGAAGAAGGAAGGGAAAAGCTATGGTGCTGTAGAGATTTGAAACACCCAAGATTGGGGGGGGGGGGTTAAATTACATTTTGTCAAAACGACATCTTTCATCGTACAAATGGTCCTTCGCGGTTTCCATTTACTCCAATTTGCATGAAATTTTGCAATGACTACTCTTTATATATCAATACACAAAACTGTACATGGAATTGGCTCTTGCTTAAATACTTTTCGTGTAATAAATTTTTAACTATAAAAAATACTGAAATTTAAGAACAAAAAAATATATATATATATGTCCCAAATGAAAATGTTTATGTTCTTCACCGGTGATCAGATTTAAAAATCAATGCGTAATTCTATTAATTATAGAATGAAAATCCTTCACAAAAAATTTGGAAACAGAATTTGAATTATAGACCGGCGAAGGGCATTTTGGATTTAAGCATGATTTAATTTGACTATTACACTTTTACTACGTCACAGTACTTTTGACCAATAAAACGGTACGAAAAGACGTCTTTCAACCAATCATGGCTGCTTATCGCACAATTTTATCGCGTCCCTAGCATTTGTTTAATTTTATCGCGTCCCTAGCATTTGTTTATTTTTATCACTACCCTAGCATTTGTTTCTTTGTTCGCCAACATTTCAAACTGCACTGGTCTGGACGTCAAAAAACGGAAAATTACAAACCACTCCAGTCGATGCACAGCAGTTTCAAATATGACTCACATTGGCATTCAAGAACAAGAATTAATAAAGATCACTGGTCATAGCTATGCATCTTCCCTGAAACCCTATTTAGAAATAAATGAAGAGCACCATACGGGAATCCTGAATAAGTTGAGGGATACACCATGTACATCAACGAGTTCACTTCTTTTACGCACACGTCCAATATAACATCAACTGAACCACCAACCACTAAAACATTCAAATTTGAAAATTGTACCTACTTTCAATAATTTTATTTCTTTTAAAATTATTCATGTTTATTTTTTATTTCATCACCGTTAATTAAAATGTTTCTTGTTTATTTCATCATCCCTAATTAAACTTTTCTAACACTCGTTTATATTATTTAGGTTATGTTATAGCTTCTGCTATATGATATTATGAATAGTCACGTATCAGAGATTGTTTAATACTAAGATTTATTGAAAATCATCTGTCAAGTGACGTTGATTACTGGGATCAGAATAATTGAAGTGGAATGCAACTGTTTTAATAAAAATGAAACTGAATCAACAAAGCCTTCTTGACCAGTAACCGTCCACAGAGTTCAATGAAGATTCCATAGTTGGCAAAACTGATAAGAAAACAGCTATTCATAACACACTACTGCCATCTACTAGCGTAATATTTATAATGTTTATAATGTTGAGATGGTACAAATTTGAAGACAATGTTGTATTTTCGTTAAGTCAATTAATATTTTATTGTATTGGAGTACTTCGTTACTTCTAATCTTTATATATTTTCTTCTAATCGTGTAATAGTCAATTAAATCCCATTCGAGTTTTGATTTTCTATAGATAAATCAAAAGCTCTAGTGAGATTACTGTTGGTAAAATAAGAAAAAATAATATTGAAGGAAGTAATGTATGAAATTTGTTGAAATTTGGGACAAATGTTTATACATACATACATACATACATACATACATACATACATACATACATACATACATACATACATACATACATACAGTTCACACCTGTGGAGTAACGGTTAGAGCGTCTAGCTGCGAAACCAGGTGGCCCGGGTTCGATTCCCGATAGGGGCAAGTTACCTGGTTGAGGTTTTTTCCGGAGTTTTACCTCAACCCAATATGAGCAAATGCTGGGTAACTTTCGGTGTTGGACCCCGGACTCATTTCACCGGCATTATCAACTTCATCTCATTCAGACGCTAAATAACCTAAGATGTTGATAAAGCGTCGTAAATTAACCTAATAAAATACATACATACATACATACATACATACATAGAACTATTCCGCAAAATTAGAAAACTATTGAACCAAAATTATAGAAAATGTCAAATTCAGGACTCAGAAGGGTATGTCATGAATTCCTTGAACGTGGTTGTGACAATTGAAGGGCTCCCTGCAAAAAACGAGGTAGCTCCACTTCTACAAAGCTGTGGGGGGATACACACACACATTCTAAAAATTCAAATTTTAACTCAGCTTCTTTTCTACCTAGCTACCTACGTAGGAGTTTCATTTTATTACTCACTCATTTATTATAATCAGCAATTTAGAGGGGGTAAAATGTAAACAAATTATGATGCTATCCCTTTTTGCAATAAAATTGGATGTAATTACCCACATTTTGTACTGAACACAGATTTATCGTGCGAATATCATAAACTACAACACAAGACGTCAGACACACACACACACACACACACACACACACACACACACACAGTGACCGCAGTGACAATAGCTTTTCTTTTCATCCGCTGTATTAGCAGGTTCGCATATGTTGTAGGTACGTCATTAACTGTCGGTAACAAATGTTTCTTCAGAGTTATCGTGAAATAGTAATATGCGTTACAAGAGCGGTATGTTGAAGTTTTCATGTTCGAGGAAAAGTTTGAAAAAGCGAAACGTAGTTGAGCTTTTTTAATTTCCGAGAATTGAAAGAAAACATACCGCTCGTGTATCGTACATTATTTTGTGCGAAGATCGTTTATTACATACCTGAAAGAGGAATTTCTAATTAGTTGCAATGAAATCTCCATCTTGGTTTCTGTTCAATGACGGCAAATTTGCAAAACAAAAATAGCCTATCTATCTTCAACATTGTTGCTTTAAAATGTTTTCTGTGTTTACTATACTCCAGCAGGCCGTGATATACGTTTGTCTTTTTTTTCCCCCCCAGTCTATGATGAGTCTGGAATCTTGTTGTTTTTTTTACGGCTTCCTTAATGTTACTTGCATCACGAATGCAGTAACTTTAGTGGAGTTTACTTAATTTTTGCAAATATTTAAAAACAATAATTAACAGTTCAATTTAGGTGAAATTGCAGTGGTAAGTTTCCAATTTATAATTATTACTATATTGAACGTCTCTAAAAATAATATGTTAAAAGCTTAAAGCAGTAAAATCAATATGTCACTTAAGCGGTAAGAAGAGGGAAATTGTTATGTGTGTTAGGTTGGGAATACTGAATGTAGAATTTTTGACTTTCCGCGGATTGGTTTTGTGCGGAAACCAAGCAAATACGCACGATCTCGCACAAAATATATTTCGTTATTACATTCTTGTATAGATTACTTAGTATATTTTAGTAGAATAAAAGTGATCATATCTAAGTCTATTTTCTTTGTAGCTACACACGAGTATAATCAAGCTTCTGTACCTTAATTAAAAATGTTTTTGAGCAAGTAGTGTCACTGATCACTGCCACGTGTTGTGAAGGATCAGAGGAGTTCGTTTACGTTGCCTCTGATCTTGACTCGAACAGACAATAGCTGTTTGGTTAACGGTGCATTCAATTACAGAGAACAGTCTTTTAATATTCGGATGTAAGACGGTTGGTGTCTTTGGTTCTTCGAGTGTGTGTGTATTTGTACCAGCTTTAGCGATGTAACGTTTCCACTCCCCTTCCCTCTCCAGGGCCCGAGTAACGTCGGTGTGGTTCATTGAGTCCAAGGGACCTCGTTAAACTCTCGGGAATTCCTTCTGAAATACATTTTTAAATAGTTTATTTTCTTTGCTTGTCTCTTTAGCTTCGGATTGGCCGTGACGTAGTTAAAACATTTAAACCCATTAGTTTATTTTCAAATCTCATATTTCTTGTCGTCTGACAGCCGGAAAGAAGTACTGGAATTATGACATTTCTTGGAAGTGCTAGTCTTATGATAAAAGTATACTGAACCTTACGTCTGACATAAATATAAACCACAACTGCTTTCAAGGACTGGGTCGTTTGAATAACACCATTCCCAGCCTTGTATTATTTTTATAATTCGTACTTAAAATGCAATATTCTTGTTGCCTGTAATAACATTCAAGCACCTTGGCATAAGTGATATTCTCTGATAATTTTACATGATTCTGAACGTTTATGAAAACAGATTTTGAAATATAGTAATATACGTTACAAGAGCGGTATGTTGACGTTTTCATGTTCGAGGAAAAGATTGAAAAAGCGAAACGTAGTTGAGCTTTTTTAATTTCCGAGAACATGAAAACAAACATACCGCTCGTGTATCGTACATTATTTTGTGCGAAGATCGTTTATTACATACCTAAAAGACGAATTTCTAATTAGTTGCAATGAAATCTCCATCTTGGTTTCTGTTTAATGATGGCAACTTCGGAAAGCCAAAATATCTTTCTTCAACATTGTTGCTATAAAATGTTTTCTGTATTTACTATACTCCAGCAGGCCTGATATACGTCTGTCTTTTTTTTCCCCCAGTCTATAAATGCGAACTTAAAACAAACGGTAAGGTTATGTAATGATTTATTTTTCATTTTAATATTTTAACAATATTATTTATATAACATATTGCAGTAATGACATCGGCATCTGGAATCTTGCTGATTTTTTCACGGCTTCCTTAATGTTACTTGTATCAGGAATGTAATAAGTTTCGTGGAGTAGTAGACTTTACTTAATGTTTGCAAATATTTAAAAACAATAATTAACATTGCAATTTAGGTGAAATTGCAGTGGTAGATTTCAATTTATAATTATTACTATGTTAAACGTCTCTAAAATAATATGTTAAAAGTCTAAAGCAGTAAAATGAATGTCGCGCTTAAGCTGTAAGAAGAGGGAAATTATTATGTGTGTTAGGTTGGGAATACTGAATGTGGTATTTCACACTTACCGCGTATTGGTTCTGTGCGGAAAACAAGCAAATACGCACGATCTCGCACAAAATATTTTTATACATATTTCCCTGTTTTACTGGATTAGCCCGTGTTCAAGCATAGATAAAGATGTGAGATTTTTCACCTCGTCGTAATTTTTGAAAAACTTCAAGATCTTGTTATAAAATTAAATGGGAGCTTTATTCCCTCTCCATTTGCCTCAAGTGTGCGTACATGAACATTTTTACCTTTATTTTGTCATTTGTACATACGAGTATACGAACATTTCAAATGTTATAATATTAGTTTTTCTAGAGCTTGGATTTGTAATAGAAATGACTGTATTTGTTGTACGGCAATGACTATTGAAAAGAAAAATGGCGTTCACTTTAGTGATGGATGCATATCTTAAATTTTGTAATCCTACTCTTTCATCTCTGTCATACGTCGTTTTTATACTGTTATTTAACGACGCTGTATCAACTAATAGGTTATTTAGCGTCAATAGAATGCTTATAGCGAGATGGTATTTGGCGATATAAGATGGAGGATTCGCTATGGGATTACCTGACATTCGTCTTACAGAGGTAGAAAGCCTCGCAAAAACTCAACCAGGTGATCAGCTCAAGTGGGAATCGAACCCACGCCCGAGTGCAGCTCCGGATCGGCAAGCAAACGCGCTATTGCCTGAGCTATCCATTGGCTGTACTCCAGCCGTGGCGAAAATGTAACTCACGAGCACATTGTGGCTCGCAATGATAGCTGTGCATGTCTCTTGCTCCCCCAACCCCACCCTCTCACTCACTGGAGTCAAACTCCGTTCCTTTTGTATTTGTCTCTGACCTGCGAGTGGCGTATCGTCGCAATGTCTCTCTCGAAACCATGTACCTCTACAAAAATCAAAGTTTCAAGTAGGAGGACGCATTTTTTTGCTGCCAATATGATGAGAATATTAAATGTATGATTTGTTCACGAGTATTACTACAAAACGGTTGTATAACATAAAACGGCATTATACTACATGTTACTGATGAAACATTAAAAGGTTAACTATTATTATTATTATTATTATTATTATTATTATTATTATTATTATTTCGATCCTTTTCCAGCAGATGTACGAATAATGCGGTTAGATCTTCAATTTAAACTCACAGATTTACAATGTAATGTTACAATGAGAGCTAGATGTAAGGACTTGACAAATGTTGAACTTTTCAAATCTTTGCAAAAAAATAAATATCCGAAGCTTCGTTGTTTCGCTTGCTCTGTTGAAGCCATGTTCGCTACAACTTACGTTTGTGAAAAATTATTTTCAACAATGAAAATAGTAAAAATCTAATTTAGATTACGGACTGATAGACAAATACCTTCGTGATCAACTACGACTGGCAGTAAGTGACATAATTCCTGATTTTGAAACTCTGTCGCAGAGACATTCTGAAGACAGTTAACTTTAGATTCTGCTAATGTGTCTTATGTTTTCTTGTTCATTTCTTTCTTCGTTATACGTACCAAACATTAGTTTGTAACCTTATACACTATAAAATTATATTTAAGTGCTTGACGTAAGGAAAATGAAAATCCGTTAAGTCAGACAGTTGCTTCACTTCCCCTTCGGGTGTCCGCCTCTCCATAGGTGCTATGTACGTTGCAGGTTACACAGTGGCTCGGCGCACGATTATATTTTCGCCACGGCTGCTGTAGTCCATCGATACTACTGTATGTTGTGTGATGTCGGAAAGAACATTTTGACTTTGTGAAACATTAAACAACAACTGACTAGAGTTATTATTACCGGTATTATTATTTTATTATTATTATTATTATTATTATTATTATTATTATTATTATTATTATTATTATTATAAATTAGAGATATTACGAAGATGAGTTTACATTTACTAACTTAAATCATGGCACAATATGGCTCATAATGGGATTTCATAGTCCCATATGATTTATAAATCCTGTGTTGTTGTTTCATTTTGTATGATTTCAAAGGGGGAAATGAACTGTTTTATTGTAGACCTGTATCATCATTTTACCTTCTAGAATCGGATCCATCTAATTCCTTTGAGTATTAGAAGCCGTACTTTACATTCTCAGCTAGCGAAAATGTCTGGGCATGTCACATAAGTGCATTACTCCCTCTTAAGACAAACACAAGACAGGGACAGACGGCCATTTCTAGAAGCCACAGAATTTCACATTTACTTTATATTTCGCATGATATACCGCAAAAATCGTATAATTGAGTAAAGATTACAAAAGAAATTGCACATTAATATATTCGTCCCAAACATAAATGCTTCACTTCCAAATTCTTGTTCCAAAATAGATAGGCCTATTGGTGATATTCTAATTTGCAGATTGAATTTTCTTTTGCCAACTTCGTTTCGAATTTCTATACTGACAAATACTACAAATGATAGTGATTTTGTAACTGGTATGTTGGCAACTGAGACAAATATCGACAATATTTGTCGGTACTGGAGTTACATGAAATTAAAATTGTACTAGATTTCTGAGCTGGTTACTGGAAGCTAGTGAAATTTGAACATACTAATAATTTATTTATTTATTATTTTGCTAATAATTGTAACATAAAATATAATATATACAGAAAAACTTTAGCTCGCCCCTGAAAGAGTAGAACTCGTGCTCAGGGGCGGATTCCTGAATTGAAATTAATAATTATACAATACAATTTGTCTTATGTCTACTATGCAATTATAGTATATAAATTTAAATTTACAATTTTTTAGTTTTTATAAAATCCATACATAACTTTTTAAATTTAATACTAGAACTATTAGAATTGACAAGATTAGGATATTAAATATAAATTTGTTATATATTCTTGGGCCTAAATTACTACTATGATTAAATACTGTAACAGTGTTGCATTTTGGTTCAAACAATCTTAAAGAATTCATACCTTTTGTTTCATAACTGTGAGAATACAATTCAAAATTATTTCGATTTTTATGTATGAATTTTATTAATACAATATAATAAATTTGTCTTACGTTAAGTACATTAAAGTCTAGAAACAAATTTTGAGATGGAAAATCAATAGGTTTATGAAGACATATTTTAATTATTTTCTTCTGTAATAAATAAAGTGGATTAAAATTGGATTTAAATGAGCTACCCCATCCTATAATTCCATACATAATTACAGATTGAAATAAAGTTAAATATATTGTACGTAATAAACTTATTGATCACTAATTAATATTAATATTAATACATAATAGTTATTTTATGTGTTGCGTTGTGGTTATAATACAAGACTATAGTCAGGTAAGTTTTCGGAGTTAGTATTAATAATTTAATGTGGTCAAACAAAATACATTTTTAGGTTAGGTCTCGTGAGTCAATTGTTTAGTCAAAGCAATGAATTTCGTGTTGCCAGACAAAATACTTAACATGTTGATCCCTTTCCCGTATAGTTTTCTTACGAAAATATGTTACAAATTATTGAATTATTTAGAATAACCTTCCAACATAAAGTACGGTAAGTAAATAAGTCATTTAGTACGTAGGATCGTGTGATATCTGGTAACAGTTGGCAACACTGACAAGACGGCAATATTTGCTGTTTAGGAACTGTTCTTATATAACCCTCACTATACCTGGTAAATGTTAGTAACCTTTGAAGGTGTTTTGTAGAAGGGATGGAAATTCCTTTGTTAGACACTGGAATGCGTGTTGTCAGTTCCAGTTTGAACGTGCTAAGAAAGAATGGATGCTTTTCTCATGTAAAGAAAAAAATATACGCAATTGTAGAGATAATTTTGCATTTTTTTCCCTCCGTAAAAATGAATTATTTCGCCGAAAAACTTTTTTTATTAAATTCGCTGTAAAATATTGGTATATTCTATGTTATTACATATATATTCAAAAAGGAAATCAGTTTCCCCTTTAATCCACGATTTATATCACTTAGGCCCAATTGTATAAAACTCCCTGACTAAAGATCAACTTTGATCGAAGATCGAAAAGTAAACCGAGTTCAGACACTTCTTCTATTGTATAAAACTTTTCTGCGATCAAATTACCTTGGTTCAAATGCAATCTAAGTTCACGTGAAAAGGATTTGGCAACATCGCATAAACAGGTGAAATACGTGATGCGCGGACCATGTTATACAGGTTTGTTCAGTGTTGCCAATCTAGCGATTTTAACTCTTTTTCAACAACAATTTCTTTTAACTTTTATATTGCTTAAATAGGGATTTAGTGACCTTTTTAGCACCCCATAGTGACAAAATTTAATCTTTCTTTGTTGATAATGAGAAATCTAGCGACTTTACAACTACTTTTTCACGACTTTCCGTATTACACTCTGTTGGAGACACTGTTTTTTTTTTTTTTGCAATATAAATAATGGCGGACAACAAGAAGAAGGTTGACTGTTCTCCAAGTTGTTATCATGTTATGGTGTTTGATACTGCTAAACATAATAAAGCTTTATAAAACGACAATTTTCGTTTAGTAATACAGTTAATTGAACATTTATGAATGTACCTATCATATCCATTAATAATTAATGGTTGTTATAAACATAATATAATTATAGGTTATGTTATTTGATATTGCTGAACACGATAGAGCCTTATAAAATATAAGAATGTTTGTGTATTAAGGCAAGAAATTGAAAGAAATATATATATATAAATGTACCTAACATATCTATTAATATTAATAATAATGGATATTTTATTTGCACAATCTATCACTCGTATAGTTCAAACAGAAAAGAAATAACTGAACTTGGATCATCTAACTTAATCGGAGAAATTTCTTCAGTCAAAGTTGACTTTAGTTTGAGACAAATTAATCTCAGATTATACTTTATACAACACAAAATTCCAAGTTCAGCTGAAACAAGGATCAATTTAACCTCTGATCTAAGATTAAATGGTTTATACAATCGGGCCTTATAGTTAATTTGAAGATCTGTCGGTCTCTATCCATTCCCATTTGAAGGGAGGTAAGTTGATAAGATACTTGTCCACTCTCCCGCTGGGACTCGAAATCGGGTCCTTTATACGTATTTGCAGCACAAACTATCGCTCTGATTGGTGAACTGAGATTTTCTGAAACCCACAAGTCAGAACGATAGAAGACTTGTTATAATCCATGACATCAGCGCTATAGCCTACCTCTGTAGCCGCTGTTGTTACTTTCAACAAAACGCCGCAGGTCACCTGTGAACTTCAAGGAATATGTGAGACGGGCACACGCTGTTGTAAACAAGACTTGCCCAACAAGCCATCGCCACTTTGTGACTGCACTTCCTTTCCTCCGTATCTTAAAAGCATACGGAAACGTATGAAAATTTACTGTCAGGTTATACAGGGACATCATTTTATTTTTACTAACATTTCTAATATTAACCTGGCTATACCTTTGGATCAACGATTAAGAACCGGAAACACCATTTGGTACCCCCTTCCACGACTGGAGTTCGATGATACTGGAGTAAAATAAAAAAAAATCACTTTACTAGATATA
Source organism: Periplaneta americana (assembly GCA_025594305.2). Classification (NCBI taxonomy): domain Eukaryota; kingdom Metazoa; phylum Arthropoda; class Insecta; order Blattodea; family Blattidae; genus Periplaneta; species Periplaneta americana. Next base: position 5,393,312 of record JAJSOF020000005.1, read on the forward strand.
GGAGGGAAGAAAAGTAGTTCATCCATTTACGTAAACTAGGAAATATCGCGATTTTGAGTTTGATAATTTCCATTAGGTTTCTGTTTAATTAAAATACAATACAGTATTAACAATGAGTGTTTTTACTCACGAACTGAGCTATCCATGCGGACGTATTCATTATGCAGTGTATATTACACTGTCTACAGCACATTAGCGTACAATATAGAGAATGAAGTTAAATTGAAAAATAATCATAATATGGATATTTAAACACGTTTTTGAAAACGGTGGCCGTTCATTTCGATACAGGCTTCACTTCTAATGTGCATATTATCGCACTATAGATTATTGTACGTAATTCCAATTACCAGGTTCGTACTTCGTATCAGTAACTCATGCTGAAATAATTCTGTACCTACTTTATAAAAGAGACCTTACGTACTGTAAATTCAATCTTCATTTCTGCCCGATCCGAAAAGATAAAATTACTCAGACATCCTATCTACTGTCCGTCCAAGTGGTTACGTCGCAGCGTCGTAGAAAGGGAGGAAATCACATGACAGTTAATTACTTAACGAGGCCCTTTTATTTAAGTTATTTTAAACAATTGTATGGGCGTAATATTACGTAGACGTCGAATTCTAACAGAAATTAATGTTTTCAGAAAAGAGCTAAGACAGCCCAGCCACTAGCATTTACAGAGAGGCGAATAGAAGCAGGTGGGGGAAACCGGGATGCGACGTAGGCAAATGGAAAATGATTCAATATTGAAAGCTCTTTCGTCACTAGAAAACGCGAACATATTTTTGGAACGTACTGTTTACTATGACCGTAAGGCTACTATGACTGTATATGCGGTCTTGGATCTGTGTGGAGGAAAGTTGGAACTTCATTAGTAGAAGGGGTGGGAGTGGAGTACGTTCAAAAACTCAGGTACAATAAAAATTGAAGTAAAAATAAAATGATGTCCCTGTATAATATTTTTCCTTCCAGTAACTCAGTGCCTTGAGCGCGGACTTTACTTTCCGTTAGCTCGGGTTCGATTCCGGGCGTTGACTAGAATCATGCTTGTGAACAGTATCAAAGGATGATGGTTTGCCCTCTTCTTGCGTTACCCCCATCTTTAGAGATTTTATTTCAACAAAACTGTACATTTGAAATTGTTCGTATGTAATGGAATAAAACATTTAAAGAAGAGTCTCTCTACCTTGGGAGAACAGCTGAGACTCAGACCTGAGGCATGGATGAATGTAACCATGCCTGAGGGATTAGGAACCCTAAGACCCCACAGTTTCCAGTTCGATTCAGAAGAATGAGGATGGCGGATCGCGTTACGTTTCCAGATTGTAATTTTTTCGCCCCTGCCGTCAGCATCGTACACATGGCTGCGGGACCGAGTCTTACCTTGACGGCAGGGAACTCACCTTCTTGTTATTCTGTCTCCTTCTCCAGGTAGCGGCCTCTATCTACTAGATCTGAGATGTTCCTGGACAAAGCTTTTAGCTCATAACGGGGCTTTACATTCCAGTGGAACTAGTCAGTATGTAAAGATGGAATAGTAATATACGTTACAAGAGCGGTATGTTGACGTTTTCATGGTCGAGGAAAAGATTGAAAAAGCGAAACGCAGTTGAGCTTTTTTAATTTCCGAGAACATGAAAACAAACTTACCGCTCGTGTATCGTACATTATTTTGTGCGAAGATCGTTTATTACATACCTGAAAGACGAATTTCTAATTAGTTGCAATGAAATCTTCATCTTGGTTTCTGTTTAATGACGGCAACTTCGGAAAACCAAAATATCTTTCTTCAACATTGTTGCTATAATATGTTTTCTGTGTTTACTATACTCCAGCAGGCCGTGATATACGTCTGTCTTTTTTTTTTTCCCCAGTCTATAAATGCGAACTTAAAACAAACGGTAAGGTTATGTAATGATTTATTTTTCATTTTAATATTTTAACAATATTATTTATATAACATATTGCAGTAATAATATCGGCATCTGGAATCTTGTTGATTTTTTCACGGCTTCCTTAATGTTACTTGTATCAGGAATGCATTAAGTTTCGTGGAGTAGTAGACTTTACTTAATTTTTGCATATATTTAAAAACAATAATTAACATTGCAATTTAGGTGAAATTGCAGTGGTAAGCTTCCAATTTATAATTATTACTATGTTAAACGTCTCTAAAAATAATATGTTAAAAGCCTAAAGCAGTAAAATGAATGTCGCGCTTAAGCGGTAAGAAGAGGGAAATTGTTATGTGTGTTAGGTTGGGAATACTGAATGTGGTATTTCACACTTACCGCGTATTGGTTCTGTGCGGAAAACAAGCAAATACGCACGATCTCGCACAAATACTGTATTCCTAACGTGACTAGACTTTTTTCATTGTTCTGCGTTTGTAAAAGAAAATATTTCGAAAAAATAAATACATCTACCCGTCATCCTATTTCATTAAACTTTTTGATTGACTAATGAACTAGTCAGAGGCAGATAATATCTAGGGCTCGAATTTTTATGTGCTAAAATCGGGAAAATATGTATCAAAAAAGGAAAAATATTTAAATATGCTTCAATTATTTTATGTAAATATAAAAAATATGCAGTAGGCCTACTCAACAGTATAAATTATGCTGTCTCGCTAACTGCTGAAGAATTACAGCACACAATGAGATTCATCCTCAAGTTGTCCATCACAAATGACTGACGATTATAGCGGAACACTGTCTTGTACTGGGAAAAAGAGCGCCCTGAGAAACAACATGCACTCCCTCTAGAGTCTAGAGCAGCGGTGACCAAAACTCGAACTGCAGTGATTACAAGGGACAGACAGCCTGTGAAGTAAGGAGACGGAGGAAAGGTACTTGGTATGAAAACTACAACCAGTGGTGGTTCCTGTACTAACATCTTGATCAATCCCGCGGATAAAAATCCCAAGCTTTGCTGTATCAGTAATGTCACTGCTGTCATCAAGAGCCAGTGAATAATATGCGATTTTTCTTGCTTCTTTTTTAACCTTCCTCTTGAATATAATCAAGAATTTTCTAAATTCTTCTCTAGATACTTGGACGAGAAATTCGTAGTTTCTCAAAATTAAAAACTTCTTATGGACAAGTTATTAAGCTATTTTAATCATTACTCTTTTGAGAAATTATGTTCTATTAAAAGGCTTTAGAACACGAGATATTTCAAACCCCATTAGGTAGATGACTTCCTTACATTTATTTATCTCATCTTTGTCTTCCTGGCCATGATTTAAGACATGTCAATTCCTGGGGTTTAACAGTTTGTTGGCACATAATATTGAATCAATTTTTCGACAATATTATTATTAAATGAATAACTAATAAATAGTTACCCTCTTCTAAAGATTAAGAAGATTAAAATTGAGATAAAACCTAATAATTTTATCCTTCTAGGAAGAAGATCTAAAAATACCAATATTCATGCACCTACAGAAGATTTATAGAAACACATAGTGGTCAGTAATAATAATAATAATAATAAAATAATACATTATTCAGCGTGAAAATTAATGTTTCTTTGCACTCCTAATTGAACTGTTGAGGAAAGTAAACATATTTACATTTTATCCGACAGAACAACAAAAAAGTTTTCCTTCTCATTCTTTACGAAACCACCTCTTACTGCTTGTAGAGACAGAGTTTGTAGAGCGACATGATACCGCCACTGCTTGTCTTCAGTACGTGAATGAAATACACAGCAATGTACAGGAAACTCCTCGTACCCGTTTGAATGTCTGTGATTACACGAAAACAGAGGCAGCTGATATTTATAAAATTATACTTACTTCCAGAATCAGCGTTATGATAACTTACAAGGCACTCCTAAATGACACATCAATGTTTATGTGTGTTAGTTGCAGTGCAATTTTTAGTGGTGACAGTTCTTATCGTTTGTGGTGAGAGATCAGACAGCAGATCCACAGGTCCACAAATGTACTCAACTGAAATCTACTGTTTTGGTACGAACTTCCTGACTATGGCTCATTTCTCACCTCTGTCATAAAGTATTCATATGCATGACAGATTTTCGCAGCTTAAATGAAAACTTGTGATAACTATGGGAAAATGGTGACGTCTTGTATTCACACAAGAACCAGGGCACTTTAGAATTGTCGCACGACCTGAAGGAAGTTTTACCTAGTAGACGTTACCTACTTATTACTCCTTGAAACTACTTTCGTTTTCTTCTCTATGTATTGTGATAGGTACTAGCACTAAGCGTTCACATAGTACGTGTGGCAGTTTCTTATTAACACCTGCTCTGCTCTGCTGTGAGTTCCCAGCAACATTGTGTTCAGTTCCCTAGTACGAGTATTTATTTACGCTGATGTCGCTTTTATCGCTTAAGTCTATATTGCATGAACCATTTAAGGTACGGATTGCTGAGTGAATGTTTATGCTGACTGTTGTGAAAGTAGATGCCTTCGCATATCTCCTTTCTTGTTATTAGATAATTATCGTGCAGACTGATTATTTCATTATGGAACAGATGCATTATATGGGCCACCCATCACACATTATAAGCAAAAAAAAAGATCAGCGGAAGTAATGGTTCGATTAGCGTTTTTAGCATTCGATATTCGATAAGCATTAAATGCTACCAAATTAAAAAATTAAATATAAAACAATTTGCTACTACTGATGTGATCTTAGTCACTTTATATTATATTTTTGGTCGAGGGAAAATATATTTTACTATTAATGCCGTTATTTCCATTTTGAAGTAGGCTACAAGTCAACAATATAAAACTGACTGTTAATTTAGAAGTTGGTAACACATTTTATGTCGATTATAACAACAATACATATCGATAGTAGCATTAATACCATTCAACCAATAAGGAGATTGGCCCCTATAATGCAGCTGTGCCTTTATTATTATTATTATTATTATTATTATTATTCATCATCATCATCATCATCATCATCATCATCATTTAGAAGAAGAACTTAAACATTCGATTGGTAAAGGAAACATAGACTTTCAGTGCTGAATGAAAATGTACAGACAAGCATATCATTGATAAAAGACAAATTTCACAGTAAAATTGTTTAAAGTATGTTATAATTATTTAATTATTTATAGATCATCATTGCCTAAAAATACTTACCTCATAAAAAATGTGTATTGTTTTAATGAATAAATAATAATATTGTATCTTAAAAGAGCGATTTAAAAATATAAAAAATAATATGTTATCAGTCATTGACTTATATTCCCAGGCCATGAACCGTAGTAATGAAGATTAATTTAAAACAAGGTTACAAGAATTTGTTTTGGAAACAATTAGGCTACTTCCTTGTATACAAATTAGCGATAATACAACCTGTTTGCTACCCTTGACATGGAAGACCTTCAGTTATCAGTGCTGATGACCTTGATGCACTCATTAGGTCAGTTGTACCCGGAACCTTGCATACTACAGCACAACGCACGTGCTTGCTTGCTTGCATGCCCCTTGATAAGAACTTGCAGTGTGACATACCTCAATACAAACACAGGACTCAAACGAGACGAATTTCTTCACAATAAAAAACATTAAAATTCGGTAAATGATTCCCATCCAGGAATGAAGTTATCAAAAAGATTGTACATTTTTTAAACATGCTTGAATTTTAGGTTATTGGCCCTGCCGTGTTTAGCCTATAATCCTACATTAATAACTGATAAACATTCACCTATCTTACGTCATAATATTGCAGTGTTGCAATTTCAGTAGCAATCTAAATGTCATGTATGTTAAAGCTTGTCATACGGTATTGTTCATACTACGTAACCATTTGAACAATGTTAATTGCAGTTTTTAATGTCATACTTGATGGAATATGTACAATGAAACGAGTTTCTTTATTTATTTCTTCCTTCCTTACTTTCTTTTATAGTGTTTCATTGTTGTCAGAAATTTCAGGATTTGGAGAGTCCGACGCAAATCTTTTACATACAGATTATAAATCTGGTAATGCCAGCTTCTCCAAGAAACGAGGCAGATTCTAAGCTATTATAACCATTCTATTTTTTTATTCCAAAGTCTGTCCTTGATCCCATCTTCAGTAGCTTATTAATGTATGTATGTGTGTATTGTAATACCATAGCACACGGAGTGTAGAGAGAGTTCAGCTTGCCTTCAGACGGGAGTTTCAACATGCGACACTACTGACAAGACGATTTTGAGGTGGTACAGTACACACCAACTACGTTTCTGTGGGTTCGCCATAACTCTATAAATGCTGCAGAATTCACACTGAAATGAAATGTAAACGTTCACACCTTTTAACATAATTTGCTTCTATCCAACAATGCCATAATGACAATAGAAAGAGTGTCTTTTTTTCTTCCTTTTTCTTATGATGCCATCTATTATTATTTTTTGGCAACAATTATAATTGAGGACCGATTTTGCAAAACTTGCTAACTGAAAAAACTAAATTTTACAGGAGAGACAAAACACTGTAGTAAGGAAAATTTTGCTGTAACTCTCACATAGCAGAAAGCGAGTTTTGGAAAAACGATCACACTTTGACACACTACAATGAAGAGAAATAATCCAATTTTACTAAGACGCCTTTAACATCATGTAGAGGCCTGCCTTATGTTAACGAATCCATCAAAATCTCAATTTTGCAAATTTTGCAGTTAGCAAGTTTTGCAAAAACGGTCCTCAATATTACACATATCCTGAAATACTATGAGCCGTTCTTTCTAAAGGGACTAGTATGAATTTCGTAATAAGCACAGCTACAAAATTATAGCAGTTTATAATCACGGATTGTTTCTGTGGATACAGTGTATGAAGTGAGCAAGTAGTAGAAATACTAGAGGACAATGAATACGAGGGAGAAGAAGGAAGAGGGGACGAAACGAAAATGAGGTGCAGAAGGACAAGAAGAAAAAATGGAGAAGGTAAGATGGCGAAAGAAGAGAAGAAAGAAGGAGAGACGAAGAATGGTAAGTGTAGAAGGGGATAAATACAAGAGGGAAGAGGAGAACAAGGAGGGGGAAAGAATGAGGCAGAGGGACGAAAGAATGAAGATGAAGCGAAAGAAACGGAGAAGGATAATAAGGAAGGAGGAAAATGAGGACAAAACGACGAGACGCGAAAAAGAACGAGCTAAGGTGGGATATTAAAATGGAGAAAAGAAGACAGAGGACAAGAAGAAGAGAAATTTGAAGAGGAACAATAAACAAAGAATCGTATTTACCATCAACTTGATGCTAGGGAGAGACACATTAATGTACAGTATTGCTATAATCGTTTCATGAAACAGGGCAGTGCGGTATGTAACACACGTTGCTCACCTGTAGAGGAAGCGGTGACCAGAGTCATCAGACCATGGCGCGGTCCGGGACGACGCCCATCGAGAACTGCATGCCGCTATTGTCCAGCGCGGTGACGGAATTAACCGTTCGTATATATGTTATGCGAGTCAGAACTGTAAGGCAATTTTAAGGTCTCGTGAACAGAGGGAGAGTGCTTGGGGTCACGGCCTCTACTCCAAGATCGGGCATCCGGTTCGCGCAATTCGTTCTTTGAATAAAATGGAGAAAATTGAGATTTAGGGTAAGTGAAGGTATTAACGCCATCAATTAAAAAAATGGGTTACAACTGACCAGTCATACGTGCAATAATACTGATCTTTGAGATATTAATCATTTGTAGCCTTTCTTATGGAATGCACGTTTCAAAACTTGTAATTGTGACAAGGTTTTACAACAATTACAATCACCGAGATATATCGATTCACTTAATCGAAACCTTAGTGCAGTTTATTCACGATGCGGAAGGAAGAAAATAGTTCCGTCAATTTTGTGACAAATAAACATATAATTTAAATAAAACACATTTATTATTTTCACTTTCAATTAAACTAAGCTTTTTCAGCTTTTCAATAAAAGAAGATTGCGTCGTAGAATACATAAGCAGTCGATAGAATTATACACAAGACCTATGACCCATTCCAGTGCATTGAGAAATAGTGCAAATTTTTTTGTTGCTTTATTATCAGACAGTACTAGTCTTAATTTCAAAACAAGGTTTAGTGTAAAATAGCGATAACCAAAATGTAAGATTATGTTATAGAATTAAACAACTATAAATGATTAAGGACAACAAAAAAGTCTCAATACTCATTACCACATATCTTTAATAAATTCAATCAAGATCACTGTCATTGAGTGGTGCACAACCGTCTTCATATAATGAACAGAGTCCAGTTTTCTTTGTGCTACTCATGTCGCAGTTTCGTGGTATCCAAATCCGGTCGTTTCATTTCAAAATAAAGCCCTACGAATTTCACTCAATTCTCCTTGGTTTGTCCGTAACAGCCAACTACACAGAGAAACTGGTATTGACACAAACAGTTTATTCATTCACAAGCTAAGAAGTTCTATAATAACCTAGAAAATGTTCCAGGCGCCATCCACTACTCTCTCGGAAGGAAGTCCACATTTCCCACCAGAATCAAGAGCTGACTTCCAATGAACCTCATATTAGGCCTATGATCAAAATTTATCATCACACCAACCTATGTAAATAATTATTTATTAACAATTTTTGTGGTTCATTGAGGAGTCCAATCTAGGCTGCCCTCAATTCAGTGTCATGTATTGTATTTATATTTTATTTAGAAATGATCTGTATAGCGCGAAATGCGCTGATCGATCAATAGATTATTAAAAAAATCCGGTCGATTATCTTTACGATAGAGACGATTTAAACTAACCTCTATTATTACATACTAAATCAAAGTTTATTCTCGCAGCGAGATGGCGTTAATATTATACATTTTAAAACAACACCACTCCACTAAACTACTTAAGAACACACATAAACGAATTTCTCATAACAGTTTATCATTCACTATATTTTAAATTCAATTACTTTATGCAGAATACAATATTCACGTCACTGGACAATCAGTTCAAGCGCGAACTTGTTCACTTAAAGGTCGTTAAACTCGCACTAAAGACAGAAATCCGTTTCATTGTTGGTTCCAGATGTTTAAGAAAGCTTCCTGTAAACGTCTAAACACAACATTTCTCTAACTAGGGCTGCCAACACAGATTTTCACGTAAAAAATAGTAGATGGCGTTTTAACCTGCATGGCGTTATACCTAACGTATCTTACTTCAATCACTTCATAGTAGTGTATAATTAATAATAATGGTAAATGGAATTGATATCATTTTATTCAGCATTTATTCATTTTCGAATGGCATAATTTCCATTTAAATATAGACTATTCTAGTTTTCCTTATACAGAATCACAAAAAGTAAATAAGACAATAGTGTGTACAAATGTAATTACGTCACATTTCAAATTGGCTTTGTCTATATGCAACGGACTCTCTTGAAACATAATATGTCTGCTGTTTCCACTCTTCTACAGTAATTATTGTAAATGTAATAATCCAATTTAATCCATATCTGGACTTTGTCTTCTCTGTATTGCCCTGTAACTCTGAATAATTGGAAGAGATATGACATTCGATATTATTTACGAAACATTTTCTGGAATACATTTGGCTCAAAGTAGGAATTTGCTGAATTTGAAATATTTTTAAAGCCGTCAGAACTCCCTCTGTTATTTTCTTCACAATCGCTCCGTCCTTTGTGTGGTTGAGCTACCGACATTTTTTGTATTTATGTACTCCTCCATTGTGCTTTAATCTCGAGAACGTATCTTCTATCAAAGCTCCGCTTGTGTTAACAAATATACCCAGTGCTTTAACAGTCTAAGGGTACGGGGAAAAATCGCTTTATCTGAGACCGACAGATCTCTGATTCCGGCATCAGCGATTTCCTAGAAAGCTTATCTTGTCATATCGTAATCTGTTTTACGTTTCACCACCATAGTTTATCTTTCACAACTGAGGGGGAGTTGTATCTCTGAAAGGCGTTGTATGCAGTAAAATAGATTATAGTGGACACAGACTTTTGAGAATTTGAAATGTGATTTCTTTGACATCGTCGTGTATCACGCAGTGTAGAAGCAATTTTATTAAGAGTACCACTAATATACGAAGATTTAGAATCGAAATAAAACTAGGGAATGCAGCTAAATCACTTGTATCTTGAAGAATTGCAATATCAAACTACGAAATGTACATTCTTCTCCTTCAAACGCTGCTACTGAATGTATATGTTCTGGTCTGTCTTTGGACCAATGCTAGACACTCTCAGTGTGGTCAGCACGATGCAGGGTTACGGCGGAGACGTTACAGGACGATTACAATACAAAGAACAAGCAGCCACTCATCTTACATCAGAAATAGAATCACAGACTGCTTGGTTAAGAAGCCATTGAACCATAGCGGCCTGCAGAATAGGCTAGTAGGCCTACTGTTTTAGTGGTTTATTTTACGACGCTTTATCAGTTACTGTTGTTATCTAGCATCTGAATGATATGAAGATGATAATCCCGTGAAAGTTTTCTTGACAACATAGAAAACTCCTATTCATAGACATTTCGCTAGCCCGCGCTACGAGCGTGCTAAACTAGCCCCGGCTATCGACTGGTTACTTGTACAGGATTCATATATCATATCATATATCATATCATATCATATCATATCATATCATATCATATCATATCATATCATATCATATCATATCATATCATCATATCTGTAATATAATATATCATATCATACCATATATCATTATCATCATATCATATCATGTAATGTAAAATTAGGTATTTTATTTATGTTTTATTATTATTGTGTTAAATTATATTGTGTATTCTTATTGTATTGTGTATAAAATTGTATTGTGTATTGTAAATTTATTGTGTATTGCTTATTTTTGTGTATTGTTTATATTGTGTATACCACTGCCACTGGGTGCTTGCCCACTTGCAGTGTAAATAAATACATACATATCATATATATCATATATCATATCATATATCATATCATATCATATCATATCATAGCATATAATATATCATATATATCATATCATATATCACATCATATCATACTTACTTACCGGCTTTTAAGGAACCCGGAGGTTCATTGCCGCCCTCACATAAGCCCGCCATTGGTCCCTATCCTGAGCAAGATTAATCCAGTCTCTACCATCATATCCCACCTCCCTCAAATCCATTTTAATATTATCCTCCCACCTACGTCTCGGCCTCCCCACAGGTATTTTCCCCCTCTGGCCTCCCAACTAACAATCTATATGCATTTCTGGATTCGCCCATACGTGCTACATGCCCTGCCCATCTCAAACGTCTGGATTTAATGTTCCTAATTATGTCAGGTGAAGAATACAATGCGTGCAGCTCTGCGTTGTGTAACTTTCTTCATTCTCCTGTAACTTCATCCCTCTTAGCCCGAACATATCACATCATATCATATCATATCATAGCCCGAACATATCACATCATATCATATCATATCATATCATATCATATCATATCATATCATATCATATCATATCATGTCATATCATATCATATCACTAACACTGGTTTATGAATATGAAAAACGTTAGTTCGCTGATCATCCACCGGAAGCCCGCGCTAAGAATGTCTATGAATACGGCCCTTATAAACCAATAAAAATCACTCAATGTGCAAGCTTACACCATACAATCGAACAGCAAACAAACGAATCTTCTCGACTTCACCTGCACTGCGAAATGACAAAGTTCCTTTCAATGTGCAGACTTACACCATCCGCCATTTCTTCTTCTTCCTGTCCCCTGATCAGTTTGATCACATTCCCCTCCCCTCGCGTATGTGGTACCTAAGAGGTTACGCCCATTTTCGGGGTTTCCTCTTCAAAATTTTCTAGAGCTCCTTCAGTGGAACAGCGTAACCCAGAGTGAGGCAAGTGGCCATCAAGCTTGGAGCTCACATATTCAGTTTCTTTCAGCCCCGAACCCTTTGCAAGGACGCGTTTTGAGTACCTTAATTTCTTCTCCCATTTCTCCTCTTTCAATTCAGTTCAAGTTTCAGCACGCACTACATTACAGGGCCGATGACGTTAGCTGAGTTGCCTAGATACCAGGCAAAGCCAGAACAGTTTTCGCACAACTAAATACCTCTGTATCTTTTGAAAACTTCTTTCACCATATAATACATCCAGATACAGAGTTTAACCATCATAATTCTGATTTATTATACACTATCCCTGGAAAAATGACATTGACAATGTAAAGATATTAAAAAATCCATATATCTCAAAACCTTTACAAGAACCTTATTCTCAAACACCCTTAATCTCTGTTCCTCTCTCATAGTGAGAGTCCAAGTTGCACAACCATCTAGAACAACCGGTAATATAACTGTTTTATAAATTCTTTCAGATCTTTTGTTAGCAGACTGGATGACAGAAGCTTCTCAACCGAATAATAACACAAATTTCCCATATTTATTCTGCGTTTAATTTCCTCCCGAGTGTCATTTATATTTGTTACTGTTGCTCCAAGATATTTTAATTTTTCCACCTCTTCGAAGGATAAATTTCCAATGTTTATATTTCCATTTCGTACAATATTCTCGTCACGAGACCTAATCATATACTTTATCTTTTCGGGATTTACTTCCAAACCTATCGCTTTACTTGCTTCAAGTAAAATTTCCGTGTTTTCCTTAATCGTTTGTAGATTTTCTCCTAACATATTCACATCATCCGCATAGACAAGAAGCTGATGTAACCCGTTCAATTCCAAACCTGTCTGTTATCCTGAACTTTCCTAATGGCATATTCTAGAGCGAAGTTAAAAAGTAAAGGTGATAGTGCATCTCCTTGCTTTAGCCAGTAGTGAATTGGAAAAGCATCAGATGAAAACTGACCTATACGGACTCTGCTGTACGTTTCACTGAGACACATTTTAATTAATCGAACTAGTTTCTTGAGAATACCAAATTCAAGAAGAATATTATGTAAAACTTCTCTCTTAACCGAGTCATATGCCTTTTTGAAATCTATGAATAACTGATGTACTGTATCCTTATACTCCCATTTTTCTCCAATATCTGTGGAATACAAAAAGTCTGATCAATAGTCGATCTATTACACCTAAAACCGCACTGATAATCCCCAATAATTTCATGTACGTACGGAGTTAATCTTCTCAAAAGAATATTGGACAAAATCTTGTACGACGTGAACAAAACTGATATTCCTCGAAAGTTACCACAGTTAGTCTTGTCCCCCTTCTTAAAAATAGACACAATTCACATTATTTATTTTCAGTTACAATGTTCAGTTGTGTTAACATAGGAGGACAATTCCTGGAACATCAGATTGTAAGCTGTTACATAATACCGGTACTCGTATGTTTTTAGTTATGCGTACATTCTTTGTTGTTGGCGAGACTTGAAGAACAACATCAGCAACCTTGGTCCTGTTCTCACGTCCATTTTTAATCGTCCTGCAGTTGCGAAGTTCATGGCCATTACTGTCTGTAAGTTTTTTTTTATCGCAACTGTTGCTTAGATTTGCCTGACAATGCGGAGTTTGCGTGGGCATTCCGAGGGTGTTGTCTTTTTGGACTAACAGCCACCTACAGATTTCTAGTCTTTTTTATAGCACCGGTTCAGAATCTTGTACAATAGCCCTGTGGTGCCTAATTAACATAAAACTAAAGATAATATTGCTGGCATACTATGAAGGCTTCAGATGTTTATGAAACGAGCGCAAGCGAGTTTCATAATTTTCATACGAGAGTCTTAATTACCATTATAGTCAAGTTTCATACGACTTTTTATGCTCGACCATATTGATTTTTTCCGGCAATTGGTGAAATGAATTTTCGGGAATGTGCTTTGTGAAGGGCTGGAAGATGACGGTGAATTGATGTTAATTTGTGTGTTGTTTTGTTTCGACTGAATTTAATATTGTCTAATCTCGCGCTAGTTGTCTTTCGATTGCATATCCGAGAATAATCGATACTTGCGCTTTCATATTGCTACAATGGTATTTTCTGATTGGTGGAACACCTGAACTTTAATGAATAGGTGTACTTTAATAAGGTTCATTAAAGGGCTGCTACTAGGTGTATAATTACTACATTTCGGCATGGTCGAGCATAAAATATCATTAATATTTGTTACCATAATTTTATTACTAGAGACATTGTATACTTTTAGCATCATACTTTATTCATACGTATACAATGTAGTAAATCTGAAATTGAACATAATATGGTAAAGTCTGTACATATGAAGAGTTCGCGGGAAAAACGATGAATGTCACATTTCTGTTAAGGATTAGATAATGATCTAATTGAGTCTATAACTGCAAGATGTAGTGCTGTTTCTGTAGAAAATAAAGGAAAGGATTACTGTATTCGTGGTGATAATTCTCCTTTTTACCATTTTTCATAATAACAACATTAAATTTTGTAGTGATCCATTGAATTAGATAATGACATCAACCTTAACAAACTGTGACACTAAAAACAATAAAAATAAAATGTCACGAAGATGATACAGAAGTCCACCGCTGTGGAGTAACGGCTAGCCTGCCTGACCGTGAAATGAGCAGTCTGGGTTCAAATCCTGGTTGGGGCAAGTTACCTGGTTGAGGTTTTTTTTCCGGATTTTCCCTCAACCCATTAAGAACAAATGTTGGGCAACTTTTGGCGATGGACCCTGGACTCATTTCGCTGGGATTATCATCTTCATTTCATTCAGACAACAAAGCAGTTGATAAAGCCTCATAAAATAAAAAAGACAATACATACTTCCCCATACGTTGCAAATTATATTGCTCAAAACAAGAACATAAGATAACCAAACATTTTTCCTAATCGTTTGTAGATTTTCTCCTAACATATTCACGTCATCCACATAAACAAGCAGCTGATGTAACCCGTTCAATTCCAAACCCTCTCTGTTATCCTGGACTTTCTTAATGGCATACTCTAGAGCAAAGTTAAAAAGTAAAGGTGATAGTGCATCTCCTTGCTTTAGCCCGCAGTGAATTGGAAAAGCATCCGACAGAAACTGGCATATACGGACTCTGCTGTAAGTTTCACTGAGATACATTTTAATTAATCGAACTAGTTTCTTCGGAATACGAACTTCTATAAGCATATTATATAAAACGTCTCTCTTAACAGAGCCATATGCCTTTTTGAAATCTATAAATAAGTGATGTAGTGTACGCCAGCAAAAATGTTAGGATCTTAATATTGTATTTCCTAGTCTACGTAGTTGTAGGGTCTTTTATTCTAAGCTAATGAACGGCTATTTTCACTGCTGTTACGCATCAGACAGGAGTCAAGAGTTCTTGTCATCTACAAAGACAGTGCATGCAGATGATGCTGGTTGGATCTGTAGGAAAAGAGAGCAAGCAAAAAGAAGGTCAACGCTTCTGTGTGTTGAGGATAACGGAATCTTTCATTTGAAATGTTCCTGCCGTTCATACGTACGTGGAATCAGTTCATACAACACTGCGTTGTGATAGAGAAAGTGAAAAAAAAAAAAAGAAGAGGAAATGGGTATTGAAAATGGTGGCATAGCAGAGATGACACGATTAATTCACCGGATATTTTTGAACTGTTCATTTGTTTACGAGGTCGCCATGGTACGGTTCAGCGTTCACACTCGACTTGCTGTAGAACCGGCTCTGGGATGGGGTTCTTCTCACTTCCTGCTCCAGGGCTTCCTTTGTTAAGAGGGGGAGTTCACATAAAAAGAGGGATCTATTATTGATGTCATTATTTTCCACCCCTCGCACATTAATGCAACCCAGTACCAAACTGTTCACAGAGGGTGACTGTAAAAAAAAGTTAGAAACAGAATTGGACAAAAATGTGAATGAGGGATGTGGTTGACTTTTTGTAATCGTTCTTTTTTATTCGAGTAGGAATTGTTAGCAATGAACAGTTTATTATTATTATTATTATTATTATTATTATTATTATTATTATTATTATTATTATTATTATTATTATTGTTACTAGAGCCCAGGAAATAAAGCATTCAAAACATGGAAAATAGGCATTTAAAATAGATATTAAAGTGTGAACTAATATTAAAAATTAATATTTTCACTTCTTTTGCTTTGCTTTAATATAGTAGCTGTGTTTTACGATGTTCTAAATGCCATTTCTTTTCACGTTTCATCTGTGAAAAATAAGGACAATCTACCGGCCCAACTAATCTAATTCTTAAAAGACAAAAATTAAGCCGATTTCGTTAAACAGAAACGTAACCAATAAAATACTTAAATTCCCATGTTAAATTTTACTTAACTGAATGTTTAAGGAATAAAGAAATATAAATATTTTGTATAAAAACAGCATTTAAAAAAATAAAGCAGTGGTTTCGTTATTTTATACTTCAACAATTGGCATAAATATAAAAACAGAAACACGTAGTACAACTTCTTTTCCGCAGTACTGACAGAAAATTATCCTTCCGTCTTTCGTGAAGTGAAAACTTCGTCTCCATCATTGGCACCAATCTGTTCTTTCATTAATGTACTTCTGAACTTTTTCCTTACGGAATTATTGTAGATATTGTTAGCAGACCGAACCACTAAGCTTCGGCAGACTGAATAGTGACAATGTGAAGAAAGCCCCCACATAACGTTATTGCATTTTTATCTCGATACATTTTTGGAGAGACTTTCGTTATGGGCGCGTACATATTATACAAGAATGCTGCGTCAATAATGGGATGTTAGAGATAACAACAGTTGATAATGAAACAATTATTTTAACTTTGAACACTATTTTAATTCTGAAGAGCGTACGAAATGCGTAATACACATTTTATTAATTGGTTCCAATAGGCTCTTATTCCAAAAATAAGCTACTGTCGCTGAAATAGGAATTTGTAACTTGAACTGGTGGCTTTGAATGACCAAACATGGATTTTGGATGGATAAGCGCTTTTAAACGACCTAACATGGATTTTGAATTAAGTTCCTTAACGTTGGTCTAGGAATAAAATAGACATAAAGGACAATGTCTGAGCTCTAGTACTACTCTTATATTTGTATTAATATAGTTTTGCTTCACCCAAAGTTATTATTTGACCCTGATTATCTGTAAGCAACGTCTTCGTCCGTCCATTGCTCCTTTAGTCTTTCCTGTCTTTATTTTTCTTCTATGACTATCAATTTATAAAGTGTGTCGTACCTGTGGATTTCCCCCCCTACCCCATAAATGTACATTTATTTAAGTACCAGGACGCAGAATGGACGCATTTCACCTATGGATGTAATTCAAAACGTTTCTTTTGTTTTTGCACGTTTATTTAGTTACTTGATTTACAATATATAGTCACGAAGCTTGAGTTATGAGGGTGCTAGGAACAATAGACTGTGCCGGTACTATTTCGCATTGCTGTAATGAGGCGATATTAGCGATCCTAGTGGTTAGCAACTATCTATGGATGCATATTTGCTACGTATTGAGCTAGGTGACTGAAGCTTGAGTTATGAGGGTGCTAGGAACAATAGACTGTGCCGGTACTATTTCGCATTGTCTGTAATGAGGCGATATTAGCGATCCTAGTGGTTAGCAACTATCTATGGATGCATATTTACTACGTATTGAGTTAGGTGACTGAAGCTTGAGTTATGAGGGTGCTAGGAACAATAGACTGTGCCGGTACTATTTCGCATTGCTGTAATGAGGCGATATTAGCGATCCTAGTGGTTAGCAACTATCTATGGATGCATATTTGCTACGTATTGAGCTAGGTGACTGAAGCTTGAGTTATGAGGGTGCTAGGAACAATAGACTGTGCCGGTACTATTTCGCATTGTCTGTAATGAGGCGATATTAGCGATCCTAGTGGTTAGCAACTATCTATGGATGCATATTTGCTACGTATTGAGCTAGGTGACTGAAGCCTTAGTTATGAGGGTGCTAGGAACAATAGACTGTGCCGGTACTATTTCGCATTGTCTGTAATGAGGCGATATTAGCGATCCTAGTGGTTAGCAACTATCTATGGATGCATATTTACTACGTATTGAGCTTCGTGATTGTATATAGCTACTAGACTGTGATATAGTCGTACGTACCTACATTCAGAACAGTTCTCCATATCAGTGGTGGAGTATAACAGCGATTTGCCGTTACAGCCCCGAACTGTGATAGCTCCGGAAAAATCGCTGCGACAGATAATGGAAGTGTCATTTTTGTGTTGGTTGATTCTTGGCGATTGCGTTAGTGTCCTACAGTTAGACATCTCGCTAACAAATGATGGTCAATTTAAGTCACTTTTAAATAACTATTACTATATCCAACATTTAGGCCTAATATTGCTGTGTTTGTCACATGTTTATACTACCCTAGTTACAAAATTAGATCACGGTTAATCTCCTGGTCTTTTAATCTCTCCATACAGGAAATAACAAATGGAGGAGAGCGCATGGTTTTTAAACTGACGTTATAACGGTAATATTATATATCTACTTCGTTCCAATAGATGACGCAATAGTAAGCACATTCCTTTCACGGTTGATCTCCTGGTTGGAGAACAGTATTATCATTGTTGGTGCTGCTGATACTGCTCTACACTTCGAATCCCATAAAGTTGGAAGCTGTTTTTATTTATTTATTTATTTTTTGTATTTGTTGCTGAATTATTCTATAATTGTATTATTGATTTTTATTTTTATGTGTATTTCAGGGTCTCCCCGAGGAACGCATCGTTCTTACAAGCGCCGTAGAACCAAAAGCGTCTCTTACATTGCCTCAACTTCGATTAGTGGATGGCCCATCGATACTAGCAGGGAGACTGCAGATTTTCCACAACAGTCAATGGAGATCAGTTTGTACAAATTCAAGAAAGTTAGTATTTTATTTTTATATTATTGTTGTTGTTATTGTTATTATTATTATTATTATTATTATTATTATTATTATTATTATTACCACCTTACTATCATCTGCTGCCATGACTAGTCTAGGTGTTTGTATCTGTTTCAACGACACCATAATCTCTTTCAGCGTCTGCCAAAACACGATTTTCTCTTGGTTTATACTTCAGAGTTTGTTTTGAGTATTTCATTTCAAGACGGTCTTTTCAATTTCATAGATATGAGTCTATTTTATCTGTTACTTGGAAACACTTCGTGATACTCTGATTTCTGAATTTTTAATTCTGTTTTGCATTGTGTAATCTTTAACGGGCCGTAGCAGTCCGGCAGTCATTTCAGTCGATGTATTGTTTAAAATTCTAGACTCTCAACTATAGGGTAACACTGGAACTGTTAATTTTTTTACAATTTTAACGATTTTTTTTTCATCTTCTGTTTAATGTACTCTGGCGTTCAAAGATATCTGATCTACGATTTTCTGATCGTGTAAGCGAACTTTCTATCTACTGGATAAGGGTACGTACAAGTTGGAGCGACGATAAAAGATAAAAGCAGCAGCGATGCTATATCACAGAGAACTGAAGCATGCATTGTTATTGAGGTGTGCATATTGGAGTAACGATAAAAGCGAAGATACACGATAAAAGCGACGAAAAAGATAAGTTCCATTTTCTTCGCTCTTGTCGTTCATATAATCTCTGATTAAGATAGTATTGATCTGTATAATGACCGGTGGTTATCAGTATATGCGAATATTAATAGATTTATTATTATTTCGGCATATTAAATTAATTGTTGTAGATATTGGCAAATTGATCAGTTGTATATTTATTCGTGATACATTATGTGATCACAATAACCAATCACAGCACAACGAATTTATACTACGTTTGGGATGAGAAACGAGTTCAATTTTGCACGTATTTAAGTTATATTAACCTTGAACCTAGCAGCTGATATTTCCTATATATCTTCTTTCATTAAGTGGATGTATAGAATATCTTCTACTGATAAAATGTTCGCTTCCAGCGTCCTCGTCGCTCCGATATGAACACTTGATTCTTTGATAATACCAAAGCATCGCTAGGTCATTTCTTTTATCGTTTATCGTTGCTCCAACGTGTACCTACCCTTAGTCAGAATCAAAGATGAAAAAAATTAATATACTTTGAAATAGTTCAGCTAGTTCTCAATAGGTGACACTATTATTAGGACGGGTAAAAAGGTGTTGGAGAAAATGGTAAAGTGGATTATTATTATTAAAATAAATTATTCTCATAGAACTGTTCAGTATCAGCGGTTTTCCGCTAAACCTAATGCTTTTTGCCTTGGTTAGACAGGGGATGAAAATTTGAATTCTATAATGCGGGTATTGTATATTAATGTACTATTCGCTACAGTAACTGTTACTTTCGCCATCTATTCGTAGAAATAATAACTAAAGAAGCCACACTTACACGAACAAATTATCGATCACTATTGATTAGTGGGGGTCAGGTATTTTTGGACGCCAGTGTAGCTTCAGTTGTCCTGCAGATACCATCAAATTTTGCTATTTTATTTACTATATTGTCGTTATAGTTACATCTTGGGTAATTGTGTTATGATGAAGCGATAAACCTTTATTTCCTAACCTTTATCAAGTTTGTCTAACTGTGTTGTATGACTTGTGTTTCAGCTGGACAAGGGCAGATCTGGAGACAGCGTGCAGACAGTTGGGTTTTCAAGGAGGACAGTGGTGGGGGTGGGTTGACCGCCAGCCCGGCTTCAAGCCTCGACTGCTCTTCGAGGAGCCCAAGTGCACGGGAACAGAAGCATCTCTGTTCGAGTGCGACTGGACGAGCAGACAGCTGGGCTCAGGTGTCTGTGGTGAGTGCACAGATACATTCCATGTGTGTTGGTACCGGCACAGACCCATTTCAAGTTCAGCTTTCTGCATATGTTTGAGATATGTGAATTGGATTGGGCTGTCTCATGGTTTTGCTTGTATTTATTTAGTTTTGTGTATTTGACTTAACCGTCATCTCGCCGTTTTCAGATGCTATAGACTCCGGTCCTATGCTTCTTATGCTTTCGGGCTATTCCATCTCAAATCGACCGAAATATAGAGAAAATTGACCTTGCAATTTTTAAATACAATGAAACTTTTTCTGTCCGTAGACAACTGTGATACATTGCTTTGTGCAAAGTTTGAGGCATCAGAACTTCATAGTGTTTAAATTAAAAATATTTAAATTTATCGTATTTTCATAAAATTAGCAACTTTAAACTGTTGTGGCTCCGAAACCCTTTTACCCAATAATCAAAATCATGGTTTATTTTGATGCTGAGAAGTTAAAGTTTATATTGACATGTAAACAGTTTTTCTTACTTTTTATGGAAATGGAGAAATTGAGATTTTTCTTCATTAAGACGCCTTTGGCCACGAAAAAATATTTAAAAAATATATGTTTAGATTCCGCATTGAAAATACAAATAAACACATATTTTTTACTGGTGACACGTTGATAAGAAAGTATTGAAAATATCAAATAAAGAAAATAAATAGTACGCGCGTGAACTAACCAGCTGACTGTGAGGCGGGAGCTAGCCGAGACAAGCAAGGCCAGGAGACATAAACACGTGATGTGTCGTCTAGTAGCGCATAGCTGGGCTAGCTTTATCACAAGTTTTCATAAACACAGGGCTAAAATGACGCCCAACGCTTGCTTATCTTCAGTTCTCGGCCATTGCGTGCGGTACTGTGCATTTCAAGTCTAGGCGTGTGAAAATAATTTATTTAATACCCTCGAAACTTAATGCCGAGCCACTAAGCAAACAATGCCGAAGCCCTCTTAATAATGCAAGGTTTTTTCTCAATATTTTTTACATTTTTACAAATTGGCAAAAAGCCTAAAAGTAAGTAAAATCAGATTATCTGTCTGTGTACAATAAAAATAAGGATTACTTCTTAACATAACCTACCAAATGTCAGCTTCAAAATGAGCTCTCGTTCAATGTTCTGCAGTAAATGGTTTCAGAGTTCTGAGCGCTGAAAGAGGCTTGTTTTTATAAAATACGCTAAATTTGTCGCTCAATAATACGAAAACCGTTTGACTTTCGATAGTACCTATATTTTTGAAACTGCACTGTCCTCAGCACCTTGTATAAATAGGTAAAAAATTAGGGTATTAAAAAATGCGAGGTTTTTTACTGATCGATTTCATATGGAATAGCCCTTTCATTTCATTAGTTTCCTGATCTATATAGCTTATGTATACCTGGTGGCATCTACAACAGGGCTATATACAGGGTGATTCACGAGGATTTACCGTCACTTACGGAGCTTATTTCCGAAGACATTCTGAGCAAAAAATATCATATAAACATTTGTCCTAATCTCAATATTTTCAGAGTTACACTAATTTGAAGTTGTTAATAAAATACCTTTTTCTTTAGTTGTAAGGGCAAAAAAATATTACAAATAGAGAATGGACTATTCAGAAGTATCATTTCTTTAATTGGATAGAGTTCTGAAGCTAAAAATGTGTTGTTAATTCCTTTGTACAGATTTTATTTTTCAATTTTTAACTAAAAATTACATCATTCTTACGTACTTATCACAAAAATTGTTACAAATTATAACAATTGTTGTGATAAATGCGTAAGAAAATGTAATTTTATAGTTAAAAATAGAAAAAAAAATCTGTACGAAGCAACTATGGAATTCACAACACATTTTTAGCTTCAGAATACTAGCTAATTAAAGAAATGATACTCCTGAATACTTCACTCTTTATCTGTAATATTTTTTTTACTCTTAAAACTCAAGAATAATGGCATTTTATAAACAACTTCAAATTAGTGTAATTCTGAAAATATTAATATTATAGATTTATTAATTTGTCCTACAGAATGATATGTGAGGAGAAAAATTCGCTCCTCTCTCCTCTCCTCTCCTCTCCCTCTCCTCTCCTCTCCTCTCCTCTCCTCTCCTCTCCTCTCCTCTCCTCTCCTCTCCTCTCCTCTCCTCTCCTCTCCTCTCCTCTCCTCTCCTCTCCTCTCCTCTCCTCTCCTCTCCTCTCCTCAAATATTAATTGTCAATATCACAGATATTATTCTGTAGGACAAATTAATAAATCTATAATATTCTCATAGCTGCAGTGCATATGTCTGTACAGATTACTGTGCACGTAACTGCGGAATCCCGGCCAACAAGTCACTCAGCTGAGTGCGCTCCTAATATAATGGCAGTTGACATTGGACATATACGTCAACATATATGCCTAACTTGGAGTCAGGCCACAAAGGGAAACATTGAAGGAGGAAGATTCGATCCGGTGCTGTGGATTGAATTCGGCGTAGCTCAGTGGTCAGAGCGCTTGGTACGTAGAACCAAGGACCCGGGTTCGATCCCCGGCGCCGGAGCGAATTTTTCTCCTCAAATATTAATTGAAAATATTAAGATTAGGACAAATGTTTATATGACATTTTTTGCTCAGAATGTCGTCAGAAATAAATTCCGTAAGAGACGGTAAATCCTCGTGAATCACCCTGTATTATAAATTAATTTCTGCCATTTTCCCCAGTTCCAGTTATAACAACATATTGAGCACGTTCAGTAACCACTGGGAGTGCACAATATGTTATAACTGAAACTTGTAAAATTCAGGTGGTCCAAAGTTTGTTTCTGGATCTGTACTAATCATAAAATAAACGTACTTCAGTTTGGAAGTAGATTTTCAAATATGTCTCCTTCCACTTGAGTGCACTTTAACGCACGGATGTGAATGGTGCTTAGCGTTCCGTACCTTGGCAGGGCTGTTCCTGATAATCACTAGACCGTCTTCCCCTTCCCCCGTACTTCACGTCATAGCTCAACACTCCGTTCAGTTCTTTTCAATGTTTGTATTACGATGCAAGCAACTTCGAAGCCTGATTCACATTATGGCGTTTGGATTTTTACAAATAACTTTCAAACTAATGATAATCGGACCCATGTTCGTATGAAAGTTGGAGTATGGTGCTCTCTTAGCGCAAGACAAATTATCGGTCCGATTTTTTACGAGCAGATATTAAGTGTAGAGAGGTACCGAAACAGCATTTTGACCACGTTCTTTCATAAGTTGACGGAAGAAGAGATATCATATGGGTGGTTTCAACAAGATTCAACCACTACTTGTATAGCAGAGGAATTTATGGAGAAAATTACTGAAGTGTTTCAAGATAGAGTGATTATTGATAGTATATGGCCCTTTCGCTCCCCAGACCTAACACTGTGTGATTTTTTACTTGTGGTATAGATGAAGGACAAAGTTTACAAAACAAATCCAACACAAATTTTGTAAATCTTGATAACATAATGACTAAGGTACAGATATTTGTTTCCCAATCTGGAAATATTAACCGTGCACATTATTAATTACAATCTTAAACTAGTTCACATCCATTTTTCCGCGTTATATCGTGTTGAAAAGTGATGAAGTGTTTGTAGTCTTATTGTACATATTCAATTAATAAAACAATTATTAATCCATTTTGAATCTTGCGTACACTACTTTTAACACTTGAATATAGGTAATTGATTGACTAGCGGACTTACTCGTGTTAATTATGTAAGTCTGTGCGGCTTACAGCTGTTTCGATGCTTCATCACACCATCCTCAGAGCCTACTAGATCTCGGCGTCATCTCGAACTTCTCTGCTTGTTATGAGGGTATGATTGATTGTTGAAAGGTGTTGTCAAATAGTGTGTGTGTACTGAGATTGATCTGTGTGTTGAGAATTTGATCGAGTGTGTTTTAGTGTGTTTATATATTTCATATTGTTCTAGTGTGTTGAGTTTTTGGTTTTTGGGTTGTATGTGTAGGATTTCCATGTCGCATTTATGTTATTGTATGTGTGGTTAGCATTAGTTATGTGTTTGGCATATGTAGATGTATTGTGTCCTCTGGTTATTGCTTTAATGTGTTCTTTGTAGCGTGTTTGGAATGATCTGCCTGTCTGTCCAATGTAGAACTTGTCGCAACTATTACATGTGAGTTTGTATACGCCTGTGTGGTTGTATTTATTTGTTTGTGTGTTGAGATGTCTTTGTAGTGTGTTTTCTGTTCTGTATGCTATGTTGTATTTCTGCTTTCTGAATGAAGATGCGATCTTATGTGTGCTTTTGTTTTCGTATGTTAGTGTGATGTATTTCTTGTGTTCTTGTGTTTGTGTTGTGTTTTGCGTGTTTTTGTTTTGTCTTCCTTATGATGTTGTCTATTTTGTTTGGGTTGTAACCGTTTTCTTGTGCTATGTATTTGATTGTGTTCACTTCTTCATTGTAGTGTTGTTGGCTCATGGGTATGTTGAGTAATCTGTGTACCATTGTCCTGAATGCAGCATGTTTGTGTTGTGTGGGGTGGTTAGATGTGTTGTGTATGTGTGTGGTGGTGGTGGTTGGTTTTCTGTATATTTTGAAGGTGTGTTTGTTGTCAACTTTTGTTATGGTGATGTCTAGGAAATTTATGGAGTTATTGTTTTCAAGTTCCAGTGTGTATTGAAGTTTTGGGTGTAATTTGTTTATGTATTGGTGTAGTTTGTGTATTTGTCTTTTGTTTCCTTTGTATAGTATGAGTATGTCGTCTACGTATCTGTGCTATGTTGTCTGCAGCTGTAAGCCGCACAAACTTACATAATTAACACGAGTAAGTCCGCTAGTCAATCAATTACCTACAATTATTAAGGTTACTTTTTGACTCTCCCTCGTATTTTTATAAAATCACCAAATATCATTGGATTTTACAGACCTGTATTTGGTTCATCTTAATCTTTTCCAGTTTGAAATGGTCTTACTGTTTACTGTACTTTGTGTAGCCAGGTTTGTGAACTGCCACTTCTTAGGAGCATTTAATATAGCTGATTGTGTTCCATTAAGGAACCTTGCATTACGAAGGATACAGCTGTGTTGACAAGGGGCTAGAAAAGGAAGAGCAGATGTGAGAGAAAGTGCAAAGTCATGTACAAATCCCCATATTGTTGAATAGGCCTACATTGCATTTCCTTTTGTTTCAGACTACCATCCCGACCTTGGAATCCAGTGCCTTCCACAGCACGTATCATCCTCAGATATCGTCCAGCACTGGAGAGGAGTAAGATTTGAAGAAGCAACAACAGAGAGGAAACTCACCCAACAAAACACGCTTTACGTCCACAGTTCACTTTCAGAATTGGCGTTTGTAGATATTAGGTTAGTTCGTTATTATTTCACAGAATTTTAATTATCTTGAGACGACAATTTTTTAAGTATGTGTTTAGGGATCCTATTTTATGATGATTAAAAATCTTAAATTTCATTGTAAAATTGAATGAATTTGAGTGTTATTTGGCACAAAAAAATCGTAAATTCGGTGTTATTTCACATTTAAGAAATATAATTTTTTTACCCTCATTGTGCAAAATACATTTGTGCGAGATCGTGCATATTTGCTTGGTTTCCGCACAAAACCAATCCGCGGAAAGTCTAAAATTCCACATTCAGTATTCCCAACCTAACACATAACATTTTCCCTCTTCTTACCACTTAAGTGACATATTGATTTTACTGCTTTAGGCTTTTAACATACGTATTATTTTTAGAGACGTTCAATATAGTAATAATTATAAATTGGAAACTTACCACTGCAATTTCACCTAAATTGCACTGTTATTGTTTTTAAATATTAGCAGAAATTAAGTAAACTCTACAACTCCACTAAAGTTACTGCATTCGTGATGCAAGTAACATTAAGGAAGCCGTCAAAAAATCAACAAGATTCCAGACTCATCATAGACTGGGGGAAAAAAAAAGACAGACGTATATCACGGCCTGCTGGAGTATAGTAAACACAGAAAATATTTTAAAGCAACAATGTTGAAGATAGATATTTTTGTTTTGCAAAATTGCCGTCATTGAACAGAAACCAAGATGGAGATTTCATTGCAACTAATTAGAAATTCCTCTTTCAGGTATGTAATAAACGATCTTCGCACAAAATAATGTACGATACACGAGCGGTATGTTTTCTTTCAGTTCTCGGAACTTAAAAAAGCTCAACTACGTTTCGCTTTTTCAATCTTTTCCTCGAACATGAAAACTTCAACATACCGCTCTTGTAACGCATATTACTATTAACTTACCAGTACTGTGTATTCGTACAAAGACTAGAGGTACGTATCATCAAGGGGATCATAAGGTTCTTGGTACGAGGGTCATTTCATAAATAATGCACAGGTTGGCAGAACTATAGAGTGGATGACACAACACTAATGAAAATTACGTCAGCTGCAGTTGAAGGTTTGAGGAAGAAGCACGTGTGTTCGTTTCGTCCATAGCATACTCTGTGTTTAGGTAACGAGAGCTAGAAATGGAGCCTACACGTGTCTAGGGTGCTGTGACGATTGAAGACCAAAGATAAAATCTTTATGTGGCAAAACCTCACAGAAATCCACAGCAGAGTGGAGTTTTTGGTGAGCTTACAGTGGACCGTGGTACAGTTTCTCGTTGGGCTACTCATTTTCATGTGAGCTTAGATGATGATGCAAGATCAGGAAGGGCAAAAACATCAACACATGAACAAGGTGTGAAATGGCAGATGCTCTTCAAGAAGATTGTCGAGTGACGTGTGAGGCACTTTCAGAAGCTACGAAGATTTCACCAAATTCAGTATTCCGTATTTTGACAAAGAATTTTAAGAAGAGAAAAAATTCTGCGTGATGGGTCCCTCAATGCTTGACTGCTGAACAGAAGCAGAAATGCCTGGACATTGCAAACTTGCTGACAGGACCATCACGGAAACGAGTAGGCTATATGTGATTATAATTTATAATACATACTAAAATTATGGTCTTACCAACTTTGTGGTACGAATTAAGGTCAATCTAGAGCATCCAACAGCCACTGAACGAATACTGCACACTTTTATCACTGCCAATGTGATGCTATAAACTAATTTTCAATACTTTTATCACAACCACAACACATTTAAAATCTTATTGTACCATATATATAGAATTATTACTACATTAACACATTTAGTATATCACAAAACATGTGAAAGTCGCCATATTCTTCTTAGAATTAGTACGATCCACTTCCACTAGATAGCAACCGACACGATTGGCAGAGGTGGCAATACTTGAAAACGAAATGATACTAAATGTGAGAAATGTTACTACAGGTGTGTAGTATTATGTGACAGGTTAGGTTAGGTTTGATTAGGTGTGTATTATGTGACAGATTAGGTTAGGTTTGATTAGGTGTAGTATTATGAGAGAGATTATGTTTTGATTAGGTGTGTATATTATTACTATGTTGGCAACACCGAAACCCACTGTTACAGCTCTCCCAGTGATCACATCAATTTCTACTAATCAATCAGTGGCGGCTCGTGCGTATTTCTTAAGAGGAGGAAAGAAGTTAACAGCACGAAATGACACCTTCTTGAATGAAACATGCTATAAATTAGCCAACATGCAAACATGTAAGACCAGGTAGTGCTGGGGTTGGCCTTCCCTCCTGTATAGCAATAATCTGTTCTTGTAAACTGAGTTACCTAAATTTTCCAAAATATATTATGTTTTTACTTCCATTCATTGTTGAATAATTGCGCAAATTAACAATTACAAGGAAATTCACCTCGCAGCATTTTTCGAGCACACTACAGCATCACACGTGTTGGAAGAGACTATAGCTACTAAAACGTAATCGGAACCGCGGAAATGGGAATGAGAAATAATCTGAGGAAAGCGAGAACACTGCACCCAACCACGTGGTCTGTGTAGCCACATGTACATTTTACAAGTTCAGTATCACATGCTTTTGAAGAATATCAGGTCTTGTAAAGTCATACTACCATTATTGTTCAAAGCTGCCGGTGGCCGATTAATTTTTTATGTTAAAGTAATGTAGTTGGGAGTACTTTCAATTTCAAATATATTTGTACAAAACTGACAACTTGGCTGTTGTCCTGTCTAGTACACAATGAATGGAAGTGAATTTCAGGGGCCAAAAGATCTGCGATACTAACGTAAAACTACTTCCACTTTGTTTTATATAAACCCGACTTTAACTTTCAAATATCCTTGAAAGTTTCAAACCATGAATAGTAGCCTATATAAAGTGCAATGAATAATATTTTTGATTTATAATTTAAAAAAAAGTTTATATGGTGTCTTTCATAGCGTTGCGTTAAAACTGTTTTTATTGTGCCTCCTCCTAGATGTGTTATAGTCTGGTTGAATGTACCATTGTTAGATGGCAGCTTGCTGCACGACCAGTCGGTTTCTATTTCCCGCCCATGCGATGATTCAGAGGAGGATCTCCTCCCTAACCGTTCATTTACTTGCTTTAAAACTCTGCTTCTTTCTCAGGCCGCTAGCGCATTGTTGTCTATGTGTGTTAACTGCAGTAGAGGAGGAATGGATTGACTTTCCTCCACACAAACAATCTCCCATCTTTCTCACAGTTTTCTACAGCACATGAGCGCGCGTCGTTTAAAACTCGATCATCCGAGGTTTTCTTATAGCTGTGAACTTAAAAATTATCGAATCTTCCTCGAATTTCAAGAGACATACTTTATTTGGCATATATTTTCAAAAGAAGAAAAATGTGAGGAGGACGTTCCTCCCTTCCCTCCCCCGAGGAACCGCCACTGTAATCAATACTATAAATCCAAGGCATTTTTCTAGATGTTTTATCAAGTTTCTATAGTGGCTGGAACATAAGAAAGATTCACCCGAATTAATATTAACTAAACAATTTTTTTTATTATCTTTTTACGTTTTATTGGAGGTTTTATATTTTAATGATTTATTGTTGTACAGATTTGGTGGTTCTGGTCGTGATTATAATGCTACATCAGCTGTTCAAGTTGACGGAGTTCCCCCCAGGATGACAGGGGTTCATGTACTCTTTTCTGCATACAATGGAATCAACATCACCATGCCTGAGGCTCCAGTCACGCTGAAGCAGTGCACACTGAAGTGGAATAGAGGTGAGTGGCCCTGTCTGCTAAAAGGAATAGCAAATGATTGTGATTCTTCATGTAAATAAAGATTCTGTCGTATGTCATACTTTAAAGAATGGTTGATATGTCCTGGAGGTGATTAATCTGTGATAAAACAGAAAATAAGAAATTAGATATAAGACTCTTGTGTTATGAGAGTAGTGTAAGGTCAATGTAGAGTATCCACCAGGCACTAACGAATATTGCACACTTTTATCACTGCCAATGTGACGCTATAAACCAATTTTCAATACTTTTATCACAACCACAACACATTTCAATTCTTATTATACTATTGTATAGAATTATTATTACATTAACACATTTAGTATATCACGAAACATGTGAAATGTAATTATTATGAAAGTCACCATTGATTCTTCTTCAAATTAGTAGTATTAGTACGATCCACTTCCACTTGATGGAAACCAACCACAATTGGCAGAGCCGGCAATACATGAAAACGAAGTGATACTAAGTGTGAGGAATGTTACTACATGTGTGTAATATTATGTGACAGATTAGGTTAGGTTTGATTAGGTGTGTATTATGTGACAGGTTAGGTTAGGTTTGATTAGGTGTGTAGTATTATGAGAAAGGTTAGGTTAGGTTTGATTAGGTGTGTATTATGTGACAGGTTAGGTTAGGTTTGATTAGGTGTGTAGTATTATGAGAAAGGTTAGGTTAGGTTTGATTAGGTGTGTATTATGTGACAGGTTAGGTTAGGTTTGATTAGGTGTGTAGTATTATGAGAAAGGTTAGGTTAGGTTTGATTAGGTGTGTATGTTAGTGAAACCCACTGTTACATTAAAGAAATATGGCTTTATTCTTCGTTCACGCACGACGATTTTCGTATATAAGTAAGGTACGTATTTAGGGCGGGTTGGGTGACCTTACAGCTCTCCCAGTGATCACATCAATTATCTACTACTCAATACTTTAATTTCAAGGCATTTTCAAGGTATTTTTATTTATTTGTGGCTGGGACATAAGAAAGATTCACCGAAGTAAAAATGTTTCACACTTCGAAATTACTTACTATTGTTTTCGTGTTCAAAGACAATAGATACAGTAACAGAAGCTTGTCATATATGGAGCTAGGAAGAATATGCTATTCTATTGGATAGCCTACCAGGGCAGGAAAATACAAAACGTTGTCATTTTTAGGCCAGGAACCAATGCGAAAGAAAATGATCGTAAACAACACTGTTTGGAACAAATATGATCATAAAATAACACAGAAATTACTGGTAGTAATACTGGACAAGCCTGTAAGATCTAATTCACTTCATTAATCTGTGAGAATAAAAATATTATGCGATATATCATCCCCTTAAAATCTCCTGTGTAATACATAGAGTAGTTTTGATTCTTAAACAAAAAAGAGACAAACTTGAGATTAGAGTTTCAGGAAACTGCAAAAACACTTTTGGAACA
The DNA here is from genome assembly GCA_025594305.2 of Periplaneta americana. Classification (NCBI taxonomy): domain Eukaryota; kingdom Metazoa; phylum Arthropoda; class Insecta; order Blattodea; family Blattidae; genus Periplaneta; species Periplaneta americana. The sequence goes on from JAJSOF020000005.1 coordinate 5,424,574, forward strand.
GAAGAGAAAGAAGGAAATTTTAGAAGAATTGATAGTATAATTAATTTTAAAAATACAAAAAAAAGATATTGGATGCACCAGGCTTTAGGGTAATCAACAATAGAACACATACAGTAATAACTAGGGAACGGAATTTGGAGTAGTAAAAGCTAGTATTGGCATCTACACAGTCATTTGTTTACAACCCTTTATACCAAGTCCTCCCCTCCATGACATACTCGCAGGTCTCTACACGTCAACAACAGGTGAACGGGACAGTTGTCGCATAAGAACTTCAACATGCAGGTTTGCAGTTCAGAGTAGTGAAGTGCAGGTACAATGCCGAAAGTGAAACCAACTAACAATACAGAATTGAAAGACTATATTTGTAAAAGCTACAGATCGAGTATCAAAATTCAGGAAACAATTCCCTAAATTGTCGCTTCCCCCATGTCCAGTTCCTACGAGATGGGGGTCATGGTTAGAAGCTTGCAATTATTACGCACGTCACCTCCAATCTGTGAAGAAAGTGGTCCAGTCTTTCGATCCCGATGACGCGGCTGCGATTCAAATACGCCAGGAACTGCTAAATGATAGAACAATCGAGAAAGAAGTCACGGATATTAAGTCAAATTTTGGATATTTACCGGATGCCATTATCCAATTAGGTAAGTCAGGAGTAGAACTAGTTGAGCAAATAAATATTATGAGGACTATTGTAAATAAACTGAGAAGGTGAAATAGGAAAATGTGTTGGTGAAAAATGAACAGAGTTTTGATTAAAAATGATGGATACGTTATTCTTAATCGGATTTCAGATGTACTAACAAAGACGTTTCCCAATGACGTCATTCAACATGTGAATTTAATTGACGTATCTTGTTTCAAGTACTCTCTAATTGTCTCTGCAGATGGAGAGCGGAGTTTTTCCATGTTACAAAATTTCCTTCCTTGCAACAGAGAAAAGTTGTATTTTGAAAATTTGAAAATAATATTTACAATTTATTATAACAAGGCATAGCATTAATTGAAAATGCCATTTCGTTTGGATCTACATATTCAGAGGCGAGTTCCATACAGAAGACAACTGTCTATCAACATCAATATGTCCACTGACACGCAAAGATGCAGAGGTTCATATTATATTATGTATATTTGTAATGTTGTTTATTGGTGTCTTGTGCGTTGCGAAGAAAAGCACATGTAGTGCAAAAAGAAATGCAGATTATGTATGTAGGTCACTATATGTCATTAAACTATTCCATTTGTTTATTCTGAAATATATTTACAGACGTTGCATGTAAGTTTGTATGAAGTGGACTGTACTCGTCCACGCAGCTCGCTTGACAGTCACTGAGCTACGAATATCTATACTACGTTTCACCATTCGTTATAATACTCCAAATCCCTTTCCCTGGTTATAACAGATTACAAAGTAGAAAGTTTACAGAACAGAAGGATGATCTTTGGAAAAATTCTGAATGAGGCTGAAACAAGTCGATTAATATCTAATTAGTGCCTCTATAGACGGAAACAGTATTGTACTTGAAGCATGTAAAGAGATGGGTTTGGAAGTAAATCCCGAAAAGACAAAGTATATGATTATGTCTCATGACCAGAATATTGTACGAAATGGAAATATAAAAACTGGAAATATATCTTTTGAAAAGGTGGAAAATTCAAATATCTTGTAGCAACAGTAACAAATATAAATGACACTAAGGAGGAAATTAAACACAATAAATATGGAAAATGCCTGTTATTATTCGGTTGAGAGGCTTTTGTCATCTAGTCTGCTGTCAAAAAATCTGAAAGTTACAATTTATAAAACAGTTATATTACCGGTTGTTCTGTATGGCTGTGAAACTTGGACTCTCACTTTGAGAGAGGAACAGGGGCTAAAGGTGTTTGAGAATAAGGTGCTTAGAAAAATATTTGGAGCTTAGAGAGATGAAGTTACAGGAGAATGGTGTAAGCTACACAATGTTGAACTGCATGCTTTGTATTCTTCACCTGACATAATTAGGAACATTAAATCCAGACGTTTGACATGGGCAGGGCATGTAGCACGTATGGGCGAATCAAGAAATGCATAAAATATAGAGCATTAATTAGAGTTAGTTGGGAGGCCGGAGGGAAAGAACCTTTGAGAAGGCCGAGATAATGGAAGGATAATATTAAAATGGATTTGAGGAAGTTGGGTTATGACGGTAGGGACTGGATTAATTTTGCTCAGGATAGAGGCCAATGGTGGGCTTATGTGAGGGTGACAATGAACCTTCGGGTTCTCTAAAAGCCTTAAATAAGTAAGTAAGTAATGGTAAATTATGATCATGATCATGGTGTTGATGATTACTGACGATCATAGGCAATGGTGTTATGATGATGATGGTGGTAGTGGTGGAGGAAGATCAGGAAAAAGCTGACGAAGAGGAATATGAATAGGAAGATAAAACGATTAAAGAGTTCAAAGAGAGTTAAAAATAAGAGAAGATTGATGATGAAGGAGAAGGAATAGGAAGAGGAGTGTGAAATCATTGCAGCACAACACCAATAAAATGTAGTGTAATACTGGTATGTAAAATATGTTACTTTTTTATACAGGATATGGCCTGTACATAAACAGTTCATCTGATCTCACCTATCTGAATGGAGCCATAATCCAGGAAAATGGCGCTGATGGAGTTAAGTTTGTCCATCATGATGCGCTGGAAGCGGTGCAGCCTGATAGGACAAAAACAGTTGATTTCTGCACATTTCCAACCACAACCAGTCAGATATTCCCAATAGCCATCACAGTGGAGCAGAATAAGTACTCCCCAGCTCCTCAAGAATGCTCCAAGGTTAGTAGAAAACTTAAACGATATGAGGTACAGTACTCCATTAGAGGACTATGATAATGAATATCCATCTTTAATGATAAAGATTCTGTTGTAATCAATATTGTGTACGGCCTATTTTCCAGTTAACTTTATATTTGAGATCTTTATATCTGTGTTTAGCTAGAAGATTGTAACTAGTGGTACAATTTTATTTCTCTTTCATACCGTACAAAATTATTTTGATGAAATTGATACATTTTCACTACCACAGACCTGACTGGAATGTAACTTAAACACATAAAAACTTACAACACGTTATAATGTTACCTAAAGATTTATTTATTTATTTATTTATTTATTTATTTATTTATTTATTTATTTATTTATTTATTTATTTATTTATTTATTTATTTGTTTGTTTGTTTGTCTGTCTGTCTGTCTCTGTTTGTTTGTTTATTCTGGTGTAGTTAAGGCCATCAGGCCTTCTCTTCCACAACACCAGGAATACAAATACAATAATAGAAATAAACAGAGAAAAAAATACACTATATACAAAGTAAAGCTACACAAGAAATAAAGAGACAGAGAGAAAACAACACTATAAACAAAGTAAAGCCACACAAAAATATATACAGGCTGCAGTCACACAAACTTTAAATGAGTGATTAAGTATCATAATTAATTGTATCCTAACTAATTAACTAACATAAACAAGAAACTTGCCATTTTAATCTAGATTAAAAAAGAAAAAAAAAAAAACACAAATCAATACTTCTAGCAATACCTAAAAAGATTAACTAAGACAAAATTTTCCAATTTAATTTTGAATTGTGATAAAGTCCGGCAGTCCCTGACGTCATTAGGTAACGAATTGATTGACTTGCATGGAAAATTTCTTGATTGTTGTACCTCGAAATTTCTTTGTCTGTAATCACTAGAGGGAACGGATTTCTAGTTCCATACTTATTTTGTTTGCTACGTCCTAGACATATGTTATTTAGGTATCTCTATGTTTCATGTACACAGGATCTCCTATTAAACTTCTATAGGATTTAAAATGACTAAATGAACCATGAACTCCTGTAAATGCCTAAAAACTATGCTTGTGCCTGAAAAGAGCCTTTTTAGTTTTTTGTGTATATTTAAAATAAAAATACTGCTACTAAAATGCAAAAATGCCTCAAAAAATTACAAAAAAATGCTATTTAAAGTGTTGTTGTTGTTTTCTAATGTCAGGCGTTTGACAATAAAGTCATTTGACCTAAATATCTAACCATTGCACAACACAAAACAACACACTACTCCACTGTCCCGAATGAAGTGTGACTCACGATTGAAATGCCCACAGTCAGTATTGCCAACCGACTTTGTGAAAAAGTTGTTAAGCAGCAATGGTAGGATGACTATGATGTCTGCTGCCAGTTTCAAGGCTTGTGGGCCTCTATAGTGTTGAATTCACATATATTTCTAGGGAATCATTTTAGTTTCGAATTAGTTTCGTATAAAAATGACACTAATTGCTCCTAAAATAAGTAAAGGAGAATATAAATCCACAATGCAAAATTAACAGTAAGTTCTTAAGTAAAATGAATTCATTAAAACATAGTGAATTTAAACAATACCTTCGCAATTATTTTCTAAATGTGTGCATATGGAATATATTTTCAAATTAGAAATAAACGTATTAAGAAGTGCTCTCTGTAATCAACGTACGGTTTATGTTAATTCAGTCTTGTTTACATGTGGTTAACATTTTTGATTCTAGTCAGTTTTGTTATTTCGATAGGATATTCAGAAAATTCAACTGGAATATATTCAGTTGAATATGAACACTTCATACGCTAAACTACAATGGAATTATAAAGGAGTAAAATAATGGGACTAAAGTACTGAAAAATTATAAAATTTTTAAGATATCCTAATTTATAATCAAGTTTGTGCTTTTTGTATGATTATTCTAAGATAAATGTAAGCTAGCAACATAATTTTATAAATTATTGAATTTGAATATTAGGTTAAAACTGGAAATTTACTATTATTTCCGATGTTAATTCATTTTCCTCTTGCATTCATCACTTTCCAAACCTGCTCAGGGAGATGGACTTCTAAGGATGACATTGTTTCCTTCAGAAGTGAAGCAAGTCAGAATTCAAGGGAGATATTTGTGTTACTTTTGTATCTTACACAATTCTTTCTGTTCACAGTATTTCTACACTCAACCTGGCCACGTCCTGACTCTGCATTTTGTTTGGATGTGGACTGATCGCAATGACAGCGCTTTGATTGAAGTTTACGATGGAGCGAGTTCCTCAGAACGTCAGTTAGCACTAGTTAGTGTTCGTAATGGCACCAGACCTCAAAGCGTGGTGACCACAAGAAACACTGTGTACATCAAATTTAAGGCTGAAGCAAGAACTCAGATGGTAGCATACATGAAACTCACGGCAGGATACCGTAAGTAGCTTTGTAGCATTCATACCGGTACCCTATTAATTCAAATGTTGGTAACTTGTTTCCTTCTATGTCATAATTGGTAATTTGATGCACTTTTCAGTAAGTTTCCTGGCATTTTGAGAGAGCCACAAAATACAACTTCAAACAAAATCAGCGCGTATATTTGAAAGAAAGAAAACTGTTTGTAATTTTTATATTTTCCTGATGAAATTTACGACATTTCATGGAAGGGCATGTGCCCGTTTGCCCTTAAGGCAGCACTGCCCCTGCAACAAAGACTAGTGAATAAGCACATATTTATGTGATTGTTGTGACTGTGAGCACACAATCATCAACTACAAATACTTACTCACTGACTTTTAAGGAACCCGGAGGTTTATTTCTACCCTCACATAAGCCCTCCATCAGTCCCTATTCTGTGCAAGTTTAATCCAGTCTCTATCATATCCCACCTCCCTCAAATCCATTTTAATATTATCCTCCCATCTACGTCTCGGCCTCCCCAAAGGTCTTTTTCCCTCCGGCCTCCCAACTAACACTCTATATGCATTTCTGGATTCGCCCATACGTGCTATATGCCCCGCTCATCTCAAACGTCTGGATTTAATGTTCCTAATTACGTCAGGTGAAGAATACAATGCGTGCAGTTCTGTGTTGTGTAACTTTCTCCATTCTCCTGTAACTTCATCCCTCTTAGCCCCAAATATTTTCCTAAGCACCTTATTCTCAAACACCCTTAACCTATGTTCCTCTCTCAAAGTGAGAGTCCAAGTTTCACAACCATACAGAACAACTGGTAATATAACTGTTTTATAAATTCTAACTTTCAGATTTTTGGACAGCAGACTGGATAATAAAAGCTTCTCAACCGAATAATAGCAGGCATTTCGCATATTTAATCTGCGTTTAATTTTTCTCCCGAATGTCATTTGAATTTGTTACTGTTGCTCCAAGATATTTGAATTTTTCCACCTCCTCGAAGGATAAATCTCCAACTTTTATATTTCCATTTCGTACAATATTCTGATGACGAGACATAATCATATACTTAGTCTTTTCGGGATTTACTTCCAACCCTATCGCTTTACTTGCTTCAAGTAGAATTTCCGTGTTTTCCCTAATCGCTTGTGGATTTTCTCTAACATGCAAATCAAGATTTCAGGTATAACTCCCTGTAAAGTTGATTTGAACAATTTCGAGGAAAAATTGTTCCGGAGCCGGGTATCGAACCCGGGACCTTTGGTTTAACGTACCAACGCTCTACCACTGAGCTACTCGGGAACTCTAACCGACACCGATCCAATTCTTCCCTCTATATCCACAGACCTCAAAGTGGGCTGACAACCGTCAAGCAACCAACTTCGAGTGCACACTAACTCTGTGTGACTTAAAAATTGGATCGGTGTTGGTTAGAGTTCCCGAGTAGCTCAGTGGTAGAGCGTTGGTACGTTAAACCAAAGGTCCCGGGTTCGATGCCCGGCTCCGGAACAATTTTTCCTCGAAATTGTTCAAATCAACTTTACAGGGAGTTATACCTGAAATCTTGATTTGCGTAATACACGTCACTGTTCGTTAACAGAAAACCACATTTAAGTCACACAGAGTTAGTGTGCACTCGAAGTTGGTTGCTTGACGGTTGTCAGCCCACTTTGAGGTCTGTGGATATAGAGGGAAAAATTGGATCGGTGTCGGTTAGAGTTCCCGAGTAGCTCAGTGGTAGAGCGTTGGTACGTTAAACCAAAGGTCCCAGGTTCGATACCCGGCTCCGGAACAATTTTTCCCTCGAAATTGTTCTTTCTCCTAACATATTCACGTCATCCGCATAGACGAGCAGCTGATGTAACCCATTCAATTCCAAACCCTCTCTGTTATCCTGAACTTTCCTAATGGCATACTCTAGAGCAAAGTTAAAAAGTAAAGGTGATAGTGCATCTCCTTGCTTTAGCCCACAGTGAATTGAAAACGCATCTGACAGAAACTGACCTACACGAACTCTGCTGTACGTTTGACTGAGACACATTTTAATTAATCGAACTAGTTTCTTGGGAATACCAAATTCAATAAGAATATCATATAAAACTTCTCTCTTAACCGAGTCATATGCCTTTTTGAAATCTATGAATAACTAATGCACTGTACCCTTATACTCCCATTTTTTCTCCAGTATCTGTCGAATACAAAATATCTGACCAATAATCATCAACTATAAATAGTGCTCTAAAATTTATCTAATTTTTTTTATTAAACCTCACGTCTGATAATTCAAACTTGTATGTTCGTCATCTTGTAGTGTACCTAATAATTGTTTGATTACAGAAAAATCTTACGACTTGAACATCACTGATTCAACAATATCAGACAACAATGGCCGGGGCATCGCAATCGAGAACATGCATAGTCAGCTTCATGTCCACCAGACTGCAGTATCCAATAACAATCACGTAGCCGGAATCCATGTTTCCAGAGGTGTGGGTGACGTCAACATTACCCAGAGCCGGATATCGTTTAATACAGGAGATGGCGTCAACATTTCGTACACAGGCGGAAACACAAACATAACACGGAGTTGTGTATCGTCTAACAAAGGCTTCGGCATCGCTGTGTGGATGAACGACAGTTTATATTCGGAACACGTTGCTTTCAATCAAACAGCAGTTGTATCTTATACTGAGATATTCAGAAATGACGATATTGGTGTATTTGTTGGGAACTTTTGCAGGAACTCTTACGTTAACGTGACAGGGAACAGTTTCAACAACAGTTTAGAGGGCGCTGTAGAGGTTTTGTCCTGCTGCAAGCCTAATAGTGGAGTTTTGAGGTTACAGATTGGACACAATGAATTCATAGAAGGTAAAAAACTTGGAATAAAATTGAAACCTGCGCTAAATATTGAAGGATTAATAGAGTATAACTACTTCAGCAAGCACACGTTTGGGTGCATTCTAGTCAAGAATCAGCCAATAGAAGAGTTCGATATCTTGCCAACGAAATTATTAATAGAGAACAATCAGTTTGAGTTAAATCAGGGCGTGTATGTCGTGAATATTGGGCTGTCACCTTATAGTGAAGTGCAATCACTCCTTTTCACAAGGAATTTTGTGCGTGATAATCATATTCGCGAGCCTTTTGAAGTGAATGAAGCGAGGGCTTCAAAGCTGATGCCTCGAAGTCGTGTAGCAGCGCCTGTAGTGGTCAGTTCCAGCAATGTGGACGTCTTCAGAAATATCATTCAGAACCTCGAATCAACCTACGAGGTGGGCTCGCATCTAGAAGATCAGAGTCTTGTTATCAACTGTACATATAACTGGCTGGGGTCTTCATCAGAAGAACGGATATACTCGAGATTATTTCATAGGTAAGAGAACTTTACTCTTCTTCTGGTTAGCAAGGTTTGAGTCTGCAAGGACTGTTCTGAGGCTAGAACTGGTCTAACTGTCAAAATATGTGATCCTCAAAATATGTGATTGGTTCTCAGCCAATAAATTAGTATTAAATTGTAACAAAATTAACATAATCCAATTTAAATCCTGCCCAAATTCAATCTCGCAAATTTCAAGTGCAATAATTAACACAAGGTCCCTAATAGAAACAACAACAACCAAATTTCTTGGCTTACAAATCGATCAATCAATCTTCTTAATGTATCCAGCTGTTTGCTGACAACATAAAGTCCACTATAGTCCACTGTAGTCTATTCAGTTGTTGTTTTTCACGAGAAATGAGGGGTATTTTGATCGGTGTTCATTATAGATGCCTGTTGCTAGTAGCCAGAATTGAGGTGTAGTTACAAATCGATAATAAATTGGAAAAATCATATTAGAGAAATTATTCCCAAACTAAACTCAGCTTGTTTTGCTATTAGATCTATGCAAGAGATAGTAAATATCAGTAGCTTAAAAACAATATACTTTGCATACTTCCACTCGGTAATGAGTTTTGGAATAATATTCTGGGGAAATTCTACACATAGTGGCAGTATATTCCTGCTACAAAAAAGAGTAACTAGAATAATAGTAGGTGCCAAATCTAGGGAATAGTGTAGGACAACAAATAATGCCCATGGCTTGTCAGTATATTTTTTCATTAATAAACTTCCTTCTATGTAATCGTGAAAACTTTGTAACTAATTCAACAGTTTATAGTATAAATACTCTTAAAAAAATTACTTTCGTACTCCATCGGCAAGTCTATTGTCTTCTTAAAAAAGGAGTGCGTTATATGGCAGTAAAAATTTTTAATAGCCTCCCTACGGATATAACAAACTCAAACTCAAAACATAAGATTATTTAAGGCCAAATTAAAGAAGTACCTAATTTCTCACGCCTTCTATTCTGTAGGTGAATTCATGACATTCAACAATGCTTCATGAATATTTCTGTCTTTTATTAAATATTGATACTAACCCCTTGTGTTGTACTAGCACAGTCTAGTATATACAGTTGAGTTGTTGAGGATACCAGCGAATAGGGATTATAAAGAATGGACACTTCGCGTCGGTACGTTTGATGTAGCCAGACCGATTTCAATGACCTTCAAGCCAGCTAGAGCGTGAGATTCTGCTTTCTCCCTAGAGTTGGCGCTGACATCACAACAGCTAGCAGTCGACACAGCGGAAATATAACACATATAATTAATACATCTAGGCATATTATGTACTCAAATAAAATAAATTGGATCCATAAAATAATAAATCTGTCATTAACTGTAATGTCTAGACTCTAGAGTTCCTTTATAATGAGAGTTCAGACGTTGACCCCAACAACAATTAAAATATGTAATGATTTGATAGCGCTGAAAATGGAAAAATAAAACTCTTACGAGAAGTAAAACCATATACCTATATTATATTATATAAAAATATTAAACGAATTCGATACTTAATTTTATAATGTATTATATTATTTTATAATATAATTTATGATATCTGAAATATAAAATATTATTATTACAACTAGTTTGTCACTGAGAAATAAGGAAAAGCTGTTAACTTGAATTTATTTGAAGCAAAGCGTTACTGGATTATGCAATAAGGTAGGCGATGTTTGGATCCTGTGTCTCAAATCTATTCTCAATTATTATCTTAGCATATGCTCGATTACACTACCTCTAGCGCTTGAAAGTGGAACTAGCTGCTGGCGCACAGAGAAACAAAACACAGGAAAATTCGCTCAGTGTCCATTCTTTATAATCCCTATTCGCTGAGGATACTAGGAACAATAGACTGTGCCGGTACTATTTCTCATTGTCTGTGATGAGGCGATAGTAGCGATCCTAGTGGTTAGCAACTAACTATGGATGCATATTCCCTACATATTTAGCTTCGTGACTATATATACTATACTGTGGTACTAGTATATTGTAAAACTCCTCCTCTTCGTCTTCTTCTTCTTCTTCTTCTTCTTCCTCCAATGGCCTTCCAACTGAAATCATCTAGTAGTTCATTTGAAATCTTGCTGTCCAGTACAATTTGGCTAAGTCAGCTGTGCTGTTGATATTGTGAAACTCTTCTGTATATATTCAACTAGACTGTGACTATAAGACTTTGCAGTACTATTGAGATTTTTTTATACGTTCCATATTCTAGTTGTGAAGTGATGTGCGATTACCATGGAGTGTAAATAAATACAATACAATTTCATTACTAATAAAATACATGATTAGTTAATTAATGAAACAGAATAATAATTCAATGTAGTCACAATACAAAGTGGTGCTTCAGCAGGAAGTGTGTTGTGAATATATTTAATATAATACACATTAGAACTCATAATTGAAAATCATATCGAATCAGAAAAAACTCTGGCCAGGTTTAAAGTTATTACAAAACAAGGATAGACTGTAATTAACTATAAGACTGACTTTTGTTATTTTGCAGAAAGGACCGTTACAACCTTGCGAAACTGGTGTACTTGCCGTTTCTACTACATAGCAGCAATCCCAGCACCACTCTGATCATGACAAATCCCACCTTCGTACCCCAGTTCAATCCTTCAGGCACAAATGTTGTTGGGGGCGAGGTGGATGGCGTTGAAAACCTTCGAAAGGGCGACTATGTGGTGGAAAGAGACATCAATGTACGACCAGGAGGACGGCTTACCCTTCAGCCAGGTGTTACCCTTAGGTGAGATGTCTCATTGTACCCTTTTAAAAATATTATTATAAGTAAATAAACAGTGTATTGGTTATGTGAGAATTTTGAATATGATTAATATGTTTCTAAAATTCCTTGGTATGTGATAATTATTAAATTAGTTTTTAAGAGTATTTTAGTTTTTTAATTCAAAATATAAATGTATAGGTAACCTTAGTTGTTATGAAAATAGAGTAAAGAGGAAGGTATTGAAATGACACAAGAATCAATTTGAGATTTAAGAAAGGGGAGAAGTAATAGATAGTAATACTGCAGTTTAGGATGAAATCCAAAATTTGATATCAGAATTCGTTCCTTAAAAATCAGGAAATGTGTCCATCTGGTGCCCTTTGTAATGTAGAATTATCTGCATTTCACAATCTATTGTAAGCATCTGTTGTATTCCAGAGGTTCTGTCCTTAAATTACTTTCATTTGGACGGTTTTCCATAATGGTTGGTTGCTTTGTCAAATCACATAGAATCTCATTATAATACATTATATTTCTACCTCTATTAATTTTAAATAGTGATTCTTGTAAATGTTGATGAAAATTATATCATGGGAATTTGTGCAAAATCAACTTAAACCGTAAAATTTATAGTTGGAATAAGATATTTAATATTTTGAGATAATAGAAATATATTTTATGTTCAGTGCAGGAAATGAAAGTTTAAATTTCCTTGTTTACGTGCATAGTATGTGATTTCATTTATGTAGGCAATGTCTTGTAAATAGTAATACAAGCAAATTGACTACAAACGAAAATATCATTGGTAACATAATGGAGAACTGAACTTATAAAGTGCACATTTATGATACTGTTTTTTTTTGGGGGGGGGGGAGGAATGGACCATTGTGGATAGGTTTAATACACTTTTAGTACGCTATATCATAACTGTATATTGTGAAATAAATGTTTACTTAGGGCTTAACGACGTTTTTCTTTTTCTCCCAAGATTTCCACCTAGTGTTGGAGTTATGGTTGCTGGTAAACTAGAGGCAAGGGGTCGTGGTCCAGATGATATAAGATTCACGCTTAAAGAGGAAATAGTTGAGGTACCAGAAAATAACACAGAAGCTGTAAGTCCACCAGAAAGTCAAATACCAGTGCGACTGATAGGTGGAAGAAGAAGTGAAGAAGGTCGATTGCAGGTAAGTAGGACTATTTTTTATAGTTGTTTTATTGAAATTTTAAATTAAATTATTATTTATTTGTAATTATGATGAAATTAGTTACGTTGTAATATAAATACATGTATTATTTCATGTACTACAGAATAGCCATGCAAACCTTAACAGAAAACTTAGTGCTAAAAACTGAGTACCAATATCTCACAAAAGCAAGATTTTATCAGAAAAAATCAAAACCAACATCCATAACCACCATGGTTCCAGACACAATTACCTGTAATAAAACTCAAAACACAAAAAACCTTAAAAAATCAATTGACTAAATATGATAGTGGGAAATTTCACAAATAAACACAATATACACATTTTTTATCACATTGCTCGACTGCACCAAACTTAAAAGGATTTAAAGTATAAAAAAATCTAAGTGGATTTTTTTTTTTTAGGCGAAGGGGTTAAAAGTTCACATATGAAAGTCATTGGAAACTAATCAACCATTTAGTCTAACATAGCTTTCGTTAAGAGGTAGTGAGGAATTCAGAAATAAGGATAACAAAGATGCTCTGTAATCAAAAGAATGGAGGACTAGAGTCAAAGAATTTAATTTAATGTTAGGCCTATATGAAAAAATTAATTGAACACATAGTTTTCACTTTTATTCTTCTGCGAACTTTCTTTTTACTTTTATTTAAAAATAACTAATTATTGATTAAAGTCTAATACTGGTATAAATTGTAATTTTACCATATAACGTTTAGAATGATTTATTACTGGTAAGTTACTTCATTTTATTTTACAAATTTGATTTATCTGTTTTTGCCACAAAACAGTCTTCTGTTTAATTTCTCTTTCATTTGTTTGGGTTTGTGACAATAAATTAATGTATAATATAGAAATACATCTGCCAAGTAAGATACAAAGTAATATGATAAGGATACTTTTGAAAAATCTGTTGGAATGATGAAACCTACCCTCAGAGGTTACGGATGTTGTATCCATTAATAAATATGTATAATAATTACAATAAAACCTCGATAAGACGCGCCCACTTATTACGCTATCCCGTGTAATACGCTTTTTTTTTTGTCCGGTCCCTGCACATTTCATATATAACGCCTTTATAAAATACCCTGTTTGTTGTGCTCAAGTCCCGCATAATACGCTGCTTTTGCGGAATATTTTCGATGTAATTTTCAGCAATGTACTGTAACAGCAGTGAATCATTTTGGCCATTGAATTTACTGGTGCCATTAACCTGAAAAGTATTGCATTCGACCCTTTACCTGTGCATTTAAACCTTCACCCTCTTGTTACGCCCTCTTATTCGACCCTTTACCTGCGCAGCTTACAGTTACAATACCTCACCCTCTTGCTAACCCTCTCTTTCTCAAGCAACATTCCTCACTCGGCCGTAATAAAATTCTGGAAATTTTTGTTGGGCAGTTTGTTGTACTTTAGTGTATTGAAGTGTCTGTGAATGTGATTACAATGAGTGTTAAACGAAAAGCACTTTCTGTGTCGGAAAAATTGGAAATCTTACGAAAGTACGATGAGAACAGTACTCTTCATCAGAAACAACTGTCTGATGCATTAGGAATCCCATCATCGACATTAATAACGATAATAAAAATCGCGACTCAATCACTACAGCTGCGACGTCGGGAGGCTGTAAGCGCAAGAGAGTGAAGTGTGGTAAACATGAGGACTTGAAGAACATGCACACGGCAAACAACTATAAATGACTCTTTTCGAAAGAATTAAGTACAGTACATACATACAGTCAGGGGCGGCCCGTCCTTATGTGCTACAGTGCTACAGCACAATGATAATTTTGGCTCAAATAATGTATTTGTAATACCACATAATATTTGATCTGTCATTTGACAATTTCCGTGGTTATGTTCATGACGCGTTATAGAGTGTTTAGTCTTCGTGCCTTCTTTGGTGCCTCAGGGGGTTCGTTGTGCTACTCAAAGCTCCACATGAAAAATGTAGACAGTTATGCGCATGTGCGAAGCTGAAATCACTGCTCTGATTGGCTATTTTTACGCGGGAAGTGCTGTAGTCAGCTTCAGCACAACACAGCTTGGAGATTGCAAAAGTAAAGCGTAAGGAAAGAACGCTTGTTTGTGGAAGAATTCGGAACTATGTACAATGTATTTGGTAATTCAAGTGTCCGACTGCTGCTGCCATCTACCAGTTAAAGTTGCTGTCAACAGCTATACTATACTGAACAAAAGAGTGTTCCAGATACAAGTTGGATTTCTATACGGAAGACCTAACTTCCAAACAACAATTTACAGGATCCATTCTGTGAAGTAACGAAGTTGTTAAATATTTTGGTTACAACACCAATGACCACTGCTGAGCCAGAAATATGTTTTTCTTGCTTGAAACGCATAAAAACGTTTTTAAGGAACACTATGTCCCAGGATCGTCTCACTGCTCTTGCAATACTGTCAATAGAAAAGTGTATGATGTCCAAGATGGAGGGGTTTAACACCAAATGACAAGTTCTGCAGTACGAAAGAACGTCGTATGGACTTCATATTTCATCACTAGACGAGACTCCAAGTTAAGATAAATACATAAGTCTAGGCCTCTACAGTAGGCCGATATAGAGATTGTAGCACACTCATTATTTTGACCACCAGCCATTACTGCATACAGTATCGTAAATGTCTTTAACGTGCAGTACAATAATTACATAATGGAGTAAAATGCTAATAGATACTGTATATAAGTCAAAATTAGTATACCCGCCTAATACGCGGTCCCGGTTAATACGCGGTTTACACGCGGTCCCTTGAACAGCGTCTTATCGGGGTTTTACTGTATTATTTAATGTATGAAATAGCTAGTGAAATTCATATACATACTGGTAATGCACTATTTTAACTAATTTTCTTAAAATATGAAATAAATAATGCTAGTATTCGTGTTTGTAGATGACATAAAAACTACACGATTTCCATGTGTTTTTCTTGCTTTTGAACAGGTCCGGATTGATGGAAAATGGGGTACAGTTTGTAACTATGGATGGACTATGATTGATGCTGCTGTTGTGTGTCATCAGTTGGGTTTAGTCTTGAATCCTGATGATTGGTTCTTAGAGAGATCAGAGACTCCGCAAGCAGGAATTTCAGAGCGAATTGTTCTCAGGTAATTGTTCTATATATTCTTGCTTAAAAGTGATCTCTGTGCTGAATAAGGTAAAGAATATACAGACCAGTGGCGTAGCGTCAATGTAAGCTTGAAAGCTTAGCTTCCCCAGTTAATAATAATTTCATAATAAACCTGCAGTTTATGAACAAAATTATTTATTAATTTTAATACAATTTATATGTACGCCTTAAATGTTGTGATGCGGCAGCTCAGGATGATTTGTGATGCAGCAGTAAACATGAAGCCTGCACACACCAGCTTCCAATCCCCTCCACAGACTCGTTTCTTTCACACATTCTTCTATGTAACGCACCCCGCAGATTTTCCATCCTTTTCTAACTAAACTACCCTGGTCACAAGGCTCGCAAGAAGCTAGCTTTAGCATTGAATAGAATTAGCTTCCGAGTTATCCCTTTCGTGAGTTGTGTTCAGTTGAAGTGTTAGTGTTTACTGTAGCTGATATAGTAAATAATGAGTGAAATAACCGATTTATGTAGTCAAAAATAATCTTCTGATAAAGATTTTAACGTCGATTTTTTTACTTGGTTATTTAACGACGCTGTATCAACTACGAGGTTATTTAGCGTCGATGGGATTGGTGATAGCAAGATGGTATTTGGCGAGATGAGGCCGAGGATTCGCCATAGATTACCTGACATTTGCCTTACGTTTGGGGAAAACCTCGGAAGAAACCCAACCTGGTAATCAGTCCAAGCGGGAATCGAACCCGCGCCCGAACGCAACTCCGGATCAGCAGGCAAGTGCCTTAGCCGACAGAGCTACGCCGGTGGCTTTTAACGTTGATTGATGTAATTTTACTAACAGGTTGTGTTTTTCTAAATATGACAGAGAGTGAGCGTACTGTACGTGTCTATTTGTTAGAGATATGTGTAAACCATGAAATCATATTTTACTACGTACCATTTGAGGTGATGCCTTATTGGTGTTACTTACGAGGTTCCAACCAATCTTTGGACCGCTGACTTGACATCGACTACTATTTATTTTAAGACGCAATACGTTTCCTCATACATGAAAGACAACTTGAGTTAGCTTCCCCTGCTCAAAATTTCATGCTACGCCACTGATACAGACTATCTTAAATTATTCCTACCAAAATTATGCAGTTTGTAGAGGCCCTTGAGATGAGTTTTGAGATTGGGCATCCATGGTCAGTTTATTTACAAACTGAGAGAGAACACCATGGCAAATGAATAGTGTGTCGAATGATCATCTTAGCAGTGACGTAACAGTTTCTCGTTTTGTGTGTCACTCACAGTTTTTACATTTCAGCAATGTGCGCTGTACAGACGATGATACTGACATTACAAAGTGTCCAGCTGAAAGAGAGAACGAGTTCGAGAACTCATGCACTCACGAACATGATGTCGGTGTGCGATGCCACATGTCGTCGTGGGCTGGCGTGCGACTTGGGGTTCTTGCAGAGAGAGCAGATCTTCAGTTCATCACCATTGAAAGAGCTGGACTTCTAGATTACAGCACCAATCAATTTAAACCTGGTTAGATAATTCATCTTGCTTTTTGTAATTTTTTCATAATATACTGGCACAGATACGTAGACGACATACTCATACTGTACAAAGGAAACAAACGACAAATACACAAACTACACCAATACATAAACAAATTACACCCAAAACTCCAATACACACTGGAACTTGAAAACAATAACTCCATAAATTTCCTAGACATCACCATAACAAAAATCGACAACAAACACACCTACAAAATATACAGAAAACCAACCACCACCACCACACACATACACAATCACTCCACACAACACAAACATGCTGCATTCAGGACAATGGTACACAGATTACTCAACATACCCATGAGCCAACAACACTACAATGAAGATGTGAACCCAATCAAATACATAGCACAAGAAAACGGTTACAACCCAAACTTAATAGACAACATCATAAGGAAGACAAAACAAAAACTTAACATACACAAAAACACATAAAACAAAACACAAACACAAGACATACATCACACTAACATACGAAAACAAAAACACATACAAGATCGCATCCTCATTCAGAAAACAGAAATACAACATAGCATACAGAACAGGAAACACACTACAAAGACATCTCAACACACAAACAAATAAATACAACCACACAGGCGTATACAAACTCACATGCAATAGTTGCGACAGTTTCTGCAATGGACAGACAGGCAGATCATTCCAAACTCGATACAAAGAACACATTAAAGCAATAACCAGAGGACACAATACATCTACATATGCCGAACACATAACTAATGCTAACCACACATACAATAACATAAATACAGACATGGAAATCCTACACATACAACCCAAAACCAAAAACTCAACACACTAGAACAATATGAAATATACAGACACACTAAAACACACCCTGATCAAATTCTCAACACACAGATCAATTTCAGAACACACACACTATTTGACACAACTCTTCATCACACGAACGCACCCACACAACAGGCAGCGAAGTTGAGATAGCGCCGATATCTAGTAGGCTCTGAGGATGGTGTCAAGTAACACCGAAACAGCTGTAAGCCGCACATGCTTACACAATTAACACGAGTAAGATCGCCATTTAATCAATTATTTATATTCAAGTGTTAAAAGTAGTGTACGAAAGATACAACATGAATTTTTTTCCGATGTATTTTAACTGAACACACCAAAATCTCTCCGGAATTCTGCTAGTCTGGGAAAATTGAGTTTTTTTGCAGCGTATTTCATTACTCATGATTAGAAATGGTAGATTTTCGCAATCACAATAAATGCGAAATGTGTCCACGTGTTGTTAAAATAAGTAAGTAATTGTATGTTTAAAAGCATGTTAAGTATATTAGTGTAGTTTTTAAATCCGCGATGAAATGCGGAAATGAAACGAAATACGTATGTTTCTGCGAAATAATTTTTTTATTTTAAGTTGCTAAAATCTACCTTATCTACTCATGATGCTAAACTGTAGAGATGAGAATGAAGACTAGCAGAGTTGAATTTTAAGGAGAGCTAGTTTTGTGAATAATCTCTAATTCAGGGAAAAATAATTATTTTATGTGGGTTTTGGGTACTTACACTTTGTCATAGATGTAGAGAGACCAACACTCAGGAGCTATATACATCATCAGAGAAGGCAAGGATCCATTACCAAGAGTCACTTTCTAGAGCTGGATGTACTGTAGTTTTGCAACGTGAGATCCTCATCTTATTTTTATTCTAAAAGAAGACTTGTTAAGAATTTTTATCTTTCTTAAAAGTTAACTGTTTTAAGTTGTCTCGGATCCTGGTCACCATGGCAACTACTGAAACACTACAGACGAACTCCTTGCTTTGTTTTCTTTTACATTTTCTTAGTGTATGAAAGGGTTATTTTTAGGAACATTACAGTTCTGAACTTCTATTTATTTTTTCCAGCTTTGCAAGTCGACTTTTCAAGACATGCTCTGGAAAATGTTAAGATAAAAAATAATCTACAAGATGGCCTTGGCGTCGTGTATTCAGATCTCTATTCTGCAGGAGTTGCCAATACTGTCAAGCAGAGTGACTTTAGTGGTAATGGAGGGAGTGGAATCAGCTTCAAACAACTTGGACTGAAGATATCAGGTAAGGAACAAATTTGTTCAAATCTGGAAACTGTTTTTCGATTCTGAACAACATATGAGATTTGTGAGATAGATTTCACTGAGTAGGCCTATTTACTTCATTGCTGTATTGGCCTGCTGTTCCATTGGCACTATTCCTAAATTCATTAAAGCTATAACAATTATGTATGCTGATGACACTACATTCTTATGTTCAGGCTCTACTCTGAATGAATTACATGCTCTAACCAATGATATTCTATCGCAGATGGCTTTATGGTTTGAATCTAATGGTTTTTTGCTTAATCAAGAAAAGACTATCAACATAACTTTTACCCTAAATCATGTAATAAAAAGGACAACATACAAAACTATACCAAATTTCTAGGACTTTTTATAGACTCCAGTTTAACATGGGAAAAACATATCGAATATATATGCACAAAATTACCAGGAGTTATATATTTATTAAAGAAATTAGTGACTTGTGTTTCTCAAAATTATTTAAGATGTGCCTACTTTTCGTTCTTTGAGTCGATGATTAGGTATGCCTTAATTTTTTGGGGAAATGGTAGCAAAATTGAGAGTGTCTTGATTTTGCAAAAGAAAGCCATTAGAATTCTATGTCAATCAAACTATCTTGAACATTGTCGACCTCTTTTCAAACAATCACAGATATTAACTGTCATAAATTTATATTATATACGACCTAGTCCTTTACACTCGACAAAATATAGACAATTACTCATTAATAGCCAATATACATGATCATGAAATTAGAAATAGTGAACAAATTAATATTCCATACTGTAGATTACATAAAACTAGTACAAATTTTTCTGTCATGGGGATGAAATTATATAATAAGCTTCCCAGTCAATATTATAAGTTACCAACCAATAGTTTCAAAGCTAGATTTTATAATTGGCTTTTAATTAATCCTTTCTACTCTGTAGATGAGTTTCTTAACATAAATTCATACGAAATTGTTTTTTAATAAATAAAGTTATTTACATTTAGTTACAAATATTACATTAACAGTGAAGTGTAAGGCGAGACATGTCGTGTCAGTGAAGTGTGCTGTGTAAGTGAAACGTGTTCCTGTCAGTGAAGCTTTATAGTTTATAGTGGCTGTGCAAAGTATTTGAACAGTGAAATGTTTTTGAAGTGTTAGTGAAATCAGGATAGAATCAGTGAAATGTGTCGTAGTTCCATTGCAGTGAGTGAGTTGACAGGGAAATGAGTGTAATTTGAAAGGTACTTGTGCAGATATGAACATATCATACTCGTGGGTTTTAGTTTGATCTTAGTTTTAAGATACAAATTAGATTTATTTCAAATGTTATTTTAAGTGATCGTTTCATTTAATTTAGTATATTCCTGTTGTTATTATTATTATTATTATTATTATTATTATTATTATTATTATTGTTATTATTATTATAAATTATTGTTAGTATTAATTATTAGTATTATTATTAATTGTATTTTTAATTAATAAGTTTATTATTGTCATTATTGAGTGTAATTAGTTACCACTACCACCGGGTATATACCCACTGCAGTGTGAATAAATACATACATACATAAAGCTAGTTGTTGTTGCTGCTGCTGTATCGTCAGCAGTACTAAACTAATTTGGTTTTGTAAATATCTCGGAATGGTATTTTTCATAATCATAGAACTTTCTTTGGACATCGAATAAAAAGAAAATAAAGAGTATGCATTTCATTACTACAGAATTGTATGACGTACCCAGGGGTGTGCGATGTAATTTTTGTGTGGGTAAGCTCTGAAATTTACTTATTGACATTGAGATTTAAAATTAAAAAAAAAAAAACCTAATATTTCTAGTCCTTTGGAAATCGAAATAACACTCACCTCTGCCTAGAAGCGTGTAGTGTTGGAAACATTTTCCAATCCCCAAAGTTAATTTTCCGCCACTGTATCTCAGCAACTGTTGCTGAGCAACAGAAAAGCACTCGCTACTTTTTGTGTTTATCTCTATCAGCATGGGTAATTACATCTTAATATTTTGCATTCAATATCACCTTACACCATTACACCGAACTTTCGAACTATCACCGGCAGCTTCTTCCACCCAATTTTTCAACATTATGTTTTTTCCACACATTTCTAAATTTTTGTATGTATGGAGTTTTACACGGCATCGTTAAATATATATACTGTGTGTGTGTGTGTGTGTGTGTGTGTATATATATATATATATATATATATATATATTGTGAATTTTATTAATAACAACAATGTAATTTATTCCTCACAACAATAATTCCTTTCTACAATTCGCCTTAAACGCTCTCGTCAACAATTGGATTTTCACTCAACACAATATTCGTTATAAAACTCCACCGACGACAATGACAATTTACTTGGACTATTACGAACAACAATGAACTGTTAATCTTAACTAATATTTACAAAGCACTATTTACAAATCAGAACTATCAGTTCTCAGTTCACAGTTCTTCTATCTCAGTCACTCGAGTTCACAGTATCTCGAACCACAGACCTTCAGAGACAGTTCACTGTACTCGAACTCAGGTCCCTCCAACTGCGGTCCACTGCACTCGAACTCAGGTCCCTCCAACTGCGGTCCACTGCACTCGAACTCAGGCCTTCGGATGCTGATACAGTTGCGGACGCACACTCGAGTCGAACTCCGGTACACAAGACTGGCTTGCTTGCTCTGGCTTGCTCACTGACTGGCTGATTAATCAACTGAAAACTGCTGTCGTTCCTTCGCGTCCTTAATTTATAACCACAGCGATGTAGCCTCGAAAGTTCCACATGTCTCTAGAGATGGCACTCCAGAAAAATCCAGAGCCCTCTCCTCTCTACCAGCACCAGATGCGCGCGCACTCTCTCTCCACTCTCTCGCCACGTTGGCCCTTTCCCCTCTCCGCCGCGCGCCATCCCAAAGTGCTCCGCGCGATCTTCTCTCTTGCGGGACGCTGGTCGTGAGTTCGAATCTCACGTCGCTGTCACAATATATATATATATATATATATATATATATATATATATATATATATATATATCTTCAAATTGGATGAAGTAGATCAAGAATATACTGGACACTTCAGAAATAATCAAATCACAGTCGGTTCGAAATCTGATTTCACATCGAGCTGGAGACGTGCCTGGTGACAATGAATTTGGTTTTAAGTATGTCTGTGTTACATAAATTATAATGCGAAATGAAAAATTAAATAATAATTCAGTTCATTATCTATTCTCTTTATGATTAAATACGTAAATTCATTTACAAAAATAATACCTACATTGTATTAAGAGTTTAACGAATGCGGAATACCTTATTTGTACAACAACAATGGATGAGGCAGGAAATGGACCTGGTAGCACGAAATGGAGTTAACATAAAACGTTGATATTTTACACTCGCACAATGAGAAAGTGTGATAATACCAAACTAAACTCTGGTTTATGATTAACATTGTTGTCCGCAAGTGCATATAACATCTTTACATTAAAAAAAAAAACTTAAAAATATCATCTCCCTCTGCCAGAATCATCAAAAACGCCAAATAAATAGCTGGTTGTTGACGGTAAAATTCTGTAGCTGTCCATAGTCCTGAAAACACCAGATTTAGCTACAAAACCGCTGAGTTGGCAACTCTGTAATCAACACTGGTATTCTTCTGCAGGAACTTAACAAGTCTGGACAAGCGATAATCCTAGCGCTTACTCTTGCTGTGTACGAGCATATAGGCAATATAGTGGTGTACGAGGAAATTTCCCCTCCTTGTCTACTGTCCGCGCATGCGCCAGCACTGTAAAATGAGGCTTCGGGCAAGCTGTGAACGAAGAGCTGCCTTACTGCAGAAATGTAGTTAATGCAGAATATATGAAGTCAAGAATACACTTCTTTAAAAATGTTCATCTGTAAGCTGAATGAGATAAAATTGATACATTAATTTGAAGTGTGTCTACTAAGGTATGCGGCGCTTACTCCACTTGCCCTAAATGCACGCCCCTGGACGTACCGTATTTATACTTTGGTATGTTATTTTTCTGTTATTAGGATCCTCACTTGAGAATAACAAAGTAGCAGGGATTCATCACAATCCAACGCTAACAGCGTACCAACAGAGAGAAATTGCAGGCTGGTTCAAGTTCCCAGAGGATCAGAATATCCAGTACTCTTCATATAAGCCGATTCTTATCCCACAGTACTACACTGACATAGATCTTGAAGTAGGGGATACAAAATATTTCCTGACACAGAGAGTTGGCCCTGATGCAATTGACAGGAACTTTAATATTCGTGTAAGTATGGTTCATTTATATTTTTACTGCTCTCAGTAATAGAGTAATGTCTTCTTTATTCCACAACACAGCCATTACTGAGCTGAGCTGAGCTCCCAAACATTTCGTTGCAAAAGGAGGCAGCTCATGGAGCTGTATACAGGGTGAGCCGTAAGTAGTGACGTTAATTTCAGAGGGTTATTCTTTGAGATATTTCAAACAAAAAATGTTTAATAAAATTTTGCTCGTTTTTGCTTTCTTTTTGAGATAAAAATTGTTTTATATGAAACATATGATGGCGTATTTTGGGAAAGCCATTGATTTAATTCCCAATATCCTCAATAATTTTAAGAGAGCAAGTACAGTAGAACCCAGATTATCCGTCACCCTATTAACTGATCAGCGGATTATCCGACTGTCTTTCCCTCACTCTATTCTTTCTTTCTTTGCTCCGAAAAAAATTACGTAGTGCTATTCCTTATATTAGTACCTATTCTTTTCTAGAGTGTATTATTATAAGTCTTTATTCTTACATATTACAATTAGTGTACTGTCAGCAATAGAAACAGTTACCACTTGAAGCTGTTTTTTCCCAAATTGTAAAATAATCATTATCTGCTTTCAAAGAAATGGTCCCAAAAACTTTCGCAAAATTTAGAGCAAACTTGTGCAGCATTCAGTCTTTATTCTACTCTTCAAGTGCTCGTACTACATAATTTCTATCCAAAATATCTTCCAAGGGTGTCAAAAGTGTTTCACTAAGTATCAAAATAAAATACAAATAAATAATTGATCGATTTGGGAAAAGACAAATCGCGGCTCCTCTCGCATCAGAATATGAGATTGGCATTACAAATGTGCGCGATTTAATTAAAAACAAGAATGAAGTGTGTAAAATCTGTAAATCTACAAGAAACCTCTACTATTCCTATCTTTCCACAAAGAATCAACGCAAAGATTTTACTTGGCCCGTATAAAAACATTGTTGACAACCGGACTTATATTATTACCGGTAAACTTCTGATTCACTATCTAGCATGTTAAACACAAGACCACGGTGGAAATTATGAAACTGTGTTATGCACTTAATTTACGGATATATTTTATGGTACGGATTATCCGATTTTTTCGGTTAACCGTCCAGACCACCCCCTTCATTACCACGGATAATAGAGGTTCTACTGTATTATGATAATAAATTATTATAAATGATTGGTTGATTGGCAAATTTACTCATGTTAAATTACATAAGCAACTGTGCCTTATAGCTGTTTCGGTGCTTCTTCACTCCATCCTCAGAGCCTACTAGATCTCGGCGTCATCTCGAACTTCGCTGTCTGTTGTAGGGGTGCGTTTGCGTGTTGAAAAATGTTGAAAAGTGGAGTCAAATAGTGTGTGTGTTCTGAAATTGATCTGTGTGTTGAGAATTTGATCGGGGTGTGTTTTAGTGTGTCTGTATATTTCATATTGTTCTAGTGTGTTGAGTTTTTGGTTTTTGGGTTGTATGTGTAGGATTTCCATGTCTGTATTTATGTTACTGTATGTGTGGTTAGCATTAGTTATGTGTTCGGCATATGTAGATGTATTGTGTCCTCTGGTTATTGCTTTAATGTGTTCATCATTCCAAACACGCTACAAAGAACACTACTCGTTTTCTGGCCACCACTGGTGCCTTTGTAACACTTTCATGTGCAATTGCTGTTGTGTTTAATTTCAGTGCAAACCAGGTTATGTAGTTGGAATCCAGTTGTTGAATCCTGTTCACAACCGGAGTACTGAGGACATCGTAATATATGATGCTCGGACCATCAACAGTTCTTCTCAGTCGTGGAGCCTGCGGCGAGACTTGGTGGTATTTCCTACAATCAGCAGCTCGTATGGCGTGGTGATGCAGTACCGTAGTGGCAGCAATGCTCTTGGAGGAGCTGTGTTAGCAATATCCACTGTGCCAGGTAACCGAACTGATTTTCAGAAAAGATCTAAGACTTCTACAGTCTCTGCTAAGATGTATTTCACACTCATATGAATGAAGAATTCGTCTGTAAATATCACACTGTTCTGTTTTGAGTTCTTTGTCTCTGATGCATCATAACTGATACAGTGACCACAATAACTGAAGACCTAAACTCTATCTATCTGTGGACAGAAAAGTTTGGACTGAGGTTAAACCCAGGAAAATCGCAGGCAATTGTAATGGGACATCAGTGCTTACTCAGTACAATTGACGACAAAACCATACCAAGACTGTCAATAAACACAATGTCAATACAGCGGTTGCTGTCGTCTGCGATACAACGAACTTTTCTGTTGATTTTCGAGTTCGTAATTTTTTTCCGGTTATTATATGCTTATTTAAGTTGTGTTAACTCTCGCTAGTGGTTTTATATTTTATTTTATCCGTATTAGTATTTATTTTATTATTGTAAATATTTGTTTTATCACTATTATTATTATTATTATTATTATTATTATTATTATTATTATTATTATTATTATTAATGAATTATTTTGTATTACCATCTTTGTATCATCTCCGTTACGATTATTCTATTATTATTATTATTATTATTATTATTATTATTATTATTAATTAATTATTTTGTATTACCATCTTTGTATCATCTCCGTCACGATTATTCTATTATTATTATTATTATTATTATTATTATTATTATTATTATTATTATTATTATTATTATTGAATTATTTTGTATTACCATCTTTGTATCATCTCCGTCACGATTATTTATTATTATTATTATTATTATTATTATTATTATTATTATTATTATTAATGAATTATTTTGTATTACCATCTTTGTATCATCTCCGTCACGATTATTCTATTATTATTATTATTATTATTATTATTATTATTATTATTATTATTATTTATTATTATTATTATTACTATCATCAGCATTATTATTTGAACCCTGTAAAATTTATGTAGACTACTGGACTGTACCCGAGCACGAGCATATGCTCATTTCGGGTATCTATTCATATGTATTCATTTCAAATGTTGTTGTTGTTGTTTTATAATGCCAGGCGTTTGACAATAAAGTCATTTGACCTCTTGCACTCCAATATTTTTCAAAGAGTGAAAAATGGCAAGTTGTAGCCAATATAAGTGAACACCATATTTTAACGTTTTGGTGGCTACTTCATTCACACACAACCCCAGAATGTCTGGAGGACCACACCTGCTGTTGGTCGACGGGTCCATTGGACCTAGCTGGGAGATCTTGTTGATCACCAGCTTTCCCTCCTTAAGCCACTGGAGGACGATTTTAGCGCCATAGCAGGTCAGCACTAGGGACAGAAAAGTAGGAAGAGGAGGAAGGAAAGGGAAATGAACCCCTAGGCCTCGAATGCTCTAATGCCGTCGGGATCGAAGAAAGTAAGAGTTCAGTCAGAGGACTGGATAGGAAAGGGTAAAGAGGGAATTAGGTATTGGATAGAGGAAAATTATACCAAATTCAGTCATTAACTCATCAAGCTGACCAGTGCTAATTGATGAGTAGCCCCTCCCTTTAGTTCAGCTTGTAAAATTATGCTTACTAACAGCTGCACCACGGGAAGGTAGGGATGGGACGTTGGGTATTTGTCCAGGTTGGTTCCTTAAAGCCTTCAATGGGAAGGATTAATGGCTCTCCCTCCTGTATCCGACAGATACCCTTTTGCAGCCAAATACATTTCAAATGTAAATTGTAAATAAATAAATAAAATAAATGGGTCGTTTATTAAGTATAGCGACACTGTAAAAAAATCTTGGATTATTAATGGAAAGAGATCTGAACTGGAATAGTCAAGTAACTCACATCTGTAAGAAAATATTTTCATTGCTCCACTATCTAAATCACTTGCGAAATTGTCCATAAAAAGAAACATTATTCAATCGCTAGTGATGCCCCATTTTCATTACTGCGATTCTCTCTTGACAAATTTAGTTGAAAGACTACAACGTGTTCATAATGTGTGTGTCCGCTTCATCTGCAATACTCGTAAATTTGACCATATAACGCCATCTTCTGAAGTTCTTTCTTGGTTCCACCTAAAGGAATGTAGAATAGCACATTCTTTATC
Source organism: Periplaneta americana (assembly GCA_025594305.2). Classification (NCBI taxonomy): domain Eukaryota; kingdom Metazoa; phylum Arthropoda; class Insecta; order Blattodea; family Blattidae; genus Periplaneta; species Periplaneta americana. The sequence goes on from JAJSOF020000005.1 coordinate 5,452,251, forward strand.
TGTTCTGTTTAGAATATTGTTCACTTCTACTCCAAAATATCTGAGAACTCGCTTTGAATATCTTACAATGTTACGGAATCAACATCAGGCCTTATTATCCATTCCTCGTCACCGCACCTCTTTCTATTCATCCTCTTTCACCGTGTCAGTTTGTCGCCTATGGAACTCCTTACCTCGTCATGTCAGGGATTGCCGAACGGTTAATCAATTTAAATTAAGAATTAAGAATTACATACTTTTACATGAAATTGATTTGTGAGTGTTAGCCGATTTTTATAGGTTATTCTGTGTTTATATAAATTGTCATTTAGGCCTATCATAAAGTAGCATTAGGATATGAATTGTAAATAACTTAATTATGTATCATGTTTAGTTAATATTTCATTATAGCCCATGTAAGCTTGTTAATGTGCATGAAAATGATTTTTATATTTAAGTATGACTTTACTATTTTTGTCATTGTTTCATTATGTATTTCACTTCTGGTAGTGTGGAAGAGAAGGCCTCATGGCCTTAACTCTACCAGAATAAATAAATAAATAAATAAATAAATAAATTTCTTCCTCAGGAGATTAGATAGACCAAGTAGACCGTAAGAGGGGGTGGTTGGTGAAGTACAGGGTGGGGTGCCAATTTTCCCAAACCCTGTTACTAACAACTGTTGTCTATTTATTACGTCTGTAACGACTTCGTTCCTTTCCTGTTACTTGTTAACATTTGCACATGTCTGAAAATCCACTGCAATATTTTCTTTCAGTGAGTAGAAGATTGGGTTTTGTCACTATTAAAAATCCGTCACTCTGAGCTAGGTTTGAATCTGCAAATCTCGAATATAATACTGAGTAATAACCATTTAATTACTGAAGACAATTATATCATACAGCCTTGACATATTTTATAATTTTACTAGCTAGCATCATAACTTGTAAAAAATTATGTGACAAATTTAACATTTTTTTTTCTTATTGACAGCTCCAATCCAGGACATCAAAAATCGTATAGTTGGAGGTCCAGTACCAACCCTTACAGTTACGAACTCTAGAATAAAGGAAAACAGGCAAGGAATTAGAGCTTCTTTCTACAATAGGTGAGTTAGTAACATATATTATTATCTTTGTTTTATTGGGTGTAACATGGAATTGCTGGTTGAAGAATTCTCATATCTCGGATCCAAAATTCACAAAGATGGAGAGGATTGTCATGAAATTAAAAGAAGGATAAATTTAACTGATAAAACTTCTCACTTCTACCAATATTCATATCTAAAAACGCACAGCAGGCCACATAAGACTATAATGTACAATACAATAATTAGACCTACAAAACACAAATCCATACAGAATTGTCACAAAGAGCTATATCAAGCGCAATATTGTTTAATGTCTACCTATGTCATTTTTATGATAGAAGAACTACGATCACTAGACGAAAACATAAATATTAATATCTTTGCAGATGATACAGTAATTTGGACCACTACAAAAATGATAATCAACAAGAAAAGTAGCAAAATGACATGAACATGGCATTAGAAACAATTCAAAAAAAATGAGCTCAACAAAATAATAAGACCATAAGAATATGAAGAAAAAATATTTGGTTTTACTTTGAACAATAAATGAGCTTGGGAAAGCATGTAGAGAAAACTTGTAACACAAAAACAAAAAGTTGGGAATATTGAAATGACAGGCAAGAAAACAAATGGGGTAGCTCTTTAGATACATTGAACAAAATATATACCATCTAAATTGTACCAGCTATTAGATATAGAGGTGAAGCTCTAATAACAGCCAACAAAACAAGATTAAACGAACTAGAGACAGTACAAAATAATGTTTTAAAATTAATTGCAGGAGCAGTGAAAACTACCCAGTGACAGCATCACAACTGTATACAGGAGAACTCTGATTTTACGCGACCTCAATTTAATATTTTTCAGCATTTAACATCAATTTTTCATGGTCCCAATAATTATTACATATGATTAATGTATTTTTATATTTGATTTAACGTTATTCTCTTTGCTGTTAAACCCGTATTTTACATTATAAACTGTTCTTAATTAAATTACTTTTTTTTAAATTTCCGCTATTGAAAAATACATTTCGATTCAACGTGTTCTAGTATGTTATGTTAAATGAATTTTAAATAAGTTTTCATCTTAACATTAAGATGATGATGAGCAAAATTTCATTGACTTTTAGTTTTTTTCTTATTGTTGTTCATTGGAATGAATTGATTGTATTCACGGTGAACTTCTACGAAGTACGCGGCATCATACAGTAAGATCTATAATAGCAACTGCCTTAAGGGACAAAGGTTATTCAGTATATGAAGAAGTACACGGCATATCCAGTGAGGGCAGTAATCAAAGAATCGACATAATTGCATTTAAACCTCCCTCTCTTGAAGGTTACATCATAGACCCTACTGTGAGATTCGAATCGCACGAACACCAGCCAGAAGAAGTACACGAGGAAAAAAGGAATATATATGAACCTTCCATCAGTTTTTATAAGGACAAATACCATCTGGAATCCATCGTCATTACGGGACTAATGATAGGAGCCTGTGGGACCATACCCCGGTTCCTAGTCGATTTCTGTAAATCTTTTGGCCTACATAAAAGTATTTTAAGAGATCTAACAATTGCAGCACTCAAAGGCTCAATAGCTATTTTCAGGCATCATACATATGAACCAAGACTAATTCGCATTTCCTTGACGTTACTTCGTTTAACATCATGTGTTTCAATATAATTCAAATTGTTTATTTTTCACTCTAACAACAATGTATCACTAAGCCTCAAGGCTTTTACTCTATTGTATCATGGTACTCTTTGTCGACGGCAACCTGTAGTGGTTACGGGAAGAAATTAAATTAAATTTAGCAGTTAACATTGTGTTAATTTTACAGAAGAATGAAACAAATATTAGCTACTCTTTTTATTAGGTATTTACCTGATATTTATGTTTAAAATATTAAAATTATCACTTTAAAAGAATATATACAAATTTCTGAAAATGTTTGGTTATGTTTGCATGCAAAGATAAATATCTCAAAACTTTTATAAAGAACTCTGCCTCTATTCAAGAGGAAATTATGTATCTTTCTTCATTTGTTACGCTTTTACAAGAAAAGCAGTAAAGATGCAGTGTAAGTCAACATACACTCAAAATATATTACATAGTTAAAAAAAAATCAGAATTACATACTTTCAATTTGTTCTGATTTCAGGATTTGTTAGTTTTATTCAGGACTTCAGAGTTACAAGTATTCTTTATGACTTGTTACATTTTATTTTCGTTATTTTTATTACAGATATTTAAATGAGATTGGAGATCATTTTCTTCGTAAATCAAACGAATCTATACAACTCTTTGGCTGTGATATCTCATATAACTATGAGGAAGCTGTGTTTGTTCACTCACCTTTTTGGGATGTACATCATTCAAATATCTCTGAAATTACTATAATGATTAACAACTCAATTATTACTGACAATAGAAGAGGAATACACCAATTCAGCAGGTATATTAAAAGTTACAATTACAAAATATTGTATAAAATGGTGTGTCTACTTTTCAAGACTGTTCTTCATTCTACCACATCTTCAATCTATTTACTTAACATGAATTCAGGGATTAGTGTCGTAGCTTAGATGGTTGACCCATTTGTCTGCTGATCTGGGGCTTCACTGGGAAATGGGTTCGATTCCCAATTTACCTAACTATCTGGTAGGGTTTTCCGAGGTTTTCCACAACTGTAAGGCGAATGTCAGATAATCTACGACGAATCCTCGGCCTCATCTTGCCAAATACCATCTCATCGCTATTACCAATTCCATCGACACTAAATGATTTAGTAGTTGGTACAGCGACATTAAATGCTTCGTTTCTAATTTTTTGTAAGCCAGAGTATGCATATTGTTGCTTAAATTAAGAAGTTGATTAAAAAACACATAATATCTCAGAATAATATTACATTTGGAATGTTCCTGAAAATATGGATTGGTGCATACGTTTGTGCGTAAATAAATACTTGGTTGCTATGGAAACATGGACAGCAGATGAATGAAAGTACAGAAAAACGCTACAAGCTTATGCACCAATCCAATAATTTATTTGATAGCTACATTTTTTTGTATAAAATTAACAACTTACTTAATTATTTCGATTGTTTAAAAATGTTATTTACCTTTTGAATTTGCCAGAGATTTGGATTAAATAACATTATTAATTTGGTTTATAATTAATTAATTATATCATTAAAAATTTAGATTCCCCAACCCATAATAGAATTTATGCTCGACCATGCCGAAATGTAGTAATTATACACCTGATAGCAGTCCTTTAATGCATGTCATTTACATCTACTCATTAAAGTACAGGTGTTTTCAGCCAATGACAACTCAGCTTACAGGTGTTCAGCCAATAACAAGTCATCTTTGTACCGTTATGAACCTGCAAGTATCGATTATTCTCGGATATGCAATCGAAAGAGAATTAGCAAAAAGTCACGGAGGCTGGAAATCCAATACTGTCGCAGAAGGTTATGTTCTGTTACTATAATAATTAGCGTTAATTGTAAGTAATATTCAAATAAATTCAATTTGTCATCTCGTTTTTCAATGTCGAATTCAATAATCAAGGTTATACCAAGTTTAACGGGATTACACAAGGTCAATGACATTATTGTTCCTCGGAAAAAATCAATACTTTCGCGTCTGCGCACATCTCACAATTCACGACCTATAACAAGGTCACTTCCGATCTTGTCAGATACAAATAAAATGTATAAGTTACATCTGAATAATTTCAAGTTAGAAATATGGTCGAGCAAAAAGTCGTATGAAACTCGCCTATAATGGTAATTAAGAAGCTCGTATGAAAATTATGAAACTCACTTGAGCTCGTTTCATAAACATCCATACTCGCTTCTTAATTACTATCATTATAGGCTCGTTGCATAATGTACTATTTAAAAATTGCAGTACGTCACCACAAAGAAAGATTAAAATTCAATTGAGTGCTTGTTAAAAAGGATTAAGTCTTATTGTGATTTCAAATTGCTAGTTTATTGTTGAATTGTTATAATGTGAATTTAAATTATATGCTACAGACTACAATTTTACTATAACATAGCCTACATCAAATTTTAATTTCTATGTAATAAATAAATAATTAATATAAAGTATTTTTGTTCTGGACAATAATTATTATTAATGATTAAAGAGCAATTTTTCTCCGAGTATATATATTTCCCCTGTCATTCTTATTTCGCCAGTGCTCTATTATTGCCATACTTTATCTTATTGCCTCTGATCAGTCTGTTCAATTTAGTAAAAACGTTAAATGAATCATCACAATTTTGGTAACTACAATGAAAGGACAAAAGTTAGTTCTTGGAAAAGCAGAAGTGGAAGTTATGTACTTGTAAAGGCTTTAGTGAATCATTTTGGGTTTAATGAAGGCATGTTATGGTAACTATGTTATTTCACGTTTAATGTTATTTTCTATGAATTATTTCAGAGATCTTCGCAGCTCAAACAATTTATTCCATTGGATTCTTCGCGACAACACAATTGAGAGGAATAATCGTGGTGGATTTGATGTTTCACTACCATATGTATGGCAGTACAATGAGAATTTTACACATTCCCTGTATATAAAAAATAATACATGGAGGAACAATAAACAGTTTGCGTTTGTTGTCGATGGACACTTTGCGCAGATGAATCTGACTCATAACGTTTTTGAGGACAATCAGTGCAAGAGCGGCCTGATATCCGTCAGAGGGATGGAGAAGCGACTGAAGATTGCTCACAATCGCATTGTAAGGAATTCTGGTCTCTATATGGTGGAGTTCCGAGCTGACAGTCAGTCAGAGATCATGGGAGAAGTGGATGCAAAGTTTTATCAGAATGAAGTTAAAGAGAATCGTCATAATGCTGCTATTGGTAGAGGCTTTCACCAGGTAAGAATAATGAATTTTATTATTAAGAAACCCTGGTACTTCTGTAGCTCAGCTAATGGATTTCAACCATAGTAGATTCGTGTTCAGTCTGTGTCAGATGCTATAAGATTTACGATGAGCCAGATTTTCTCAAGAATCTTTGATTTCTCCTGTAATCCTTATTCCGTTTTATTACCTCAATATGAATAGCTTGTGTAATAGAAATTAAAGAATTGCACTTAATGCTAATGTGAAAAGTCGAAATAGGAAAAAAGTGATTTTTATAAATGCAAGTTTATGAACATACTTGACTTTTGTAAAGAAAAAAAAAAAACATCAATGAGTGATATGGTTTACTATGTCTTGCCAATGAGAGACAGTAATTTCACTGGATTAGAATAAAATAAGAAAGAAAATACTGAGAATTTGAAAAAGGGTAAGGTATTTTCCAAATTAAATAAACGAGATCTCTGAAAAGGCAGTAAGTTAAATAAATACTTACTTACCGTACTTACTGGCTTTTAAGGAACCCGGAGGTTCATTGCCGCCCTCACATAAGCCCGCCATTGGTCCCTATCCTGTGCAAGATTAATCCAGTCTCTATCATCATATCCCACCTCCCTCAAATCCATTTTAATATTATCTTCCCATCTACGTCTCGGCCTCCCCAAAGGTCTTTTTCCCTCCGACCTCACAACTAACACTCTATATGCATTTCTGGATTCGCCCATACATGCTACATGCCCTTCCCATCTCAAACGTCTGGATTTAATGTTCCTAATTATGTCAGGTGAAGGATACAATGCGTGCAGTTCTGTGTTGTGTAACTTTCTCCATTCTCCTGTAACTTCATCCCTCTTAGCCCCAGATATTTTCCTAAGCACCTTATTCTCAAACACCCTTAACCTATGTTCCTGTCTCAAAGTGAGAGTCCAAGTTTCACAACCATAAAGAACACCCGGTAATATAACTGTTTTATAAATTCTAACTTTCAGCTTTTTTGACAGCAGATGGATGATAAAAGCTTCTCAACCGAATAATAACGGGCATTTCCCATATTTATTCTGTGTTTAATTTCCTCGGTCACGAGACATAATCACATACTTTGTCTTTCCAGGATAGTATAGGGAAGTTTACATCCTGAAACACTGCTGTCAGGTGGACAAATATTGTATATGTACCTAGACTATCTGAAACGGACTCTCTGTTTCAATGTGCAAAGAATCAGTTAGAAAATTGAGGAAAACCACAGTAATTTTGAGATAAAGAGAGGAGAAACCTTGCACAGGGAGTAGGCGTGACCTGTGACATTTAAATATGCACGACTTATAAAATTGCGGCAGAAATACCTGTTAGAAGCGGAATATGCAAATGAAATGATTCACAACAATATTTAGAATTTTTTAATGTAAAAATCCAAAAACCTCATTTTTAGACCATATATAGACCTACCTGTTTCTCACTTCAGTCACCCCTTAAATAAATAAATGAAATTGAATATTTAATTTTGGTTCAATAATGGAATTATGAAACTTTTCGTAAATAATAGTACAATGTTTGTTATTATAATAGTATGACTACCATTCTATTAGTAAGATAAGCATATTTATACCGGTAATAATGTATGTTGAATAATACCTATCATCAACATCATTTTCCTGTCATATTGTAGTTCTGTAAGAACTGTTATGGTCTACAAGACATTTTCCACACATCTCATCTGCATTTTTTACCTCATTGTAACATTTATGTACCGTTAAAGTAATGTTGAAATTTATTCAATATTTGATGGCTTCGTACCAAAAGATATGGAACTCAGTTCACGACACACTAGTGTCTCGTGTTATTCACGGGAAGTAAGACAGGTTCTCTCTGTGAATTGTTGTATTCCTGCCATTCTCATCCTCTTCCCACTTACATTTCTTAATCACATTAGTATTATGCCTATTCTCTGAGTGATCACTTTATTTGAAAATGAACGTTAAATAAAGTATCACTGGTTCAACAGGGAAGGGGGCGACATTCAAACTCTATTCGAGTATTCCTTTAACTCAATATAGAACAATTGTTAATTGCTATGTATTTTCTGCAGGTTTCCAACACTCCTTCATGCGTTATTGGCTTCCACGGGATTCAGAAAGTGAACGTGAATCGCAATTTGCTTGGCAACAATGGACTGGACTACGAGCTGATAGCAGGCATCCGCACTGCGAAGCTCAACACTGGCATCAACGTCCTAGAAAACTGGTGGGGCTCCAGCAATGTCAGCGACATCAAGAAGAGAATATTTGACTTCGATGACTGGAACAATCATGCAATTGCTAAGTTCAGGTTAGTATGGTTTTTGCAAAACTTCTGAAGAGATTTCATTAAATGAAAATTTGTTGCCAATAATAATAATAATAATATTATTATACAAACACTATTTACTGGATACAAGTACCATCATTATTGGGTGAAGTTTTAGTTCGGTATTGCCAGTATAGGGAATTAAAAACAAACACTGAAAATACCTTAGTTTTGTAGTGTGGAGTAGTAGAAACTCGATGTGATCACTGGGAGAGCTGTGGTGCCACCCAACCCGCCCTAAATAGGTTCCTTACTTATATAGGAAAATCGTCGTACTTGAAGGAAGAAGGCGGCCATATTTCGTCGTTGTGACGTTATTTGAGGTGGAGTGGGAGAATGATTACAGTGTCGCCAACTGTAGCAACCATTCATATTATCTTACACACCTAACCTAACTTAACCTAACGTGCTACACACCTATTGCAATATTCCTAACGTTTAGCACACCTGTTGTAACATTCCTCACAGTTTCATTTTGTTTCCCGATATTGGCATCCCTACTACACCTGTACAATATCGTCTGCTGGAATTCTGAGTCATCTAGTGGAAGTGAAGTGAAACTGCGACTCTGTTAATTACATTTCCGAAGTTGTTTCTGTGTTATCTGCAAGAATTATTGTGTCATTGTAGTGATAATTGTATTTATATTTTACAATAAGAATTGAAATGTGTCGTGGCTGAGATAAAAGTGTTCTAAATTGATTTCCAGCGCCACAATCCCAGTGATAAACGTGTGAATATTCGTTAGGAGTCCGTTAGAAGCAGGGTTGAGAAAAACCCGGGTATTTAAAAAAAGACCCAACCCAGTGGGTTTTACTGGGTTTTTATGGGCTTCTTTGGGTTTTTATGGGTTTTATTGGGTTTTTTCTCTAATGGGTATTAAATAGTTCAATTTCGTGACTAAGTGATTCAGAACACCAACAAATTCTAAGAACTACTTCATGAGCAAAAACTGGTAAATTAAATAAGCAAAGATTGGTAAATTATTATTAAATATTCTTAAGTTGGCAGCCTGCCCTTCCACTATCTTGCTAATATGTTCGATCCAAGATTCAGAGGGGCAAGAATAACTGCAGAGCAAGAGGAAAGTGCAGAAAATTGGCTCATAGAGATTCATCCAGAGTGGGTGACAAGTGTTATGTCTTTTAGGATTGCTGATTCTGATTATTTTCCTGCTACTATGTTTTCTGACGCAGTTGTACAACAGTTCAGTCCAAAAAATGGTGGAAAATAATGGAATTGAAAACAACAAAAAAGGGGAACTTGCCAACAGGATTTATTAGCTTTGTGAAAAGTTTAATTTCTTGCCCTGCCAGCACTGCATCCATCGAGAGAATCTTCTCCACCTATGAGCTTGTTTGGTCAAAGTTAAGAAATAAGTTAGGAGAGGAAAAAGCTGAGAAATTAGTGAAGATCTACAGATTTCTGCATGTTAAGAAGGACTGAATTTTGATGTAGTTAATATTAATACCATTCTACAATAAAACACCGTGTTGATGAAAGTAATTTTTCTTTATAATGAAACATTACCTAATTAATAACATCTGCTGACAAATTGTTATAGTAAATAAATATGATGCACCTTTTTGTAATATTTTGTATGTTGATTAAATTACGAGAAATAAATATATGGGTTTTTTTGGGTTTTGTGTCGGGTTTTATTGAAGGGGTTTTTAAAAAAACCCATATGGTTTTTTTGGGTCGGGTTAAATTACAACAACCCTGGTTAGAAGTGGCCGTAGGGAACTAAAACTTGACCCATTATTGCTGTGTAGAATGAGTAATCTTGAACGCAATCAGATATCATCATTATCATCATCGATCATCAATCATCCTGCTACAAATTCTCTCTCTCATTTCCTTCTCTTTCTAGCTCAGCACTAATTGAATCAGCTGATTATTTGTTACTGAGATTTATTCCCCTGTGAAATTTGTTGTGAACAAAATGGTTGTGGTATAGGTTTCTGTCCGAACATTTGAATCAGTCATTATTAAAATGCACTAAGTCATTTTTTCAGTACTCAGATAATCGAAGAAAATTAATGTGTTCGCTTAATAATTGTTAAGATATATTTGTGTTGTGGTTAAGCATCACTTATGGAGTATAATTCGTTTGTTTCATCCTCTATTAAATGTAGAAAAAATTAAGAAATACAGCAAAATGTCCAAGTGTTCAAAATTGACTTGTCGTTTAGTCAACTGTCCGAAGACAGATATGAACCTTACAACTGATACCAACAAGGCACCACTTATGAGACAACTAAGCCAGGAGATAATGGGGTTGGGTGGTCAGTTTCTTTCCCTCTCCATTGCATACATCGCTGACTAGCTACATATTCCACTAGTCAGACTTCAGATGCATACAAACAATTATTCTTCCTCTGACACATATCGTCAAGTGAGATGTACTGCCTGATAATAGATGTACATATCAGCCAAAACCTCAATCAGAGGACAAAATTGACTTAATGCTTTTTAATAATGACGGATTCATTTCTATTTTCTTGCCTTTCGTATTTCTTTTATACTTCATAATCTCCATGTCATAACTTCGGCAACTCTGAAATAGTCCCCATTTGTTAAGGCAACTAGGACGTTAAAATTGTCAAAATGCATTTTTTATTTATACCATATTATGATTCTCCTTTTATTTATGCATAAATACATATATGGGTTATGGGGTTTTGAAATGATTTTGTGGGCCATATACTTTCACAAACAAAGCACTGACCAAGAACCATCCCATGGACTATGCCAAGACCAAAAGTCTTGGTGTAAATACCAAAAGGCAATTGCTGAAGGGGAACCATATAACCATGAACATTCTCTTCCAAGAGAAGTAATGGAAATTACAAAACCTGTGGTCAGAGATTTGAGTGATGAGGCCTGTTGAAAAAGTGTATGCATGGGCGGACACAAAATCCAAATGAATATTTCAACAGCACCTTCGAAAAATTGTGTTCATATTTAGTGTTACCGGTACTTCAGACTAGTTTCATATTGAAATTTATTGTTATTTTTTTTTTAAATATTGAAACATTGAGCACATGAGCACATTCTTCCAGGAATGTGATTTTTCTATGTGTGATCCCAGCTTATTCTGTAACTTCACTCAAAATGTCAGCTATCTATGTTGGAAAATAAAAGAGAAAATGGTTCTGATTTGTACATGTGTAATTTTTTTCCATTTATTTTTTCATTTATTCACATGGATATGTATAAAAGAAAAATGAACCAACTGCATTACTTATACCACAGTATGACATAAAAATGCCTTAGAGAATCTATTATAAAAATTTAAGCAATTTCATCAAATCCTTCGGTTACTGTGACTGAAAATGACATTGCATGTAAAAGTAAGTTTTTTAAACATTTTAACGTCTTGGTTGCCTTAAATTAACATTCTATCTTCTCTTCCTTCTCTTTTCTTTCTTATTTCTTTTATTCTCTTCGTCCTCCTCCTATTCTGCCAAATTATCTCTCCACTTTCCTGTCTATCTTGTTTTTATTTTCCCTCTTCCTCATTCTCTCTCTCTTCCTGTATCTTCTTCTTTTTCTCCATTTAAACTTAAATATTAAATTCGTTGTGAATCTTCTTCACGCTCATTGTTAAGTTAAACACCACACCTCGGATGAATGACGCCAATTGTCTACAGGATATGTATTTGTATGCATAGACTGAATTATATTTACCTCTGAAATTAGAGTGACTTGTGAATAATACGTCATTTTATTGTTGCAATTGCAGGCCATATCTAACAGAAGACTCGTTTGATTCATCAGTATCCGTGTCTTGGGACGAGCCAGTGATAGTTGACTTGGACAACCTTGGTGGGCGTCTTAAAGACTCGCTCACTCTCTACGCTCGTGAAACTCCCTACATTATTCGTTCCGATATCACTGTTATGCCTGGAGTAAGTCCTCTAGAATAGATCATTATTTCTCTCACTAGTTAGTGCACACACAAACACAACTTTTTTTTTTCTGGATTCTTAAGTCAAATAGATTGAAAACAATTTAGTTACAATATTTTTATTGTGAATTACACGGTGTCCACAATAAGACTCCAACGTTTTAAACAAATATAGTGAAAAGGAAAGTGTGTATACTATAATTACTGTACACGAAAATGATATTGTAACTCATCAAGTTTTTAGTTTTATTCGCATAATTCAGTTCAGTGCACTTGCACACGGGAGCCTGGTGCGCAGAATGTCAAACCTACAGTCGATTTCACGCCATGTGTTGTTCAGCATGTCTTACGCTACGTTTAAGTCCAGTATGCCATTAACTTTTGTAGTGTTCAAATACCTGGGAGCAACAGTAACAAATATAAATGATGCTCGGGAGGAAATTAAACTCAGAATAAATATGGGAAATGCCTGTTATTATTCGGTTGAGAAGCTTTTGTCATCCAGTCTGCTGTCAAAAAATCTGAAAGTTAGAATTTATAAAACAGTTATATTACCGGTTGTTCTGTATGGTTGTGAAACTTGGACTCTCACTTTGAGAGAGGAACAGAGATTAAGGGTGTTTGAGAATAAGGTGCTTAGGAAAATATTTGTGGCTAAGAGGGATGAAGCTATAGGAGAATGGAGAAAGTTACACAACACAGAGCTGCACGCATTGTATTCTTCACCTGACATAATTAGGAACATTAAATCCACACGTTTGAGATGGGCAGGGCAAGTATCATTTATGGGCGAATCCAGAAATGCATATAGAGTGTTAGTTGGGAGGCCGGAGGGAAAAAGACCTTTAGGGAGGCCGAGACGTAGATGGGAGAATAATATTAAAATGGATTTGAGGGAGGTGGGATATGATGACAGAGACTGGATTAATCTTGCTCAGGATAGGGACCAATGGCGGGTTTATGTGAGGGTGGCAATGAACCTCCGGTTCCTTAAAAGCCAGTAAGTAAGTAAGTAAGTAAGTGTATACTGTTCTTTGACATACCCCTAGAAGAAAAGATCTAGTGGGGTAATATCGGGAGAACACGGAGGCAAAGGAATTGGACTGCCGTGGTCAATCCAACGATTGGGGAGTGTGTCATTTAAAAACTGTCGGACGTCAATGGGGTGGGGCACCATCCTGCTGAAAGATTATTGTTGGCTTCATGGCTGCTATCTGTGGCACAGCAAATTCCCCAACATATCCAAGTAACTGTTACCCTAGATCATATAATATGTAACAGATAACTCCTCGCTATGTTAAAATCGGCAGCACTTTGAAGATAACAACCACCAGGATTGCCACCCGTACGCCGTAAACGAACACGAGATGGCAGTACAGTCGCTAATGCAATTCAAATGGGTATTATGACGTGACTCCTTATGTAACAACTAGATGGCAGCGTAGTAAACCTGACAAAAGTTGTTAACCTCAAAGCCTATAACCCCGACATATCTGTTACATAATATATATGATCTAGGCTGTTACCAATGACAGTATCCTCATTTTATTTTATTTTCAAACACTTTGACCGGTTCTTGTTGTGAACTGCACTCTATCGCAGTTATTGCAACATGCAGTTTGTCAACTGTGCGTGGCCAATGTCGATACACTGCATATTTGTAAAACACTGCTATAAGTATTTTGTTAACTTTTTTTGTGTAGTTCTATTTTTGTTGGTGATTTTCTATTTATTATGAAATCCTAATTTCATCTGTGCGTGGTAAAAGAATCTGATATATTTTTCTGTTTTTAGGTGACGTTAACTATAAGACCTGGAGTCGTGATGGAGTTCGCCCCAAATGTTGGCATCCTTGTGATAGGTGTTCTAAAGGCTCAAGGAAGACGTGGCGAAGAGATAATAATGAGACCAGCGAGTTCACATGCAGATCTAGAAGGCAAAAAGATTGTGCGACGTCGTCATGTGTTGCCAATTTCGACTGGTAGCGAGTCAATTCGTCTGTGCACAGGCAGAAATTGCACAGTTGAGACGGATCATGATCGCGAGATAGGTATGAAGCTTGCGAGATTGTGATTTAGAGTATCCTAATAGATAATATCTAATCTTTATTGACTTGCTGCAATATTTCTGTCTTTCTCTCTCTCTGGCCCTTTCTGTATATACAATATATTTATATTTATATTCAATCAATCTTCTTAATGTATCCAGCTGTTTGCTGACAACATAAAGTCCACTATAGTCCACTGTAGTCTATTCAGTTGTTGTTTTTCACGAGAAATGAGGGGTATTTTGATCGGTGTTCATTATAGATGCCTGTTGCTAGTAGCCAGAGGTGGGTGTAGTCAATATATACTGCAGGGCTGTGTCTTCTGCAACTGTTACTCACCTTGTCGTGGTGAGGGGGCGTAAACTTGTTTAAGCTAACAAGTAACAAAGAGGTACCCACATAAGCTGCATTAACACCAACGCAGTCCCACTATATTTTCCACTGTTTATATTCATGGAGTCCCTCAGTGTAAAATTCTCCGGAGGTAAAATAGTCCCTCAATCGGATCTCCGGGTAGGGACTGCACTGAGAGATGCCAAGAATTGTACTAAAGTACTTATTTGGAACACCAAAAGTCACAACGTCCAGTCAATCAGAGCCAAATTTAATATTGAAAAGAACCATATAATGAGACAAAGAGGCAAATATAATACCAAAAGGATTGAAGTATGGTGTCAGTCCAATGCAGAAGCAAAATCCATTCTCTGTAATATAAAAAATGAGGCTAAAAAGAATAAAAAGAATATTTATATTTAACATTTATGTAATTTTTCCAGCGGCGGATTTTCAGGGGAGGCAAGGGAGGCCGAGCCTCCCCTGATATTTTACCAGAACACAATATGGCAGTAATAATTCCAGCTGAATTAAGATCACAGACAAGTTACAGCAAATGGCGAACATTTTTCCTTTTATATTAATTTTACTATTCACTACGACTAAGATGTAAGTTACGTAAAGTCGACCACATCCAGTTGGTGATGCCCACTCGCTATACTGTAGATAGTACAAATAATTCGTACTGAAAAATAACAGATAGCGCTGTGACCTGTATAGTCGACATCCAGCAGCCTGCAGTGTCTATGCGAGAGCGGGAGAGAGGAGTCGGCTACATGACGCTACTCCCCGGTAACCATGACAACAGCAGTTCAACCAATAAGATAGCTGGTTAGAAGAGTGTTTAAACTTGACTAGAACGCGCGAGGGGAACCGATTTGGAGACGTCCTACCCACCGCTGACAACTGTACTGCTTATAGTCACGGCCGGTTTCGGCTGTATTGGGAAGCTCTCTCTCTCTCTTTCTCTCTTCTTGGTTTTAGAAAATTGAGTCACGTGTTGTTAGTTTTCTCTCCCTGCGTAAAAGTTTTCATTTATGTTGTTAGTCTTTATTGACTTGCTGCAATATTTCTGTCTTTCTCTCTCTCTGACCCTTTCTGTATATACAATATATTTATATTCATATTTAACATTTATGTAATTCTTCATATAATTTATATATTGTAGCTAAAGTCACCAACTATGATAAACTTGCGATCAGATGGGATCAATTGTTCTATATCATCCATTACTAGGTTTAGGCCTGGAGGTATATATACATTGACAAGTGAAAATGAAATATTATTTTGAAGTAATAATTTGGCCTAATGTATTCAATTTGGCCTTTAAATTGTTGTTTAGATTCAATTACATGAATGGAGTTGTGGATCATGGTAACAACACCTCCACCCGCTCTGTCTTCACGAAAGAGATTAAAAATTTTGTAGTCAGCAAATCTGCAAAATTTTAAAATATCAGCAATCTGAAAACATTGTTGTATGCATATTACAGAAGGCTTTTTGTCCTGAACTTCTTGCTTTAATAAATCCATTTTGTTTCTTAAAGACCTAGAGTTCCATTGTAAAATTTTTAGAGTGTCTATATCTTTTTCGTTAATGTTGCCTTTTCGTTTTAATTCTCGGTCTTTAAATGTACTACCCAATATAAATTAAAATCATCAGTACTAGTTGCAGAAGACACAGCCCTGCAGTATATATTGACTACACCCCAACTCTGGCTACTAGCAACAGGCATCTATAATGAACACCGATCAAAATACCCCTCATTTCTCGTGAAAAACAACAACTGAATAGACTACAGTGGACTATAGTGGACTTTATGTTGTCAGCAAACAGCTGGATACATTAAGAAGATTGATTGATCTATTGTAGCTAGATTAATTCACTTTATTTTAAATGATTTATCGAATTTAAATTGATTTTAACAAATTGAACTAAGCAAATTTAATTAAAATTAATAAATAAATGTGATATTAATATTGATTCTTTTACAGGACCACTCCCAAATAATGAAGGCTTCCTTGAGTATTACAACCAGACAACAATGCAGTGGGTTCCCCTGTGTGACGATCGTTTCACAGAACGCAATGCTCAAGTTGTGTGTCGTGAGTTGGGATTTGACTCTCTTAATGTTTACATGGATCACGGAACGAGAGTAGAATACCATCCAAACTCTTTGACTCGTATTTGGTCCTGGCCTGAACCATTACAGTGCATAGGTAACAATTGAAGAGTACCAACATTACTACAATTTTAATGAGTTAAGAAGAATGTTTTGTCTATGGATTCAATAAATCAATTCTTTTACAGGCGATGAAGCGAGGCTTGAAGACTGTCCAATACGACTCAATGGGCAATTGTACGGTCACAGACATAGGTGTGAGTGGAATAGCAAATTTGTGTTCATTCATTGCGGCGAGAGGAATCTGCCAGCAGGAAAAGATTACTGGGGAGGAATTAGGTAAACATTATTATTCCATACCAATTAGCACATATTCGAATTCATACATAATAACACGACAAAAATATAATTCAAGTCTTTAAACGAATTCCAGCAGTACTTATTCTATTCGCAAATCTTAACAATAAAGTATTTTTAAGTAATATTTTCATAAGTCTATTTATTTATTTTTTTTTTAATTTTTTTCGAGGGCACTATTTCTCTGTTAACTTTTCAAGTTTATTATGTTAATATTTAGTAATTTACCCGGCTGATTAGTTTCGAAGTATTGTTCTTCATTGTGTTCTTCAGCTACATAGACACTGACATGGAAATACTACACATCCAGTCAAAAATTCAGAAACTTGACACTAGAAATATGAAATTTACAAACATACAAAAACACAACCCCAGCACATCCTGAACACTCAACTGAATTTCAAAACACACACCCTTTTCGACACAATCATGAACACCCCACCACAACAGGAACCCAGAGGATTGTGCGGGATCTTCACTAGGCTTCAGACAATGAAAAATAACACTTCGAAACTAGTCAGCCAGGTAAATCGCTAAATATGTTGTTTGTTGTTTTCTAATGCCAGGCTTTTGACAATAAAGTCATTTGACCTCTTGCACTCCAATATTTTTCAAAGATATTATCATGACCAGCCACTGAAGCACAGATTTTGAGGTGTTCCGAATCCATTTCTTGGTTTGAGTTGCACAATGGGCAGTTAGGGGACTGATGATTTTCGTGGCAAATCGGGAATTAACTGTGGATTATGATGCAGAGAGTTCCATTTTTTTCCCCTTGAGATTGTGTTATCAAATTTTGTTTGAAATTGCTAAATATTAATAAGTAAAGAAGTTCAAAAGTTAATCAGTGATTAACCAAGTATGATCAATTATAGCCACTGCCCTTAAACATGCCGATTACAACACCTTTGAAGAAGTACATGGTCTCTCCGTCACTGGCAGTACACGGCGCATAGATATAATAGCTTTCAAGGAATCTACAAGATCTGGATACATAATTGATCCCACTGTGCGTTTCGAAACAAATGAGGAACAGCCAGCAGAAGTGGATAATGAAAAAAAGAATATCTACAATCCTACCATTCCCTATTACCTCAAAAAATACTAGCTAAAAGAGCTTGAAGTAATCGGACTTCTGGTTGGAGCAAGAGGTACCGCTACTCTCTTCATGAAAGATGTGTTTAAGAGGCTTGGAATACCTACATCTATTATTCCGATTGTAACCTTAGCTGCATTGAAAGGGTCAATTGCTCTCCTGAAGAATCACTTATATTCGAAATCAAACTAAGTTCAGTAGCATTCTTTACTTTTTTGTAACACTTACCTTTCTAAAAATATATATATTTTCACTAATCTAAAAAAAAAAGAAAAAAAAATTATTTGCAGGAAATTATTTGTAGGAATTTCATTGTTAAAACAAAATCAATAGTTTTTCATGAACTTGTAAAAATTTCTATGGTTAAGTACTCTTTGTCCCTTGTGGCAGCTCATGAATGGTGAGAAGATATATAAATTAGAAAATAAGTGTTAAAAGTGTATATAGAACAATAAAGAAGGTACTATTTCGTTCTGCCAACAAACTAATGCAGCCCTATATTAAAATCCGTATTAATTGTGAAAACTAAAAATTGATGCTGAAAGTGATGCATATCGTGTTTATTATCTTAAGCCAAGGTTGCACATACATAAATTTAAAATAACAGCGCGAAATTAGCAATAACAGAGAAATTTTAAAACAAATCTTCCTTAGAAACTTCACAGGACTTTCTTATAGACCTGTATTTGGGGGTAAATACTTCAGCCTCGTATGTACTTCAGAAATGGAATCTTCACACTGTCAGTCTTATGGAGTTCATAAAAATCTTAGTTTGATATATCTGGGGATACTGAAAACAAACCACTCAAATGCAATCAAACTAATCAACATACAGATCTCGGATTTTATCTCTGCCGGTGAATGGCAGTTGGAATTCGAGCGCTTGTCAATATTGATGGAGTTGAGTATTAGTACAACCTCTGCTTTCCTGCTTCCATAATAATGAAACATAGCCTACTCCTTCTGAATGTTTTTTTATGCCAAATGCTTTTCCTTGAACCTATCCGTCTTCAGTTCTTGAGTTTCAATGCGAAAACGCAAGTAACAATGTGAGGACGATCAGCGAGTTTTTCATGTAGGAGTAATGCAGTAGCTATTTCAGGTCATTGCGAATTATAAGTGAGCGTTAAGAAAATTTCTGGTTCGATTAAAACAAAGAAATATGAAATTAATTTTGATTTAGTTTCAAGATGCAGCTAAAATAGGAAACATGAATCATTACTACCTAGGAAAATTAGAGAATAACACATATAAATATGTACATCACACTAATAACTATAAAAATATTTCATTTTTAATAATATTGTTACCTTACGTAAGTTTTATAGTTTTCAGTAACATTATATGTAGCTGTTATTCAGTAAATTATAGAAATGAAGATCTAATTTAAAATATTCTTTCTCTGTGTCTACTTAGGCCTACATAAAACCTCAAAAGGTTTCACTTTCATATCATCAATATAGCATTAATATGTGTAATTAGTGACAAATAGGTATACTCACATAGTTGTATTAACTATAATAATATTTCATTTTTAATGGTAATAATCTCATTAAACATTCTTAAGTTTTGTAGTTCTTTATATCCAATACACAGCTGTACTCGGAAAAGTACAGACCAGAGAATCAGACCTGTAAATTATTTTTTATACGCCATGGCGCGCCATCTTAACTCTAAATATGTCAGCAATCCTGCAGGTCATGGCCTTCGTGTAATATTGTTTATTGTAGTGTGTGTTTTGTTTTATTCTTAAAGCCATTATTTCTCAAAAGTGACGACAAATGGAGTTTGGAAAATAGGGAAATGATGTAAGGAAAATTGATATTTCACTGAAAACTACTATTTTTCTGAAAAAAACTTTGGGTTCCAAGCTTCAAAATGAGGCGTCATTTATTAAAATCTGTTTAGCCGTTTTCCCGTAATTTTCATTACCAGTTCAAATTATATATGCATGCTAAGATTATATATAAACATTTTGACATTTGTGTTATTGTCAATTGATTTCAGTTTAATTAAAAATATTCTCTCTTCCCAATTGATATTAAGAACTCTGAAATGATTTGAATACCCTGCATTTTTAACCCGCCACTCTTTTTTTCAGGTTTGCCGCCGGTGAATTTGAACAGAATCTGTACGAGCACCGCATTCATGATGTAGTGACACACCAGACAACTCGTCGAGCAGAATCTGTGATTGAACACGTGAATGTAACGGGAGCAGGGATCCTCCACAACGAGAAGTCGCCAGCAGTCCAAAGCATCTCTCGCTCCCCTGCCATCTCCAACATGAACATCACACACTGTGCTTCTGATGGCATCAACCTCATCTCACCTCTGGACAACACCCAGCTGCTGTTCAACAGGTACGCATGTTGTTGTTGTTTAGTCAACTGTCGGAAGACAGGTCTGAACCTCATAAGTCAACTAAGCCAGGAGATAATGGGGTAGGATGTCCAGTTCCTTTCCTCTCCAATGCATACATCACTGACTAGCTACATATTACACTAATCAGACTTCAGATGTATACAAACAATTGTTCTTCCTCTGACACATATCGTCAAGTGAGATGTACTGCCTGGTAATAGATGTACATATCAGCCAGAACCTCAATCAGAGGATAGTACTGTATGTTGTTGTTGTTTTCTAATGCCAGGCGTTTGACAATAAAGTCATTTGACCTCTTGCACTCCAATATTTTTCAAAGATATTGTCATGCTCAGCCACTGAAGCACAGATTTTGAGGTGTTCCGAATCCATTTCTTTGGTTTGAGTTGCACAATGGGCAGTTAGGGGACTGATATATTCCAATTCTATGCAGGTGTTTGGCCAGACAGTCGTGGCCTGTTGCCAATCTAAATGCAGCTACAGACGATTTGCGTGGTAAATCGGGAATTAACTGTGGATTATGATGCAGAGAGTTCCATTTTTTCCCTTGGGATTGTGAAGAACAGCTACAGACAAGATAATGTGAAGATTTTTTTTTTTTGTATATAGTTACTAGTGTGAAGGAAGAAATTGGTATTCATATAAAATCCAAAGAAATGTTACCTACAAGTAAATGCAAAATAGTCCCTGGACCTTATACTAACTACATACATTACAAAGTCGTTCTTAGATCTCCATTTTGTTATTTCAGCATTCTACAGTATAGTGTATAGGTCTATACTATCCGTAGTCACGTCAATATTACGAAAAATAATATAATTAAAGAGAGGATTTATGAGATTCTTTTGGAAATTATGATCAAGTTTTTGAGCCCACCCAATGTTTTTAAAAAGTTGGCGTCACTGGTTATGTCTATAGTTTAAATCCTCTCTATCATGGCAAATAGTCTAAGGTAGTGTCTGATTTCTGTATTTCTTTGTCTTATCTTCTTTTGTGTTGCCTCTGTGCGTAGAAATGTCATTTCTGATGCTGTTATTTCATCTACATTCTGTTAAAATATAACCTACGAGTAATTTGCGGCAGGGGAAAGAAAAACCTCAGTGAATGAATTAAATACTATTATAGTCACAATCATGCCATGGTATGAAAGAAAAATTTTCACAACCTCGAGCGGGAATCGAACCTGCGACTTCCTGGTCTCCGGTCAGGCGCTCTACCACTGAGCTATCGAGTTCGTCTCACGCCAAAGGCTCGGAATTATCCTTTCATACTGGCGACTCTGTTATAGAGTACTGTCCATAGCGTCTGATCTTAGTCAGCACTGCTTATGGGTGGAAAGAAACTTTTACAAATGTAATCTTCATCTTACGATGTTAAGATCGTAAGATCGTAAGATGAAGATTACATTTGTAAAAACCTCAGCATTAATGATATTCCTCAAATGAAGATTATTTTTGTGTTAAATGAGGTTAATTAATCTATTTGCAGCATTGAATCCAGCCTTGGTATTGGCATCTCAGCTGTTTCTCTCACTGGTGAAGGCAGAGAATCGAGCGAGAGCTCCTTCACCCCATTACGAGAGGTCCACATCCCCTATCACATATTCAGCATGATTGACATGTGTGACACCACCAAGATGATCACACTGGAGGAACGTGTCCTCATCTACTACAGATACGACAACAATCCTGTCAACTGCGTCAAGATCTTCAACAGTGTGTACCATACTAAACCCTTTGGTTTCAGGTTAGTGTATACTCTTTTCGTAATTCTTATGTAATAATTTGTTGTTTGTAGTCTTTCGTAATACCAGCATTGTTGGCAACGTAATTTTTAATTTCTGAAGGAGAACTTAATCAAGATGGACAATCTTACTTTTCCCACATCGCTGGAGTTATTATGGGAGTAGATTATTCCTGCAAAGGAAGCCAATTGTTTCCTGGTAATATGATACGTTTTTCATATTGAATCAGTGCTTTTTCTTCTATTGTCATTTTGATGCTGTTAATATTAGTGAGGAATCTCATAGAATCTATTGGAGTTGTTTTGATTCCACCAGTAATGAGCCTCAGAGCTTGGTTTTGAACACGTTCTATTTCGTTTATGAAAGATGAAGTAATTAAAATTTCTCCGCAGTACGTCAGCACTGGCTGTATAAACATTTTGTATGTAGTGTTCAAAGTATTCCTAGAGCATCCCCATTTCTTTCCTGCTAGTCTTTTCAGAAGGGAGAATGTTTTACGAGCTTTTTCAGAAATATAGTAGGAAAATAGAGGATGCAATAGATCATCTAAGACATAAATATGTTTTGGGTAGCGTAGTTTTCATGTAGCAAAATTTAAATTTTGGTCTCGTGTTCGATACCTGGGCAATAAGAGTCAAATATACTTTAGTGAAGCTTGGAAAATTTTCTTATAGACAACCAGACAGAATAATAGCACAGATATTACAGATGTTGAGTGTGTTTGCAGATTGCTTCAGTTCAACTTGTTCAACTCGACCAACAAGCCAGGCAAACCTGACAGCATCACCCTGTATGATGGCGACATATACAACACCACCAGCAAGGTGATTGCCAGCATCGAGTTTGGAGGCCGCAATGAGAGGAGGCTGTTCCGTACGAGGGGGCCAAGCCTCAGTGTGAAACTGTTTGCTACAGGAGCCAGCAATGTCCATGGCTTCATTGCTGAGATTGTCACACTTCCCATTTCTGCAATCGGATTTAGTAAGTAAAAAATCCTTTGTAAAGTATTGAATTCTCTTCTAGAAGCCATGCATGAAACTATTAATAGATTATTGAAAATTCGCATATTTATCAGGGCAGTTTAAAATTAGATTAGATTAGATTAGATTAGATCTTTATTAACCGATAGAATTACAAGCATTCATGGCGTCGTCAGTACACAAGAAAAATGACATAACATACAATATAATACAAAAATAGACTTAATTCTAAATAAATTTAACAGTTTAATATTACGTGACATGCAAAATAATATACACCGTGTTCCGCTTATAAGTATAATAAAAGAAATAGTTATAATTTCATAACAATGCATGCAAATGGGTTAAGATTGGTACCATTGTAAAGAGGAAATTGGGAAGTTTTAATCCATTGTTGTTACTTATTTTTAGAAGACTCACGCATGCGCAGATCATTAAATAAGAGAATTCGTATCGTATCTTTAGTCAGTCAGCATGTGGACGCCACAGCAGAAAGCCTTTTGTGTGCTGTCATTAGCAGAACATAGATCCATAATTCGTGTACAGCGCTTGTTTCGCCGTCAGTACAATCTTAGACCGAGGGAAGCTGTACCGACGTACGTCTCAATAATGAAATGGGATAGGCAGCTCAGAGAAACAGGAAGTTTGTTGTCTAATGCAGGTAAACATTCCAAGCGTAAAGTGTCTGACGAAAATGTCGAACGCATTCGCGAGGCATTTCAGAGAAGCCCGCGGAAATCCATTCGACAGGCTAGTGTGCAGTTGAACATCCCACCAACAACAGTGCATACAGTGCTCCATAAAAGATTGCGTTTGCGAGCGTACAAGCTGCAACTTCATCAGATGATTACGCCGAATGATAAACTGGAACGAAAACGCTTTGCAGAAACAATGTTGGATAAAGTGGACGATGACGACACATTTCTAACTCGAGTCTGTTTCTCAGATGAGGCAACCTTCCACGTCAGTGGAAAAGTAAACCGACACAATTGTCGCATCTGGGGGTCGGAAAATCCAAGTGTCGTAATTGAACACCAACGGATTCCCCTAAATGGAATGTTTGGTGTGGGATCATGCGTGACAGAATCATTGGTCCCTATTTCTTTGCTGAAAAGACAGTCACTGCAAACACGTACCTGGATATGTTGCAACTGTATGCTGTGCCACAACTCCCAGATGGAGCAATTTTCCAGCAAGATGGGGCTCCACCACACTTTGCCAACATGGTTCGCACATTCTTAGACGAACAATTCCCTGCAAGATGGATCGGAAGAGGATCACCGTACATCACATGGCCTGCCAGATCACCAGATCTAACACCACCTGATTTTTTCCTGTGGGGGTTTGTTAAGGACCAGGTCTACAGGACGCCAGTACGTGATTTGGCAGACTTACAAGAAAGAATTTATGCTGCTGTCAACAATGTTACACCACAGATGCTTCATAACACTTGGGTCGAGGTTGAATACCGGTTGGATATTTCCCGTGCCACCAATGGAAGCCATGTTGAGGTTTATGGAACATAAGGTAACAAAAATTCCCAGTTTTCATTCTTTGTAGCAGTTGGTTTCAACTATATACTTGTATTAATTCAGAAGTTATAGCTATTTCTTTTGTTATACTTATAAGCGGAACACGGGTATATATATATATATATATATATATATGACAAGCTTGATCTTCAGTCTCCACTGTTCTATCTAGTATCTTCTCTTTTTGCTTTTCCCTGTCTTTTCTTCAACTCTGAGTTACCTGAAACATAAATGGTCAAGGGCAGTATCAAGAAACGTTAAATTCTAAAATTTTAAATTTAGATATTCATTTGTGCAAAATGGCATATGTGTTAATAAAATGTTCTTTACCTCTTTTTGAATTTTCTTATGTTAAGTTCTTTGATTTTCTGTGGAAGTTTATTATATAAATTGCTGCCTCTATGTGATATGCTGTTAAAACTTCTGGTAAGCCTGTGGTAATTCAGATGTATGTTTTGGGATGTTCTGGTGTTATACTCATGATAGGTTGAATTTGTTTTAAAGGAATCTATGTTTTGATGAATAAAGCACACTGTTTCTAAAATATATATGCAGGGTACAGGTAAGATTTTTAGTTCTCTGAAAATTTTTATACTTTCAGTCCGAATAGGAACTTTTTTGATGATGTATCTTGTCACGTGTAGAATTAGAGTAAAGTCGGGTGATTCCGATCGTTCACTAACGGCGGGTGATTCTGATCGCTCTGATTTCTTCTGATAGATGGCACATGAGTGAAGTTTGCAAGATGCATTGCGTATAGCTTCTAGTGTAAGTGTAGTATAGAGAAGAACAGTGTAAACGTGATTGTTGTTAGGCTTTAAAGAGAGAGCAAAGGTAAGACTGCAATACGATTTGTTTTTATTCATATTTCCCTTCTTAAGAATAAAAGGTTTATATATTGAAATATGCTTGTAAACCTTCAAATGCGTCATTACCACAACAAAATGAGTTGTTATCTACCATAACCTTCAGTAACTTCTAATGAAATCATTCGACCAGTGCTGCCAACCTGTGAGTGAAAATGATCCTACGATTGCGGGTGATTCCGATCGGGTTTAGGCGGGTGATTTCGATCGTACTGTACACCAAATATCTCTCGTTTGACAATAAATTCTTTTCGTTTGTTATTAGAGATGGGCAAATATAAAGTGAAGAAGGTGGGACGATGGACAGAAAGAAATATGGATGAGGCTCTCGCAGCAGTTAGGGGTTGTATGTCTCTTAAAGAAGCAGCCAGGCAATACAAAATTCCCTATACCACCCTTCAGAATAGGCATATGGAATGTATGGATCCAGCGAAAGCTAGGAAACAGAAAAGGGCAGGAGGTCATACCGTTTTTAATGATGAACAAGAGATTGAGTTGAAAAACCGAATTATTAAACTTGCTCAGTTTGGTCACGGTTTAACTAAAAAGGACATTAGGAAGGCAGCTTACACATTTGCAGAAAGTAACGATATTCCTAATAAATTTTCAACAAAGGAAAAAATGGCAGGCAAAGATTGGCTGACAGGGTTTCTGGAACGACATCCTGATCTTGCTAAACGGAAGCCCCAAGGATTGTCACAAGCTAGATGCGATGGGTTGAATAAAATAGATGTACAAAATTACTTTTCCCTTCTTGGACAGCTTTTAAAAGATTTGAACTTGTTTAATTGTCCTGAAAGGATTTACAATTGTGACGAAACGGGCTTTCCGTTAAACAACACGGCTCAAAACCACATAATTGCTAAGAAGGGATCCAAACAAGTAATTTCAAAAACATGTGTCGAACGAGGAGAAAATGTAACAGTCTTGGCATGCACCAATCCAGTAGGGAATTTCATACCCCCTTTTGTAATTTACAAAGGGAAGAGAAGTCCTTCAAAAGACGTCCAGATCGGATTTCCAAATGGCACCAAAGTCATCACCACTGAATCTGGGTGGATAACAGAAGACGCTTTTCTGCTTTGGCTGAAGCATTTTGATAGGTTTCGAGCACCAGGGCCTTCTGTTCTTGTTCTGGATGGACACATTAGCCACAAATCTTTGAGAGCCTTGGAGTTTTGTGAGAGAAAAAGCAAATTCATGTAATATGTCTACCTAGCCATACAACACACAGGCTTCAACCGCTCGATAGATCATTTTTCAAGCCTCTGAAAACCTATTTCTGTGAAGCAAGTAATAACTTTGTCCATCGCTTTTTGGAGGATGAGGGTCCAAGAAAGATTTCGAAAGTGACATTTGGTGGGATTCTCAAAACAGCTTGGTGTAAAGCTGCAACCCCAGGAATTGCAGAGAGTGGTTTCCGAACAACAGGAATCTACCCTTTCAATCCCGATGTTATGCAAGAGCATGAATATCTCCCAACATTGAGTTCCTCTGCAGCACCATCAACAGTGACATACAACGAAGACCTCAGTCTGCCATCTCATGTCTCACAACAAATCTCTGAGTCCGCAGAAATTTCAAGCATGACCCCCACAGCTGGTGCATCTATATGGTCAGATTGTAATACCAGAACTGTGGAAACACCTAGACATACTACCCACAAAAGCTTCAAATCCATGACGTCAGAAAGTGAAGTTTCTCCTACGCAATCCGTGGTTTCATTTAGAGATGTTTTGCCCTCACCAGCTAAGGGTAAAAAAACAGAAAAGCGTAAAAGACCTAAACAAGCAGCATGTGTACTAACATCTCCAGAATTCCTAGGAAATTTGAAAAGCAAAAGGATGTGTCTGGATACAGAGAAGGGAGTTTTCTCAACGAAACTCAAAGAAGAACCAAAGAATCTTGTTGGAAAAAAAGAAGAGCAACCAGAGAGTAATCATAAGTTAAAGAGCTTGATTTGCAGAAAACTAGTTGTTTCCAGCGATGACGAAGATGATAGTATTGAAATGAAGACTACAAGCCACGTAAGAGATGAGAATGTATGTCAGTTTTGTTTTCTGGCTTATGATGATCCAAGATCTGTGAAGAAAGGGGACTGGATTCGATGCCAAGGAGCACAGAAAGAATGGTACCATGAAATTTGCGTCGGGGCCCAGGGAAGAAAGCAGTTTGTGTGTGGAAAATGCATGTAGAGAGTGAAGAGTATGTTGTGTATGTTCTATAAAACTATTATAAAATTCATATTTTCAGATTAATGCAGTGTATTAACTTCCTCACTTCCCCAATTCCTGTGCTTCTCTAAACGATCGAAATCACCCGAAGATAGATCAGAATCACCCGCCAATGTCGGGTGAATCCGATCGGTTACAGAGTTTAACAATATTACGAAAATATTTCACATCGATTTTCAAAGGAACAAATATAATTAATGCAAATTGTAGGGAAAGGAGGTGCCTTTCAGTGTATACCATTGTATTTTCATAATACAATGTACTTTACTCTCTAGAGACAATTTACACAAATTCGATCGGAATCACCCGACTTTACTCTAATTTTAAATTAGATACTCAAAATAAATAGTAATCATTCCATATGAAATACAAATAAGTAGGTGAATAAATAAATAGAAATATGTATACAAGGTGAACCGTAAGTAATGTTATTAATTTCAAGGGGTTATTCTTTGAGATATTTCAAACAAAAAATTTAATACAATTTCGCTCGTTTTTGCTTACTTTTAGAGATAAAAATGGTTTTATATGAAACATTTCAGCGTGTTTTGGGAAAGCCATTGATTTAATTCTCAATATGCTCAATCAATTCAAGACAGCAGTGTATTATGATAATAAATGATTGAAAGAATTTTAGTTTTTTCCTTTAAATGTGCAGAAATTTGATCCGAACAAATGCAACATTTTAAAATTCCTTTTCAGAACCAAAAGCTACTATTGAATCACATATTTTGCGGGTAAATTGTAAAAGAAAAGCGTGTGAAGAAATTACTTAACAACCCAGTAAAATAATACGAACAGAATTATGGAGGTCAGATACTTTTAATATTCAGAGAATGGAGACAGTCAAACTTCGATTAGAATTGTACATAGCCCTGAGGAAACAGATGCCCACTCACCCTAGCAATGTAAATGAGGCATTAGAACAGTTAAACAGTTTAAATATTTTAACAAATCGAGGCGAAAGCTTCTGTTTTGTAGACATCGAAAATAAGGCAGTAATTTTTACTTGTGAACGAAATTTGCAGTTTCTGTGTAGTAATGCTCGTAATATATTAGCGAATGGAACATTCTACGCTTCACCAAAACACTTTCATCAGGTTTATACTATGGCTTGATGGTGATGGTGATGATGACAATGACAGTGATGATGACAATGACAGTGACAAAGAAGAGAATGAGAATGAGAAAGACGATAATGATGACGTCTGCAACAATGTTAATGAGTACAGACGTGGGCAAATTATTAGAAAAAAATAATTATATGTGCAACGAAGCTGTATTTATCGGCAGAAATAATGAACAAAAATGTGTTTTGCACAGAAATAATGAACAGAAAATTGAGTCTGGAGGTTACTAATATTTTGTGAACATTCCCTTATTCTTTATTAACACGTTGATTTTGTCAGGGATGCTGGAAACCAAAGTTTGACACTTTCTTTGAATATCAGCATCATTTAGCCAGATGTCAGACAGTGCTTAAATGAGTCCATGTTTTGTTGTAAGCCTCTTTTTGTTCACTTTCTTCTTCAGTATAGATCACAGATTTTCAAGTTTGTTCATGTCCGTTGCTGGCCATGGAAGAATATCTTCTGCAGTATATAATTAAAACATCAGTAGTACCAACATAGCCAGAAAAAATACCTATAACCACTGGAAAAGTATACTAGAAGATGTAAACAATCATATTCACAACAATAGAGACTCTGTGAATTATACTGATAGTTGATATGACGAATTATATTATGTTTCCAAGAAAAACGTTTTAGTCTAATAATTTGTCCACGTCTGTACATCACAAATGAATAAGATTATGATTATGGTGACTGCAATGGCCATGATTACAATGATGATAAAGAAACTATTATTATTATTGTTATTATTATTGATATTATTATTGTTGTTATTATTGTTATTATTATTATTGTTATTGTTATTATAGTTATTATTATTATTATTATTATTATTATTGTTATTATTGTTATTGTTATTTTTATTTTTTTATTGTTATTATTATTATTATTATTATTATTATTATTATTATTATTATTATTATTATTATTATTATTATTATTATTACTATTACTACTACCATCATCATTTTAAATAAGGTCAAATATGTGTAAAATTTAAATTATAATGCCAGAGGAGAAATGTTTAAATTCCTTACAGCTCTGTTTTATGACCTGTACGAATTTGTTTGCATTGTTTCCTTCTAACTCAGTTTAACCTGTGTACTTATTTATGTAACAGATCGTGATGTCCAACACAACATCTCCTTCTCTCTGTTTGCTGATAATCGTCAAGGAGCTATAAATTATGCAAGTGCAGGAGAAGTTAATCCTACCGTGACGATGGAATGGAATCAGTTCAGTAACAACTGTAAGAAACTGTATGGGAACTTCACTACTTGCCAGGCAGCCATCGACATGGACATCCAGAATACACAGAGCGTCTACTTTAGGGTGAGGGATCTCAGAAATAACAATTTTAGGATCTTTAACAACTTAGATTTTGACAGTTTATAAGGCATTGAAAAGTTTTTTCATATGTTATCCTTCTTAAATACCTGTATACCTTTGTGTATATATTATATCACAACACCACCACTGCCACTGCCACCACCACCGCCACTGCCACTGCCACTGCCACTGCCATCTACACTTTTTGGTGCATAGGCTTGTTCGGGACTCAATAAAAAAAAAGTTGCTGTAAATTCTTTTTTGAATTCCAAACAAACCAGTACCGGTACACCAATATGTGTAGATGGTACTGATGATGGTGTTCGAATGGTGGCAGTGGTGGTGGTGGTATGGCTCACTTATGAAAGAGAGGGACAGGGAGGGGAGAGGGAGGGGAGAGAGGGCCTTAATTAAGGATGACCACGAGGATCCGGAAATTAATAGCAAACGAATATAATCAATTAAATATGAATATTGTTATAAAAATAAAATGTAATAATTAAGCACCATTGATTATCAATTATAAAATAAAATCTTAGAAGATGACTATAAAATTATACTTATAAATAAAAGATTTTATTTAAAATTAGCATATCCTTAATTAAGGCCTTCTGAGGGGTATAAATGAAACTGTATAATCTGCAGGGAATCTTTAAGAATTTGCGAGATGATTTTTTGAATTTCAAAAGATGATATTGATAATTGTTTTAAAAAATGATATGTAAATTTTGGTAAAGAACTCTGAGCACCAAAAAATAAACCTGTCACTGACCAATTGAAGAGAGGGATGTTATACTTGGCACTAAGGTAGGGAATACAAGGTTCATAAATGGCCCTCTTTTCCTGATCAACCTGATGAGCTTGGTTTAGATCTCTCTCCGTGCGTATAGTTGGACCTGTGATAATAGCCTATCAGCAAAGTTTTAGGTAAATGGCTAGTGAATCGACTTTTACCAAAATAGTTGAGTTCTGACAGGTACAAATTAAAGTTTTGTTAAACAAGAACAGTATTCGGACAGATTGTCCATGCTGTGTAAGAACAGGAGAAGTGCTATAGTAAGTTGATTTTACAACTTGTTACAGAACAATCTTGTACGTAATAATCAAGGAGGATTGTCCATCCACGCAGACTCCGGTGGTTCGGCCACGTCACTCAAGGGCTGGATCCACAACAACTTATTCACTGCCAACAAAAACAATCCTGCTATCTTTGTGGAGGGTAGGCAGAGCAGTCCTTACCAAGAGATCACCATTTTTAGGAATTATATCACCAAAAACTTCTCACCCTACAAAAATGTCATTGTTCTCAAACAGGTATGTATTCTCACAAGTTATGTTTCTTTATAGAGAAATGTTGCTGTCATTGTTTAATGTCAAGTGTTGCAGCCATTGCTCTCTTGCTTTCCAATACTTCTTCTCAGTGGAACTGATAGTTGATAGGACGTCACAGATCATTTCCTCATCTTTATCGCACAGAGGGTAATTTGGGTCATCTAGAATTTCTATTTTACTCAAATATTTTCGTACCCTGAGTGGAAAAATGTTGATTTTTGCAAACTTATATAAAAATAACGGGAATAGTGAGGATTAATGGATTACTATCAGAGAAATTTAAAATGAATAGAAGGGTGAAGCAAGGGGATAGTTTGAGTCCATTGCTATTTATAATTTTTATGGATGAAATTAAAATATGTTGTTGTGTTGTTGTTTTCTAATGCCAGGCGTTTGAGAATAAAGTCATTTGACCTCTTGCACTCCAATATTTTTCAAAGATATTATCATGGTCAGCCACTGAAGCACAGATTTTGAGGTGTTCCGAATCCATTTCTTGGTTTGAGTTGCACAATGGGCAGTTAGGGGACTGATATATTCCAATTCTATGCAGGATAATTAAAATATGCAAAAGGACAGCAAAGTTGAGAGTTGGTAGAAACCATATTCACAATTATTCAATTTAATTTCATGGCTAAACGATTTAGTTTGCAAAAAGAAAAACCTCAAGACTTTAACTGTTCATATTATTTTTACCTATCTGCTTGTACAGCAATCTGCCATTTCTCTTGGATCATTACTGCAATAGAGCGCTGCAAACATTGGGCAAAGACTATTTTATTCCTGCTTAACGTGCTTCATCGAAGGAAAAGTGTAGTAAAAGTCCTGTTACACAGAGTGAGTCAGAACTTTCTCCGCACTAGTGGAATAAGCGAGAGCGTGCTAGATACGGAAAATGAATATAAACTCATTATGAAGCGACAAATCCTAAATATGGCAATAATATTGAAATTCCAAAACACTTACCTACTCTACAGAAAATGTTGAAAATGTCGTCCATTTTCTTGGAGACATAGGCCTACCCGTTTCACCTTATTTTCAAAAACCTTGTTCAAAGTTTCCTTCGTCACTGAATTGAAAAAGTTTGTTATTACATATTTTAATTCATCGATCATGATAGGATTGGACTGGTACACTTTAGGTTTAGCTGCTCCCCAAAAGAAATAATCAGGAGGCGTTAGTTGGGGGATCTCAGTGGCCACAATTCTTGTGAAATTATTATTCCGTTGAAAACCTCTTCTCACAATTGCAGAGATCGGTTAGATGTATGAGCTGTGACACTGTCTTCTTGAAAGAAACAGATATTTAATTAAATTTCATTTAATTGTCCAGTAAAAGGAAACAATATGTCTGAGCAATAAACTTCAGAGTTTACTTTATCTTTAAAAACTTGTCCTATAGGCCGGTATTGTTTGCGTGGCCACCCCTAAGGCAAGGGAGAAATACCAACCTACACCAGGATTTAAGTGTGTCTGCCACTGCAGAGAAAGTTCTGACTCTCTCTGTATTTAACATGTACAATCAGCTCTTAAATTTTGGTGCATTGTTCCCCTTCCATTCTATAGATTTGTTGTAATATAAAAGTTTATTTTCAAGTGTTCTTGTTAGCTAATTTGACTGACATTGTCCTTTCCATATCGAATACCTGGATTTGAATCTCAGGAAGTTCAAATTTCTGTGATGAACATAGATCGTATTGCAGCAGATTTTCGTATTATTTCCTATATTATTTATTTATTTATTTATTTATTTATTTATTCTGGTGTAGTTAGGGCCCTGATGGCTTCTCTTCCACAACACCAGGAATACAAATACAATAATAGAAATAAAAAGGGGAAAAAATACACTATAAGCAAAGTAAAGCCACACAAAAATATACACAGGTTGCAGTCACACGAACTTTAAATGAGCCCCCGTGGTCTGTTGGTCAGCATGCTGGCTTCCAGATCAGGAGGTCCCGGGTTCGATTCCCGGGCTCGGCTCTCTGTGAATTTTTCTTGAAGAAGAAGAATTTCGTGGGTGTCGAGATTCTGGAAATTTGTATGAATGTGAGTGTGATTGTGAGTGTGCCGGGTTAATATTAATTAACCAATCATCACAAATATAAAAATACGTCAGGACTGTCGCTGGGCAGTAACCTGAACACACGTTTCAGCGGCACATTGTTGACAAGTAACTCCATCTGTTAGCACAACCGTAAAACATCTAATAGATGCTACAGAGTTACCAACAACGAGAAAAAGAAAGAAAAAAAAAATTAATTGTATTCTTTCTAATTAACTAACATAGGCCTAAACAAAAAACTAGAGTAAAAAAAAAACACAAATCAACACTTCTAGCAATACCTAAAAAGCATTAAATAAGACAACATTTTCCAATTTAATTTTGAATTGTGATAAAGTCCTTCCTAATTAACTAACATAGGCCTAAACAAAAAACTAGAGTAAAAAAAAAAACACAAATCAACACTTCTAGCAATACCTAAAAAGTATTAAATAAGACAACATTTTCCAATTTAATTTTGAATTGTGATAAAGTCCTTCCTAATTAACTAACATAGGCCTAAACAAAAAACTAGAGTAAAAAAAAACACAAATCAACACTTCTAGCAATACCTAAAAAGTATTAAATAAGACAACATTTTCCAATTTAATTTTGAATTGTGATAAAGTCCTTCCTAATTAACTAACATAGGCCTAAACAAAAAACTAGAGTAAAAAAAAACACAAATCAACACTTCTAGCAATACCTAAAAAGTATTAAATAAGACAACATTTTCCAATTTAATTTTGAATTGTGATAAAGTCCTTCCTAATTAACTAACATAGGCCTAAACAAAAAACTAGAGTAAAAAAAAAAACACAAATCAACACTTCTAGCAATACCTAAAAAGCATTAAATAAGACAACATTTTCCAATTTAATTTTGAATTGTGATAAAGTCCTTCCTAATTAACTAACATAGGCCTAAACAAAAAACTAGAGAAAAAAAAAAAACACAAATCAACACTTCTAGCAATACCTAAAAAGTATTAAATAAGACAACATTTTCCAATTTAATTTTGAATTGTGATAAAGTCCGGCAGTCCCTGACGTCATTAGGTAACGAATTCCAGAGGCGAGGTATTTCTACAGTATAGGAAGATGAGTATAAAGACGTTCTATGATGAGGGATAGAAAGAAGTGCTTGATGTCGGTTTCGAAGAGTTGTAAGAAATTGAAAGCGCGATAACAGATAATTCGGAGTAGAAGTATGCATGATTCTAAACAGAAGAGACAGTGAATGTATTGTTCTTCGTTCCTTCAGACGCACCAATTGATCTAGTAACAGATATTTGATTGGTTTTCTTAACCCAAGTATTGTCTTCTATGTGCAGCATTCTAAAGCAAAGGAACAGAATCATGATGGTGATATGACGACGACAATGGTGGTGGTGGTGGTGGTGGTGGGATGATGATGATGATGATGGTGATGGAAGAGTGGCAACATAAACAGGAGTCTCGTGGGAATCTTCTTCAAATACCATCATGTTCACAAAAAATTTCACTTCCGACATGAAAATAAGTCACTTATTTGGTTGCCAGTGTGCTTGGATTACCGCCGCTTCCTCACTAGCAGTTCTTCATAATAATCTTATTAGTCACTATCTATTGATACAGTAGCATCACAGTCTAGTATATACAGTCACGAAGCTCAATACGTAGTAAATATGCAAACATTAGATAGTTGCTCACCACTAGGATCACTCAGACAATGCGAAATAGAACCGTCACAGTCTATTGTTTCTAGCACCCTCAAAACTCAAGCTTCGTGACTGTATATAGTAGACTGTGGTAGCATGTTGAGTTTGTACAGCATATCCTTCTTTACTGGTCTCACCTCACCAGTTGTTTCACCTGAAAACAAATTAGTAAAAGCAATACAAAATTTGAAAGGCATGTTGGTCCGACAAGTTAACAAGTAAATGAAGATAAATGTCAAAGGTCCTTCAGTAACTGTCTATTTTTTTTAAACCTAATGCATAATACAAAAGATTACATTAGGTTACACACATACAAATAAAACATATATACGACTAGCACTTTCGCTATTAAGATAGCATCTTCAGGTCTGGTTTGCATATTATGAAGCTTTTCACATAAAGACATAGATGGAAATGTAACATGATGAAATGTAATAAAATACACGACGTGAGGAAATTACAATAATAGTGCAAAAAAGACAAAGTAAAACGTAATCTTCATCTTACGATGTTTGGTGACGTATACACGTCCGTTGATGTGACATATTAATGAATTTAAATGCTATTATAGTCACAATCATGCCATGGTATGAAAGAAAAATTTCACAACCTCGAGCGGGAATCGAACCTGCGACTTCCTGTTCTCCGGTCAGGCGCTCTACCGCTGAGCTATTGAGTTCATCTCACGTCAAAGGCTTGGAATTATCCTTTCATACTGGCGACTCTGTTATAGAGTACTGTCCATAGCGTCTGATCTAGTCAGCACTGCTTAAGGGGTTGAAAGAAACTTTACAAACGTAATATGTCACATCAGCGGACGTGTATACGTCACCAAACATTGTAAGATGAAGATTACATTTGTAAAGTTTCTTTCAACCCATAAGCAGTGCTGACTAGATCAGACGCTATGGACAGTACTCTATAACAGAGTCGCCAGTATGAAAGGATGATTCCAGGCCTTTGGCGTGAGATGAACTCGATAGCTCAGTGGTAGAGCGCCTGACCGAGAACAGGAAGTCGCAGGCTCGATTCCCGCTCGAGTTGTGAAATTTTTCTTTCATACCATGGCATGATTGTGACTATAATAGTATTTAAATTCACAAAGTAAAAAAGACTTGAAAAACAAACGAATGATTGTAATAATTCAAACCTCTATAAGGTCTAGAAATTAAGATAGTAAAAAGTATGCCTTGAGATAAAAGTCTGCAAAACATATGTGGAGCTTATAAAATGTAACAAAGACAGTTAAAAGAGTAAACAATTAAAAATATTATTTGCATCAGTCATCATGACGTATGAAATGGCAGCGTGTAGTGAAATCTGCAAAAAAATAGACAGTTACTGAAGGACCTTTGATATTTATCTTCATTTAAAAGCAATACAACTCAAGTGATCGGAAAGCTATATACTTTGAGTTTTGTTTACGAATTGAGAGTCAAGCAATTGCTGTTGGACTTAAATTTTTGCTATTTCTTGAAAAATGTTACAAAACTTGCTGAAACTTTTTTCAGGTTGTTTCTAATTTCTCGTACAACTACGTGCACGACAACTGGGGCTATCACATCCTTGAAGTCTCTGGGTTTGAGAAAGTGAGGCTGCCCATCTACCAGACAACGTCACACAATGGATTCTACAAGTACGTTCTATCACATTCAAGTGTCTGATTTAATGTACTGAAGCTGCCGTAAGTGCTACCTAGCACTGGGCTTCTTTCCTGTTTTCATCATTCTCTGTTTGAAGTAAACTTACAATTTCACACAAATATTAAGACTCTTTCCATCTCTTCTTTAGTTGGTTTGGTTTTTTATTCCAAAGTCAAAGTAAAATGTTGACACTGTTATTATGAATTTGCAGGAATTACGCTCTACATCGAGAATCACGTGGGACCATCGTGGCAGGAACTGCAGGACAGCAGTTCGTTGACAATGTCTTCTTCAATCCTGACAATGATTATGAAGTTGTTACTGTTAACAGATCACTGTAAGTTAAATAATATAAAAGAGAGCTTGGAAATAAGCAGATTAGATCAATTTTAATTTTGGTTTTTAATGTGTTGTTAATTTTTGGAATTACGAGGCCTGTCTAAAATGTATCCGACCTTAAATTTTCCCGCGCAAAATAGTGATTCTAAGGCGGCGCCACTGTGCATGGTGGAAGGAGGAACCGTAATGCGCATGCTTGAATTTTTCACCGCATTCGCTTGTGCCAGTCACTGGCTGGTGGTCGCCAAGTAAGGTGCTGTTCTAAGTGTTTGTCGGATTTAGTTTTCTCGCAAGATGACTGAACGAATTGAGCAAAGATACTGCATCAAATTTTGTCAAAAGCTTGGTGATTCTCAAAGTCAAACAATTCGTAAGATTCAGCAGGTGTTTGGGGAAGATGCGATGGGTGTAACACAAATTAAGGAGTGGTTCAACCGATTCAAAGATGGCCGCACATCAGCGGAGAGTGAGCAGCGTTGTGGCAGGCCCCAAACTGCTCGGAGTGCAGCTGTTGTTGAGAGGGTGCGAAATTTGGTGATGGCAGATCGTCGTTTGACCGTGCGGGAGATTGCCGAAGAGGTTGGAGTGAGTAAAGATTCTGCACATGCAATTTTGTGTGATGATTTGAACATGAACCGAGTGGCTGCGAAATTCGTGCCCAAGTTGTTGTCCCCGGAACAAAAAGACCTCCGTTGTGACGTTGCACAGGACCTTCTGGACACCGCCAACACTGATCCTGGGTTCCTGAACACCGTGATAACTGGAGATGAGTCATGGGTGTACGGGTACGACCCAGGAACAAAAAGACAGTCGTCGCAATGGAAGCATCCCGAGTCTCCAAGGCCGAAGAAAGCGCGGCAGGTGCGAAGCAAAATCAAGGTGATGCTGACTGTTTTCTTTGATGTCCGTGGAATTGTGCATCACGAATACGCACCGGAAGGACAAACGGTGACAAAGGAGTACTATCACGATGTTCTCTGGCGACTGCGTGATGAAGTTCGGCGCAAAAGACCAGACATGTGGACGGCGAACAACTGGCACTTGCATCACGACAACGCCCCGCACATTCATCCCAATTGATCCACACTTTCTTGGCCAAACATGGAATTACAACCGTTCGCCAACCTCCCTACTCTCCAGACCTGGCTCCTTGCGACTTCTGGTTGTTTCCAAAATTGAAGACACCACTGAAAGGATTCCGTTTTGAGAGTAGAGAAGAGATAATGCATAACGCGACGACGGAGCTGAACACCATTCCAAAAGAAGACTTCCAGAGGTGTTTCCGGCAGTGGAAGGATCAGTGGGCTAAGTGTGTGCAAGCACAAGGGGCCTACTTTGAAGAGGATTAGGGTCCCAACCCCGTCAGGTATTTGAAATATTTTTTCTGGCTAAAGGTCGGATACTTTTTAGACAGGCCTCGTATATTGGTGTTTGGTTATTTCTGCTATTGGTAATACAATTTACTATATTGAGATTTAAACAATCATCATCATCCTCACCCATACTATACACTACACTTACACGAACATTTAGACATACACTCACCTTAGTACATGACATAACTCTCCACAGATACACATCATGTATAGCGTGGCTCGCTGAAGTGGTGTGCAACTTGAAAATGAGTCACAGTCCTGCCATCTGTCCGTAATATGCGGAACCCGAATCACGCAAGTGAAGTGGGTAGGCATTAGATACTCACACACAAACACAATTTGTTGTTACGCTATCAAAATTACGAGTATAAGAGGATATGACAACATTATAACAGAAGGAGAAATATAAATGCAATTAGCAGAATTGCTTAGTCTTAGGACAGTACTATTTTGTGATAATTTGGTTTAGTTTCGCTGCTCTTTCTTATGCATGTAAACTGAATAATGCAATTTGACTTTTTTTTCCAGATTCGAAAGTAAAATAATGTAAATAAATATATTATACTGAACGAATTTAAATACTATTATAGTCACAATCATGCCATGGTATCAAAGAAAAATTTCACAACCTCGAGCGGGAATCGAACCTGCGACTTCCGAGTTCGTCTCACTCCAAAAGCTTGGAATTATCCTTTCATACTGGCGACTCTGTTATAGAGTACTGTCCATAGCGTCTGATCTACAGTCGAGCCGTTCTTATTTCCGGCGTGGCCACGCCTTCTCGACTTTGGCGCGAAGAAGGTAGGCAATAGCAGTGTTGCTAAATCTCTGTCAAGCCAATGGTGAACGGACGCAGTTCTAATAGCTGGTTGTCGAACAATCAGTCGGTATTGTTGTTAGTGCTGCGTTATCGCTGAGTTTTCAGCATCACAATGCCGCGGAGGAGTCGGAAGGCCATCAATTCGCAAAGCAGAGAAATGATTCTTAGCGTTAGAGATTATTTCGAAAATGAACGTAAAATAAGAGTAGTTTATTGCCTTTAATGCAAGTGGTGCAAAGAACAGCGGATGCGTGTGATGTGAACAAGTTCACGGTTTCTCAAATAACGACAGAGAAGTACGGACAATCCGGCAAAGAAGAAAATAAACTGAGAACTATGGCGGCGGCAGGTACTAACAATGATTGTAGCGATCTAGGCGTAGCACCTCTAAATTGAACAATACCGTTAGGCATTGTTTTTATGTAGCAATGACTTATCATGACAACATTTTTAATACTAACATATTTTATTTAATTTACAGGTTGTGTGGTTTTAGTTATTGATTCACATAAAAAATATTTATTTATTATATTTTACAGCTTTCTCCCATTTTAGTAATTTCTAATATTGTTTCTGTATTTACGAAAATCGTTACTTCAAATGGTCGGAAAAACCAATTATAGCACAACATGGTAAGTCTTCTGTGCCCTGGGATGCTAGGATCAACAATAACAATAATATATAATATTATGTATATAATATATAATATTATGTATTCATATATTACTAATTATTTATCGTAGGAAATAATTTTTCGTTCGATGTTTAAGACTAGACATGTGCTAAAACTTCGTTAAGAATACAAGGGTAGACTTGACAACGCAGTAACATCCACCGTGAGCGGGAAGCGGTATGTCGTCTGCGTAACCTTGACGACAACCACTGCCAGTGAAGCAGCGTGTCAGCTGACCAGAAGCTGTCGTGTGATTTGCTGCCGGAAATAAGAACGGCTCGACTGTAGTCAGCACTGCTTATGGGTTGAAAGAAACTTTAGTATTTAAATTCATTAATATGTCACATCAACAGACGTGTATACGTCACCAAACATCGTAAGATGAAGATTACATTATACTGAACATTATAATTTATTTGGTTCTGTTCGTTTAGAAATGTTACTGAATTTCTAGTTAAGTTTCTACAGTTTCTCTACAGTCTACACAAACAGAAGTTTTAAGTTTGTTACTGATTTTGTTCCGTTTGTATCATCATAAGTTGTGAAATAAGTATTTAAATAGAACAGATGAATATTGTAAATGCCTTAGCAACCTATAAGCAGGGAAAATCTTGTAGAGAATCTAAATAAATGGAAATGGTTTCCATTAAATACCGATACTGGTCGTTACAGCAATCAATTTTGATTAATAATTATTATCCTGGTATAATATAATATTGAGAACCATACTACATTATAATACGAATTTTTATTGTATTAATTTAAGAAACAAAAATTATTGATGATAATAATAATAATAATAATAATAATAATAATAATAATAATAATAATAATAATAATTTAAAGTAGATGATTGCATTTTTTTATTTTAAAACATTTTTGGTCAATGGGTTCAATTTTGAAATGTTAATATTGAATAGGTTACGACTTTTCACTTTTTTAATTGCGATTGAAACCAAAAGTGAGGTTAATCATTGTTAATATAATAGAGTAGTAATAATTACTCTGACTAACACTTTTGGTTTTATGGAACAAGATCGATAACAAACTTTTATTATTACCGGTACTAATTTTTCTTAAAAGCATGTGATGAATATAATAAGGTTCTTCTTTCTTTTTTGGTTGTGGCTGCATTCTGAAACAACAGGGCTGGTATTAATAGGTAAGACGACATCATGGTTCTGTGTTTTGGTGCTGGTAATGTGGCTTGCTACTAATACCTCTTGCTTCAAGCACTTGGAGATGAATTATGTGTTCGAATGCATTTCGAATATTGCTGTATGTATAAATGTCATGTCATATTCAGTATATTTCCATGCTTTATGAAGAGAATGTTCGTGTTTGTCTTTGGTTAATACATTTCAGAGCTTCTTAATTTTTAAGCACGGCATGGCAATCAGTGGTGGCTAGTGAACTTTCATATGGAGAGCTGAGAATTGTGTTATTAAATGACTGATCATTTTAATTTTTATATTATTTGTTAGTGTGTGCATGCATGCGTGCGCATGTGTATGACATCTTTAGCTGTATTGGATATATAATTTGTTACATCTGTCCTCAGTCACCAGACCCGTGAGGACAATGACAGTAAGACCTTGCCCGCCTATTTCATTTTATGAATGATATTAAATAACAAGATAGTAAAGTGATCGTCGCGGAAACAGAAGTCCCATGAGAGAATGTGTCTTAACATCGCCTTGTTGTTGTTTTCTAATGCCAGGCGTTTGACAATAAAGTCATTTGACCTCTTGCACTCCAATATTTTTCAAAGATATTATCATGGTCAGCCACTGAAGCACAGATTTTGAGGTGTTCCGAATCCATTTCTTGGTTTGAATTGCACAATGGGCGTTAGGGGACTGATATATTCCAATTCTATGCAGATGCTTGGCCAAACAGTCATGGCCTGTTGCCAATGCAGCTACAGACGATTTTCGTGGTAAATCGGGAATTAACTGTGGATTATGATGCAGAGAGCTTAACATCGCCTATATCCACGCAAATTTATTTCCTTATCAAATAAAACTTCATTTATATGTTTTTATGGAGCTCTGAAGTAAAAAATTTATAAGTGAGAAAAAGATATAGCAGAAACGGCATTTAAAACATCTGCGACAGCATTTGAAGATTATATGGGAAAAACAAGTTAAGTCAATTTATTAAAAATTTCACAAGAGAAATTAAGAACTTCATAGTTAAGTCATCTTTAGTATACAATACAGTACTTGTAGCTGCTTAGAGCTGAAGCAGGCTGATATATTACTTTTCAAACTTCAGTCTAGAAAATTTTACTAAAGTGACTTACCTTGTTTTGGGTTGATCCAGTGAGGGAACTGGAAAAAAATCAGAGGCGGTATCCTACCCCAAGATTTTCGCCTGGCATACCTGAATTTAAAAAAGGCATACCCTCTCCCTTACAACATATACATACATGATTTATACAATAAATTGTTTAGTGCAGTCAGTAACCCGAATCTTTAGAGCTTACGCAAGACATTAAATTTCTTAATAAAATAATTTCAGTTATTTACTGGATTATTTTGCAATGTCCATTGAGTCTTATCATTTAAAATAATGTTAAAGTTTCAAAGTGCCTTACTTAATTATTAATACAAAGTGCAACAACAAAAATGACACAGTCACTAAATTGGCAACAATGGCCACTACAAGCTACACACCACAGCCTTCTATACTTGAAATACTATTCTTGTAAGCATTCCAGGGGTTAACTTACTAAATACACGTTGAATTCAGTTCCAGAAGGCTGTGGTTTAGATTTTTGCTTTGAAGAAATGTATAAACAAATTTTTACGAATCACATTTTTTCAGTGACTGTGTGTCATTTTTCACTAATGGTATGCTTTCTGGCCATAGAAACCAGTGGCGGTATTCCATACCGGCGTATACCGTCTCACTTCCCTCACTGGGTTGATCTAATTGGGTTTTTTTCCGAAGTTTCCTCCAACTGTAATCTGAATGTCAGGAAATCCCATGGCGAATTCTCAGCCTCAGCTCGCCAAATACCTTTTAAATAATAGCGTAAAAACTAGAATATTCAGGGACTCCAATACTAGACATTCCTATGACCTTACTTTCTGCATGTAATGGAGTTGGACTCGTGGGAAAATCATAGAGTATAATAGTTCCCCTTTGCTTTCTGCACTGGTAGTAAATATTATTGTGGATTATGGAGATGTGATGAATGCCAGCAAGGGTAATCGGAGTGCCTGCAGAAAGCAATCTAATGCTGTCTTTTTCATCACAAATTCTTCTTTGACTCACTGGGACACTTGATTATGTCTTCTGTATAATATTTCACTATTTTTGGCAGTTTTGTAACTGTCCTTATATATCCCCTTTCCTTGTGAAGATAAAGTTTGCTTACTAATCTGAACTGATACATTTCTGCAGCTTAAAATTTCTTTGAGCTCGGTATTTGAACATATTGAATATAAATAAATATTAGAAATGTGATTGTCTAAATGTGTGCTGTATGTCTCTAGCCTTCGTATCAGGACTATTTTTCTAACAAAATAATTTCCGAAATGCATCCTTCCTGACAAATTTGCTCGTATATTCACAAATGAAAGATGCAAAACGAAACCTTTTAGTCTACTCTATTACATTTCACGTGACCCCATATCTATAACGAAAAATTCCTGCTAATAGGCGGAAGGAATGAGAGGTACGGTGC
Organism: Periplaneta americana; assembly: GCA_025594305.2. Classification (NCBI taxonomy): domain Eukaryota; kingdom Metazoa; phylum Arthropoda; class Insecta; order Blattodea; family Blattidae; genus Periplaneta; species Periplaneta americana. The sequence continues at coordinate 5,496,244 of JAJSOF020000005.1, forward strand.
TGTACATTAATGATTTTGCTATTACATGCGATCTAGATAAAATAATGAACCAGTGATTACTACTTATTACAGTATGAGATCAGTCTTACATAAGTTTGTGCAATGTTGTTCCAGTACATTCTGGTAGAAAAATAGCCCTGCTGTTTATTCACGTTTGCAGTCTGTTGTTGATTTTCTTCCCTGAATGTGATAGTATTTTGTAATTACACCATATTTAAATATAGTGTATACATTTTATCTTTCCACGCTCACAGATGTAGAGCTCATGCTGCAGTGCACAGCTCAGCTGCGTACATGCTAGCGTGGAAAGATAAAATGTATGCATTTTATATATACTGTGTATATATATATATACACGTATATCTGTGTGTGTGCGTGCGTGGGTGTGCGTGCGTGCGCCTGCGTGTGTGTGCGCGCAAAACACTTTCATTTATGACACTAAAAAGTCTGTGAATGCTGTCTTTAATAAAATTAGGCAAATTTTACCTTTACATTTTATGTACATAAAGATTAATTTTTGGTCCTACAGAATTTATCTGTTATGGTAACAATGATTATTGGAGGAGAGAAATTCGCTTCGGCGCCGGGGATCGAACCCGGGTAGATTCTTCGCCCAACTGTGGAATCCCGACCACCAAGTCACTCAATTGAGTGCACTCCTTGTATAATGGCAGTTGACTTAATATATGTCGAACATGGAGTAAAGCCACAAAGGGAAAACACTAGAGGAGGGGGATTTGATCTGGCGCGTGGATTGAACTTCGGCGTAGCTTAGTGGTTAGAGCACTTGGTACGTAGAACCAAAGATCCGGGTTCGATCCCCAGCGCTGAAGCGAATTTTTCTCCTCTAATAATCATTGTTTACATTTTATGTTTAGACATACACATTAGCTAAAAGATATAAACCATGATTTCAATTTCTATTATGATCAAACTACAGCAAGGTAAAATTTGAAACATATTTCTCAATCGACTTACTTGAATTCTGAAAATTTGCTTATCTAAGGAGAGATATAAAACAAGATTTCAGTAGCTTCTCTTTATTAATTTTGGAGGTATTTTGTATCAGTTTTTAATTATTTTGAAACCTGTCATAATAAAAATGCACTAATGTTATATGAAAAAGTAGGATCAAAATCAATAGTGGAACAAAAATTGACGAAATTTGAACCTTTAAGTTACAATCTGTGTTTGAACTACATTAAGTGGAATAAATTGATACATTATGTTCTGTTTCACAATATTACTAAAGTTGGCCTGAATATAAGATATTCATATCTTGTGTTTCTTTGTCTTCTGTAGCAGCCATGATGTCTGGAAGACTCCGATTGATGCCAAGCATAACTGGTGGGGTTATAATGAAACTTGGGCAGTTATGGGTCGGATAAAAGACCACAGTGATGATTTGGACTTGCTGGAAGTGGACTTCCGACCTTACCACATGAATAATAAGAGTATCTTGAGTGGAAAATGTCCTCCTGGATGGAGTCAAGTTGGTGACACATGCTACACCTACATTGGAGCTCCAATGGCATTTGAAGAAGCGCGCACCTTCTGTCGGGTGAGAAATTACATCAAGTAATGACTGAAACTAATATTATATGGTTGGTGTTTAGTCAACTGGCTGAAGATAAATTTGAACCTCATAAGTGACACCAATAAGGCATCACTCATGAGGCAACTAAGTCAGGAGATAATTAGGAGTCCAATGCCTTTCCCCCTCCATGGCATATATCACTGATTAGTTACGTATTAAACTAATCAGACAATTGTTCTTTTTCTGATCTGGTATATATGTATGTACTGTCTGATAGATTATGAAAATCGTCGTTGTTCCTGCAATAACTCCTATGTGCAAAATATTAAATTTTTCAGTAGGAAGAAAAACACATTTATTCATCCTATGGCAGCCATACATAGGAGACTGTGAATTCTTACATTTTCGAAACAAAGAAAATATAATTACATATCTTCTTCTTCTTCCCTTCAAGTATTAGGCCAAATGTCCTGTTACGATCTCACAGTGGAATTTTCAATCCAGCGCTTCTTTGGACGACCGAGAGATCTCTTCCCGTTTGGACAATAGTGGAGCAAGACTTTTGGGATTATATCTCTGTGCATGCGATGCAGATGATTTATCCAGTTGTTCTGATAATGTTTTACGTGATTAATTACAGGTTCTAGTTGTAATTCTTCCATTACATCTTCATTGCGTTTGTGATCCCATTTCGTATATCCCGCTGTATATCTCATAAATTTCATTTCATTAGCCATTATTCTGCTTTCGTCTTTCTTCCCGTCCACACCTGTGGAGTAACGGTCAGCGCGTCTGGCTGCGAAACCAGGTGGCCCGGGTTCGATTCCCGGTCGGGGCAAGTTACTTGGTTGAGGTTTTTTCCGGGGTTTTCCCTCAACCCAATATGAGCAAATGCTGGGTAACTTTCGGTGCTGGACCCTGGACTCATTTCACAGGCATTATCACCTTCATCTCATGCAGACGCTAAATAACCAAGCTGTTGATAAAGCGTCGTAAAATAACCTCTTTCTTCCTCAATGTCCATGCCTCACTGCCGTAACAAAGTACAGGTCTCGCCAAGGTCTTGTAAAGGCGAATTCGAGTATGCCTTTGTACTAGGGAAGGTTTCATAATGGTGTTAATTATTCCCATTGTGTTGGTGTATTTAGAAATTTTCTGTGAAATGTCTACTTCATCGAAAAAGATAATGTTTATCCGAGATATGTAAAATAATTTATTCTTTCTAATATTTTTGAATCTAAACATATTTTGCTAGGCACAGGGTATTTTCCGCAGAAGGCCATAATTTTAGTTTTTTCTTTATTGATTTTCATATCATATTTAATTCCAATTTTGTTAAAATTAAAAATTGAAAGTTGTAATTCATCTTCTGAGGATGCCACCAGAGCTAAATCGTTTGCAAAAAGTAATGAATCTAGTCGTAAATGTCTATTGAGTTGTGTATATCCATGAGGCAATTGTTTCCATTCTCTAATTATTTGATTCATATATATAATAAATAGCAACGGTGAAAGGCCGCAGCCTTGTCTTACTTATAATTACATATGGGAGATTTTATTATTTGCTGTATCACTATTTAAGTTATTTAATAGAGCAAAAATCTGAAAATCGATAAATATGTCACATAGGAGTTATTGCAGGAACAACGACGAAATATATTATAGCATGCCTGCTATGAATCCAGCAGAACTGAACTTGAATATGGGCAGGAAATTGGAGAATTTTATACATCTATTAGGGAATGAATTTTTTTTTTGTTCTATATTCGCTCCATGTTGTCTTATGTGCTGTTATTGGCCCTTGTTGACAGCATGATTATGGCGTTTCGTTATTAGTGGTAATGATGATAATAAAAAAAAACAGAAAAGTATTGAAAGCAGACATTGATATTTATTATGTGTTGTAACGGTATGTTTGGATGGTTTATATTGTAATCCGGCAGAATGTAAATTCAATGAAGCTGGAACTCACTATATCAGTGTTTTGATTGGAATCTTTAATAAGTTCAGAAAATCCCAAAATTTATTATGCCTCCTTTTATTATTTCCTTTCTGTTAAGCAGAATTAACAACAAACTTTCAAACCAAAGTAACAAGGATATCTTGGATTTGAACCATTACTAATCAGTTAAAAATCAGGTCATTAAGACTTGCTTTATCTCATCCAACAACATCCTTTTACATATCCATTAAACTCTCTCAACCCAACATAACGCATGCCCCAGTAACAACCTCCAGGCTTCCGGTGTAACCTTATTACATACCAAAGTCAACCTGAACCCGGTTGATCTCTCCAGATCAATTGATCCTATCGTCTTATCCACCCGTATCAGGGCAGATCTCCAACTGCCTCGCGTTCCGACCGTCCTCCACACAACCACCCCACTCCACCTCCATCATCCAGGGAATCGACGCATGCGCACAGAAATAGTCAAAAACTGCTACACCGGAAGTCACTTTATAAACATACATATTCAGGAAAGATACCCAAATTTACATTCTGCCGGATTACAATATAAACCATCCAAACATATCATTACAGTATACAGATTGAATATTATTAAAGATAATATTAATGATAGTGTTGGTATTCCATTCCAGTCCGTGAATGCATCCATGCCATATGTGATGAGCAACTACATGACACTATACCAGTTTCTGCGACTTCAGCAGCAGAACTACCAGTACTACGACCGGGTGTGGGTGCAGCATATTGACATGATCAACAGATGCACAGTTTTCACCTACCAGAAGGTGGAGGTCGACCACTGCCAGCAACTGAATCCTTTCCTGTGTGAGATAGGTAAGTTGAGACTAATGCTCCAGGGTCATGATGTTCTGTGGAAACTGTTCTCAGACCAACAGCAAATAATGAATACAATTTTGATTGCACATAGCTGTACATTCTCATCAGAGAGTAAGAGAATATGTCAAGACTAAAACAGACATTGATATCTGCACTATTCTTTCATTCCAATATTTCCTTCTTCATGTTATTCTTCTTTTTCCTTCTTCAGTGGTCCTTCATTTGGACACCTCTAGTTTGATGAATTTAAATACTATTATAGTCACAATCATGCCATGGTATGAAAGAAAAATTTCACAACCTCGAGCGGGAATCGAACCTGCGACTGCCTGTTCTCCGGTCAGGCGCTCTACCACTGAGCTATCGAGTTCGTCTCACGCCAAAGGCTTGGAATTATCCTTTCATACTGGCGACTCTGTTATAGAGTACTGTCCATAGCGTCTGATCTAGTCAGCACTGCTTATGGCTGGAAAGAAACTTTACAAATATAATCTTCATCTTACGATGTTTGGTGACGTATACACGTCCGTTGATGTGACTTATTAATGAATTTAAATACTATTATAGTCACAATCATGCCATGGTATGAAAGACAAAAACATTGGTATGATTGTGACTATAATAGTATTTAAATTCATTAATATGTCACATCAACGGACGTATATACGTCACCAAACATCGTAAGATGAAGATTACACCTCTAGTTTATTTTAAATCTCGCATTTCAGCAGAAGTGTGAGATCATGTTATTTTATTGGGTCCATACATAATTACAGTTTCTATTAATGAATTCACAGCATCCACCGTGATATTATGTTTGTAATTTATGAATTCAACACATTACACTGACATCCAATTTGAGAAATATCAATTTGTCTCAGTTTAAAAATCGCACTTCCTGTTGTGTACAGCATTATCTAATATCTCGTAGTAAGTTTGATTATGTTTAGATGACGATACATTACCAATGTTTTCGTCCCTCAATTGAATGAAAATTCAGTTCATTAAACAAAAGTAGGAAGTGCTCTTTGCTGTTTGTTGCAGATCCTAAAGTTCTGATCTTGAAAGTGCTCTTTGCTGTTTGTTGCAGATCCTAAAGTTCTGATCTTGGAAGTGCTCTTTGCTGTTTGTTGCAGATCCTAAAGTTCTGATCTTGAAAGTGCTCTTTGCTGTTTGTTGCAGATCCTAAAGTTCTGATCTTGAAAGTGCTCTTTGCTGTTTGTTGCAGATCCTAAAGTTCTGATCTTGAAAGTGCTCTTTGCTGTTTGTTGCAGATCCTAAAGTTCTGATCTTGAAAGTGCTCTTTGCTGTTTGTTGCAGATCCTAAAGTTCTGATCGACCCTCTCAGCTGGCGGGACGACGTGGTGACGGTTGCTGTGCTGGGGTCAGTCGGAGCAGCCCTCTTGTTGGTTGCCTTAGCAGCTGGTTTCTGGTACAGCAAGTCGCGTCATCGACATCTTGAGCGTCTTGAGCGACGAAATTCCATTCGTCAGTCATTACACTCGATTCGTTCAGTTGGACTGGCCTCGACTCATGGAGGCTTCACAGACATAAGTCTCAGGAGGAAACCCACATCTGTAAGTCTTTTGTATGGAATAACAAGTGATGCTATAGAAAACAAACTCTGTACCTTCAGGCGTACCTGGAGACTACAGCACAGAGTCCTTTAATGGATATATGTAGCTACGATATGTAATATCCTATTTTATGTAGGTCATACAGGGTCTACCAGCAGCTACCTGTATGGCTTTCCGCTGCTTGTGTGGTAGTGTTATACAGTAGGGTACATTACCTTGCCGACGAAATTCATATGTGTCCCACACTATGTAGTGTCCCAAATTGATGTATACACTATTTGAAATACTATTTCACAGCAAAGAAATGAGATGAAAATACGATTTTTGCAGTTTATGATTCAGAAGGCAGTGGAAACCATGGAAACATGTTCATCTGTTTATAAACAAACTTGGCAGCGCAATTATCGTTCGATGAACGTAAGTGGATACTGAAATGTTATTGAGGTTCAACGACATTGGAAGGTTGAATTTGGAACACAACCACCGACAAGGTTAACTATCACAAGAATCCGAGACAAGTTTGAAGTCGACGGAACAATGCAAGATGTGTTGAAAGGGCGGTGCGGAAGAAAGAGAAGTTCCGCCGATAACGAGAGTGTTGATGCAGTCATGCAGGCTTTTGCACAATCCCCAAAGAAGTCGATGAGGCAATGTTCTCGTGAGATTGGCATCAGCAAATCCAGTGTTCATCGAATTTTGGAACTCAAAATTGGAAGCCTTACATTCCGAGACATTTTCCAAAGCTTGATGAGCTATCAACTGTCCCAGTATGTAGTTTGATTCAGTTCATTAAGAACATCAAACTATTGGACTGATAGGATATTATGACGGGGATGCACAATAGATCTTTTAGGTCGCAGTGCTAGGGCTGTTAAAGCCCTCTCCCTCTTAAATTCAGTTCAGTTCATTCTAGCAGCATTGTTTCGATCTTCTCATATGTCGAAGTTTTTAACTTACGAGTGTTTCTGCTTTTTCCAGCACTTCTAGCTCACTGAAAAATACCATTCTTATGCCCATTATTTTATTAAAGTTAAAACTGGTAAACTTAATTAATTTGCTAAATTGATGCTTAGTATATGTGGCTGCCATTCCTCTTTGTTGATACTGCTAATAAAATTATTTTTCAACAATCGTTTTATACCAACTTTTGTCGCCAATTTTAACAAAATAAAAGGCTAAAGTAGAGAGAATGACGGCAAAGTGACCTACAGTGGTGGTATATTGTTTTTAGTAGGAGATGCTTAGATCAGTGACTAGAGAATCAAGGAGTGCATAAATGAAAAAAAAAAAAAAGTAATAATTAAATTTGTTTTATTTCAGAGTCAGCGATCAAGCCCAACCTTGACCAAAGGTTCAGACTATAAGAAAATGATGAATGGCAGCTTTGATTCTATGGACAAGTCTCAGTTCAACTCGTCAGTTGAAGACAATCACAGCTATGACATATATGAGGCACATAACCCCAATGCAGCTCCTCGGAATTACAACGGCTACACAAATAATTTCCCTGCGAAGTCAACTTCTGAACCTCTAAATCCTTCTTTTGACCTCGCATACAGGAACGAAGGCTTTCGAGACAATTCAACATTCTCTTCGTCTAGAGAGAACTGGCAGCCTTCAGCCGCTCAAAGCGAATACAATGAAGATGACAACGCAACAAACCAAGATTATCTTCATAATTCCTCAACTCTGCCTCTGGACACCAGCTTGGCCATGAGCGACTCCACGTTTGACATGAAGCAAGGGTCGGAGTACAGCAGCCAGGGTGCATATCAGCCTAATCACAACGGATACCAGGAGCCACCGGAACCTCCTTTGCCGTTAGATGAAGGCTATCGACCGGAAGGCGAGTACCCGTTACTGCCGCCAGAGCCACCTGCTGCATATCTCTTCAGCTATGACCCAGGAAGGGCAAATCTTCTGGAAACAGACTTGGATAGTGAGCCAGTAGAACGACCTAAGAGTCACGCATTGCTAGAGACAAATTTAGATGATGAACAGACACTGCCTATTCGCTCAAAAAGTGAAGCGTTGCTAGAGACAAATTTGGACGATTACATACCTGCTCAGGGGCCTCCTGCATTTAACAGAAGTAAGAGTCAGCCATTAGAGACTGCAATGTAGAGTTAACCCTTCGATACTCGTGTACTTCTTCGTAACGTATTCAGTCGCGTGGGGGACAGCTGTCTCCCAAGTTGTGTCCTTGCTTTAGAGAATGAATTTGAACATTCTTTTCAATATGAATGGTTACATACATGCGTTACTATGGAGTATACACAGTTTATTTATAAATAAATATAAAAATAGTTTGAAACGGAATTAGTTTATTTATAATTAATAGATAATTATTTATATGCAAATTTCAAATACTTTCTATATTTACCTACAAAATTAACACTGGAAACATGTTTATAATCCCCTCTCCAAGACTGGCGTTCGATGATACTGGCGTAAAACACAAATCACTCTACTAGGTATAGGATGGAAGAAAAGTAGTTCATCCATTTACGTAAACTAGGAAATATCGCGATTTTGAGTTTGATAATTTTCATTAGGTTTTTCTTTAATCAAAGTACAGTACTGTATTAAGAATAAGTGTTTTTACTCACGAAGTGAGTTATCCATGCGAACGTATTCATTATGCAGTGTATATTATACTGTCTACAGCACATTAGCATACAATATAGAGAAAGAAGTTGAATTGAAAAATAATCATAATATGAATATTTAAACACAATTTTGAAAATGGTGGCCGTTCATTTCGATACAGGCTTCAGTTCTTTTGTGCATATTATCGCACTATAGACTATTGCATCTAATTCCAATTGCCAGTTTCGTCCTTCGTACTTGTAACTCATGTTGAAATAATTCTGTACCTAGTCTACGTACTGTAAATTCAATCTTCACTTCTGCCCGACCCGAAAATATAAAATTACTCAGACATGCTATCTACTGTCCGTCCAAGTGGTTATGCCGCAGGATTGTAGAAAGGGAGGAAATCACGTGACAGTTAATTACTTAACGAGGCCCTTTTATTTAAGTTAAATTAAACAGCCGTATAATATTACGTAAACTTCCAGTTCCTAAGAGAAATTAATGTTTTCAGAAAAGATCTAAGACAGCCCAGCTTTTACAGAGGGGCGAGCAGAAGCAGGTGGGGGAAATCGGGATGCGACGTAGGCAAACGGACAGTACCTGTGCGAAAATATGATTCAATATTGAAAGCTCTTTCGTCACTGGAAAACGCGAACATATTTCTGGAACGTACTATACTCAGTAACTCAGTACTGCTTACTATCTGCGGTCTTGGTTCTGTGTGGAGTTGGAACTTCCTTAGTAGAAGGGGTGGGAGTGAAGTACATTCAAAAACTCAGGTACAATAAAAATTGAAGTAAAAATAAAATAATGTCCCTGTATTTGTATACAGTAATACCTGAATAGCTTGTGTTCCATTATCCTATTTTCCTTGTATTAACCTTCAGAAGTCTTTATTCATGTCTTTACAATACTTAGTTATTTACAGGCAATTTATACAGATATTCCTCACAGGTCGACACTTGTCCTTTTTGAACATTTCACACAACAGTCGTTTTGTTTCGAGACCTACTAAATTGGTAACAACGACACCCGGATCCATTCGTTCTGGCATAGCGGATTCTTGAATTCGCAGTAATACTTGAGAAAGCCTTCTAATCTCTGAAGGAATTTGATAAACATAGATCTACAATCTTTCGAAGTTCAATAAATAAATTACCCCTAAAGATATAGTATATAACTTACAAAAGTGATAATGAATCCTTTGCGAAACTTTGCAGAAACTGTAACATAAAAAGTCGCGTGGTTGACAATTGTCACCCAGTAGAATAAAACGTTAGTTACACAAGTTATACGAGCAACTTCAAGACTGAAGCTAAAGACTGTTATTATGTGAGCTTTGTTTTGAAGGTACCTGAAACCTCAGGGTTGTGAACCCTTTCTAGGAAACACAACAATTACAGGTGTCCCCCACGCGAGTACTGAAGGGTTAAGAACACTGCTGCCAGGCATTTTAATCTTTGTGTCAGTTATGTTTGAGCACGTTTACATTTTCTTGTCCTTTAAACTTCCTCCAGCAGTTCTCTTATCCTCTAATGTGTAACATAAATTCGGAGTCGATGTGCTATGAACGAAACTTGACAATTACTCCTACATTTGTAAATATTAAAGCAATGAATTGTGGGAGTTATTCCGTCTATAAACTTATCATGTACAAGCAGGGTGTTTAACCCACTACATATTTTAGTCGCATATTTTTTTATATTTCTTGGAAATAATTCTTATTTTTATCAGAGAGAAATTTTGAAATTAGATAATAAATCGGGGAAAGATGTTAATTAAATGCATTTAATATGCAAAATAAAATATATATGCATTTAAAAGGGAAAACCCTCGAAATATGCATTTATGCAAAATAAATTTGCCTTCTATCGAGTGTAAAATCATGTTCGGAATATGTGTTATATGACTTTCTTGTGTTAAATAACTATCATACCTGGTTTACATGTTTCGACCTATTTATGGGTCATCCTCAGAACTGGTCGTTGTTGGTCTTGGCGCCTCTTGTTTTGTTTCCTGTGGGGGTGTGTTTGTGTGGTGTAATGTAGAGTCAAAGAGTGTGTGTGTTCTGAAATTGAGTTGTGTGTTGAGAATTTCATTGGGGTGTGTTTTTGTGTGTCTGTATATTTCATATTGTTCTAGTGTGTTTAGTTTCTGGCTTTTTGGTTGGATGTGTAGTATTTCCATGTCTGTGTTGATGTCTCTGTATGTGTGGTTAGCATTTGTGATGTGTTCTGCATATATGTACTGCACATCACAAATGCTAACCACACATACAGAGACATCAACACAGACGTGGAAATACTACACATCCAACCAAAAAGCCAGAAACTAAACACACTAGAACAATATGAAATATACAAACACACAAAAACACACCCCAATGAAATTCTCAACACACAACTCAATTTCAGAACACATACACTCTTTGACTGTACATTACACCACACGAACACACCCTCACAGGAAAAAAAAACAAGAGGCGCCAAGACCAACAACGACCAGTTCTGAGGATGACCCATAAATAGGTCGAAACATGTAAACAAGGTACGATAGTTATTTAACACAGGAAAGTCATATATTACATATTCCGAAGTGATACAGTGTTAAAAGTTGTGTAATCAAGATGTAAAATCATGATCGACAAACATCCACTTGTAGTTTTTCAATATGCCAAATCAATAAAAACCTGCAATTACATGAAGTTATGCGGTCAGGTAATCAGGAATGAAGCATTAATTTAATACATGAAAGTATTTTTCTTGCATACTGCACTCCATTTACTGAAACTTATCAGTGGAAGTAAATGCAGTGGAAAGGAAAGTTGAGTTCTGCATTTATTCGCATCTTCTTTTTGCCCATATTGTAAATTAACTTACTACTATTTCAGTTAATTTCTTACTGAAGATTTAAAAATTTTGCACGTTACTAGTACACTAAAACAAGAAGTCATATAGTTTAGACTTAAATAAAAATCTATGGAACCCTACACACAAGGGAAAGAATGTTGACCCAACAGTTGACGGTAAACTTCACCCCTAACAGTTATCTTTGACTAGTGAAAGGTAAATGTGAACAGACCGTAGGATTTTTTTTCACCACCATTTCCAAAATTGGTGACCCTCACTCGTCGACCTGGTTGGCGAGTTGGTATAGCGCTGGCCTTCTATGCTCAAGGTTGCGGGTTCGATCCCGGGCCAGGTCAATGGCATTTAAGTGCGCTTAAATGCGACAGGCTCATGTCAGTAGATTTACTGACATGTAAAAGAACTCCTGCGGGACAAAATTCCGGCACATCCGGCAACGCTGATATAACCTCTGCAGTTGCGAGCGTTGTTAAATAAAACATAACATTTGACCCTCACTCAAATGAGCACGTAGTTCTTTTCTCGAGTGTGATGCTGATCCCTGATGCTCTCAAACATGGGAAACCTGCCTACATACTTATTCCTTTTCCATTAGTGCAAGAATCACAATGCTTTAAAAAATAACTATTTTCTGACAGTGTTTTATAATGGGAGAAGAAAAAATATACATCTTGTGAACTATTTTTAGAGAATTTTAAAGAAAAATGCTGGAAGTTCAGTAAACAAATTTGCAAATACGTAAATTTCTGAATATTTATAGCTATTATACCACTACACTTACGTCTAAAGCATTGCATGTTTATCAAGAAAACTCACAATGTAATTTTTATTGTATTTTCATAAATCATATCGTGATAAAGAAACAAGATGGAAAGATTTATTTTGTTACAGTTCTATACGCCTGCAGTATCATGGAATTATGGACATGTGATATTCGTATTTATCTGTAGTAGTATGCTGAGTGACGTTGTACATAATTGTTCCTTGCCTTGACATTATTTCAGTTGTAGATTTCTTATTTGAAGTATAAGTTTTGTATGATTTTGAAGATGAAACTGACATCTTTAGAATCTTGTTGTCTATGTGGATCCCAATGACTGAATGCTGTAGTTTTTAGAACTTTATTCTAGATAACCTTTTTTATATTTATTTTTTATATTTCTTTCCTATTTAGAACTTTAGCCTGGAGTATTGTGAGCCATCATAACGTATCTTTTTGTAATACATTTCACATTTCTTTCTTCTTTATATAACTATGTTTATTTTATTTTTAAATACTTGATTTGGCTTTCCTAAGTTGAAATATTACGTATAAACGGACTATTATGAGAGCTGTACAGTTTTAGATTAGTTTTAAGCTACTTTTGCCTTTGACTTTATTCTGTATACATTTTTATATTATTGAAGTAACTTTGATAGCAGCACTTTTAAATTTAAAATTACATATGTATATACAGGTTGTTTCAGAAATACTTTGACAAACCTTAGGGGCATGTTCCTCACACCAAAACAAGAAAAAAAAGTTCATATAAACATATGTTCGGAAATCCTTAGTTTTTTAGTTAAGAACACAATGAAACATCTGTTAGATATTGTCAGCTTGGTAGCAAGTGTTGCAACTTTAATCAATTCAGAAACTCATAACAATGAAAGTTTACGTTCAACGCGTTTCGAGGTACAATCAAACAACTTAAGTTTGTAACTGATTCATTTTGTTAGATAATCGAATGATGTTATCGATACAAGTCGATACCGTGTCAGAGTATTTGAAAGGGTGCGACAGTCCATGATCCGACGAGTGCAAGAGGAGAACATTTTAACATTTGTTATGAGTTTCTGAATTGATTAAAGTTGCAACACTTGCTACCAACCTGACAATATCTAACGGCAATATCTAACAGATGTTTCATTATGTTCTTTCATTAATAACTAAAAAAACTAAGGATTTTCGGACATATGTTTATATTAACTTTTTGTGTTCTGTTGTGAGAAACATGCCCCAAAGGTTTATCAAAGTATTTCTGAAACACCCTGTATATATGGAAAACGAAACATATCTGTAATAGGCCTATAAGTATAGTATATGTAATGAATGAGATGAAAGTCAACGGTATGTGAGAATTTTATTCTAATTCTCTCAGTTTACTTCGAAGCAGAAGATGTGTATCAGCCACACATCGTATTTTTTTAAAATTTGTATTTTAAAAATGTACAGTACAACATGTTTGCTGCTATCCTTGTAGAATGAAGAATGGCTTTATTATTTTCTTCTAATTCTTTTCATTTATCTGTATATATCATTAGGCTGTAAATAAACTTTTCGAGCCATTAAACTCGTGTCTTAGAACGTCCAAAACTCTCGTTGTCTTGGAAGTTAAAGCAACTAGAATATTCTTAGCGATATCGCAGTTTGAATTATATTACATATGACTGGAGGCGAGTTAGTTCAGTTGGAGTAACTGACACTAACTTGGAAATATGATTTCAGTCCCAAAAGTAGGAGGAGGAAGAGGGTATGAGCAAGGTTATGGTTCATAATCACCAATAGTAACTTCACCTTTTCCGTGTTGTGTACCGTTTATTATATTAAAAGGAAAATTGAAGTTCTTTTTATTTACTTAAGTATTTAACTGACAAGAGACTTAACTTTGATCTCAGTGTGTCAACTGGTACGAAGAGAGCAGGATATGCAAGGATCACTGCCACTTGCTATTAAAATGAAATTCCATTTGTATGAAACGTAAATGATTTCAGTTACGAGAGACAATGGATCTAAGAAGTGTTATATTTGATATGCAGTGATGTGTGCGTGAAACTGATTTGTGAGGGACAGTAGTGTTATTGTATGATCATGAATGAATGATTGAGTGATTAAGCTACATCAAAACGTCTTGTGTAAATGCTGGGCAGGTAATGAACCTGCTAAAAGGAACGTGCAAATAATTATTATTATACACTGTTTTATACATTGAAACCTTGTTTGTATTTTAACGAAAATGTGTGAAATATGAAATACAGATATAAATTCGTTAGATGACTTGTGAATTTTTGTCCAACATGGACCAACATTCATTTTATTAAGACTCCTGTACTCTCAGTTTTCAGTAAGAATTTTTTTATTCTTATATTTTCTGTTTGTGAGGATTTTGAATGACCGCTAGACTTCAATGATTTTAACGTACGGAATTATATTGAAACTTTAGATAGAGTTACATACCAGTTATCGATGTGATATCTCAGCACAGATGTTTCTGTTTTATTTCGGAACCGATTGTACAAATGCAGTCACTTCCAAATAATAGTACTGTTATTGCAAGTTGTCTTGAACTTCTCAGCGGGGACAGAGGGGTAGAGGGAAGGAAGCGCGTAATGTGGGTGGAGCCAACTGATTTGTCTGCGCATGCTCCACACCATAATCTATTGTCAAAAAATACAACTATTTCCTTCACTGCGTACCAGTAGTGTTAACATGGAGGAGCAACCACAGGGTAGTAATTATGGTGAAATCACACCACCGCGGAGAAAAGTAACGCTGTTATCCACAGCGGAGAAAAAGTAACGCTGTTATCCACAGCGGAGAAGGAGAAATTGTCGCAAATATAATTAAGTGTTGCGATGAGGAAAAATTGAACAAATGTTTGCTGGAACCTCTTGATAAGGAATATGAGACATCGGCTAAATACTCTGGCAAAAGTATTAGTTCCGTGAAGAGAATTAAAAATAATATTGAATTACAACCGAATGAACCTCACACTACTCCAGGAAAGAATAGGTATGTAATGTTTAGAAATTATTGCTATAATAGTTATGGACAATAGTGTGTGTACTGTGAGCGACATAATGAATTACTGTTGTAAGTTATTATTTTGTTATAGTTCTGCAAAACATATTATTTCATTCCAGAATTAGGACTTGTGTAAAGTTGAAGTGGACGACTTTGATCAACATGTCATTTGGGATGCAATCGAAGAATTCTATCTTGTTGATAAAGTAGTACCTACGTTTAAGAAGATAATTCCGAATGGATGATGCCATTAACGAAATAATAATTAATTTTGGATCAAGCGATGTAGACGATGACGATGATGGCAGCAAAGATAGTGATATGGATTGTGTATAATTGTGAATTAATGTAAATTCAAATAATAAGCCTGTAAAATATTGTTATAAGAATGTGTACATATCAGCTGTAGGTGTAAGTCATGTAGGCCTATATAATATATAGACATAGCTGTAGTAACTTCGCCATTTCTGGTCCCCAGCCCGGATGAGAGAGGAGTGTACATATGATTATGTTTAAATACTTACTCATTACAGGTTAATTAAAACCTGCTACGAAACCATGTTCTCCTCTGAAAACAGGAGTGTCGTGAGATGATGATGTCTGTATTGAACCAAGTTCTTTTGCAGTAGAGAGCCGTAAAGTGAAGGAACCAACGTTGTCTGAAAAGATTCACGTTACCTGAGGGAGGGGCATCCTTGCCGTGCCGTTACGTTGATGAGTACATGCCGTACCGAGCAGTTCCAAAGACAGACTTAGGGGATGTAAGGTTCAAGATAACTTGCAATAACAGTAGTCACTGTCAATATGTGTTACATCTCCATGTTAATTTGAAGGGTTGTAAGTTTACACTTTTTATTTACAATTTGTAGAGATAAACATTGAGAGTAATAAAAAATAATGTTTTTTTTTTTTTTTTTTCCTCCAGAATTTGGAACTCAGGCATCCCAATGATTGAATAGTGAGTGACATATTTTTTTTTTAACGAATATATTTTATTTATTATATTACTTTATGATATTGTTTCCACTTACTTATATCAGATTCCTCAATTTCAATCTTTTCTGTTTGATCTATCTTGATCAACTCTTGTTTTTTTCGACATCAAAGATATTAGAGTATTCGAGGTCTTTGGTTCTTTTCTTATCTAAATATTGAGGGATGTAACTGCCTATTGGTTACGTTTATGCCCATAATATGAAGCTTTTTCATCGTAAAAAGTCCGGAATTTCTACCCCGACACAGATTGGTTACACATTTATACGGACGGCTCCAAATATCAAAATGATGAACCAGCTGGGCTGAAATATATTCCAAATTATTCAGTTTTTATTTGTCTACAGGGAGTCCTTCTACTAACTTTGATGGAGAAATTACAGCAATAAAAAGGGCATTAACACAACTTATTTATCAAATTAATATGTTCAAAAATGCTGTTATATTTAGCTACTCAATTTCTGCAATCCAAGCCATAACTTCAATATTCCTACAAATTCCAGAACCGCAGAAATTCAATCATCCATACACATATTGGCAAAACCTGTATCTCCAATGGATCCCTGCCCATTGTGGTATTATGAGCAATGAGATAGCAGATTGTTTGGCAAAGAAAGGAACTAAAATATTACAAGCATCCTTGAAAATGTATCTTATTACAGTGCCAAATTGTTCATACAAACACCATTTCAAATCAAAATTCTAAAGAAATTTCAAGAAAACAGCGGCGTTAAATCACATGATCTTGGATGCCAGTTAACACCACCATCACGCAAAATGATGAAGCCTCTGAACTTCTCCCTCAGAAGATCGACTGTTTCATGAGCAGAATGACATGTAGCGCCATCTTTCTGAAACCAGACATTTCTGAGATCCATACCTTGCAATTGAGGCCAAAAATAATCCATTATCATAGCGTGGTATCATTCTCTATTGACAGTCAGAGCTGAGACAATTACACACTTCATGGAATGCTTGGCAAAAGGTTGACCCATTTTGATAATACATTTTAACAGTTACTACACATTATGGAATGGTGTAACGTTCCATGATTACTTGTCAACAACTGTAACCATGGGACAAATATGAGTGCTATAGCTTCATAAACATGGCAGTTGTTATATCTTAAAAACAGGAAGACCCGTTGCATTGGTACATTGTCTCTCATTGTGTTATAATTGGAATTTTCAAAACACAGGAAACGCCCATTAATAAATCAGTTTATTATTCCTATATATTATTTTAAATTATACAGATTGGTATTTATCAGCCATTTATTATTTTGAATACAATTTATTAACTGCCTTGCCAAGTCTTTTCTCCAATATCATCAATTCTGATATGAAACGTTCCTCTTGATGAATATAGGCCTACTTCACTTAAAATCAATTCTTTTGATCACAACCAATTCTTTGCCCCTTTCTCTTGTGGCTGTGTGTTGCAGGAAGTTGTGGTATTACTCCACATTTGCGCGTTGCTCTCCTGGGTGTTGAAGGTTGTGGAATGACCCCAAAGAACACTGGAAAATTCGAACATGTAACAGTTGAGCATGTTTTACTTGTGATGATCGGGTAGTACAGGATGTCAAAGCGCCTGTGTTACGTGCGCGTACAGAACCATGTCTCCAATTGTTCTGGCTGATATGTACATCTAATTATCAGGCAGTACATCTCACTTGACGATATGTGTCAGAGGAAGAACAATTGCTTGTGTACATCTAATCTATACTAATAATAAATCTGTAGCCGAAATTTTTCTGGTAATTTTCGATTTTCCAAAAATAATTGGTCCTAACATATATAATTAACCACCCTGAAACCGAAAATCGCTTTTTTGAGATTTTTGTCTGTCTGTCTGTCTGTCTGTATGTTTGTTACCTTTTCACGCGATAATGGCTGAACCGATTTACATGAAAATTGGAATATAAATTAAGTTCGTTGTAACTTAAATTTTAGTCTATATGGCATTCAAAATACATTATTAAAATGGGGGTTATAAGGGGTCGGAATTAAATAAATCGAAATATCTCGCTTATTATTGATTTTTGTGAAAAATGTTACATAACAAACATGTCTTTAAAAATCATTTCCGATAAGTTTTATTCTTTGAAAAATTTTTGATAGGACTGATATTTAATGAGATAAATGAGTTTCAAAATTAAAATAACTGCAATCTAAGGCCGTGTAATGAAATAAACAAATGACTTCGTCTATAACGGGCCTTGGTGAACAACAACCGAAAGCTATGAATCATAGCTCTGTAGAGAATGTTTCTGTGTTCGTATGAAGTAATATCGGAAGCTAAATTAACCGATTTGTATAATTAATTATTAATTCACCATTGGAAAGTGTAGTTTCTCTATATGGACATAATGCTATAATGTTATCACAGTAACTTCTGAGTGAATTGAGGACAGGTAAGATTAAAATAGCTTCTTATGCACAGGAAACTTGATAGGCTATTCTGTGTATTCGTTTCCTGTATTTCTTAAAATAATGTTTATCTCAGAGAATTAACGAACAACGAGAGTGTATTGATTTAGTATGCAGTAATAATATGTTAGCTTAGCATTCCATTATTTTATAATCCAAATTTTAACTATGCTCAATTGAATCGTGTTAAAATACATAAAATATATATGCATTAAATGCAATGCAAAAAAATTGGGTAATGAACCAAGCAGATTATGTTGCGCTGTTGTAAAATAAAATTTGTTCCTCCTGAGATTCAAGAGCCCCCATAACAAATTAAAAACTTACTTATCGGGGTACATCCGTTATCAACACACTTTTATATAATATAATATAATATAATATAATATAATATAAGTTATTTGAAGGGTTCAGAACCATAGTGGCCCAAGCGCCATTTACTGAATACGTAGAAAACAAGGGTTAAAATTAAGTTATTACCATAATTCAATGGAAACATATAGCAAGTAAAATAAAGTATACACATTAAATCTAAATGATATGTCAGTCTTCATTAAAGTATGGATGCATGTAATAAAAATTAAGAAACATGTTAAAGAAATTGTCATTGCACCAAATGAGTGTCTCTGGATCAAAATGATCGCATTTTAATTATTTGGATGCAATTTAAATTAAGTAACATATTAAACGATTTATCCTTCTATCAAACACGAATGTTCCCTGGATCAAACGTCCTATTTTAATTATGTAATTACTTTATATTTATTTCTAACGGGTGCAGCGGAGCGCACGGCTACGGCTAGTAGTGTAATATGTAACTAGTCAGCAATGTATACAATGGAGGGGGAAAGGAGCTGGCTACTCTACCCTGGCCTACTTCTCTCATAAGTTGTGCCTTGTTGGTATCAGATGTGACGTTCAGACCTGTCAGACAGTTGACTAGCAACAATTAGAAGCAATGGAAACCCAACAAGGTTCACTTTTCAGCAAGATAAAGTGCTATACAATCATCGCTCTTAAGGAAATGTGCGGGTTCTTGAGAGTATGTAGTGCAGGCGCTTTGACATCCCTGGGGTAGTGTAATGTATAGTCAGTGTCCATATCTTATTGGACATTATTCATAATTCAAATTGTTGGAAATGAAACTGCTGACTTTCTTGCCAAAAAAGGATCCAATTTAATTCAGAATACAAATACAAGCCTACCTTTTACATCCATCAAAAGACTAATTAAAAATAAATATAAAATCAAGCAAAACCAAGCACTATGTACCAAAGCCAAAGATAAAAAATGGAGCATTTAATAAAAAAAAAAAACAGAAATTATTCCAGAAATCCCACGTAAATCTGCAGTAGCAAAATTCAGACTGCTTACAGAACACGATTATTTGGCCAAACACTTGAATAAAATAGGAATTTACACAAATCCAAATTGCCCTCTATGCAACAAAGAAGAAGAAATGACTGAAGATCACCTCATAACCTGTGAAGTCCTACCTGATGGATCCACCACAGAGAAATATTGGAGAGCAAGAACGCTAATGACTTCGTTGCCAAAGCCCGGCATTAGATAACAACAACAACAACTTATTCATAACTAGCCGTACCCGTGCGCTCCGCTGCACCCGTTGGAAATAAATATAAAATAATTGCATAATTAAAATAGGACGTTTGATCCAGGGAAGATTCGTATTTGATAGAAGGAAAAATCGTTTAATATGTTACTTAATTTAAATTGTATTTAAAATATTAAAATGCGATCATTTTGGTCCAGAGACACTCATTGGTGCAATGACAATTACTTTAACATGTTTCTTAATTTTTATTACATGCATCCATAGTTTAATGAAGACTGACATATAATTTACATTTAATGTGTATACTTTATTTTACTTGTTATAGGTTTCCATTGAATTATGGTAATAACTTAATTTTAACCCTTGTTTTCTACGTATTCAGTAAATGGCGCTTGGGCCACTATGGTTCTAAACCCTTCAAATAACTTAAATAACTTAAATTATATTATATTATATTATATTATATTATATTATATTATATTATATTATATTATATAAAAATGTGTTGATAATGGATGTACCCGATAAGTAAGTTTTCAGTTTGTTATGGTGGCTCTTGAATGTCAGGAGGAACAAATTTTATTTTACAACAGCGCAACATAATATGCTTGGCTCATTACCCAAATTTTTTGCATTGCATTTAATGCATATGTATTTTATGCATTTTAACACGATTCAATTGAGCATAGTTAAAATTTGGATTATAAAATAATGGAATGCTAAGCTAGCATATTACTGCATACTAAATCAATACACTCTTGTGGTTCGTTAATTCTCTGAGATAAACATTATTTTAAGAAATACAGGAAACGAATACACAGAATAGCCTATCAAGTTTTCTGTGCATAAGAAGCTATTTTAATCTTACCTGTCCTCAATTCACTCAGAAGTTACTGTAATAACATTATAGCATTATGTCCATCTAGAGAAACTACACTTTCCAATGGTGAAATAATAATTAATTACACAAATCGGTTAATTTAGTTTCCGATATTACTTCATACAAACACAGAAACATTCTCTGTAGACTATGATTCATAGCTGTCGATTGTTGTTGACCAAGGCCCTTATAGACGAATTCATTTGTTTATTTCATTACACGGCCTTAGATGGCAGTTATTTTAATTTTAAAACTCATTTATCTCATTAAATATCAGTACTGTCAAAATTTTTCAAAGAATAAAACTTATCGGAAATGATTTTTAAAGAAATGTTTGTTATGTAACATTTTTCACAAAAATCAATAATAAGCGAGATATTTCTATTTATTTAATTCCGACCCCTTATAATCCCCCATTTTAATAATGTATTTTGAATGCCATATAGACTAAAATTTAAGTTACAACGAACTTAATTTATATTCCAATTTTCATGTAAATCGGTTCAGCCATTATCGCGTGAAAAGGTAACAAACATACAGACAGATAGACAGACATACAAACAAAAATTTCAAAAAAGCGATTTTCGGTTTCAGGGTGGTTAATTATATATGTTAGGACCAATTATTTTTGGAAAATCGAAAATTACCAGAAAAATTTCGGCTACAGATTTATTATTAGTATAGATTCACTGAATGTATTTGGTAATACAGACACATAAATTATACGTATTTATTCCTCTCCTTGGGAAACGGTACCTCTGTCCTCATATTTACAATAATGTATACAAATAGACGGTGAGATACAAAATCTGGTACCCATATTATATCACTTGGTATTCTGTACAATTCTCTCCATCTTTCTCGATAATGGACAGGACTTCTGAAGTAAGGAAATCACATTCTCACTGCTAGAGTGCATTGGATACGCTTTCATCTGCCCGCCCTTGTGAACTTCTAGTGTTTATAATAGCTATTCGAAAACTATTATTCTCATTTTTTTAGTAGGTTATTTAGCGTCTGAATGAGATGAAGGTAATAATGCCGGTGAAATGAGTCCTGGGTTCAACACCGTTAGTGACCGAGTATTTGCTCATATTGGGTTGAGGGAAAACTCCGGAAAAAACCTTCTACCAGGTAACTTGCCACGACCGGGATTTGAATCCGGGCCACCTATTTTCGCGACTAGACGCTCTGTTACTCCATAGGCGTGGACAAAAAATATTTTTAGGTGCTATTTTGATAGACTATAACATCGGGCATTCTTTCCACAATGACTTCTCCACTTAGACTGTAACTCAATTCCCATTCGTAATATCACAATTTACAGTTTATTCCATCCATACTGTATACCAGAGATGAACAACGATCGAGAAAGCAAGACTAACAGCGCCCGCAAAGCCGAAAACTCGCACGACAATGTTGTATTACGTCGTGTCGTTGATTTGTGGTGTTTCGAGTCGTCGAAATTGATCACTCCCGAAGTCCCGAACGTCAAGCAGCCTTGAATGGCCACAGTTGTTTATACCTGACTGAACGTTTATCTATTTTGGCAACTGTTATATGTGTATAAACAATCAAGTAGCCTATTTGAAACCTCATCTCTACCTTTCAGTGTATAGTAATTCGTTCCCCAGTCTTTATTTAATTACTAGGCCCTTATTAAAAGGCTAGGAATTTTATTTTCATGTGTTTGAGATCAAGTGTGCAGATTTATTTGAGAATTATTTGTTTCTATTTATATAACTATAGGTAATATCATATATAATAGAACCAGACCATTTTGATAATTAAGATACTGTTCTGTTTTGTCTTTTTGTCTCATTTAAATATTTATGTTATTTATTTCAATGATATATGTTATTCAAAGTTACGAAATCTTTCCACGCCGACCAAATGCTATTTCGAGAATGACGAGACGAGACTCGAAAGACAAATGCAGCGAACACAGCGAGCGAGAGCGACAGTTAGTTTTGTTCATCTCTACTGTACAATGATTTTCAGTAGGCCTACTAAATCTAAAAGACGTCTAGGTGACGTCATGTGTTCTGTTTCCAATGTTTCCATTACTTATCCTTCTCATCCGAATAATGCTAAGGTTGTAATGTCTTTAGAATGTGTAATACATAGGTCTGTACAGCTAAAAATGCCAACATTTTAGAGTTGAGTCATGTACAACGTTATTCTAAGCTGAATGAATACTTTAATACTGTTCTTATATAAAGTTTAAGTATTCAGACAGTATAGGCCCATTCACAAAGAAAATTAAACATAACCGTAACATAAACACAGAAGTTTGCGCCCAGGCTACCAAATGGGATCATTCACAATGATTCACATAAGCATTGACATAAACATTACCGTAAGACGTTAACATGAAAGTTTGCAAACTCCAAACTTTCATGCTTATGCTTACGTGATTTGCAAACAGAACACAATCGTGTAGCGCTGAAGTATACGACAGAATATGAGAAAATGGCGTCGTTGTTAGGTTTCCATGGTTACCAAGTATGTTTGCGGTTATGCTTATATTGCCATCGTGAATGATGGTATGACTTCTTGATTTTAATTTAACGTTTATGTTCTTAAGTTAACTCTTACGTTATGTTTAATTTTCATTGTGAATTAGCCTTATGTAACACCGTGGTGCGACAACTCATAAAGGCCAAGTTGACCACTCCACTCCCACCAGCCGAATATTTTCTTACGTCCATATCCGTCAGCAGAGTTATTGATCATCAAACTAGAAAGTTGGTAACTTGTGGCCAGCACAAATTCATCTCGACTCTGGGTGAGCATCGGTCCCATACACTGGCCGATATTTTATGAAAAATTTTATTCTCCACGAGGATTCGAACCAGCGCTCATTCCGTGACGCGAGTCCATCATGTCTTAGCGTAGACCACTACGCTACGGCGTGGAGCACGTATTAAGATAGAAGGCGACGTAAGCATATCCCATTATTTATCCTTCTCACTTGAAATATAGATTTTGTGCGAGATCGTGCGTATTTGCTTGGTTTCCGCACAAAACTAATCCGCGAAAAAGTCTAAAATTCCACAATCAGTATTCCCAGCCTAACACACATAACAATTTCCCTCTTCTTACCGCTTAAGTGACATATTGATTTTACTGCTTTAGGCTTTTAACATATTATTTTTAGAGACGTTCAGTATAGTAATAATTATAAATTGAAACTTACCACTGCAATTTCACCTAAATTGCACTGTTAATTATTGTTTTTAAATATTTGCAAAAATTAAGTAAACTCTACAACTCCACTAAAGTTACTGCATTCGTGATGCAAGTAACATTAAGGAAGCCGTGAAAAAATCAAAAAGATTCCAGACTCATCATAGACTGGGGAAAAAAAGACAGACGTATATCACGGCCTGCTGGAGTATAGTAAACATAGAAAACATTTTAAAGCAACAATGTTGAAGATAGATATTTTTGTTTTGCAAATTTGCCGTCATTGAACAGAAACCAAGATGGAGATTTCATTGCAACTAATTAGAAATTCCTCTTTCAGGTATGTAATAAATGATCTTCGCACAAAATAATGTACGATACACGAGCGATATGTTTTCTTTCAATTCTCGGAAATTAAAAAAGCTCAACTACGTTTCGCTCTTTCAAACTTTTCCTCGAACATGAAAACGTCAACATACCGCTCTTGTAACGCATATTACTATTATGTACGCCTAAATAATGTTGTAATGCAATACAAAATTCTAAAATGTAAGACGTGGACTATACATTATGTTATATTTGTCATGAAACTTAAATACCACGGTATTGGTTAGAATTGAGACAAATGGAGGATTATTCTTAACTAGCCGTACCCGTGCGCTCCGCTGCACCAGTTAGAAATGAATATAAAGTAATTACATAATTAAAATAGGACATTTGATCCAGGGAACATTCGTGTTTGATAGAAGGATAAATCGTTCAATATGTTACTTAATTTAAATTGTATTTAAAATATTAAAATGCGATCATTTTGATCCAGAGACCACTCATTTGGTGCAATGACAATTCCTTTAACATGTTATTAATTGTTATTACCAATTATTTTTGGAAAAGCGAAAATTAACAGAAAAATTTTGGCTACAGATTTATTATTATGTTTATATTATATTATATTATATTATATTATGTAAAAAGTGTGTTGATAATGGATGTACTCGAATTAGAAAGTTTTTAATTTGTTGTGGGAGCTCTTGAATCTCAGGAGGAACAGCTTTTACAACAGCGCAACATAATCTGCTTGGCTCATTACCCAATTTTTGGCATTGCATTTATTGCATATATATTTTATGTCTTTTAACACGATTCAATTGAGCATAGTTAAAATTTGAATTATAAAATAATGAATTGCTAAGCTAACGTACTATTACTGCATACTAAATCAATACACTCTCGTTGTTCGTTAATTCTCTGAGATAAAAATGAATATGTTCATAAACATTATTTTAAGAAATACAGGAAATGAATATATAGAATAACCTATCAAGTTTTCTGTGCATAAGAAGCTATTTTAATCTTACCTGTCCTCAATTCACTCACAAGTTACTGTAATAACATTATAGCATTATGTCCATACAGAGAAACTACACTTTCCAATGATGAAATAATAATTAATTATACAAATCGGTTAATTTAGCTTCCGATATTACTTCATAAAACACAGAAACATTCTCTGTAGGCTATCTTTCATAGCGTTCGATTGTTGCTGTCCAAGGCCCCTTATAGACGAAGTCATTTGTTTTTTAATTCATTACACGGCCTTAGATGGCAGTTATTTTAATTTTAAAACTCATTTTTCTCATTAAATATCAGTCCTATCAAAATTTTTCAAGGAGTAAAACTTATCGCAAATTATTGTTAAAGAAACTTTTGTTATGTAATATTTTTCACAAAAATCAATAATAAGCGAGATATTTCGAATTATTTAATTCAGGCCCCCTTTTAAGTAATGTATTTTGAATTCCATATAGCCTAAAATCTAAGTTACATCGAACTTAATTTATATTCCAATTTTCATCGAAATCCGTTCAGCCATTATCGCGTGAAAAGGTAACAAACATACAGACAGACAGACAGACATACAAACAAAAATTTCAAAAAAGCGATTTTCGGTTTCAGGGTGGTTAATTATGTATGTTAGGACTAATTATTTTTGGAAAATCGAAAATTACCAGAAAAATTTCGGCTACAGATTTATTATTAGTATAGATTGAAAGAGTAACTTGAATCTTGTTTGCATGTAAAGTCGGGATATTAAGATAGAAGGTGTTGAAGAATGTCTGACTCACAAAATATTCTTATCTCAATGCTGAAAATGCATGTTTAAAAGCAGTCTACTTACGTGGCTTTCGGACTTGCCATCTGGTTAACGGGGCTGGCCGCATCTCCAGAAGCCCACACGTATAGAACACACTTAATGATGCCATCAAGCGCTCCATATTTGAAACTTACTAATTTGTAGTGGTTTCCATGGCTGCGCTCTGTTTGTTTCTTTCCACAATAATGTAAGCCAAACGTCATATTGAAACTTCCACACCTGAGCGGTTGGCAACTTGTTTTTAGTTCATCGGCGTTTATTTTCTCTGAAAAGTAAGGGGTAGTGATATTTGATTCCTATCACAGTCTACTATATACAGTCGCGAAGCTTGAGGTGTTTTTTTTGCAAATCTCGTGATAAAGCGCTCCAAGCAGTTAGCAATTAGAAACAATAGACTGTCCATGGTCGACTTTGGACTGTGTCGGATTTCTATCGAGTGCTAGCTCGTTGCGTATTTCACATTGATGCTTGTGAAATGTTCGTTATTGGTTGTAATGAAAATGTTAATGGATAAAATATAATAATTGGAATAATAATATGGGACAAGGAGGAGACGTTTGTAGTGCTATAAATTGTAGCAACAGTAAGAGAAAGAGGCCAGAGTTATCCTTTTTCCGATTTCCGAAAGATTCAGAAAGGTTCCTGGGTTTCCACAAGAATGCTGTGCAGAAACAAAACTGTTAATTTGAAGTTCTTTGTGACTGTTAGAATACATTATATCCTTAAATTTCACAATGAAATGTTTCAGTCTAACCGAAAGGACATTAGATACCGGTTAAAGTTCTGTCACTTAGGCTGCTAAATTTCCAGAGAAATAAAGGTTAGGTCTACTTTTTTCAGAGGATATATTTTTAATTGTAGCTATTAATTTTGTTATTATTTTTATGTGTTATTTTACTAAAGACGTAGAAAAATTAAGTTTGTTTTAATGAAATTTATTGATCACGTTTTATTTTCAATTCTGGTGGGATTATTATTGCTTAGGCCTACTTTTTTTTCAAAGGATATGTTTTTAATTATAGCTTTTAATTTTGTTGTTATTTTTATTTGTTGCTTTACTAGAGACGTAGAAAAAGTCTGTTACAATAAAATGTATTGATCACATTTTATTTCCAATTGTGATGTGATTATTATTGCTTAACCTCATCCCACTTTGTTAACTACGTAAGCCTACACTACAAGCACCGGTACACGTAAGTTACTCCATTAATTCATATTTCCATTATTATTGTTGTAAAGGGAAATGCAAATTAATATTTATTGGTTTCATAGTTAATTAATTATCGCTATAATCTTGAATGAGTGAAGCTATTATAGTAAATTTCAGTTAGTTTTGCACAAACAAAAATTATATTACTAATTTCTTGCAGGTATCTTCGAGTTTATGGTGGAATTTAATACACTTCATTAAAATAATAAATTAACTTTATGCATTTAATATTTCAATAATGGAAGGAAGGTGTTAATTTTTCCAAAAGAACACGACAACGAAAGTGTAACATATTTTGACGTCTGCTAGGAGAGAGATCTGCGATGAGGCGATAGTAGCGATCCTAGTGGTGGGCAACTACTCATGTTTGCATTTTTACTACATATTGAGCTTCGCGACTGTATATAGTAGACTGTGGTCCTATCTCATGTCTAATGGGAGAAAATAATGGCGCTGAGCAAGCGTAAGTAGCCAGAATTTAAGGACAAATCTTAATAAACGAAACTGTACGGGCTATCGTTTATGGCAAAGCGAAAGTTGAAGAGATTCTGCTGAGAACACAGCAGCAGTGTGGACAGAAAGAAATCTTAAGTTACAACACAAAAAATTGTGACAGAATTTTCAAAGCTCTATTTTGACTGGAACCTTTGCCTTCAATAAGATTAAGTATTTCCTAAATTTGGGCATTAATTGGAGTCAGCATTCAACAGTCAATTATTCCACTTAGCCATGGAGTTATATTTACACGCTACAAATGAAAGCTCTGGTGAAGTGCGCAGATGTATTGCTTGTTCCACATACAATACACAATCTTCTGCATGATCTGCAAATACAGGGACATCATTTTATTTTTACTTCAATTTTTATTGTACCTGAGTTTTTGAATGTACTTCACTCCCACCCCTTCTACTAAGGAAGTTCCAACTCCACACAGAACCAAGACCGCAGATAGTAAGCAGTACTGAGTTACTGAGTATAGTACGTTCCAGAAATATGTTCGCGTTTTCCAGTGACGAAAGAGCTTTCAATATTGAATCATATTTTCGCACAAGTACTGTCCGTTTGCCTACGTCGCATCCCGATTTCCCCCACCTGCTTCTGCTCGCCCCTCTGTAATAGCTGGGCTGTCTTAGCTCTTTTCTGAAAACATTAATTTCTCTTAGGAACTGGAAGTTTACGTAATATTATACGGCTGTTTAATTTAACTTAAATAAAAGGGCCTCGTTAAGTAATTAACTGTCACGTGATTTCCTCCTTTCTACAATCCTGCGGCATAACCACTTGGACGGACAGTAGATAGCATGTCTGAGTAATTTTATATTTTCGGGTCGGGCAGAAGTGAAGATTGAATTCACAGTACGTAGAGCAGGTACAGAATTATTTCAACATGAGTTACTAGTACGAAGGACGAAACTGGCAATTGGAATTAGATGCAATAGTCTATAGTGCGATAATATGCACAAAAGAACTGAAGCCTGTATCGAAATGAACGGCCACCATTTTCAAAATTGTGTTTAAATATTCATATTATGATTATTTTTCAATTTAACTTCTTTCTCTATCTTGTACGCTAATGTGCTGCAGACAGTATACACTGCATAATGAATACGTTCGCATGGATAACTCACTTCGTGAGTAAAAACACTTATTCTTAATACAGTACTGTACTATGATTAAAGAAAAACCTAATGAAATTGATCAAAGTGAAAATCGCGATATTTCCTAGTTTACGTAAATGGATGAACTACTTTTCTTCCTTCCTATACCTAGTAGAGTGATTTGTGTTTTACGCCAGTATCATCGAACTCCAGTCTTGGAGGGGGAGCAAGCGGTGTTTCCGGTTCTCTAAAGGTATAGACAGGTTAATATTAAAAATGTTAGTAAAAATAAAATGATTTCCTGTAATAGCTACGCAGTCGATAGTGTTCGGGTGAAGATCGCATATTATGTTTGTTTTAATGGTACTTTAAAATATGGTATCTTATTGTGGGGCAGTAGCACCATATGATCAAGAATTTTAAATTTCAAAAAATGCCATCAGGATTAGGAATTCATAGGTCTTTTTCTGTCCGAGCAATTAATAGGGTTGGAGAATTTCTATGCCGCATAAGCGGGATACAAAACAGAATATTTTAATTTGGTAGATTATACTTTTACATTGTATTACGATTGCTTGTTTATATGTGGCATTTGAAAGACACGTATAGACAATCGAATACATGTACTGAATATCAATTACAAGTAACACGCACAAAATGTAAGTGCAATTTGTGTTTAATTTTTGTCTAATACTGTACTTCGTACAATTTGTAAACAAATATTGTGAAGAAATGTTCAGATGTTGTTAGTGTCTGCATTCTCATTGGCTGAATTAGACTCAACACACAACATCACTGCCCTCTGCCTATGATGCTCTGCTTAGTCGAGAGAGAAGCAACTGGGGAGCGGTGGGATTTCGCATTTGAAGCTGTAAGTAAAGAACCAAGATTCCTTTTCTTATTTAATGTCAACCAACAGAAAACTTGAAAACAGCAATCTACGAACTCAACCCTTGCGATGTTGAGTGGTCAGATCTTCAGCCTGTCACGCAAGCGACCCGGGTTTGAGTTCCGGTCAGACTTGGATTTTTCATTGATGGTTGAGATAAAGACGTTGTACAATGACATCAAAAACCTTTTCCTTACATTTTTATTGTACCTTGTTTTTGACTATACCTTGCAGACTTTGCTTAACGGTAAGTTTTAGTTGCCATGGTAATATTTTACACTGCATAGGCACAATCAGGACATAGCTAAAAATGCAAGGAAAAAGTTTTTTTGTGCGAGATCGTGCGTATTTGCTTGGTTTCCGCACAAAACTAATCCGCGGAAAGTCTAAAATTCCACATTCAGTATTCCCAACCTAACACACATAACAATTTCCGTCTTCTTACCGCTTAAGTGACATATTGATTTTCCTACTTTAGGCTTTTAACATATTATTTTTAGAGACGTTCAATATAGTAATAATTATAAATTGGAAACTTACCACTGCAATTTCACCTAAATTGCACTGTTAATTATTGTTTTTAAATATTTGCAAAAATTAAGTAAACCCTACAACTCCACTAAAGTTACTGCATTCGTGATGCAAGTAACATTAAGGAAGCCGTGAAAAGATCAACAAGATTCCAGATGCCGATGTTATTACTGCAATATGTTATATAAATAATATTGTTAAAATATTAA
This sequence comes from Periplaneta americana, assembly GCA_025594305.2. Lineage (NCBI taxonomy): Eukaryota > Metazoa > Arthropoda > Insecta > Blattodea > Blattidae > Periplaneta > Periplaneta americana. The sequence continues at coordinate 5,527,071 of JAJSOF020000005.1, forward strand.
AATGAAAAATAAATCATTACATAACCTTACCGTTTGTTTTAAGTTCGCATTTATAGACTGGGGGAAGACAGACGTATATCACGGCCTGCTGGAGTATAGTAAACACAGAAAACATTTTATAGCAACAATGTTGAAGGAAGATATTTTGATTTTCCGAAGTTGCCGTCTTTAAACAGAAACCAAGATGGAGATTTCATTGCAACTAATTAGAAATTCGTCTTTCAGGTATGTAATAAACGATCTTCGCACAAAATAATGTACGATACACGAACGGTATGTGTGTTTTCATGTTCTCGGAAATTAAAAAAGCTCAACTACATTTGGCTTTTTCAAACTTTTCCTCGAACATGGAAACTTCAACATACCGCTCTTGTAACGCATATTACTATTGATGTCACTTTACATGTGACAGACGCTGAAGACATGCATCAAAGTCTTACGAGCACATCGGGTTCATTTGTCTGGCGGAAGTTGCCGCTAAGAGATTCTTACGTACCAGTAATTGATATAACGGATTTGTGATCTGTTCGTTTAACAATTCTACATTTGTGTCGTGATATTCTTCAGCTCCATTAATTAATTTGTTGTCATTTACTATATTTACAATTTATAATGTATTGTCAATGGAATTTAATTCGTGTCCGGTATCTATCAAATGAGTGACAAATTTAGACTTATTGCGGTTATTCTTGAAATCTGACTTATGTTCTCTACATATTATGTGGAAATTTCTGCTGGTCTCTCCTGCGTATTTATATTCGTAATTTGCACAACTGAATTTGTATATTCCACCTTTCAAATGAGTGTTACTTTCTCCAAACTTGTTCGCATAGGCGGAGAGAGAACCGTTTCCTTGTGGAGGGGGGCAAAAACCATAGAATTCCGATATCTCTTCTGTATATATTTGATCTAGACTGTGACTATAAATTAAGACTTTATAATAGTATTAGTTTTTTGACTTGTTCCATATTCTAGCTGTGAAGCAATGTATGAATACCATGCAATGTTAATAAATACAATAGCACTTGGCTGACACCCTGGAAACGTGCGATGACAAGAGAAGATCGAAGAAGTGAGAGTGGGATTGATTATTTCTTGTGACGTTGGTAGAGGAGACATGCTGTTGGCTGAACACGAAGACCGGCAGACAGTGCGTGTGCATTGTGTGCGACTGAAATGATGACGAAAAAAAAGTGTATCAGTAAATAATACATAACCAACAAACAATTGGTACCTACTAAGAAAACAGAACATCATTATATGTTTCAATTGCTATAATGTGCTATACTGACACTAATACATCTGTATCTCTTTCTTTTATAACATTCGGAGGAAGTATGTGTCCTAAAAAATTAGTATTTATATATGAAATTTTAAATTGGAAGCAGAGAAATCTTAATTAACGCATCTTGCGATTCAGCATTCACATAGTGTAAATTAATTTCAATGTTCAATCCCTAATGAAAAGAGATAGCACTTGAACTTGATGTAACGTAACATGAACTAATTTTGATATAACCTGGAAATTGACATATAAAAATATGGACATTGTAGATGACTAGATGCCCAATATTAAACCAGTTACTGCACCTCTAAAAAAATAAATAAATAAATCTTTTCATAAATACAATACAATATAATGATGCGCCCAGCCATTGTAGGTGGTTTTCAAAACCAGTTTTAGCACTAATTCATATCGACTCGGTCCCATACACTGGCCAATATTTTATGAGAAATTTTATTCCCCGTGAGGATTCGAACCAACACTCATTCCGTAACGCGAATCCAGTATTCCGTAGCCTAGGCCACGATGCTACGGCGTGGAGCACGTATTAAGATAGAAAGTGTATCTCATTTTTAATCCTTCTCACTTGCAATATAGATTTTATGTAGGCCTAAATAATGTGTAATGCAATGCAAAATTCCAAAACGTAAGACTCGGGCTGTATGTTATATTTGTCATGATACTTATCATCACGATATTGATTAGAAGTGAAGCAAATGGAGGATTATTCTTAATTGAACGAGTAACTTGAATCTTGTTTTCATATAAAGTTGGGATATTAAGATAGAAGGTGTTGAAGAATGTCTAATTCACAAAATATTCTTATCTCAATGCTGAAAATGATGTTTAAAAATAGTCTACTTACGTGGCTTTCGGACTTGCCATCTGGTTAACTGGTTCGTCGCGTCGCCTTCAATTATTATCTGGGCTGTAACCATTTATGCTGAAAACACAGCAACAGTATAGACGGAAAGAAATATATAATTAATAAGTCATGACAGAAAAAATTGTCACAGAATCTTCAAAGCTCTAATTTGACTGGAACCTTTTTGCTGCATTGAATATGCAGGCATTCAGACAAATACGCAATAATGGTTTCGCGGGCTTTCAGCAGAGACAACGAGTTACTCGTTGAGCAGAATTAAGTCGTTGAATATTTCCAAGCCTTCAGCTACTTCTCTGCAGCCAACTTCATGGTTACTGATGGTCGTGACCAGTGGCGGCTCGTGATAAAATATTATGTGTGTTCACAATTTTGTGTTCCAAAATTGAAGAGAATTTGAAATCGTACGTTTTTAGCCTAATATGAAATGTCATGATTCCAATGTTTCACTGTCGAAAAAAAAACCGTATATAAATTCAAAACAACATATAATAATAATAATAATAATAATAATAATAATAATAATAATAATAATAATAATGAAACCTAGTCTTTTTATTTCCAATTTTTCCTGATAAGCCAGTTTACCCAGTTCTTTACTCTTCAAAATTACTTGAACAGAGTTCATTGTTTACGTTTGTTAAAAATTAATACATAACACAATTTACAAAAGCGTGTGTTCAGTAATATATTTTGGTTAACAACACACTGATACACTATAGCCTATACCAGTACTGTAATCCCATTCACATAGATTGATTACTATAAATACATGCCAGTAAATATTATTCTTAAATAATATACACCACCATACAGATATTTAAATTCATACCACCACCACAGTCAACCAGCACGTGTTTGAAAGCCAAACTATGCTATATGCCGACACTGAAGTATAGTAATTCACAAACTACACTCTCGTAGCAGCACTGTACACACATCCACATAAAGTAAACGTTGTGACAGTGAGGTGCTGACACCTGCAGGTTAAAATACAGACTAATTACATTTCCGCCTCGAGATATAGCACGTGAATGATAGGCATCGATGCACCTGACATCTGTAGGATAGATTCACTGTTCACTTAATGCTTTGTACTCTTGACGAATCATAAGAGGCCAGCGAAAGACAATTTTCTCCCGCGCATGCGTGAAATTTCTGTAACCTTCTTGAAAAAGCACGGCTTGTACGTGAACGGATGTTGCCAAGTTTACATAAGAAGTTTATGCAAGATGCGGGAAGTTTAAAATACTCGATCCTAATATTACACATCCCCACTACGTCAATACGGTATTAAATAATAAAACTAGTCGTGCATTAATGGAAACAAGGTGTTCACGTGCTCTTGTGCTCTTATTGACGCACCGCCACTGGTCGTGACGTGAATTTGCATTGAAGGAGTGGGAAATGAGAGGAGAAACTTTAAAAGGTACGTGAAAACATGCCCTGCAAGAGAGTTCGGGGCTGAGAAAAACTGAATATGTGAGCTCCAAGCCTGGTGGTCACTTGTCTCACTTCGGGTTATGCTGCTCCACTGAAGAAGCTCTAGAAAATTTTGAAGAGGAAAAATTCTGAAAATGGACGTAGGCCTAACCTTAAATATAGACCGCATGACTGGAGGCCCTGTAGATACATTTTTTACAACACATGGGCACGTATTTTGCTTATGATGTAACAGTAGTTGCTTTGTTAATTCATTTCCTTACAAACAATTTCCATGCGAATATTTTCGAAATTTTCAATACACTATCTTCAGTAATACGTATTTACGGTATATTAGATTTACGAAAACATTCTGTAAGGCTACTAAATAAATAAGTCTATATTTGAAAATATCATTTTTCTATAAAAAAAGTTGAGAAAATATTTATTTTGAATAAAAAGATCAAACTTGTGAAAAATGAGCATTAAAATTAAAACTTACATTCTTATAATGCACTTATACTTCTCACACAAATCTAAAAATTAACATGGATACAGTTTTAATAAGTTCTCTTCCCTTTATCTATTGAATCAGTGCTGGCCATCCCTGAATATAGCTCGACCAAGCGGCATATACCACCTCTTTCGTCTGTCTCTTTCCTTTCCGCTATAAAGCGCTCAGGCTCTCCTGAGCTCTAAAGCGCGCGCTTGCTCCTATGGGCATCAATTGACATGACTGGTGTAATGTATTAAGTCTTCAAAATATCCTACATTAAAAATGAAATTCATGTGTTCAAGACAATGAAACAAAAGAGAATCTGAAACAGAACCCATAAGAATAATATTGAATTGACACTTTTCCCACAGAATTGGAAATTTGTTTTTCAAGTTCGCGACAATGTTTGACCTTCGGAATTGGACTGCCCTATCTAATTTTAAATTCGTTAATTTATGCACAGCGTAGTCTTGTACTCCATAATTGTTATTACCAGGGAAAGGATTTATATGTAAATACATATTTACTTATAAAGCTAATATAATTTATATTTTGCATTATCTTTATGTTTCACAATGTGTAGGGTTGAAAATCCTACTTTTATTTTCCATATTTTTCCATATTTTAGAGTTTAGTACATATTTTCGTTAATTTCCATATATTTTCCATATTTCATATAAAACAGTCCATATTATATTAGGTTTAACAATAAAACAAAACAAAATTCCATTAACTTTTAAAAATACATTTCAACAATAGAGATTTAAACACATGTTCAGTAATCCCTTTAACATCAGAGTTATTTGAAAATTAGCAGTCCTATCAACAATGGGAAAGTAAGTTACAAAACTGTATTAATTTAATTTAAAATTTTTAACAGACTTCAGTTGTGCAGCTCAACAGTTACATGCCAGTCAGAGTACACATAGGTTCAGTTTTGTAAATCATACTATAAAGACGGTAAATATGCCAAAAGTACGTCATTCAGTCAATTTAAAATCAAAACTAACAAGTTACATTTCAGAATTTAAAGAAGATGGTTTATCAACTGACAATAAAATATTATTTTGTAATTTGTGTCAGTGTGCAGTATCATCTACACAAAAGTTCCTGGTGCAACAACACATTACAACTAGTAAACATCAGGCCAACAAACAACTAAATTCCAAGCAGAGACAATTGTTTTTAACACAACCAACAACATCGAATGTAAGATCTGAGTTTAACATCGACCTGTGCCGTTCTCTCATCTCTGCTGATATTCCTCTCTACAAACTAAAGAATAAGGTCTTCAGGGAATTCCTTGAAAAATATACTCAACATACAATCCCGGATGAGTCAACACTTAGGAAGACGTATGCTCCATCCATCTACGATGAGACAATACAGAAGATAAGAGATGAAATTAAAGATAGTTCAATTTGGGTTTCCATTGATGAGACTCCCGACAAAGAAGGTAGACTTGTTGGTAATGTAGTTATCGGTTTGTTAAGTGAACAATATTCTGAACGAATTCTTTTACATTGTGATGTTCTAGAAAAGTGCAATAACAAAACTATAGTTAAACTGTTCAACGAAGCTATGGGTATCCTGTGGCCAAAGGGTATTATGTACGATAATGTGTTATTCTTTATTAGCGATGCTGCCCCTTATATGGTCAAAGCTGGACAAGCATTATCTGTTGTATATCCTAAATTGACTCATTTTACTTGTGTGGCGCATGCATTTCATCGTGTGGCAGAAGTGGTCAGAGACAATTTCCTAAAGTAGATTTGTTGATTTCATCAGTGAAAAAGTATTTCTCAAAGCTCCCAGTAGAGTTAACGTGTTGAAAGAAATGTACCCTGAAATTCCATTGCCACCAAAGCCAATTTTAACTAGATGGGGTACATGGCTAGAAGCAGTTGAATATTATGCCGAACATATAGACTCTATTAACAATGTTCTCCTTGCATTGGACTCTGAAGATGCAGTCTCAATTGATACTGCGAAAACAGTTACCTGTGACATAAGTGTGAAGAATGACTTAGCTCACATTCAGCATACATTTTCAGGCATCATAAAAACGCTCAAAAGTCTCCAAAATAGGCACCTTTCACTATCTGAAAGTTTTGAAATTATAAATAGTACTGTGGAACAACTGAATCGTGGTAGAGGTAAAGTTGCAGATGCAGTAAGAGCTAAGGTGGACACTGTACTTTCAAAAACCCTGGATATGAAGAACTACAAAAGGTTGTTGCTGTGATGAGTGGTGAATCAACAGTGAAGATTAACTTGGACTTATCCCCAGCAGACATTGTGAAATTGAATTATGTACCAGTTACTTCTTGTGACGTCGAACGCTCTTTTAGTCAGTATAAATCTATCCTCAGAGACAATAGAAGAAGATTCACTTTTCAGCACTTGAAAGAAATGTTTGTAACCTATTGTTATGGTAACAGACAATAAAAATTGTGTTTTGTTGAAACTACATTGGAAGATAAGGTACGTCCATTATATTTTTTGTTTAGTTTGATTAAAATGTACCAATATTTAACGTACATAGTCATTTTTTTATAATTTTAAGTCCATATTTAATTCCATATTTTGGTAAAAATCCATATTTAATTCCATATTTTGGTAAAAATAACTACATATATATTTACATATTTCATATATTTTTAGTCCATATAAATCCGTTCCCTGGTTATTACATTTTATTTCCCTGCCAACTTCAGACAAAGGTGACGTAATGTATGGAACAGCTGACAGCGGCGCGACATTGCAAGTCTTTACGACAATGACAATATGCTTCAGTTCACACGTCATACTAGTTTGTAGTCTATTCTGTTTTAATTCCTATACACAGCCATGTGCAGACTGTGAAAGACTTATTGCCGTGAAAAATATCAGTGTAAAATAAGCAGTTAAGAACTTTTTATATATATATTTTTTTGCAGCAGATAATCAGTTTCTTTACTACGAAAGTAATAAATGGATATTTGTGGCTGGCCATTGTTGAATCTTGGCTCGGTTTAAAACTAAGAATAGGCAATACGTTCACGAAAGGCTAAATTTTACAAAATGTAAGTTCTTTTCATATTCTATCCCCTCCTGCTTTCCCAACTGTAGAATTACTGAGTAAATCAATATAATAAGCTAATATATTTAAAAATTAAATAGAATATTGCATTTATTCAAGGTTATTGAAATTATTATGAGTGATGGCGCCACAATAGTTGAAAGAGCGTTAATTACAGTTACAGCTTCAATAGTAGTAGTGCTGGTAATATTTGAAGTAATGACCTTTAAAGTACACAGGTTATTTCTGCAGTGCTCGGGAAAAGTGACACAAGTCAGTTTCCACAAACCTTCTTTGATAATTTATTGACAACTTACGGAACATCTGTTCACTTGGAAAAAAATACATAGGTATTCCTCCCATTACAATAATTCATACAGAAAAAAATCAAATCCACATAAACCAGTGTAAGTTGTCAATAAATTATCAAAAAAGGTTTGTGGAAACTGACTTGTGTCACTTTTCCCAAGCACTGCAAATTTAGACTCGAAATAGAAGGTGAACAGGTAATGATCGATGAATTTTACCTGGAACTCCCACATCAGGTTTGAGGATTCAAACTCGGATAAGGGTGATGGATTTTAAAGGTCATAAAATCCTAAGATTGGCTTCTTCCGAAATGAAAGCAGTAGAGCGTCTCGTTTAGGCACAGTGAAATAGTAATATACGTTACAAGAGCGGTATGTTGACGTTTTCATGGTCGAGGAAAAGACTGAAAAAGCGAAACGTAGTTGAGCTTTTTTAATTTACGAGAACATGAAAACAAACATATCGCTCGTGTATCGTACATTATTTTGTGCGAAGATCGTTTATTACATACCTGAAAGACGAATTTCTAATTAGTTGCAATGAAATCTCCATGTTGGTTTCTGTTTAATAACGGCAACTTCGGAAAACCAAAATATCTTTCTTCAACATTCTTGTATAAAATGTTTTCTGTGTTTACTATACTCCAGCAGGCCGTGATATAGGTCTGTCTTTTTTCCCCCAGTCTATAAATGCGAACTTAAAACAAACGGTAAGGTTATGTAATGATTTATTTTTCATTTTAATATTTTAACAATATTATTTATATAACATATTGCAGTAATAACATCCGCATCTGGAATCTTGTTGATTTTTTCACGGCTTCCTTAATGTTACTTGTATCAGGAGTTTCGTGAAGTAGTAGACTTTACTTAATTTTTGCAAATATTTAAAAACAATAATTAACAGTGCAATTTAGGTGAAATTGCAGTGGTAAATTTCCAATTTATAATAACTATGTTAAACGTCTCTAAAAATAATATGTTAAAATATGATGGAAGAGTAATGGAACGGAGAAAAATTCTCTCCGGCGCCGGGATTTGAACCCGGGTTTTCAGCTCTACGTGCTGATGCTTTATCCACTAAGCCACACCGGATACAACCCCGACGCCGAACAGAATCGTCTCTAATTAAGTTCCAACTCTTGGGTTCCCTCTAGTGGCCGCCCTCTGCACTACGTCATAGATGTCTATGAACATAGGACCGAAGTCCACACATGTTCTGAGGTGCACTCGTTATGAGTGACTAGTTGGCCGGGATCCGACGGAATAAGCGCCGTCTTAAATCACTTCGTGATTTACGCATATCATATATTATTTCAATGTACCGAAGTACATATGATATTTCCATGCAGATATTCTGCGTCATCATACGATGGAAGAGTAATGGAACGGAGAAAAATTCTCTCCGGCGCCGGGATTTGAACCCGGGTTTTCAGCTCTACGTGCTGATGCTTTATCCACTAAGCCACACCGGATACAACCCCGACATTGAAATAATATATGATATGCGTAAATCACTTCGTGATTTAAGACGGCGCTTATTCCGTCGGATCCCGGCCAACTAGTCACTCAGAACGAGTGCACCTCAGCACATGTGTGGACTTCGGTCCTATGTTCATAGACATCTATGACGTAGTGCAAAGGGTGGCCACTAGAGGGAACCCAAGAGTTGGAACTCAATCAGAGACGATTCTGTTCGGCGTCGGGGTTGTATCCGGTGTGGCTTAGTGGATAAAGCATCAGCACGTAGAGCTGAAAACCCGGGTTCAAATCCCGGCGCCGGAGAGAATTTTTCTCCGTTCCATTACTCTTCCATCGTAAGATGACGCAGAATATCTGCATGGAAATATCATATGTACTTCGGTACATTGAAATAATATATAAAATATGTTAAAAGCCTAAAGCAGTAAAATCAATATGTCACTTAAGCGGTAAGAAGACGGAAATTGTTATGTGTGTTCGGTTGGGAATACTGAATATGGAATTTTAGACTTTCCGCGGATTAGTTTTGTGCGGAAAACAAGCAAATACGCACGATCTCGCACAAACGTAAACAAAATGTAGGTAACGTGTGGGGGAGTACGAGCCGTACGATAAACACGAGGGATGCACAAGGTTTTAGTTACAACATTTATGGCGGAGCATTAATTGAAATTATATTTTCCAAAAACACACAAAACAAAAGAACACAAATTGCATAACGTTATCATATACATTTTTTAACAAACGAGCAATGGTAACGTTGAAATAATTCAATATAACAAATCAAATTTTGCTACTTATATGATGTTGCTTTCAAGCAGCATTTTTTACGGTCATAAATGTCATTCTCTGTATGACTAACATAATATCACCGTTTCTGTGGCCGAATTAACAACACTACAGTATATTGGTCTGAAGTGTCAACACTATTTCATAAACATAATAATTATCCCTTCCCAAAGTACAATTTATTTGGGTACAGTACAGAAGAAGGTGATGTTATTTTACGACGCTTTATCAACATCTCACGTTATGTATTTATTAGCACTACAATTGGGTATACACCCGGTGGCAGTGATATATAATATACAATAATACCATTATAATTCCACAATAATTACAGCAATAAAAGAAAAATAAAAAAAAATTAAATTAAATAAACCTAAATTTATTTCTAACTATAAATAAATAGATGCAATAAACCTAGGAATATAAATAAAAACTATTCTATAATAACGCCTACAATAAGCAAAAGTAAACCTAACTTATAAGTACTTCTATTTCACCCAACTATTACCAATTTAAGTAATTACATATCATCTTAATTTATTTACGTATCAACTAAATTACATATCATCTTAATTAATTACATATCATCTTAATTAATTACATATCACCTTAATTTATTTATATATGAACTTAATTACATATCATCTTAATTAATTACATATCACCTTAATTTATTTATATATCAACTAAATTACATATCATCTTAATTAATTACATATCTTAATTAATTACATATCACCTTAATTTATTTACATATCAACTAAATTACATATCATCTTAATTAATTACATATCACCTTAATTTATTTATATATGAACTTAATTACATATCATCTTAATTAATTACATATCACCTTAATTTATTTATATATCAACTAAATTACATATTATCTTAATTAATTACATATCACCTTAATTTATTTACGTATCAACTAAATTACATATCTTAATTAATTACATATCATCTTAATTAATTACATATCACCTTAATTTATTTACATATCAACTAAATTACATATCATCTTAATTAATTACATATCATCTTAATTAATTACATATCACCTTAATTTATTTATATATCAACTAAATTACATATCATCTTAATTAATTACATATCACCTTAATTTATTTATATATCAACTAAATTACATATCATCTTAATTAATTACATATCATCTTAATTAATTACATATCACCTTAATTTATTTATATATGAACTTAATTACATATCATCTTAATTAATTACATATCACCTTAATTTATTTATATATCAACTAAATTACATATCATCTTAATTAATTACATATCACCTTAATTTATTTATATATGAACTTAATTACATATCATCTTAATTAATTACATATCACCTTAATTTATTTATATATCAACTAAATTACATATCATCTTAATTAATTACATATCACCTTAATTTATTTATATATGAACTTAATTACATATCATCTTAATTAATTACATATCAACTTAATTAATTACATGACACAACTTAGATATTTACACTGCACCTACAATTACATTTTCAGTCTAATCTTCTCAACCTTTCCTTAAATGTATTGATTTTGAGAGGACCACCCTGAAAGACTGCCGCAGGTAAGCTGTTCCAGTCTACTATTGTGCGGTTAACAAAGAAAAATTTTGCCACGTCCGTTCTTATTTTGCCACGTTATTTAGCATCTGAATGAGATGAAGGTGATAATACCGGTGAAATGATTCTGGGGTCCAGTACCGAAAGTTACCCAGCATTTGCTCATATTGGGTTGAGGGAAAACCTCGGAAAAAACCTCAACCAGGTAACTTGCCCCGACCGGGAATCGAACCCGGGCCACCTGGTTTCGCGGCCAGACGCACTAGCCGTTACTCCACAGGTGTGGACAAGGCGGTGATATTATGTTAAGCTTAGTCATATAGAGAATTAAATTCATGACTGTAAAAAATACTGCTTGAAAGCAATATCATATAAGTAGGAAAATTTGATTTGTTATATTGAATTATTTCAACGTTATGCAATTTGTGTTCTTTTGTTTTGTGTGTTTATGGAAAATATAATTTCAATTAATGCTCCGCCATAAATGTTGTAACTAAAACCTTGTGCATCCCTCGTGTTTATCGTACGGCTCGTTCCCCCCCTCCCCACACGTTACCTGCACTTTGTTTACATTTTCTCTGTACCTAAACGAGTACTGCACCTGTCATCCCACTTTCCGCGAACGGCTGGATAGCTACTGCGCAGAATAACGGAAAACTATGGCAAAAAATTTTGTTTCGACACCGCAAAAACAACATTTACAATTCCGCACAATTCATCTAATAACGTAATACCAAATTTATTCTAATCCATTATGTACTGGTGAAGATGGTGCTGATGAATGTGTGTTCGATGTTCGGAGTAGATGGCGCTGAACAGGGGCGGGGTTCGATGTTTACTGTATCTGATCGGTCCGATGTCTCCATAACCACAGTTGAAAGGAAGTCCAGTCATCGGTCTGTCTCCGTGAAGTGAAGTGCAGGCGTGTTCACTGTCATCGTTTATCATCCACAACTCATTCATGGTTTTTTAAAATAGTTAGTCACCGGTCGGTGCGGTACTTCGGTGCTATTTATTCAGTACATAAGAGAATACAATTTTACATTAGAGAATTTAGCTGGCTACATGGGATCATTGAATTGAACCCGAGGCCAAGAAAGAGAACAAAGAAGAAGAAGAAAGGAAGTGTTGCTGAACGAAGGAAGTGCTGGTTGTGATAGGAAGTGAATTTAAAGTGAAAATGTCAGTTATAAGAACGGTCACAAACCGTGGCGTGGAATGCATTGTTAAGCACAATTTCAAATATAGAAAACAGCGTAAAATGAGTACGGGAAATATTTCGTGGAGATGCAGGGGAAAAAAAATGTACTGCAATTTTACAGATTAATGCAGAAGTTCGTGAAATAGTATATATAAGAGACTTGCACGATCATGAAAATAAAAGTGCTAGGGCTATTGAATCACATATTTTGCGGGCAAATTGTAAAAGAAAAGCGTGTGAAGAAATTACTTTAAAACCCAGTAAAACAATACGAACAGAATTATGGAGGTCAGATACTTTTAATATTCAGAGAATGGAGACAGTCAAACTTCGATTAGCATTGTATGGTTCAGAGCCCGGAGGAAATATGCCCACTCACCCTCGCAATGTAAATGAGGCATTAGAACAGTTAAATAGTTAAAATATTTTTAACAAATCGAGGCGAAAGGTTCTGTTTTGTAGGCATCGAAAATGAGGCAGTAATTTTTACTTGTAAACGAAATTTGCAGTTTCTGTGTAGTAATGCGCGTAATATATTAGCGATGGAACATTCTACGTTTCACCAGAACACTTTCATCAGGTTTATACTATACACACATATACACGGATATCATTTTATTTTTACTATTCTAATATTAACCTGGCTATAAGGGGTTGTTGGACAATAACTTCATTTAGGTCAAAATTACATAAATTCTTACTTGACAGATTAATTGCTGATTATTATTTGTTACTTATAATGAAACTAACATCTGTCCATTCTTATTATCATCATTAATTTCTCTAAATAGATTTACAAAACCTCTAATGGCAATTACATTAATATTCTAATTATAAAAATATATTTTAGATTTATATATATATATATATTTTTTTCTCCTGTAACATAGTTCTAGTAAGCTTATATTAAATTAATTTTCATCATTTTACTAGCTATCCCAAATATTAAATTAATTATAATTGATTGAATTAAATTAGCTCATAAATTAAGTTACTACTTTACCTTATAGGTTTATCTAAATTTAAATAAATATGTAGTCTACTAGTCGTTAAAATTGAAGAATATTGCTGGAGAACCTTTTAAGTGTAGTTTGTAATTTAAATATATATTGTATTGATTAAGGCTGGTTGAGTGGAAGAGAAGGCCTTATGGCCTTAACTCTGCCAGCGAAAATAAAACATTATTATTATTATTATTATTATTATTATTATTATTATTATTATTATTATACCTTTGGATCAACGATTAAGAACCGGAAACACCGTTTGTTACCCCCTTCCACAACTGGAGTTCGATGAAACTGCGTAATATATAAACAAATCACTTTACTAGGTATACGAGGGAAGAAAAGTAGGTCATTCATTTACGTAAACTAGGAGATATCGTGATTTTGATTTTGATAATTTTCATTAGGTTTTTATTTAATCAAAATACAGTACTGTATTAACAATAAGTGTTTTTACTCACGAACTGAGCTGTCCATGCGGATGTATTCATTATGCAGTGTATATTATACTGTCTACAGCACATTAGCGTACACTATAGAGAATGAAGTTAAATTGAAAAATAATCATAATATGGATATTTAAACACATTTTTTAAAATGGTGGCCGTTCATTTCGATACAGGCTTCATTTCTAATGTGCATATTATCGCACTATAGACTATTGTACGTAATTCCAATTACCAGGTTCGTACTTCGTATCAGTAACTCATGTTGAAATAATTCTGTACCTACTCTATAAAAGAGACCTTACATACTGTAAATTCAATCTTCACTTCTGCCCGATCCGAAAAGATAAAATTACTCAGACACTCCGTCTAAGTGGTTACGTCGCAGCATCGTAGAAAGGAGAAAATCACGTGACAATTACTTAACGAGGGCCTTTTATTTAAGTTATTTTCAACAATTGTATGGGTATAATATTACGTAGACGTCCAATTCCTAACAGAAATCAATGTTCTCAGAAAATAGCTAAGACAGCCCAGCCAATAGCATTTACAGAGAGGCGAATAGAAGCAGGTGGGGAAACCGGGATGCGACGTAGGCAAATGGAAAATGATTCAATATTGAAAGCTCTTTCGTCACTGGAAAACGCGAACATATTTTTGGAACGTACTGTTCACTATGACCGTAAGGCTACTATGACTGTATATGCGGTCTTGGATCTGTGTGGAGGACGGTTGAACTTCATTAGTACATGGGGTGGGAGTGAAGTACATTCAAAAACTCAAGTACAATAAAAATTGAAGTAAAGATAAAATGATGTCCCTGTACTACATTGGGGTACGTTCAAATCGCGTTTTGTTTACTGATATCGAAAACTCTATCAGCTTACGAATGCATGTGGAAACGTATTCGTGATTTGTGTAGTGATGATTTTAATCCTGAATCCATAATTTTGGATTTTGAAGTTGCTGCTCATAATGCAGCCAAAAAAGTGTTTCCTAACATAACCATTAAAGCTGCAGTTTTCATTTGGGCCAGACGTGGTATGGGAAGATGCTCGACCTGGGACTTCGCTCTGAATATACCAATCCTAATTCCGAAGATGGAACGTTCCTGAAATATATGTTTGGTTTAAAATATGTACCTTCATGGGGAGGTACAGTAGGGGATGCGTTTGTTGAGTTACATAGCATTGCTGCTAATAACAATCAGTTAACGAGATTCTTAGACTACTTGAAAACTATGTAAGTGAAGATGCTAAATTCTCTCCTAAATTGTGGGCCAGTGTACCAACAGCAAATACCTTACTGTAATGATACCGGACAGCTATAGTCCCGTCGCTCTTATTTCAGGCAGCCAATCGCGTTGCAGGTCGGCTACATTTAAACGTGTGCGTCTTGTGATTCGCTGATGATGACGTCATTCATTTCCTAAAGCTCGATAAATACTTAATATAATCGCCCGCCATATTGACTCTTTCGTTGGCGTTCGCAGAAAGCACACGAGGACGTTATTTGCCGCTCAATTATTTGCTGAATTACAGTGCGTTTGATTTATTATCATAGGAGCTACGACATGATAATGTTTAACGGTGTGGCAAATAGATTCCTCATCTGGTAGCTCGGCAACGAAAGAACAAAAATGGCGAACGATACTACCTACCTAAACTTTATAGAGCCTTCACTTCCTAAGACGTAAGCAAAGAGGAGGAGTCACGCCGGGAATAACAGCGTCGCGACCACAGTCTACTATATAGTCACGAAGCTTGAGTTTTGAGGGTGCTAGAAACAATAGACTGTGACGGTACTATTTTGCATTGACTGTAATGAGGCGATATTAGCGACCCCAGTGGTGAGCAAGTATCTAATGTTTGCATATTTACTACGTATTGAGCTTCGCGACTGTATATAGTAGACTGTGGTCGCGACTGTAGCAGTTTTGCATGCGAACGGCGCTGGTGCTGCTATCTAGGCGGCCATACTCGCGAAACAAGCTGTAATTAGCTGCAATGTATATTGTTGCTGGGCTAGTTAATAGTTTTATTAATTAGTGCTGTGTTAAAATGTCAGGGTGTATGTGTGCTGTTTATAATTTATTGTGACAATTGCAGCATTACAAATTGCTTCAAATTGTACTTTCGATTTCCGACAGTTCATAAAACGTGAGTCAACAAAATTATTTATTAGGCTTAATGCCTTTGTCTTTATGTTGATAGAACAATAAAAGTTAGCTTTTTATTTAGGCGTAATAAATGAATAGAAGCTAAAATATTATATTGGAAATTTTAAGCTTTCAGCAAATTAATTTTATTGTTGTCTACATGCCTTTACTAATAATTATTATTACAAGCATCAGAATACTACCATTTTTATTTTTGCAGTTGTCAGCAATGGGTATATAAAGCATTATTGTAAATTCATTCCTAATGTCAGAACTGATTTTGTCTCACTAAAGCAAAGAAAAGTTATGTAACAATTACGGAAAGTAGGGCCTAATATGAAGTATGCAATATTTCTCATAATATGCAGCTCTGATATAAGGTACGGTAATAATTTTACATTAAATACTATTCAGCATTTCTTAAGTTTAGTAACTCACGTTTTAAACAATAGTCCGAATCTCGCTATGTTAATATTTGTATTTGTGGACGTAATTCCACGCCGCTCCGCTAGATGGCAGGTCCGTGATATTTCAACTCACGTAAATGCTGCTAGTATACAGCTGTCAGGTATTATTATAGTAAGGTATTGGCAACAGGTGAAATCAGAACAACAAATGGGGCGGAATCGTTTCATCGTCATTTGAAACGTCAATTTTACAAACCTCATCTCTCTGTCCATGAATTTGCGAAGTGTTAAAGCAACTGCGGAGTGAAACGTATCTTTCTTTCAACATAATGCGTTATAACAGAAAAACAAACAGACGTGACCAAGATAATCATCGTGTTGCAACTGAACTATGGAGGAAATATCGAAGTGGTGAATTATCATTACTGGAGTACATTAAAAAAAATACACTTCGGTTCCAGACCATCGTACTGTAGACAAACAGCATACCGGGACAATCACTGGACAGTATGCTTTAAAGGTAAGTTGTTATACATGTATTAATTTTGGTGAATGTTGTTTATATCCCGGCCACTACAGGAACTTGATAATATATCTCCAAAATGCCTTGGATTGAAAGTATTGAGTAATAGGTAACTTGATGTGATCACTGGGAGATTTGTAAGGCCACCCAATCCCGCCCCCCCAAATACGTACCTTACTTATATACGAAAATCGTCGTGCGTGAACGAAGAATACCGCCATATTTCTTTAATGTAACAGTGGGTTTTAGTGTTGCCAACATAGCAATAATATACACACCAAATCAAACCTTACCTAACCTTTCTCATAATACTACACACCTAATCAAACCTTACCTAACCTTTCTCATAATACTACACACCTAATCAAACCTAATCTAACCTGTCACATAATACACACCTAATCAAACCTTACCTAACCTTTCTCATAATACTACACACCTAATCAAACCTAATCTAACCTGTCATATAATACACACCTAATCAAACCTTACCTAACCTTTCTCATAATACTACACACCTAATCAAACCTAATCTAACCTGTCATATAATACACACCTAATCAAACCTTACCTAACCTTTCTCATAATACTACACACCTAATCAAACCTAATCTAACCTGTCACATAATACACACCTAATCAAACCTTACCTAACCTTTCTCATAATACTACACACCTAATCAAACCTAATCTAACCTAATCTAACCTGTCACATAATACACAACTAATTAAACCTAATCAACCTGTCACATAATACATACCTAATCAAACCTTACCTAACCTTTCTCATAATACTACACACCTAATCAAACCTAATCTAACCTGTCACATAATACACACCTAATCAAACCTTACCTAACCTTTCTCATAATACTACACACCTAATCAAACCTAATCTAACCTGTCACATAATACACACCTAATCAAACCTAACCTAACCTGTCACATAATACACACCTAATCAAACCTAATTTAATCTAAACTAACCTGTCACATAATACATACCTAATCAAACCTAACCTAACTTGTCACATAATACACACCAAATCAAACCTAACCTAACCTGTCTCATAATACACACCTAATCAAACCTAACCTAACCTGTCACATAATACACACCTAATCAAACCTAACCTAACCTGTCACATAATACTACACACCTGTAGTAACATTCCTTACACTTAGCATCATTTCGTTTTCATGTATTGCCGGCTCTACCAATCGTGTCGGTTTCCATCTAGTGGAAATGGATCGTACTAATACTACTAATTTAAAGAAGCAATGGTGACTTTCATAATAATTACATTTTACATGTTTCGTGATATACTAAATGTGTTAATGTAGTAATAATTCTCTATATATGGTACAGTAAGATTTTAAATGTGTTGTGGTTGTGACAAAGGTATTGAAAATTGGTTTATAGCGCCACATTGGCAGTGATAAAAGTGTGCAATATTCTTTCAGTGGCCGGTGGATACTCTTGACCTTAATTTTATTTAAGGATCTATTAATTTAGGGGCTTGAAATATTTTGCGCATTTGCAATCCGTCGTTTTGCGGGAAAGAAAGTATGGAATTCTGCGGATTAGCAGTGCCTATTTGCGTAAAAGCCACAGACGTATCACAAGCAGTGTTTACGTTTGAATCCTATGTTGCGGATTGGTGTGGGGTGAATGAAAGTAGTGACGTCATCTCTCATTGAGAGACAGTTGCCCATCCATGATTATTACTAATGCTACTAACAACTGAAAAAATTCAGGGAATGTGATGAAGTTAACGTTAATGAATTACAAACATTTCGAAAATAAATCTTGGTTCCACGGACGAGTTTTGAATTTTCTACTGATTCTTTTGGGAAACGCTTTAGTAGAGATACAGATGGAGCTGATTATTAGGCGGGACGTGGAGCATCCCTGAGCATTTCAGCCAAGTAGGCTTTTTGTACATCAGTCATGGAATGAGTTGTGTGTCGATTGTCGCACTATGCATTCCTCTCCAGCCATCAATCACTAACCCTTGACTATTGTTAGCCAAGCCTTAAAGGTATATAGAGTTTTTAAAAAGTAACAGGTAACTTTCATTGCCCATGTTTTCTACAAAATCTCAAAAACCTTTGGCACCGACTTATTACACAAAAAAATATGTTTTTTGAATCACCATGACAACGGATATGTTTGCTTCTGATTGTTCTGGTGGCCGTGTTATCAATAGGCACTTTTCTGTAACTTGGCCTGCAAGATCACCAGATATTAATCCAGCAGATTATTATTTTTAGTTGGTTATTTAACGACGCTTTATCAACTACTCGGTTATTTAGCGTTGGTTTTTAAAAAGTAACAGGTAACTTTAATTGCCCATGTTTTCTACAAAATCTCAAAAACCTCTGGCACTGATTTATTACACAAGAAATGAGATTTTTTGCATCACCATGACAACGGATTTGTTTGCTTCTGATTGTTCTGGTGGTCGTGTTATCAGTAGGCACTTTCCTGTAACTTGGCCTGCAAGATCACCAGATATTAACCCAGCAGATTATTATTTTTAGTTGGTTATTTAACGACGCTTTATCAATTACTGGGTGATAGCGAGATTGTATTTGGCGAGATGAGGCCGAGGATTAGCAATAGATTACCTGACATTCGCCTTAAGGTTGGGTAAAACCTCTGAAAAAAACCCAGTCCATGCGCAGAGCTCAAGAACAGCGTCTTACCCGACTGAAGTACGTAAAGATTTTTTTTGGTCTTATAGAATTATCTTTTATGGTTACCATTGGTTATTAATGGAGAGAAATTCGCTCCGGCGCCGGGATCTCACCCGTGTCCTCGGTTCTACGCACCGAGAGCTCTAACTACTGAGCCTCGAGGACACGGGTTCGATCCCGCGCAGGAGCGAATTTTTCTCCATTAATAACCAACGACTGAACTACGCCAGTGGCCAGAAAATTATTGCTTGTGGGGCTATCTGAAGAAAAGCGTGTTCTGGAGCAAACCAAAATACGGACAAAGGTTATACAGGGACATCATTTTATTTTTACTTCAATTTTTATTGTAGCTGAGTTTTTGAATGTACTTCACTTCCACCCCCTCTACTAGTAAACTTCCAACTTTTCTTCTCACAGAACCAAGCGTATACAGTCAAAGTCTCCTTAAGGTCGTAGTAAACACAAACAGTATTGAGTTAGTGAGTATAGTCCGTTCCAGAAATATATTCGCGTTTTCCAGTGACGAAAGAGCTTTCAGTATTGAATCATATTTTCGCACAGGTACTGTCGTCCGTTTGCCTACGTCGCATCCCGATTTCCCTCACCCGCAACTGTTTAAAGTAACTTAAATAAATCTAATTAACTGTCACGTGATTTCCCCCTTTCTACGATCCTCCGACGGACAGAAGATAGCATGTCTGAGTAATGTTATCTGTGCGGGTCGGACAAAAGTGAAGATTGAATTTACAGTACGTAAGGTACTCTTTTATATAATAGGTATAGAATTATTTCAACATGAGTTACTAGTACGAAGGACGAAACTGCTAATTGGAATTAGATGCAATAGTTTGTTGTGCGATAATATGCACAAAAGAACTGAAGCCTGTATCTAAATGAACAGCCACCATTTTCAAAAATGTGTTTAAATATCCATATTATGATTATTTTTCAATTTACCTTCATTCTCTATATTGTACGCTAATGTGCTGTAGACAGTATAATATACACTGCATAATGAATGAATTTCCGCATGGATAGCCCAGTTTGTGAGTAAAAACACTCATTGTTAATACTGCACTGTATTTTGATTAAACAAAAACCTAATGAAAATGATCAAACTCAGAATTACGATATTTCCTAGTTTACGTAAATGGATGAACTACTTTTCCTCCCTCCTATACTTAGTAAAGTGATTTGTTTGTATTTGACGCCAGTATCATCGAACTTCAATCGTGGAAGGGAGTAGCAAACGGTGTTTCCGGCTATGAACCATTAATTCAAAGGTATAGCCAGGTTAATATTAAAAATATTAGTAAAAATAAAATGATGACTCTGTACAATAAATCGAGACTGGATACATTTTAATTTTAATAAATTTAAGAACAAAATTAAGCAAATTGTTTATTATTCATGTACTTCCTCCCCACTTTAATTTCAATACACTTATTCACTCGAATTTACATTCTGTTCTTGACTTGATTATCTATTTTTTATCTATAGTAATGTCACAAGAAGTCTGAGATTTGCCGATGCTCGTGTATTTATTTAGGAAATCTCAGATCTCGAGTGACATTTATTAGGACTATTTCGTGAATAAAATAAAAAATAATGTAAATAATATATCCCTAAAATTCGCTCACAATATGTCAATAATTGTATATTTATGAATACTTAACCTACTCAGACATTGTGAAGTCGAAATAGATGAATAACGATTACTGCAATAAAAAAGAATGTTATTCAGTAATGCCAATTGAGAAAAGCGAAATACACGTTTAACAATGTTAATTACATGTACTGCGCTTTTCTCTTGTTATTATAACAGAAATAAGTTTTCATTATCTGCTGAAATCATAGTTTAATTTAAACATTTTATAGTATAATTCAAATAACCTGATTAATACATTAATTAAATGAACAATTGTTATGAAGGAGTGTCATTTTCTTTAGATACAATGGACATGGAATTAGAAGATGAAGATGTAGATGTGGAAGTAGGATTTCGCACTTTATTTAGTACAATGGATTCATGCTCATCGATTTATGGGGAAACAGTTGGCGACACTGACTGAACAAAAGAACGACCATGATAATGATAAATCGAGCTGCAGAAATTATCGCGATGTATGACTGTAATTGGTTGGAATTCAAAATTTCATTACACTTCATTGGCCGAAAATGGAATGACGTCACATAAACGAAATAGTCTTCGTAATTATTCCTGTTTTGTAATGATTGGATTCAGTTTTGTAATTTTATTGAATTTTCCATTTAGTACGAAATATTTATGGGAACTGTCCCCGAACAGAAGCTTACTCAGACGGATGTGCACTACGTCCAATATGTATTTATTTTGTACTGTTGTAGCAATAAATATTAATAGGCCTACTAATGATAAAAAATCTACGACAATTGATGAGTTGAAGACTCTATCGCACACACTGTAGCTGATATTCCAGAACATGAGCCCAGAGTTGCTGTATACATCATTGAAGAGAGGCAGTTACTGTACAAGAACAAAATGGTGGACACATATCTACGATGAAGTTATGGCAGTGGGTGGCGATGCAAAAAACCCAATTTCTTGTGTAATATGCCAGTGCCAGAAGTTTTAAGATTGTGTAGAAAAACATGTAAAATTACATTTTACCTCTTATTTTCGGTCTTGGCCCTTCATGGGCTGTAGCGCCACGGATTATTTATACATAAGTCGTCATGTTCCTGTCAGTGCCTCTTATACAGTTCTACAAGTCTTCTAGAACGTTCCCAGTCATTTTTCCGTGGGCGTTTTCCCCTACAACAATATTATTCCATAATACTTTCTTTCCCTAGCAATTTTTTTCCCCAAACCCTTTTTCCCTTATACCATTTATCCCCTCAATTAATTTATACAACTTAAAACAATTACATTTCTTACCATAGAAACAGTTGTAAGCAGTTATAACTCTTCAAGTAGAATATCAAACGCTTTTGTAAATTATATATTTTTTTAACACAGAATCTGTTTCTATAAATGTTCGATGCCACAACATTATGCAATCGTATTTAGGTACATTACGCAATAGTCGAAATTTCCTTTGAACTACACTCAGGGACAAAAAAAAAAAACCGGACACTTCTATATTTGCTTGTATTTTGTTGCCAATTATTTCAAAATGAAACAAAACCCATTTAAACAAAATAATGTTCCATTTAGCACCTTATACGACAACATTTCAAAAAAAAAAATCTGATGAGAAAATTTACAAAAAATTACAAAGGGCGTATAACTATGGCTTCGTTTGGTCTGTTTCTTTTTTTCATTTTATGGTGCCTTAAACATTAAAAACTCTTTTTAGTAACGGGTATTACCCCCTCTGGCTTGAATAACTGCATCCATACGTCTTGGCATGCTCTCAATTTGGTTAGCAATGTCTTCTTGAGGAATAAGTTCCCATTCTTTGCCAAGTGCTCGCCTCAACTCTTGTAACGATTCTGGTCTCGGTCGTCTATTCTTAACACGCCGTCCCAGCATGTCCCACACTTGTTCAATTGGGTTCATGTCTGGACTCCTTGCTGGCCAAGGAAGAACATGGATTCCCACTTCTTGGAGATAATCTCCGACCGCATGGGCAATATGCGGCCGTGCATTATTATGCATTAAAACAAAATTATCGCCTACAAATTGGCCAAATGGCACAACATGATCAGCCAAACATTCATTTATATACCTATCAGCTGTCAGTCTTCCATTTTCAACAAAAACAAACTCTGTACGAGCATCCGTACACACTCCTGCCCAAACCATCACTCCACCACCTCCATACGGCACATTTTCGGAAATGCAACATTGTGAAAATCGTTCTCCACTCCTTCTCCAAACTCTTTCACGTCCATCAGGTGAGCACAGATTGAAATGGGACTAATCGGTGAACAGAACACAGCTCCACTGTCCATTTCTCCAATCCCTGTGATCATTTGCAAAACGCAGTCGTTCAACTCGATGCATCCTGAGAAGTCTGGGACCAGTTGCAGGTTTACTTGATATCAGTCCACTTTCTTTCAACCTACTTCTAACTGTTTTGGCCGAAATTGGGCGTCCATGCATGTTAACAAATTGCTGGGCTACACTAGTAGTTGGCAGGTTGCGCTCCCTAAGAACTCTCAACACCATATACCTGTCTTCATTTGGATTTGTAGCTCTTGGACGACGCGAACCTGGTCTTCTGGTATATTCTAGGGTCTCTCTATACCGTTTTATGGCATCATGGGTTGTGCTTCTAGCCATATTCATAACATTTGCAATGTAACGTACACTGCACCGTAAAGGGCTACAGCTCGAACCACATCTTCAGGTCGCATCTTGTTTTAAGACAAATGTTACAACCCCACTTAAACTCAGAAAATGTAAAAATAAAGAAATAACGGATGATAACGATAATGAAGCACAAAATGGTTGAGACAAAATTGTTATAGCTGAGACTCCGAAAGTAAACTTGGAATATTTGGTTGTAATGGCTTGTTTATAAAACAAAAACAATCAACAATGTATATACGTCTCCATAACAACAGATGGCTACCATAATATTGTATGAGAAGATAATGTTTTGCAAAATACCAGCAAATATTAAAGTGTCCGTTTTTTTTGCCCCTGAGTGTATTTTTACACTCTCAAATTTAGCATACCAAAGAACACATTGTGCCCGCTGTTGATTTGTAGTAGCCATTATAATCATCTACGATTTTCATTTGTCCTTTCAGATTATGCATTGTTGATTGTCATATATGGAAACTCCTATCTTTTAATCATAATATAACCAGCAAGAAATTGTTCCTACTATCATAATAGCTTTATAATAATAAATTAATATTATCCATACCCAAACGGATCAGACTTTATTTTGTTTTCTTAGTTTTCTAATATTTCGTCCTACCATAAAACTGCTAGAAGTAATAACTTAAAATTATCATTTCGTTTGTAAAAAATGGTTATTTTATCAGTCAGGTTATGAGTAAACAAACGTACTGAGTCATTCCTGTACATTTCTAGGAGCCTTATGATAAGACGATAATTTTAAAATAAATGCTAATTGCTAACGCCTTTCAATGCCACGTGTTTATGAGCCAGGAAAGCGATATGCATGGCTGACAGGAATGAATGAAAGGGGGAAATGGGAGGAGAAACTTTAAAAGTACCTACGCGGAAAAGGGAGTTGGGGCTGTGAAAAACTGAATATGTGAGCTCAAAGCCTGTTGGCCACTAGTCTCACTCCGGGTTTCGCTGCTCCACTGAAGGATCTCTACAAAATTTTGAAGGAGAAAAATCGAAAATAGACGTGACCTATTAGCTATGTAACAACATATGGGGGAGGTGGGGAGCAGCATAACGACTGCAGGGTTAGAAGAAGAAATGCCGGAAGGTGTAAGTTTGCACTTTGAAAGTCACTTAGTCCTTTCGCAGTGCAAGGAATTCGAGTAAACTCGTTCGGGTTTAGGAATTCTCATCACCGGAACTGTCGTCATTGTACTATTTCATCACCGGGCAAGGGGCCACCGATTGAATTTTCGCCACCAGAATTGTGGTAACCGATTACATTTTAGTAGACGCAATAAACAGTCTAATACATACAGTCATGAAACTTGAGGTGTTTATTTTTGCATTTCTCGCGAGACAATGCTCCAAGCGGTTAGCAACTGAGAGTACTAGAAACAATAGACTGTGCCCAACGAACTGTGCCGGTACTATTTCGCATTGTCTGTGATGAGGCGATAGTAGCGATCCTAATGGCTAGCGACTAAAGTCCAACTGTCATTGGATGCATATTCACTATTGAGCTTCGTGACTAGGCCTATATATATCAGACTGTGGTTGTATGATGATTAAGTATTCATTCCATTAACTAATGTGAAAAGTCACTCAATATTATAATAATAATAATAATAATAATAATAATAATAATAATAATAATAATAATAATAATAATAATAATACTTACTTACTTACTTACTGGCTTTTAAGGAACCCGGAGGTTCATTGCCGCCCTCACATAAGCCCGCCATCGGTCCCTATCCTGAGCAAGATTAATCCAGTCTCTATCATCATATCCAACCTCCCTCAAATCTATTTTAATATTATCCTCCCATCTACGTCTCGGCCTCCCCAAAGGTCTTTTTCCCCTCCGGCCTCCCAACTAACACTCTATATGCATTTCTTTGTTCGCCCATACGTGCTACATGCCCTGCCCATCTCAAACGTCTGGATTTAATGTTCCTAATTATGTCAGGTGAAGAATACAATGCGTGCAGTGATGTGTTGTGTAACTTTCTCCATTCTCCTGTAACTTCATCCCTCTTAGCCCCAAATATTTTGCTAAGCACCTTATTCTCAAACACCCTTAACCTATGTTCCTCTCTCAAAGTGAGAGTCCAAGTTTCACAACCATAAAGAACAACCGGTAATATAACTGTTTTATAAATTCTAACTTTGAGATTTTTTGACAGAAGATTGGATGATAAAAGCTTCTCAACCGAATAATAACAGGCATTTCCCATATTTATTTATTCTGTGTTTAATTTCCTCCCGAGTATCATCTATATTTGTTACTGTTGCTCCCAGGTATTTGAATTTTTCCACCTCTATAAAGGATAAATTTCCAATTTTTATATTTCCATTTCGTACAATATTCTCGCCACGAGACATAATCATATACTTTGTCTTTTCGGGATTTACTTCCAAACCTATCTCTTTACTTGCTTCAAGTTAAATTCCCGTGTTTTCCTTATCGTTTGTGGATTTTCTCCTAACATATTCACGTCATCCGCATAGACAAGCAGCTAAAAAATAATAATAATAATAATAATAATAATAATAATAATAATAATAATAATAATGTCCTTTGCGAACTTTCTCAAATACAGTATGTGTTGATTTCTGAATTGTGCTTCGTTTGTCATGCCACTGTTTCGCTAATTTGCCTTGACGATAATAGCTCAGCAGATAAGGAGTATGGTTGCATTTCCACTTCTAATCACTTTGTTGGTATAGTAGTTCAGGTGACACATTATATCAGTAATATCATTTAAATAGGATTGCAAGAATAAACACTTTATTTTGTAATTTTTACTTTATTCTGTACAGCTACTTCGTGAGAAATTTAACAAAATTTATAGTAACAATAATTTCAGTTTGTGGAATTCTCGATCCACCAGTTAGCGAAGTGATTTCCGGAGATAGTCGACTATCTATTCATAATACGAGTATACAAATATAGTATCATTGTTGCAGCTGCAATCTTCTATTCAACTGTGTTGCATAGGATCGTTGGTCTCTGGTTTAGCTACGATGTCAACTCGGTTGTAGAGATATGCTGCTAGTGCAGCTGTAATGGGTAGATTCATCGTTGGAGTCGTTGGTACAGGCCTGACTGGAGTTGATGAGTTCATCGACTCATCTGTAGTGGAAGGGACAGCAGCATGGACGGTAATACAAGATGGGTCAAAAGTCGCTTTCCCCAATATTCGTTCTTAGATTTCATACTTGTACATATATACAGATGTCATAACTTAAGAATGACTGGTGTAATAATTTGGTGGGTTGACAACCATGTTCGTGCGTCAACTGTTTTTCCGATGTCCATGTCTTATTGTTGCTGTTTTTTTTGTGTTGGGTTACGTCTCTATATAATAACTGTGGTTTATTGCAATGAATCGCAAATTAACCAAAGAACAACGTGTTTCTGTGCTACAAAGTTGGTGGAAGCATAGTGAGAACTCAACATTGGTAATAGCAGACGTTGAGACAAGATTTCCTGGTGTTCAAGATCTGCATCAATTGCGACAGATGATCGAACAGTCATTCGTGAAAATCGATGAAAATCGTGAGTTATATGTTCTGCCATCTGTAAATCAGTGTCTAAGCGTTGTGAATTGTGTATCGAGAAACAGGGCCTTCATTTTGAACAATCTGTACAGGAATGTGTAGTCAAATGTAGGTATTATCGCCGCGGCCTCATGCTTAACATGTCGGCATCATACAATAACGTGCGGTGTGCTTTTAAAACATAATTTTGCCGACCGATTGTTGCTCTGTAGGTTTCACTCTAAGCGTCACGTTGTCACGTCTACTTCCGCGATAAGAATAAGCACTAGTTTGTTATATTGTTAAATGGCTATTGTAGGTTTACATTCTTAACTCTTAATAATACGGTAACTCTTTAATAATAATTTTTAATCACATACCTTAATGTTCGTCCTCAGCACAAGACATTGCAACTTCGGTTTTAGTCCACGTGGATTAGACAAATAGGTGTCATTTAATAATGGAAACAACTTATTGATTGCAATATTGAAATTGAGGTGAGTGATTGGAGCGGCGACATAAGAAATTGAAAACAATAATTTCAAAGAGCTGCCGAATGTTATCCACGAGGCCGCTCAAAGACCTGCCGAATGTTAACCATGAGAGCGCGGCGATAATAAATTGAAGGAACAGATGCATTATAGAACCCACCTCAAGTATTCCATAGTATTGATTATGTATTGTATATTTTCGATTATTTTATCCAGTATGCCATCTTAACAAAACTAAAACATACTACAAACATGTCACTTAATGAAACCAACAACAATGAAATTAAGCTCTTATTAGTCATCTTTGTTATAATACTACATAATTATTAAAGAAACAAACCAAAGATAAACTTAAAACACAGTAACATTAAACTTTCACACAATACAACATTGGTATTAATACAACAATGAAATTAAGTTCATGTTAGTCATCTTTATAATATATTATAAAATACTAATTTTACTCCATTTATACTGCATTTTTGGTCCATGGAAAGTACTAGTCTTTCACAAAAACACATTTTTGCTAGTATTTTCCTGGGCCAAAATTTTAAATAAAAAATTGGTGTACCTCCATGGAGACGTTTTATTTTCTCCATTTTCTGCGTGATTTCACACAGTGCTATGATACAGCGTTCCTGTGTTTATCATTTAATACATCGTAATTTCCGATGACATTTCAGCATGATTTCATCTCGTTTACTTTTACATTTCTTCAATCTCATCCCAGAATTACATGTTTCGCAAAACATTTCACTACTAAGTAAACCACAATCGCATAAACAACCATAGAACATAATCTGTATTCATGGATAGAGCAATTAAAAAGTTTATATTTATAATTACATAATTTCCATTTCTAGGCCTACATTCCAAATCAACAGGGAGAATTTGATCCACTTCTTTTTATATTTAACCACAGTCTAGTACATAGTCACGAAGCTTGAGGTGATTTTTTTGCATTTCTGGCGATACAATGCTCCAAGCGGTTAGCAACTCAAAGTACTAGGAACAATAGACTGTGCGCTAGTAGCGATCCTAGCGGCTAGCAACTAAAGTTCAACTGTCAATGCATGCATACGTATTGGGCTTCGTGGCTGTATGTCTATTATGTACTAGACTGTGATTTAAGTATAGTATTCGAAATTTCCGCCATGATTATGATAAAACTAATTTACAAGAATATTGATTGGTTGTTATTATTATTAAATATCCGCGGAAAATAACCCTAATTCACCAAGCGGTATGCTAGGATTTTAGTTTTTGTTATACGGTATAGTACTTATCTATACTACTTATTTTTACACAGATAATGGTGAAATATGTATCTACAGTCTTTTAAAGATAAAGTTTAGCAAGTCTATAAATTGTCTGTAGCAACAAGGTTTTTTGATCACTTCACATAGTGGAGTCCTGTATTCGGTGTTGCAGTCCAGAAGATGTGTCTTTATTTGAAATCTCTTGCTTCAATAACAGGACAGTCAAACAGAAGGTGTTTCACACTGTGAAGGTCTTCGCGGCAGGAGCATGTAGAGTCGATGTCTGCTAGAATGTTGAATCTGTCGAAGTAAGTTCCAAATTTCCCATGTCCAGAAAGAAACTGCGTTGTTACGAAAGTAGGTTTGAAGTGATGGCTTTTGAGTCGGTCGTGGATTGTTGGGAAGTAGGTGTCTCTTGTTAGTGATCTGGTTGTGCATGTCGTCCATCTAGTATTCCAGTTTTGATGAGTCTGTTGTCGTATTTGTTTCTTGATGTATGATATCGGTTGTAAAGTGTATGTCGGAGTTTCGTTGCTGGATGCTGCAGCTTTCGCGAGCTCATCAGCTCAATATTTGCCTTCCAATATTGATTGGTTAGCAACATAATGAAAAAAAAATATATATATATACAGACGTGGACAAATTATTAACAAAATTGACGATTTTTATGATAATTCTGTTTACAAAATTTGACTTTTCAATTTAAACTACAGTTGACAATTTTGGATATTTCCATCATTACAGTAGACAGAAATATGCAAAAATGTCAACTGTAGTTTAAATTGAAGAGTCAAGTTTTGTAAAAATATATAACAAAAATCTTCAATTTTGCTAATAATTTGTAAATTAGCAAAAATGTCAACTGCACTGAAGAGTCAAATTTTGTAAAAATATAAAACAAAAATCTTCAGTTCTGCTAATAATTTGGAAATATCCAAAATGTCAACTGTAGTCCAAATTGAAGAATCGAATTTTGTAAAAATATACAATAAAAACCTTCAGGTTTGCTAATAATTTGTAAATATGCAAAAATATCAAGTGTAGTCCAAATTGAGGAGTTCAATTTTGAAAAGTATACAATACAAATTTTCAATTTTGCTAATAATTTGGAAATACACAAAAATGTCAACTGTAGTACAAATTGAAGAATCGAATTTTGTAAAAATATACAATAAAAACCTTCAGGTTTGCTAATAATTTGTAAATATACAAAAATATCAAATGTAGTCCAAATTGAGGAGTTCAATTTTGAAAAGTATACAATACAAATTTTCAATTTTGCTAGTAATTTGGAAATACACAAAAATGTCAACTGTAGTCTAAATTGAAGAATCATATTTTTTAAAAATATATAATAAAAATCTTCAATTTTAGTAATAATTTGTCCACGTCTGTATATATATATATATATATATATATATATAATTTAATTGATCGAGACGCTACTTTAGTTGACCTTTTTTGCGGTTTTGCATATTTTTAGATTGGGTTCTGTAATGCATCTGTTCCAAATTGAATGTAATTAAATGTAAGGAAGAGTTTGGCGAAAGGGACTTTTGACCACCCTGTAGTTGTTCAGAAGTGCGAGTTTGTCATTTAAGCAGCACCCAGGTAGCGGATCTGAGCTTTAAGCAGTTGTATTAGTGGTCGCCGGTGCGGTTGTCGTCGTCGATGTGGTTGTGGTCGTCGGTGCGGTTGTCGCCGTCGATGTGGTTGTTGTCGCCGGTGCGGTTGTCGCCGTCGATGTGATTGTCGTCGTCACAGTGGAAGATGCAGTTGGGGTAGTCGACAGAGTGTTCGTTGCTTCAGCAGCCGCAGCATCTGAGGCAGTCCCTTGGACGATTGTACCGGTAGTTAAATCGGTGGATTGGGTTGGAGTTGCGGCAGTTGTTGTGAATCGTCCAGGACGAGGGAAGAAGGGGCGACGGAAGAAAGGAAAGCCAAACCAAGGAAATTCCCGACGAAATGGCCCAGCCCGCCACGGGCCTCTGTGGTGCCGACGCCACTACGAAACAAGAAGATTGAACCAATAATTACCTTTCTTACAAAAGCTTGTCCATTTTACCACACAACTTCAACTTTGTTCCACAATGAACGTCTGAAAGACGTAAACAGTGTCGATTTTTGTTTTTGTCTATGTTCTACTTGTGCCCGTATTTCTGGTGGTGAGGGAGAGAAGACCTATTGGCATTAAATCCACGAGAAATAAATAAATAAATAAATAAATAAATAAATAAATAAATAAATAAATAAATAAATAAATAAATAAATAAATAAATAAATAAATAAATAAATGAGTAAATGAATATGAATGAATCAACACATAAATACATAAATAAATAAATATGAATGAATCAACAAATAAATAAATACATAAATAACTAAATAAATAAATAAATAAGTAAATGAATATGAATGAATAAATAAATAAATAAATAAATAAAAATAAATAACTAGATAAGTAAATGAATATAAATAAGTAAATGAATAAATAAATAAATAGATAAATAAATAAATAAATAAATAAATAAATAAATAAATAAATAAATAAATAAATAAATAAATAAATAAATAAATAAATAAATAAATAAATAAATAAATAAATAAATAAATAAATGAGTAAATGAATATGAAGGAATCAACACATAAATACATAAATGAA
Source organism: Periplaneta americana (assembly GCA_025594305.2). Lineage (NCBI taxonomy): Eukaryota > Metazoa > Arthropoda > Insecta > Blattodea > Blattidae > Periplaneta > Periplaneta americana. Next base: position 5,559,090 of record JAJSOF020000005.1, read on the forward strand.
TAAATATGAATGAATGAATAAATAAATAAATAAATAAATGAATATGAATGAATAAATAAATAAATAAATACATGCATATAAATGAATGAATAAATAACTAAATAAAGAATGAATAACAAATTTAGTGTTGAGAAATTTTTAGAAATTTGCACCTTATCGTAGGTCTAGAAACACCAAACGCTTCGGGGCTGCTATCTTCTATCCAGCTATCAAGAGAAGCTCTTGGTAACGGATCCTACGGAAAAACTGACCTGGCCTTGTGTTTCATGTTGTTGGACATAGCTGATATTCCACACAGCATTGTTAAACTTCAATGTCAAACCTGAGCTTTCTGCGTTCTTTTAGTAATGAAAATACCGTGCTAGTAGACAGTGACATTTTCGCTGACGAGCCCTAAATGTGGTTTAGTCTTTCCGAGTTGTGGACAATTGAAGACTGGACATGAAAATGGCTGTAAGTGCCAGAGAGGAAAGTCCTAGAAGACAGGGCTTTCTTTCCCGACTAGTACTATGGGCCTAAATAAAATTACAGAGTGACTTACCCTCTTTTCTTACCGATTTGAGGCAGAGACATAGATCCCATTTTGAACAAAAAATCAAAGAAATTGGAATTCAAAGCCCTTTTTATGTCCAGACTTAAATTATAGGTAAAGTTACCTTTCCTTTAAGTAAGGTGGATTGTTAAAAATTTCAGAAAAATTCTATGAAGACCCTTGTGATGTCTGGCATTGTAAAGTGTTCAGTTTCTGAAGCAGAGCAACCATTAAGGCGAAATTCATTATTCCTGATAAATGTTGGTAAATAAGAATGATTACTACCGAAGTTTCTCGTAGAAAAGAAATAGCCGACAAAATTTGCCCAGAAGGCTCTTGTTCAAGTTGAGAGAACTTTTACATGTCTTATCTTTGATCTACGCATTCCATCTGTATTGCCATTGCAAAGGAATTTACGCTAAGGATTTTCATCGCCCAGCAAAAGTCTGTTGTTTACACCAGTTCTAACTCTAGTTCGAACATTTTTCCAAATTTTCAATAAAACTTTTAATATCATCAATGGAAGATCATTAGAAGGAGAATATAAAATGAGTTAAATTTTCAAAATTGCTTTGTATTTGTAGTCTTTTTGCTTCAATATGTAAGGTATTCAACGTCTTTGTTTCTGTGTCTGATAATAATTTATTTTATTTATTTATTTGGAATATTAAGTGCAAAACAACAGCACAAGGCCAATTAAAGTTAGGCACGATACAGAACAGAACAAAACAACAAATGATGATGAGCATGAATGATAGAAAATGGGAATGAGATGAAAATACAATCAGTATAATAGTCTACATAAATCATTGATCAAATGCAACAAAGTTAGGTAGCACAAATAATTATTAAAATTAGTTCAGTGAGATAATTAAAAATGATGGCAATTAAATATATGAATGACATAATGAATAGATATCAAAAAACGTGCATAAATAATTACTAAAATTACAGTCAAATACAAACAAGCAATAATGACATATTGAATAGATAATTACAAAAATACATGATACAGAAAAGCTGAAAACAACACAAACAAACGAAGTTAAAATGAATAGGCATAATATAAGAGCAGCCAAACAACAAACTATACATTAAACGGATCTGAATTAATATAATGGAAATTGGCAGCATTGATGCATCTGACAACTGGAGAGAGAGATTTAGGCCTATAGGTATAAACAATTTTATGAAATCTTAAACCATTCGTAGGGGCCCGAAGGTAGATATTGCTTATGAAGGATTCACAATCAATGTCACCCTTTAAGGCCTTACAAAAGAATAAGTAATCAAGTTCAAGACGTCTAGCATAAAGGCTAGAAAAGTTAAAATATTTACAAGTACGCTCACAATTGGAAACAGATGAAATAGGCAAAAAACTAAAAGCACATAGGGACATAAATTTTCTTTGGATGATTTCCAATTTAGCCGAATCAGTAGAAGTAATAAAGTTCTAGGCGACAGATGCATATTCTAGTTTAGATCTGATTAATGTATAGTATAGAATTGCAAGAGTATCTGGCGTAGAAAAAGAATAAGTTATAGACGTTATAAGTCCGAGCATTCTAATGGAATGATTATAAATATGTAGGACATGATTATGAAAATGTAATTTGGTATCGAGTAGAACTCCCAATAATAATAATAATAATAATAATAATAATAATAATAATAATAATAATAATAATAATAATAATAGTAATAGTAATAATAATAATAATATCAATAATAATATTAATAATAATAATTTATTTATTTACTTTTATTTTATTTATTTATAATATTAACGTACAAAACAACAGCACAAGGCCAATTACAGTTTAGCACGATACAGAACAAAACAAAACAACAAATGATGATGAGAATGAATGATAGAAAATGGCAGTGAGATGAAATACAATCAATATAATAGTCAACATTAACCAATAATAATAATAATAATAATAATAATAATAATAATAATAATAATAATAATAATAATAATAATAATAATAGTAATTTATTTATTTGATTTGTTTATTTAGAATATTAACGTGCAAAACAACAGCAGAAGGCCAATTACAGTTTAGCACGAGATATAAAACAAAACAAAACAAAACAAAACAACAAATGATGATGAGAATGAATGATAGAAAATGGCAGTGAGATGAAATACAATCAATATAATAGTCAACATTAACCAATAATAATAATAATAATAATAATAATAATAATAATAATAATAATAATAATAATAATAGTAATTTATTTATTTGATTTGTTTATTTAGAATATTAACGTGCAAAACAACAGCAGAAGGCCAATTACAGTTTAGCACGAGATATAAAACAAAACAAAACAAAACAACAAATGATGATGAGAATGAATGATAGAAAATGGCAGTGAGATGAAATACAATCAATATAATAGTCAACATTAACCAATAATAATAATAATAATAATAATAATAATAATAATAATAATAATAATTATAATAATAGTAATTTATTTATTTTATTTATTTATTTAGAATATTAACGTGCAAAACAACAGCACAAGGCCAATTACAGTTTAGCACGATACAAAACAAAACAATACAAAACAAAACAACAAATGATGATGAGCATGAATGATAGAAAATGGCAGTGAGATGAAATACAATCAATATAATAGTCAACATTAACCAATAATAATAATAATAATAATAATAATAATAATAATAATAATAATAATAATAATAATAAATAGATCAAACTTTTCGCAATGGATGTGGAATAACGATACATGTTAATATTTTTATTTAATTTACAAGAAAACCGTTCATTTTATTGGAAAATTGCAAAGGGATAAGTGATACCTCATCAGTTGGTCTAATCATGAGAGTAAAAATCGTACGAATTGTACTTGTCGAGTAAAACAGTGTTAATATTTAGGGAAAATACTTTTGTAAGAAAAAGTATCCAATTGAGACTAATATATTATAATTTTATTTCTTGTACTCTATCCAAGGAATAACTGCAAGTTGTACTGCTCCCACGTTGTACATATAAAATTATACACTATGAAACATATGTGGAAGTTTATACCCTCCTTTTGTTGTTAGAATGTGTCGTAGGGATATGTAAAGAAAAATGTAAGGTCCCTGAGCCAAACAACGCCATGTATGCCTTTAACGCCACCCTATTAATTTTTGTTAACGACACAAGTTTTCGGTCGTGCTCTACTGTAGCCTGCATTCGCTTGCAATCTAGTGATGAAATGAGTTACTAGCTGTCCGCTGACATTTACGAGTGACATTATATTGCATCATTTTCCTGTTGTGTGTTGATAGTGAATGGCTGTTCTTATAGCAAGGTAAGAGGCAATATTTTATTTTGTATGTTGAGCAAATAATAACTATATTAAACTATATATTTTCGTGATCCTTAAACATTCTTCTATGCAGAGAAAGTATTTGCTGTCTATAAAATTTGAAAATGTTAGAGAAACAGGCATGTCATGTTATCAAGTACTCAGTAGCGCTTTAACTCCATGTGGCGTTAAAGGTCTACAGACAAAATTTTAGGTTATGTTAGTACTAAGGCTGACAGTACAGCATCAGTGTGAAAACATCAGGAAAATCGCTAAGCTTTCAACCTACAAATGTTCAAAATGTGCAGTGATGATATTGGTTCAATTGCTTATCGAACTCTTAATTTTTTTATTTTACATAACTTAATTTTTTTGTTTTACTTATTGGAAAACATTCATATTAAACTAAGGTAAATGCTTTTGTGTTTAATAACTTTCTACTGTGTCACATTGTCTCTTTTTTAAGTAAGGAGTCGCTGGAAAACATATTTTCCTAATCCATCTGGTGTTTCAGTTTCAGAACAAGAATCTTTCATTAGTATTGAGTGATTTTGTATCTTTTATTAACAGAAACTTAAATTTAGTCGCTTAGTTCAATTTGTGTTCCTTAGGAAAAATAATTCATTAACAATTATAAGTGTATAGGTTAGTAGAAAATAGGTGGCTTTAATTGGACAACCTGTTCCTAATAACGCCAGTTTACAAAGTTTTCCTATTTGAGTTCTAATTCTTGTTCGATATATAATATATCCATTTTCATTGTGCTATTTTGTAAAGATAAGATTACAATTTCTATTTCATAATTTTCGTGTTTGTACATAACTTATTTCCAGAGCAAAAGTGACTGAAATGTTAAGGTGGCGTTATTTGGTACGTGTACCTTATTATTTGTCTTTCGATGGATTTGTAACTTAGTTTAGGGCAATACTTACGAAAAATCCTGAAGCGTCGTGACCTGAAAATAAAAATTCTTATGAGATTACCGTGACTAACTACAGCCATATGCTGGAAAAAGAGAACATGCATGTCGACTGAAATTCTCCAGTATGGGGTTAACTAAATCTCTCCTTTACCAGAAACATTGTTTAAAGTCTGTATAAGTGAATGGATTTCCAAGTGGAACAGAATTATTTTTAACAGGGATATCGTATTAATCCTTAAATTGGCAAAACTTCATTTTGCACACTAGTTTATTAAACCGTGTCGGACTGTAAAGAAAACAATTATCGCAATGTCCATATTTTATATGTTATACAAATTGTGAAATTTTAATTTTCCTACCAATTTTTTTTTTGTTGTTCTATTAAAATTATAGCATAAAGCCTATTAACCTGTTGTATCCTATAGGATACTTTGCGAATTTAAGGATTAAGAAGTGAGCGCTCTTTATTTTGCACACGATGAAATGATGGTCGTTGGTTCAGAAAAGAATCAAAGTTAATGATCAAGTTTAAAATACGAGGGTTACTCCAAAAGTAATGCACAGCATTTTTTTTATTTATTTTTTATTCTACATCTTTGCAATTTATGGAGTTCATAGATACATCCTTCCCGCTTGAATTCATATTTAATTTAATTCGTTCCCGTGAGTGGCGCCATGATAGCACTCCTTCAAAATGGCTGCTGTACTTGACATTCGTCAGAAGCAACGTGCTGTTATCGAGTTCCTGTGCTGTGAGAACGAGACAGTGGGAAAAATGTACAAGATGTGAAAAAGGTGTATGGAGATGCAACTGTCGATCGCAGTAAGGTTAGTCGGTGGGCAAGCAGATTATCTGGTGAAAGAGGGCACGCCAATATTCGGGATACTCCTCGCAGCGGCAGATCCTGCACTGCAAGAAGTCCTGACAATGTCAGCGCGTTAACAACATGGTTGTGGCTGACAAACGCGTAACAGTGAAAGAATTGTTACTCCAAGATTGAATAGGAGAAGCTAGTGTGTGCAGAATATTGGAACAGTGTGTCACACGGAATCACCATTAATTCTGACGCATATGTGGCAACTCTCAAGAAACTTCAAGTTCGACTGAGTCGTGTTCGACCACATCGAGAGAAGCAGAATGTTCTGCTATTGTACGACAGTGAATTAAATACTATTATAGTCACAATCATGCCATGGTATGAAAGAAAAATTTCACAACCTCAAGCGGGAATCGAACCTGCGACTTCCTGGTCTCCGGTCAGGCGCTCTACCACTGAGCTATCGAGTTCGTCTCACGCCAAAGGCTCGGAATTATCCTTTCATACTGGCGACTCTGTTATAGAGTACTGTCCATAGCGTCTAATCTTAGTCAGCACTGCTTATGGCTGGAAAGAAACTTTACAAATGTAATCTTCATCTTACGATGTTTGGGTGACGTATATACGTCCGTTGATGTGACTTATTAATGAATTAAATACTATTATAGTCACAATCATGCCATGGTATGAAAGAAAAATTCCGAGCCTTTGGCATGAGACGAACTCGATAGCTCAGTGGTAGAGCGCCTGACCGGAGACCAGGAAGTTGCAGGTTCGATTCCCGCTCGAGGTTGTGAAATTTTTCTTTCATACCATGGCATGATTGTGACTATAATAGTATTTAATTCATTAATAAGTCACATCAACGGACGTATATACGTCACCCAAACATCGTAAGATGAAGATTACATGTGCACGGCCACATGTCAGTCACAAGACCACAGACCAGATCAGAAAACTTAGATGGAAAACAGTGGAACATCCACTTACAGTCCTGATCTGGCACCATGCGATTACCATGTCTTTGGTAAACTGAAGGAATCCCTGTTAAAGAGTGGCTCAGACGTATTGGTCCAGACTTTTACCGTGTAGGTATACAGACCCTCGTTCCAAGGTTGCGTAAGTCAGTTGAAAGGGACGGGGATTATGTGGAAAAGTGACGTTTTGTTTCTAAAGTATGTATCTATATTCTGTGAAAGTAGCAAAGCTGTAGGATAAAAATGTATTTTTTAAATAAATGTTGTGTATTACTTTTGGAGTGATATCAAATGATTTTGGAATGAATGTATCTGTCAAAATAATAAAGAACAAAAGTATTTTATGATAGATTGCAATACCGGTATAAAAAATTTAATTGTACAAATGTTCGGAAAAAGTATCGACTTTTAATTGTCTAAGACACGCTGTGACGAAAACAGGAAGAGCTCATAAAAATGACTGTTTACGCAAAATTTAGAACTTGAACTTGCAAGGACAAGCTTGTACTTGTACGCTGATGTACAAGGACGACGATTGTAACAATAATTATGACTGCAAAATAGAGAAAATGCAACATTACAGAAATTGGTCTTCACCTACACTCCTTTTTGTCAAAAAAATATATACAGACAAAATAAAAGATGGTTGGATATGATTAAATTGGAACATGAACCACTCGAAACCTTGAAGTATAAAATATATATGCAAGGTATCTATCATATTAATTCACGGAGGTAACAGATCAAGTCAGTGTGAACAAGTTTTGTCAAATAAGTTTTTGATACGCCTAACAGTTTTGAGAATACGAAATGTAACGTGTTCCGCAGTGGGGATGAGTATAACTGCAATCATCACTCCGCAAGACTAGTGACACTTCAGACATAAATCACTTGCGAGTTAAGATGAAATATTATTTTTGGTGTGAAAATTACGTTATTCGTATGTGCAATACTTGCCTTTATTTCGATTAAATGTTGCGAAATTCTTGTACATTCATTTATGCACGATTCAATAATTTTCAGTTGCACCGCACGGATATTTAGATATGTTGAAATTATAGGTTATGTTTACTGTACCAGTTGCCCCTTTCTGTCTAATTTTAGTGGTCTCCAATGCCTGCCATTCATATGGAAATATTATAGGTTATGTTTACTATATCTTATATCCCGAAATTCGGAATTATACATTATAATTAAGCATAATGTCATGTATGATACTCCGCACATTCAATTTGTCTGTATTTTAATACTACAATTGAGTACTGAATTATTGTATTTATCTACTACCTAAGAGATGAAGTAACAATCGTACGTACACTAATTTCATAGGAGTGGTATGATAAATTTTTTATCTTTATTAAGGAAGGTAGATGTGCTATGTTAAATCACAATATAAATTCTTTTTTATTAAACCTCAAAATAGCTTCCATTCTAAACTTAAAATGTTGATGCGAAAAGATTATGTTAACATGTAAAATTCTCTTCACATTAAAATAACACAGTTTTGTAATTATTTCTGCAACATATTATGCAACAAGAAGTAAAGGGAACTTATGGACACATTACACTAAATAAAACTTAGCAATGATAAGCAATAAAGTTATAATATAATATTTCACTGAGCTCCATACACTGAAATAGAAAACCCGAACAAACATTACGGCCTGGTCTAGATCGAAAAGACATTGACCGTGCCGTATTTCGCATTGTTGTGAAAAGTTGTGTAAACTGTGAAATGTTCGTTATTGGTTGTAATAACTGTAAATGGCTAAAATACAATAATTTCAATAATAATATGGGACAAGGAGACGTTTGTAGCACTATAAATTCTAAGAAAAAGAGGTCAGAGTTATCCTTCCGAAAGATCCAGGAAGGTGAGTTTATAAAATATAATATATACTTTATGAAAATAATATATAAACCTTATGTATTTCGTATTTCAATAGTGGTAGGAAGGTGTTAATTTTTCAAAAGAACACGATATCAAAAGTACAATACATTTTATCGTCTGCTAGGGAAAGAGTCTGTGATGAGGCGATAGTAGCGATCCTGGTGGTGAGCAACTATCTATGGATGCATATTTCAACTGTCTGTTTGCATATTTAGTAAGTATTGAGCTTCGCAACTGTATATACTAAACTGTGCTGTAACATTATAGAACCACGAAGCACGGGCCGAAGCACAGAGTCGTGTGAATGGAGGTATGGTAACGATCATTTTATTTCCTTCCATTTTCTCGACTAAATTTGAACCCGTAAACTTGAAAATTAACGTCCTCTAGCTACAACTATGAGTATACATGAAAATGTATGCAATGGTCCATAATAATATATTTTTGTTGCAATATTCAATATTCGGCTTTGCTATGGCCTACCTTCTGAGATAACAACGAGAAGGACAGCGGCAGAAAGCAACAGATACTTCATGTTTGAAGTTCTTCAGCGACTGCCATACCTCGTGAACAACACCGTTATATAGTATTGAATGTACGACGTAAATGCTCGTACTTTGAGTGGAAATTCCTTCTCGCTGTTAAATGTTCCTGGAAAAAAATGCTTTCAAAGTTATTTACAGTGGTTATCTACATACATGTTATAAATCAGACCCCCTTGGTTCCTTGTCATGTTATTAGTAACCAGGTTATATAAGGAAGATCCTGTATTCTGAAATATTCATTAGACATATAACCGATAATGTTGTAACGTTTTAGTTTTAATAATTGTGTATCAGATGTTGAAACTATCAGTTTGTCAAGCACTATAACAATTTGCAGAAAAAAGGGCTCTATTTTTGGAGTTAAATCGATTATATGAGTTCTAGATACACACATCGGTATTCAATATCAGTATTTAAATCCGTCCTTGTTGTCTCATTATCTTGTACTATTATTCATATTAGCCTATATTCTTCTTTCTTCCAATTATGTTGCTTTTCTTCCTCTTATTCTTATTTTGTTTTTTAATTTCTTGTTCCTGTCTGTTTGTTTTTCTGTTTGTAGTCTGATTTTATTTTTCTTCCTTTATCCCACTTCTGTTGCTTTTCTTCCTTCTATTTTCCTATTTCTTCCTTTCGTCCTATATTTAGTACTGTTTTATTTTTTTCTTTTCTTAGAAGTCTAATTTATTCCTCTTTTCCACCACGCTTGTTGACTTTCTTTCTAATTTTCTTTCTTTTTTCTTTCCCAACTTCTTTCGTTCTTCCTTCCTTCTTTTCTTCCTTTTTCTCTCTTTGTTCCTTCATTTCTTTCTTTTGTCTCCTTTCCTACTGCTCTTACTATCGAGTGTCTTCGTTTCTTAGTAATCTAACTTTATTCGTCCTCATTTCCCCCACTTTTATTTCTATTCTTCCTTTCCCCTGTTTTCCATACTTCCTGCTCTTATTATTTTGCTTTTTCTCTTCTTAGTAGTCCGATTTCATTCTTCTTTTCTCCTATTTCTGTTACTTCCTGTTTTTCTTCTGTTTTCACATTTGCTCTGTTCTTATCATTGTTTTACATTTTCTTTTCTTTTCGTTCATTTTCTTCTCTTTGTAGTCTCATCTTATTATTCCATTTTTTGTCACTTCTGTTATTTTTCTTCTTCCATTTCTTCTGTTTTCTCATTTGCTTCTGTTCTTATCATTGTTTTACTTTTTCTTTTCTTTTAATTCATTTTTCTTCTCTTTGTAGTCTAATCTTATTGTTCCATTTTCCTCACTTCTGTTATTTGTCTTCTGTTTTCTAATTTGCTTCTGTTCTTATCATTGTTTTACTCTTTCTTTTCTTTTCGTTCATTTTTTCTTCTCATTTTAGTCTAATCTTATTGTTCCATTTTTCCTCACTTCTGTTACTTTTCTTCCTCTTTTTCTTCTGTTTTCACATTTGCTTTTCTTCTTATCATTGTTTTAATTTTCTTTCCTTTTCGTAAATTTTTCTTCTCTTTGTAGTCTAATCTTATTGTTCCATTTTTTCCTCACTTCTGTTATTTTTCTTCCTCTTTTTCTTCTTTTTTCTCATTTACTTTGTTGTTATCATTGTTTTACTTTTTCTTTTCTTTTCGTTCATTTTTCTTCTCTTTGTAGTCTAATCTTATTGTTACCATTTTCCTTCAGTTCTGTTAATTGTCTTCCTCTCTTCTTCTGTTTTCTCCTTTCCCTCCGTTCTTATTGTTGTTTTTATTTTTTCTCTCCTCTTGGTAGTCTAATTTTATTGCTCCATTTTTCCTCACTTCTGTTATTTTTCTTCCTTTGTTTCTTCCGTTTTCTCCTTTCTCTCTATTGTTATTGTTTTGATTTGTTTGTTTTGACCAAATGCCTGAGAAAAATGAAGTTTTTTACTTCAAACCCAATCTCTTTCTCTTTCAAACTGTGGATTATATGCCGGTAACAATTTTTCTGCAGTGAAAACTTATACATTACATTTTTTGTAGGAGAAAAATTAATTACTCCAGAATGAATGTACTTAGATTAATGAATTTTGAGACAGAGTTAGAAATATCTGAAAGGCTTCTTGTGCAAATATTACTGTTTGTTTAAACAAATTGTGACACCTCGTTCACGCATTAAAATTTAGACTTTTTCTTTATTTTCTTTAGGAAAAATTGCCATTTTATAAAATTCTCTAGAGTTTGAAATTCGCAGCAAATTGACCCTGGACCGCCACTGTCACTTAGCCTACATCATAACATTGGGAGTTGTTAATACTGATCAATCATCTTATTCCCTGCATTTTAGTAAACAGTTATGGAGTTTGCTACAAGTGTGGAAAGGTTAGATTTCTTTCTTGAAAAAAAGTATAAATAGGTCGAAATTCAGGAATATGGTCGTGAAGTGGCAGATTATTGGGATGTGGAAGAATGACTAGAAATATTATCTAATTTTATCACAAAATTAATTGATCTAAATACATCTATTCTGGTATAATTAATTTTTTTCCTATAAAGAATGTAATTTTTCAGTATGTTTTCATAACAGAAAAATTGTTATATAATTCACAGTTTTAAAGATAGAGAGATTGAGCTTTCATTAAAAAAAAAACTTTTTCACATGTATTTGGTCCCTCTGGGATTTCATAGATGTATAAGGAGAGGAGTGCCCTTAAACTTCTGGCAGAACCTGTATTGCGTATTTAACCAAGATCAAAGATACGTATTTCTTAATCCAGTTCAGACAACTGATTGACTGAGATTAGAAATGTAAGTGCCAGCAGAATTCTGTCACCGATTTAGTGCAACAATTAAGACAAAAGCACGTGTTGCGTTCTGGGCCTGGCTTAAGGCAAACAAGTTGCCGAGAAAACCTAAAACATTGCCTGCCAGACAGTGTCCTTACGGTTCAATAAGGATGCCAGTAACTTAGGTGTGACTCGCTCTGTATTAATGTATAGGTTTATGTATGAACACTCCAATCACTCCAAGGAAATAGTTATTAATAGATTTCGTATGAGTGACAGATCGGTATTAAGAAAACTTATGGTATAAATAAGAAAACAAGACAGACCCAGAGGTTATGCAAAGTGGTTTTGTTCAATTCAAAGAGGCTCGTTGCAATGTACTACAAGCTATAGGCGTACACGATAGAAAATTGTAGCGGTGTAGGCCTTACTTACGTACTGCCTTTTAAGGAACCCGGAGGTTCATTGCCGCCCTCACATAAGCCCGTCATTGGTCCCTATCCTGTGCAAGATTAATCCAGTCTCTATCATCATATCCCACCGCCCTCAAATACATTTTAATATTATCTTCCCATCTAAGTCTCGGCCTCCCCAAAGGTCTTTTTCTCTCCGGTCTCCCAACTAGCACTCTATATGCATTTCTGGGTTCGCCCATACGTGCTACATGCCCTGCCCATCTCAAACGTCTGGATTTAATGTTCCTAATTATGTCAGGTGAAGAATACAATGCGTGCAGCTCTGCGTTGTGTAACTTTCTCCATTCTCCTGTAACTTCATCCCTCTTAGCCCCAAATATTTTCCTAAGAATCTTATTCTCAAACACCCTTAATCTCTGTTCCTCTCTCAGAGTGAGAGTCCAAGTTTCACAACCATACAGAACAACCGGTAATACAGCTGTTTCATAAATTCTAACTTTCAGATTTTTTGACAGCAGACTAGATAACAAAAGCTTCTCAACCGAATAACAGGCATTTCCCATATTTATTCTACGTACGAGAAAATGCTGGGTAACTTCCGGTGCTGGACCCCGGACTCATTTCACCGGGATTATCACCTTCATATCATTCAGACGCTAAATAACCTAGATGTTGATACAGCGTCGTAAAATAACCCAAGAAAGTAAAATATCTATTCTACGTATTAGGTTTCATAACAAGCTGTTTTTTTACGGTGATGGGTTGTTAGCCCTTCGCCCAACCCCCATGCTGGAGGACCACCCCTTATCGGCTGTCCACGACCTACTTACCTACTTACAAAATATTACGTCGTACTGGCGACGGTGATTCCTACACAATTATTATCTGGTTTAGGATTCCCGACCAGTCTTGTGATATTTGTGATAGCAGAGCGGAAGTAGAAGACATTTTATTTAAGCACTTGACTTACCTTTCACTATTGCTCCATTTTTCACAGTATGTTCATCTCATCGCCTCTGAATAATATCTGTAGTTAAGTAAAGAACAATTTTTGCAATTCATCAATTAATAGCAAAATTACATTAATAGTGCAGCACAATCGAAATCAGTGCAGCACAATCGAAATCAGTGCAGCACAATCGAAATCAGTGCAGCACAATCGAAATCTGTGCAGCACAATCGAAATCTGTGCAGCACAATCGAAATCAGTGCAGCACAATCGAAATCTGTGCAGCACAATCGAAATCTGTGCAGCACAATCGAAATCAGTGCAGCACAATCGAAATCAGTGCAGCACAATCGAAATCAGTGCAGCACAATCGAAATCAGTGCAGCACAATCGAAATCTGTGCAGCACAATCGAAATCAGTGCAGCACAATCGAAATCAGTGCAGCACAATCGAAATCAGTGCAGCACAATCGAAATCTGTGCAGCACAATCGAAATCAGTGCAGCACAATCGAAATCTGTGCAGCACAATCGAAATCAGTGCAGCACAATCGAAATCTGTGCAGCACAATCGAAATCAGTGCAGCACAATCGAAATCAGTGCAGCACAATCGAAATCAGTGCAGCACAATCGAAATCTGTGCAGCACAATCGAAATCAGTGCAGCACAATCGAAATCAGTGCAGCACAATCGAAATCAGTGCAGCACAATCGAAATCAGTGCAGCACAATCGAAATCTGTGCAGCACAATCGAAATCAGTGCAGCACAATCGAAATCTGTGCAGCACAATCGAAATCAGTGCAGCACAATCGAAATCTGTGCAGCACAATCGAAATCTGTGCAGCACAATCGAAATCTGTGCAGCACAATCGAAATCTGTGCAGCACAATCGAAATCAGTGCAGCACAATCGAAATCAGTGCAGCACAATCGAAATCAGTGCAGCACAATCGAAATCTGTGCAGCACAATCGAAATCAGTGCAGCACAATCGAAATCAGTGCAGCACAATCGAAATCAGTGCAGCACAATCGAAATCAGTGCAGCACAATCGAAATCTGTGCAGCACAATCGAAATCAGTGCAGCACAATCGAAATCTGTGCAGCACAATCGAAATCAGTGCAGCACAATCGAAATCTGTGCAGCACAATCGAAATCTGTGCAGCACAATCGAAATCTGTGCAGCACAATCGAAATCTGTGCAGCACAATCGAAATCTGTGCAGCTCTTAATTGAATGTATAGCACTGATTACAGCCGAAGTTAGGACGATAATCGCAGAATACACGTGCAGGCAAATGCCCGAGTCGAACTGGTTGCCCTTGGCTGTACAGTCTTCGCTATAAATGAAAAGCCCTACAAAAACGGATGCACATGAAATAACATTAGGCGTATTCACTACCGCATAATTTGTACAGGGACATCATTTTATTTTTACAAACATTTCTATTAAAAGTTTATATATCTATACTAATAATAAATCTGTAGCCGAAATTTTTCTAGTAATTTTCGATTTTCGAAAAATTATTGGTCCTAACATACACAATAATTAAACACCCTGAAACCGAAAATCGCATTTTTGAAATTTTTGTTTGTATGTCGGTCTGTATGTTTGTTACCTTTTCACGCGATAATGGCTGAACCGATTTATATGAAAATTGGATTATAAATTAAGTTCGTTGTAACTTAGATTTTAGGCTGTATGGGATTCAAAATACTTTATTTAAAAGGGGGTTATAAGGGGCCTGAATTAAATAAATCGAAATATCTCGCTTATTATTGATTTTTGTGAAAAATGTTACATAACAAAAGTTTCTTCAACAATGATTTCCGATAAGTTTTATTCTTTACAAAATTTTGATAGGACTGATGTTTAATGAGATAAATTAGTTTTAAAATTAAAATAACGCCATCTAAGACGGTGCAATGAATTAAGAACAAATGACTTCGTCTATAAGGGGCCTTGGACAACAACAATCGAAACAGGGGCCTTGGACATCAACAATCGAAAGCTATTAAATATTGCCTACAGAGAATGTTTCTGTGTTTTTATGAAGTAATATCAGAAGCTAAATTAACCGATTTGTATAATTAATTATTATTTCACCATTCGAAAGTGTAGTTTCTCTAGATGGACATAATGCTATAATGTTATTACAGTAACGTCTGGGTAAATCGAGGACAGGTAAGATTAAAATAGCTTCTTATGCACAGAAAATTTGATAGGCTATTTTGCACATCGTTTTCTGTATTTCTTAAAATAATATTTATGTACACTCATTTTAATCTCAGAGAATTAACGAACAACGAGAGTGTATTGATTTAGTATGCAGTAATAGTACGTTAGCTTAGCAATCCATTATTTTATAATTTAAATTTTAACTATGCTCAATTGAATCGTGTTAAAATACATAAAATATATATGCAATAAATGCAATGCAAAAAACAAATTGGGTAATGAGCGAAGCAGATTATCTTGCGCTGTTGTAAAAGTTGTTCCCTGGACCAAACGTCCTATTTTAATTATGTAATTACTTTATATTTATTTCTAACAGGTGCAGCGGAGCGCACGGGTACGGCTAGTAGACAATAAAATTGTAATTTAATGGGTTTTAAATCAAAAGAGCAAAAAAGGGTAGTAATAAATCGTGGTGTCAGACAAGGGTGTCCTCTATCACCTTCTTTATTTAATTTATATACGAGTATATTTATTTATTTATTTATTTCATCAATCTTTGTTCACGTCATGGCGGATTAGATGTATTATAGTTCTTAATCCACCGTCACTCTCTATACAAATATAACAAAAACTACTACATATTGAACCTATACGTAACCTCTGCTTACAATACTACTACTACTACTACTACTACTACTACTACTACTACTACTACTACTACTACTACTACTAGTACTAGTACTAATAATAATAATAATAATAATAATAATAATAATGAATCAGCGTAAAACAGCTTATTACGAATCCCTACAATAAGCCTCGGAATAGGAAAAGACCTTTAGGGAGGCCGAGACGTAGATGGGAGGATATTAAAATGGATTTGAGGGAAGTGGGGTATGATGATAGAGACTGGATTAATCTTCCACAGGATAGGGACCGCTGGCGGGCTTATGTGAGGGCGGCAATGAACCTTCGGGTTCCTTAAAAGCCATTTGTAAGTAAGTAAGTAATAATAATAATAATAATAATAATAATAATAATAGTAATAATAATAATAATATTAATAATATCAATAATAATAATAATACACAACTAATAATAAATATAGCTCTTGTATTTAAAATCCTACCTTAGCTTTTTCATTTTATACTCAATCTCTTAAGAATTATTCTGTTAACTTCATTGACAACGCTTCGTAGTTTCTTATCGTGTAACTACTCAACATTTATAATTCCATCTCCGTTAGAGCTTTGACTTTCTCTTCCCATCTAATTTTACCTCTAAGAAGAAATTTTCCTAATTTATGCAGATTGCTGGCGTTTAGGTGACCATTCATTTTTATAAGCTACTATAGCGTTTATTTGTAGAAATTGTTTATTTACCCAACTGTGTCTCAAATCATTCGTTGCCTGGCACTTTAGCGCAATATGCATTGCGTCTTCAGCTAGTCCACACAAAGGACATTTATCCTTCTCTACGTTCCCTCTCTTATTCTTGAGTCTCCAGATACCTAATCTCCACCATGCCATTCCTGTTCTCTCTTCCCTTGAATTTAGTCTAACATATTCTTCCTGTTCCCAAAACTGCTTCACCTCCCTATAGTATTTTAGTGATCCTAGGTCTTTAATATTACTAAAAATATCTTGTCTTGAAATTTCGTTTTCCCCCTCTTTTACTATTCTTCCAATAGCTTTCGTGTTTATAGACCCTAGTTCTCTCCATAGCCAATTTAGACCTAATCTGTTTATTTCTCGTTCCAGCTCCTTCAGCCAATTCGATTTCCAATTAGCGGCTTTCATACAACAGATACATGTTTTCATGACTGCCGAATCATTCCTACACAGAATATTACCTAAATATTTGATTTTTCTTTCTAGAATAATTCCCAGACTCGAATCGGTTCCCATCTCTAGTAACGCTGCCAGGTTAGGAGCATTCTCCGGTATTCCTAGAAATTTTTTACACATTTTGGCTCTTACTTTATCGATGTTTCTGCTGGATAACCTACTACCCCAGATCTCAATATTATATAATATTTTTGATTCTACTAGTGCATTATAGATGTTGACCAAATTCTTCACCCCAATATTCGGTCATTTATTTAGGCATCTGTCTTCTGGTTGGAGCGCATTTTCACCTTTATTCAGTGCCATTTCATTTTGCAACTTCCAATTTTCCCTACTGTCTATTATCACTCCTAGGCACTTGAATCTGGAAACACAATTAATTAGAAAATTTATGTATAGACGAAGTCATTTTAAAATGGCAGATCAGTTTAAATAAACATTTAAAAATAAATAATAAATTGTTAGATACTGTGACAGCGACGTGAGATTCGAACTCACGACCAGCGTCCCGCAAGAGAGAAGATCGCGCGGAGCACTTTGGAATGGCGCGCGGCTGAGAGGGGAGAGGGCCAACGCGGCGAGAGAGTGGAGAGAGTTTGCGCGCGCATCTTCTGCTTGCCTAGAGAGGCCGAGAAATCCGTCGAAATGGAAGACTCGCGAATTCGAACTTTCGAGGCTACGTCGCTGTGGTTATAAATTACGGACGCGAAGGAACGACAGCAGAGTTTTCAGTTTTCAGTTGGTTAGTCAGCCAGTCAGTGAGAAAGCCAGAGCAAGCAAGCCAGTCTTGTGTACCGGAGTTCGACTCGAGTGTGCGTCCGCATCTGCGTCAGCATCCGAAGGCCTGAGTTCGAGTGCAGTGGACCGCAGTTGGAGGGACCTGAGTTCGAGTGCAGTGGATCGCAGTTGGAGGGACCCGAGTTCGAGTACAGTGAACTGTCTCTGAAGGTCTGTGGTTCGAGATACTGTGAACTCGAGTGACTGAGATAGAAGAACTGTGAACTGAGAACTGGTAGTTCTGATTTGTAAATAGTGCTTTGTAAATATTAGTTAAGATTAACAGTTCATTGTTGTGCGTAATAGTCCAAGTAAATTGTCATTGTCGTCGGTGGAGTGCTATAACGAATACTTTGTTGAGTGAAGATCCAATTGTTGACGAGAGCGTTTAAGGTGAATTGTAGGAAGGAATTACTGTTGTGACGAATAAATTACATTGTTGTTACTAATAAAATTCACAATACAATATTATTTGCCGATGATCAAGTAGTGATTTTCAGTTCTGAAGATGATCTACAAAGAGCCATTTTTACATTGGAAGAAATAAGTGCCAATTATAATTTAAAAATATCAAAGAATAAAACTAATATTTTAGCATTTAAAGGATATGATTGCTTAAGAGCAAAAATAGTAATTGGTAATACAATTTTAGAGCAAGTGAATAGTTTTAAATATTTAGGTTTTAACTTATCTTATATTAAAATTAATGATAAAATAAATAAATTTAATCTGATGTGTGGCACTATTAAAAGAATCGTTAAAAATACGAGAAAAGAAACAAAAATGAAATTTTATAAAGTAATGGCTGTTCCTATATTAATGTATGGATCGGAATGTTGGACGATCACTAAGAGGCAAGAACAAAGATTGGAAGCAGTAGAGATGAGATTTCTAAGAAATATAGCAGGATATACTCTACTAGATAAAAAAACGAAATGAAGATATAAGAAAAGAATTAAATATTTTCAAACTCACTGATCGAATAGTTAAATATAGGAACGCCTGGAGACAACATATTTATAGAATGCCAGTAGAAAGATTTCCAAAGCTGATGTTAAATTATAGACCTTATGGAAAGAGAAATATTGGACCCCACACAGAAGATGGTCTGAACAATTTAAACAATTCTAGCTTTCATGAAACCGGAACGAGCCTATGGCTTAATCCTTGTATGGTGATGATGATGATGATGATGATGATGATGATGATGATTTCTAATATTAACCTGGCTATACCTTTGGATAAACGGTTGATTACCGGAAACACCGCTTGCTACCCCGTTCCACGTCTGGAGTTCGATGATACTGGCGTAAAGTACAAACAAATCACTTCACTAGGTATAGGAGGGAAGAAAAGTAGTTCATCCATTTACGTAAACTAGGAAATATCGCGATTTTGAGTTTGATAATTTTCATTACGTTTTTGTTTAATCAAAATACAGTACAGTATTAACAGTGAGTGTTTTTACTCACGAACTGAGCTGTCCATGTGGACGTATTCATTATGCAGTGTATATTATACTGTCTACAACACATTAGCGTACAATATAGAGAATGAAGTTAAATTAAAGAATAATCATAATATGGATATTTAAACACATTTTTTTTAAATGATGGCCGTTCATTTCGATACAGGCATATTATCGCACTATAGACTAATGTACCTAATTCCAATTTTACCAGTTTCGTCCTTCGTACTAGTAACTCTTGTTGAAATAATTCTGTACCTACTCTATAAAAGAGTACCTTACGTCCAGTAAATTCAATCTTCACTTCTGCCCGATCCGAAAAGATAAAATTACTCAGACATGCTATCTACTGTCCGTCCAAGTGGTTATGTCGCACGATCGTAGAAAGGGGGAAAATCACGTGACAGTTAATTACTTAACGAGGCCCTTTTATTTAAAGGGAGGTGGTACACCCTATCTCCGCACTGTTAAATTTGCTATCTTTATTTTGGATTTTCTCTAAAACTACCAATCCTAAGGCGATGAAATTTGGTACACTTATATAATGATGGTTTCTGTATTGATTGACATTTTTGTAAATGGATCAGGACACATACACATTATATTTTAACCTGCCATGCTGTACCACCTCCACTTAAGTTATTTTAAACAGTTGTATAACACTACGTAGACGTCTTAATTCTTAACAGAAATTAATGTTTTCAGAAAAGAGCTAAGACAGCCCAGCCACTAGTCTTTACAGAGGGGCGAGCAGAAGCGGGTAGGGGAAATCGGGATGCGACATAGGTAAACGGACGACAGTACCTGTGCGAAAATATGATTCAATATTGAAAGCTCCTTCGTCATCGGAAAACGCGAACATATTTCTGGAACGTACTATACTCACTAACTCAGTACTGTTTACTGTGACCGTAACACGACTTTGACTGCACATGCGGACTTGGTTCTGTGTGGGGGACGGTTGGAACTACTACTACTACTACTACTACTACTACTACTACAGCTACTACTACTACTACTACTACTACTACTACTACTACTACTACTACTACAGCTACTACTACTACTACAGCTACTACTACTACTACTACTACTACTACTACTACAGCTACTACTACTACAGCTGCTACTACTACAGCTACTACTACTACAGCTACTACTACTACTACTACTACTACAGCCACTACTACTACTACAGCCACTACTGCTACTACTACTACTACTACAGCTACCACTACTACTACTACTACTACTACAGCTACTACTACTACTACAGCTACTACTACTACTACTACTACTACTACTACTACTACTACTGCTACTACTACTGCTACTACTACTACAGCTACTACTACTCGTAGTACTACTACTACAGCTATTACTACTGTTACTACTACTACTACAGCTACTACTAGTACTACTTCTACTGCTGCTACTACTACTACTACTATTACTACTACAGCTACTACTACTCGTAGTACTACTACTACATCTATTCCTACTACTACTACAGCTACTACTAGTACTACTTCTACTGCTACTACTATTACTATTACTACTACAGCTACTACCACTCGTAGTACTACTACTACATCTATTACTACTACTACTACAGCTACTACTAGTACTACTTCTACTGCTGCTACTACTACTACTATTACTACTACAGCACTACTACTACTACAGCTACTACTACTACTACTACTACTACAGCCACTACTACTACTACTACTACTACTACAGCTACTACTACTACTACAGCTACTACTACTACTACTACTACTACTACTACTACTCTACTGCTACTACTACTACTATTACTACTACAGCTACTACTACTCGTAGTACTACTACTACATCTATTACTACTACTACTACAGCTACTACTAGTACTACTCTACTGCTACTACTACTACTACTATTACTACTACAGCTACTACTACTCGTAGTACTACTACTACATCTATTACTACTACTACTACAGCTACTACTAGTACTACTTCTACTGCTGCTACTACTACTACTACTATTACTACTACAGCTACTACTACTCGTAGTACTACTACTACATCTATTCCTACTACTACTACAGCTACTACTAGTACTACTTCTACTGCTACTACTATTACTATTACTACTACAGCTACTACTACTCGTAGTACTACTACTACATCTATTACTACTACTACTACAGCTACTACTAGTACTACTTCTACTGCTGCTACTACTACTACTATTACTACTACAGCTACTACTACTCGTAGTACTACTACTACATTTATTCCTACTACTACTACAGCTACTACTAGTACTACTTCTACTGCTACTACTATTACTATTACTACTACAGCTACTACTACTCGTAGTACTACTACTACATCTATTACTACTACTACTACAGCTACTACTAGTACTACTTCTACTGCTGCTACTACTACTACTACTATTACTACTACAGCTACTACTACTCGTAGTACTACTACTACATCTATTCCTACTACTACTACAGCTACTACTAGTACTACTTCTACTGCTACTACTATTACTATTACTACTACAGCTACTACTACTCGTAGTACTACTACTACATCTATTACTACTACTACTACAGCTACTACTAGCTACTGCTACTACTACTACAGCTACTACTACTGTTACTACTACTACTACTACTATTGCTCCTGCTGCTACTAATAATACTACAGCTGCTACTACTAGTACTACTACTACTAGCACTACAGCTATTACTAGAACTACAGGTACTGCTACTACTACTGCTACTACTACTACTACCACTGCTGCCCTACTGCTACTACTACTACTACTACTACTGCTGCTCCCTACTGCTACTGCTACTACTACTACTACTACTGCTACTACTACTACTACTACTACAGCTACTACTAGTACTACTACTGCTACTACTACTACTACAGCTATTACTACTACTACTACTACTACTCCACTGCTGCTCCTACTGCTACTGCTACTATTACTACTAGTAACTACTACTACAGCTATTACTACTACTACTACCACTGCTGCTCCTACTGCTACTGCTACTGCTACTATTACTACTAGTAACTACTACTACAGCTATTACTACTACTACTACTACTGCTGCTCCTACTGCTGCTACTACTACTACTAGTAACTACTACTACAGCTATTACTACTACTACTACTACTACTACCACTGCTACTGCTACTGCACTGCTACTGCTGCTACTACTACTAGTAACTACTACTACAGCATTAATACCACTACTACTACTACTACTACTACCACTGCTGCTCCTACTGCTACTGCTACTACTACTGCTACTACTACTACTACTACCACTGCTGCTCCTACTGCTACTGCTACTACTACTACTACTACTACTACAGCATTACTACTACTACTACTACTACCACTGCTGCTCCTACTGCTACTGCTACTATTACTACTAGTAACTACTACTACAGCTATTACTACTACTACTACTACTACTACTACCACTGCTGCTGCTACTGCTACTGCTACTATTACTACTAGTAACTACTACTACAGCTATTAATACTACTACTACTACTACTACCACCACTGCTGCTCCTACTGCTACTACTACTACTACTACTACTACTGCTACTACTACTACTACCACCACTGCTGCTCCTACTGCTACTGCTACTACTACTACTACTACAGCTATTACTACTACTACTACTACTACTACTACTACTACTACTACCACTGCTGCTCCTACTGCTACTGCTACTATTACTACTAGTAACTACTACTACAGCTATTACTACTATTACTACTACTACCACTGCTGCTCCTACTGCTGCTACTACTACTACTAGTAACTACTACTACAGCTATTACTACTACTACTACTACTACTACTACCACTGCTGCTCCTACTGCTACTGCTACTGCTACTGCTGCTACTACTACTAGTAACTACTACTACAGCTATTACTACTACTACTACTACTACCACTGCTGCTCCTACTACTACTACTACTACTAGTAACTACTACTACAGCTATTACTACTACTACTACTACTACTACTACTACTACCACTGCTACTGCTACTGCTACTGCTACTGCTGCTGCTACTACTACTAGTAACTACTACTACAGCCATTAATACTACTACTACTACTACTACCACTGCTGCTCCTACTGCTACTACTACTACTACTACTACTACAGCTACTACTACTACTGCTACTACTACTACTACAGCTACTACTAGTACTACTACAGCTATTACTACTACTGTTACTACTACTTCTACAGCTACTACTAGTACTACTTCTACTACTGCTACTACTGCTACTGCTACTACTGCTACTAGTAACTACTACTACAGCTATTACTACTACTACTACTACTACTACTACTACTACTGCTACTACTGCTGCTGCTGCTGCTGCTAGTATTACTAATAATAATGTACATTTTCAATTGATCAAAAACATACTTTTCCATGTCCAGAAAAAATATTTGTACCTTGAAAATGGTCGTTCTACGTCACAAGACGTAACAGAAGCAAATCTGATATAGACCTATGATACAGTAGCTATTCCTTACTGTATCACCAAGTGAACAACAGCTTTGTGAGTATAAAAGTGCATTTCGGTTGTGGCACATCGCATTAAACCTATAATTCTCCTCAAGAACACTTTTAATTTTTTATGTAATGACAATTGGGACTATCTCGCGGCGTCATTCATTTCTAGATTTCTGGATTACATCAGAGTGACTGTAATTGTTTGAAGGGATATTGAAACATACCGACATCATACATAGGTCGAGAAAGTACAAAATTCTGTAGCTATATTTTAAGCCAAATTTTGAAGTCTAATGTTCCTCTTGATTGTTGTATCCCCCGTGCAAAGAAAATGATTCCATATACGTATTTCGTAGCACAGTGTCTCTGAAATAATATTCGTTCTTTATATTATATATACGCAGTAGGCCTACATAATTTTCCACGTAATATGTTTCTATAGTTGCTAATAGACTTGTATAATTATCAATAAATCTTGAAGCATTGCATTCAACTTCGTATGCTTGGAAGATTTAAATTTTGACATGTTAAAATCCGCTCACTAAACTGCACAACTACGTTGCAAATGTTAGCACGTATTAAAACTGCTTCTCTACTGCGCATATTGCTGTAATGTAGTTACGAAAGTCATTTATCCACACTTGTGGATATACTGTGAGTTGTTTATGTGAACAGAGTATTGCATGCACGTGAAATAGAGCCGAAATGAACTGAACCTGAAATTCATGTTTTGGTACGACCTTCCTACCTTACTGATAATGGCTTCAGATACTAGTGCAATAATTTTACTTCTAACTTAATTTAAATTTCTTGTTTACATAATGACATACGTGTTTCAGATATTGGAAATGAGTTTTGTGGTATCAACCCAGCTGTCAAAAACTGGCAATAACTGTCAGTTTGAAATCTTGTTGTTTGCAATATACAGTAACTAGTGGCTTGTGCAGCAAATTCTGCAAACTAAGTTCATTAGACGTTCAAATAAACATTTTTCAGATTTATTTTCAATGAAGAATACCAGACATTCTGAAAGTTATTTGCTTCCATAATAATGAAAGATACTCTCTCTCGAGCCAATACTGAAGAGAACCACGCATATAAATAACTACACCACACCACCATTAAGTATATGAAAAAGACCCAACCGCACTTGATTAATAACTATAAAAATATTTGATTTTTAATAATATTATTATCTTACGTAAGTTTTATAGCTTTCAGTAACATATATCATATATACTATATAGCTGCCACTCAGTAAAATATAGAAATAAAAATCTAATTTTAGTTATTCTCTACATCTACTTATATAACCCCAAAACGTTTCACTTTCATATCATCAATATAGCATTAATATGTATAATTAATGAAAAATAGTCACATCATGGCATTAACTACAATAATATTTTATTTTAATGGTAATAATGTCATCAAACCACCTCAAGTTTTGTAGTTTTTAATATCCAATACACAGCTGTACCCAGAAAATTACACAACACAGAATCGAACCTGTAAATTATTTTTAGTAAGTTAAGTTTTTAATAACCAATTTAATTTGAGCTCTAAATATGTCAGCATTCTTGCAGATCATGGCCTTCGTGTAATATTGTTTACTGTAGTGTGTGTTTTGTTTTATTCTGAAATGTAATTAGCTAGTTCTCAAAACTGACGACAGATGGATTTTGGAAAATAGGAATATTATGTTGAAAAATTGACATTTCACTGAAAACTACTTTTTTCTGAAAAACTTTGAGTTCCAAGCTTTAAAATGAGGGGTCATTTATTAAAATCCGTTCAGCCGTTTTCCCGTAATTTCCATTACCAGTTCAGATTTTATATATAGATATTTTACAACACTTTATCTGTCTTCTCGAGTTTTGCAAACAGAAAGAAGAAGTTTGATTGGTGCCTTGTGTTTATGTAATCTTTGCTATTAGATATATAGGACTAGAATAAGGTGAAGAAGTTAGCTCTCACACAACATTGAGCTATACAGGTTTCAGGAAGATGCGTATAGCTTCCACGTCTTCTGATCCTGGAAACTAGAAAATGGCGCTGTCATTAATACATTCCGTCCGCCTATTTATCACGGGAAATAACTTGTTATTGAATGTTGTGGTTCTCAAACTTATTAATACTGGGGATCCCCTTTCCACAGATCAGTATTTTCGCGGACAGTGGCGGCTCGTGATAAAATACTGTGTGTGTTCACAATTTTGTGTTCCAAAATCGAAGAGAATTTGAAATCATACGTTTAGCCTAGTATGAAATGTCATGATTCCATTGTTTCACTATCGAAAAACCGTATATAAGTTCAAAACAACATATAATAATAGTAATAATACTACTACTACTACTACTACTACTACTACTACTACTACTACTACTACTACTACTACTACTACTACTACTACTACTACTACTACTAATAATAATAATAATGAAACCCAGTCTTTTTATTTCCAATTTTTCCTGGTAAGCCAGTTTACCTAGTTTTTTACTGTTCAAAATTACTTGAACAGAGTTCATTGTTTACGTTTGTTAAAAATTAATACATACCACAGTCCCGTTATTTACAAAAGCGTGTGTTCAGTAATATATTTTGGTTCACAACACACTGATACACTATAGCCTATACCAGTACTGTAATCCCATTCGCATAGATTGATTACTATAAATATATGCCAGTAAATATTATTCTTAAATAATGTACACCACCATACAGATACTTAAATTCATACCACTATCACATTCAGCCAGCACGTGTTTGAAAGCCAAACTATGCTATTATGCTAACACTGATGTATAGCATGGTGGATGTATAGTAATTCACAAACTGCTCTCTCGTAGCAGCACTGTACACACATCCACATAAAGTAAATGTTCCGACAGTGAGATGCTGACACCTATAGGCTAAAATACAGACTTAAATTTCCTCCTCGAAATATAGTACATGAACGATAGGCATCGATGCACCTGACATCTGTAGGATAGATTCACTGTTCACTTAATGCTGTGTGTTCTTGACGAGTCATAAGCGGCCAGCGAAAGGCAATTTTCTCCCCCGCATGCGTGAAATTTCTGTAACCTTCTTGAAAAAGCACGGCTTGTACGTGAACTGATGTTGCCAAGTTTACATAAGAAGTTTATGCAAAATGCGGGGAGTTTAAAATACTCGATTCTGATATTATATACATCCCCACTACGTCAATACGGTATTAAATAATAATTAATGCATTAATGGAAACAAGGTGTTCATGTGCTCTTATTGACGCACCGCCACTGTTCGCGGACCCTTCAAAGTCGTCAATGGAATGATTGGTAGGTTAGATTTTAGGGTTAATATCTATAATCTTCTAGTAATAAAACCGTAACCTAAATTTTTCTAGCAGGCTAATTTTCAATTTTACAAAAAATAATTGTTGTTAACATTTATATAATGAACTCTCTTGAGACCGAAAATCATATTTTTTATATTTTTGTTTATATGTCTGTATGTTTGTTACCTTTTCACACGATAAAGGCTGAATCGATTTCTACGAACGGCGCACCATGTAGACACAAAATCTTCACGCATCTTAATTGAACGTACGTTTTAAACTTGATTATTTCAATATTCTTCCTAGATTTCACGCATACGCGATTGAAATATTGAACTGTGTAGATGCAACTTCAGTCCCGTTACACACTACAGCGAGAATGCTTTTCTGTAGCACGGAGTAACGGTCGAAAAAAGGCACGATAGACATTGTCCCGCTCCCACAGGTAACTAACCTAATTGTAGCCTACAAAATTTGTTTTACGTGAATGAAATTAAACAATTAATAGAAAGTCAGATGTTCAAATTTATGTAACATCAGCGCATATCAAACCTAATGATCTTGTGTAATATTATATACCGGTACAAGGTCTTTGATCAAACTTCGTTCCTTATGGCGTAATAAAACGCGTGTTTTGATTATCTATACTGAGATGGCTTCACTATATAGCAACATATGTCTCGTTGTAGTGTGAATACATAAGCATTGCTATATAGCTGTCTCCACACATATTACATAGTCCTTAGTTCTAATTCCATGTCCATTGTAGACTATCTGAAGAAAATTACACTCCTTCATTCAGATTTGATAACTGCGTTTTCAACAATTCTTCATTTAATTAATGTATTAATCAGGTAACTGTAATTATATTTTATAAAATTGAAAATCAAATTTGATTTTAACAGATAATGAAAATGTATTTATGTTATCTATACTAATAATAAATCTGTAGCCGAAATTTTTCTGGTAATTTTCGATTTTCCAAAAATAATTGGTCCTAACATATATAATTAACCACCCTGAAACCGAAAATCGCTTTTTTGAAATGTTTGTCTGTCTGTCTGTCTGTCTGTATGTATGTTTGTTACCTTTTCACGCGATAATGGATGAACGGATTTCGATGAAAATTGGAATATAAATTATGTTCGTTGTAACTTAGATTTTAGGCTATATGGCATTCAAAATACATTATTTAAAAGGGGGGTTATAAGGGAGCCTGAATTAAATAAATTGAAATATCTCGCTTATTATTGATTTTTATGAAAAATGTTACATAACAAACGTTTCTTTAAAAAATAATTTGCGATAAGTTTTATTCCCTGCAAAATGTTGATAGGACTGATATTTAATGAGATAAATGAGTTTTAAAATTAAAAAAACTGCCATCTAAGGCCGTATAATGAAATAGAAAACAAATGACTTCGTCTATAAGGGGCCTTGGACAGCAACAATCGAAGGCTATGAAAGATAGCCTACAGAGAATGTTTCTGTGTTTGTATGAAGTAATATCGGAAGCTAAATTAACCGATTTGTATAATTAATTATTATTTCACCATTGGAAAGTGTAGTTTCTCTAGATGGACATAATGTTATAATGTTATTACAGTAACTTCTGATATAATATAATATAATATAATATAATATAATATAATATAATATAATATAATATAATATAATATAATATAATTTAAGTTATTTGAAGGGTTCAGAACCATAGTGGGTCAAACGCCATTTACTGAATACGTAGAAAACAAGGGTTAAAATTATGTTATTACCATAATTCAATGGAAACCTATAACAAGTAAAATAAAGTATACAAATTAAATCTAAATGATGTCAATGTTCATTAAACTATGGTTGCATGTAATAAAAATTAGAAACATGTTAAACGAATTGTCATTTCACTAATGAATGATCTCTGGACCAAAATGATCGCAATTTGGATGCAATTTAAATTAAGTAACATATTAAACGACTTATACTTCTATCAAACACGAATGTTCCCTGGATCAAATGTGCTATTTTAATTCGGGTGCAGCGGAGCACACGGGTACGGCTAGTTATAATAATAAGAGAAAAGCGCAGTAATGTAATTAACATTATTAAGCCTATATTTCGCTTTTCGCAATTGGCATTACTGAATAACATCCAATTTCCTTATTGCAGTAATCGATATTCATCTACTTCAACTTCACAATATCTGAATAGGTTAAGTATTCGTAAATATACAATTATTAACAATTTGTAAGCGAATTTTAGGGATATGTTATTTATATTTTTATTTTATTCACGAAATAGTCCTAATAAATGTCACTCGAGGTCTGAGATTACTACAGATAATTAATTCGTATGTCAATTTTTTTCTCTGAAGAGTACCATTTCGGTTTGATATGTTACTATGGAAACATAGATAACACATCAAGCTCATATTCCTTTGCATAATCTCTTGGAGTCATTGCATAACTGTATGCATTATCGGGATCAGCTCCAAAATCCAGAAACAATGCAACCATTTCCTCGTCATCTCTGCTTACAGCTTCATGAAATGCCGTCCAGCCCCTATCATCACTTGTATGAACGTTGGCATTAAATTCCAGAAGCAATTTGGTCAGTTTCAGATGCCCACTTTTTACAGCCGTCATCAATGTCTCATTAGATTTGTTCGGATCGGAATGGTGCAATAGCAGGAAGTGCGCCAATTTCTGATTATTTGTCGTCGCTGTTAAAGTCAATGGAGTAATTTCCCAGTCATCTGTTAAATCAAGCTCTGCTCCATTTGTGATCAGGAACACAGCCTTCTCGTGATGGTTCTTCTCAGCTGACTGGTGTAGGGGCGTCCAATTCCGGCGGGTGGGCGAACAGGCGTTCACGTCGGCGCCTTTCTCTACAAGTAATTTAGCGATCCCTGCATGTCTCACAATGTGTAATGCAGAAAATGACCCGGAGAATATATTTGGATCTGCACCGTAGTCAAGAAGCAGCTTCGACATATTATACAAATCTTTATCAGCAGCAATATATAGAGCTGTTACTCCATTGGTCTTAGCGTTCGCATCAGCATTGCTTTTTAACAATAGCTCTGCGAATTGTATTCGATTCCATGTAACAGCTTTCTGAAGAGGTGTGACGTCATCACTCACCAATTCAATATCCGCTCCATTATAAATTAAATACTCTCCTACATCAAGTGCATTTGTTTTTATGGCATGCATTATTGGGGTTTTACCGTCTATAATTCCATTGATATCCGCCTTTTTATCAGCTATAATGTTTTTTACTGAGTCTAAGTTGTTTTTAAGTATGGCTTCTTTGAAAAATTTGAGGTCATCTTCATCATAAGCAACGTCACCTCTTGATCTAAAATCACGACGTCTTGGTGTGTAATTTGGAGTAATTTTTAACTTATTTAACGAATACTTTTCCTGACCACCATTAGTTCTGAAGAATTCCTGAATGCCTTCTTCCATTTGTGTAAGATCTTCAACCTGTAACAGATAATAGTTATTAAATAAGCATTAATTTTGGCTTGGCACTTGTGAACAGCATCTGAATGCTTCCGGGTTTTGTAACTATAAAATCTGTGACAAATAATATGCATTTAATGAAATTGTTTTGCGCTCTTTTTAAATTTTTAACGCTTTCTTACAGTATAAATATAAATAAATCTTCAAAAATTATAAAATTACTATACAGGGTGATTCACGAGGAAAGGTAAAAAATTTAGGATACGATATCTTAGGCCATTTTGAGTGAAAAAGTTCATATGAACATAGATCCGTTTTCGAACGATGGCGAATCTAGATGCATTTTTTTGGTAAAACGTCTCGCCCCAATGTGAATCAGACGTTACCATATGCTGCTGACGTGAGACAAGGTAACCGATGAATGACGTAACATTGGAATCTGCATTGTGAGCGATGTAGATAAGAGAAGAGAAACAAACCGGGTGGTGGGGCATTACAAATGTCACAACAAATACGCTATCACTTATCGGTTGGCAGCAGTTCAGTCAGTTACCTACAGTACAGTAGTTATACAGGTGCAGTTATCGGAAGTATTAAGTTGTGTTTTTCAAGATGCCTTATAAATTTTTGACTGCAAAATACGCCGATATTGTGTATGTTTATGGTTTGTGTGATGGAAGTTCCTTGCGTGCCGTCGCTGAATATGAACGACGCTTTCCGAACAGAAGGGTACCATATCGAAGATATTTACTGCCTATGGTGGTATAGCAAAGGAACGAGGAAACGAGAGAAGCGCTAATCGACCAATTTTGGATGCGGCATAAAGACAGCCACGTGTAACTGTCCCGAGCGACCAGTGCGATTCAAGCCAGAGACCCACATCGAGTGCACACCATCTCTGTGTGACTTGGAATTGTGGTTTTCTGTTAACGTACACAGTGACAATTCCAAGTCACACAGAGATTGTGTGCATTGAAGCAGAAGGAGGTACCTTTGAAAATGTGCGAAAACATCGACCCCGACTTCTAGAATATTAGATATGTATGCGTACGTGAATAGAAACTATAAATTTGTCCGTTATCTGTCTCTAAATGCGAGTTAGTACGATGGAATCTCAGAAGTTTTTATGAAATCAAAGAGCCGTAACTCCGTAACCGTTCGAAAACGGACCTATATTCACATGAACTTTTTCACTCAGAATGACTTCAGAATTCACATCCTAAATTTTTTACCTTTCCTCGTGAATCACCCTGTATACAACAGTTGTTTGAATACGTAAGGTTAAAAAATAGTTGTTAAACATGTTTCAATGTTATTGCCGTTTCGTTTTCAGCAACGTTGTACGCTGTAATAAAGTTATCTTATGTTACACTACTCCGCCGATTTAGTAGAATGCGTTTGAGTCTAAAAAAGCAGAAAACAGTACAACGTGGTCTGTTGTGACGAGAATCCAAGCCCCCGCATATCGGTAAGGCATCATGTCACACACACGTTTACGTCTGAGTATTTCTGACAAAGTAAATATCATTCAACGCCTTGAAAACGGCGCAAATATTAAGGATATTGCTCGAGAGTTTAGGGTAACATTAATTAATTTATTTATTTATTCACTCACCCACTTATTTACTTACTTATGTAGTTATGAATTTGTTTATTTATTTATTTACTTATTCATTTACTTAATTAAAGAATCACATTTTAGTTCATGGAATTGCTTGTTGAACATCTGTCAGGTTGTGCAACTTCGGCTTAACCCATGACATATAGTAAATATTGTAACTATGCTGTTGTAAAATTGACAATTAATATGTAATGTATTTATTATTATTATTATCATCATCATCATCATCATCATCAGTTATCACTATCATCATTGCTATCTCTGTTTTCTTTCTTTTTTCTTGTATTAGCTCGATGAGAGCTCCATAGTGTTCTTTTGACTCAGTTGACCCTCTACAGAGCTTTAATTTAATTTATGCTCGACCATGCCGAAATGTAGTAATTATACACCTGGTAGCAGTCCTTTAATGGACCTCATTAAAGTACACCTATTCATTAAAGTTCAGGTTTTCTATTATTCTCGGATATGCAATCGAAAGACAACGAGGGAAACGTCACGGAGGCTGGAAATCCAATACTGTCGCAGAAGGTTATGTTCTGTTACTATAATAATTAGCGTTAATTGTAAATAATATTCAAATAAATTCAATTTGTCATCTCGTTTTTCAATTCTAAATCAATTTCCAGGTTATATCAAAATTAGTTCATGTTACTTTACATCAAGGTCAATGACATTATTGTTCCTCGGAGAAAATCAATACTTTCGCGTCTGCGCACATCTCACAATTAACGAGCTATGAACAAGGTCACTTCCGATCTTCTGTCAGATACAAATAAAATGAATACTTCTGAATAATTTCAAGTTAGAAATATGGTCGAGCATAAAAAGTCGTATGAAACTTGCCTATAATGGTAATTAAGACGCTCGTATGAAAATTATGAAACGAGCGCAAGCGAGTTTCATAAACAAACATACTCGCGTCTTAATTACTATCATTATAGGCTCGTTACATAATGTACTATTGTATTATTTTTATCAGTGTTTGTATTTCTTTTTTGTATATATATGTGCTATCTGGTAGGATGGAAGAGAAGGCCTTGTGCCCTTAAACCTGTCAGATTAAATAATTTAATTAAATTAATTATATATTTATCTATTAATCAATTATTTAATTAATTAATTCACTTACTCACTTACTCACTCATTAACTAACTTATGTAGTTATGAATTTGTTTTTGATTATTTATTTACTTATGCATTTATTTATTTACTTCATTATGTATTTATCTATTAATTAATTATCTCACTAATTCACTTACTGACTTATTTATTTATATAGTTATGAATTTGTTTATTTATTTTCTGAGTCTGTCTGGGTAGCGCAGTTAGTATAGCGCTAGCATTCTGTGCTCAAGGTTGCGGGTTCGATCCCGGCCCAGGTCGATGGTATTTAAGCGTGATTAAATGCGACAGGCTCATGTCAGTAGATTTACTGGCATGTAAAAGAACTCCTGTGGGACAAAATTCCAGCACACCGGCGACGCTGATATAACCTCGGCAATTGCGAGCGTCGTTAAATAAACCATAATTAAAAAAAATACTTATGCATTTTTAATTAACTTACTCACTCACTCACTCACTAACCCCACCTCTGTTGTGAAGTACTGAAGGAAATTACCCATTAGTTATTTATTTTATTATTTTATTTTATTGGGTTATTTTACGACGCTGTATCAACATCTAGGTTATTTAGAGTCTGAATGAAATGAAGGTGATAATGCCGGTGAAATGAGTCCGGGGTCCAGCACCGAAAGTTACCCAGCATTTGCTCGTATTGGGTTGAGGGAAAACCCCGGAAAAAACCTCAACCAGGTAACTTGCCCCGACCGGGATTCATTAGTTTTCGTATTGTAGTGAAAGCTATTGCATTTTTCCAATTGTTTAAGGATATTGAATGCATTACACTTTCTAGCGTAATGTAGTGAACACTAATGTAGTAGTAGGTTATTTTACGACGCTTTATCAACATCTCAGGTTATTTAGCGTCTGAATGAGATGAAGGTGATAACGCCGGTGAAATGAGTCCGGGGTCCAGCACCGAAAGTTACCTAGAATTTGCTCATATTGGGTTGAGGGAAAACCCCTGAAAAATCCTCAAGCAGGTAACTTGTCCCGACCAGGATTCGAACCCGGGCCACCTGGTTTCGCGACCAGACGCGCTAACCGTTACTCCACAGGTGTGGACGAAAACTAATGTGTTTTTTGTTATTGTGTAGGCTTATAACTGCAATTATGTAAAGTGTGGAAGAAAATATCCGACAATTTATTTCGAACATTTCGCAAGAAGAGATTAGCCTAGTAGGTATTTCGAAACAATCTTCGGAGATTAAAAAAAATGTACTGAAACAGAAGCAAGATACATTGGAAATCTTATGTGACACAGCTAAGATGCACTTGTATTTATTTTTAAATTATTTATAGGCCTGAACATTTTCCACGCTAAACGGATTTCAGAAAATAAAGTTTACTACCGTAGAAACGGCGGACGATTTCGTGGTAATTGTGCCACTAAAATTGCGGTTTGACGTCAGTGTCACATATGCAGGATCCTGTATAATCGACGTAATGCATGTGAGCAACAATATAAGATTGAAAGGTATGAAAAACTTAATTTGCATAAGTTTATAGGTACTTAGATTGTTTTTTGTTGAAATAAAAGTGGTTGCTATGGTAGCATACTTACAAAGGAATACTGCATTCTCCACAATTTGTCATGCAGTTGGTTTAATTCGTTCCGAAACTGTAGAAAGTGACGTCCGTCCTGGGGAACTGATAAGGTATCAATAAACATCTTGGCTTTCTTCTGCAACTGAATCAGTTCCTTGTTTTTCTCCTCCAAAATCCGTGTCAGGTTGCTCCTCTTAGTTTTCTCAACACTGATCTGCAACTATATCAATACGCTTTTAGTCAATTCAATTTTATCCTTATCGTTTATGTCGAGGAATTATCTATTCTCCGTATACACTGCAGTGTATTAACTTGTTGTGCCCATCTTAGAGCCAATTGGCTGCTCTCTTAATACCATATAACTCTTCATGTCTAAATGCCCACGTGCATCAACGTCGGTTACTGTAACCACTGGTTAAAATTGCCACCTAATCCCTGGTTAAGCATTTTTACGGTGCATCGACCTCGGTTAGGACTTAAATAGGAGGTTAACCACGGTAATCTCTAACCGGCCATATTCGCGCGGTTAAAGGAAATAACCAGTCATTAGTAGGCCAAGTAGAACAAAATGGCGGCCGGAACCATACCTGATTATTTCGAAGACGATTATTATTGTGTAGTGCTTGAATTATTTCGATAGGAATTATCATGAGCATGAAGTTTCTTTAGTGGAAAGAGAGAAATATTATGAGGAATTAGGTGACACAAAATTTCAGGGGAATTTCGTTTTATCAAAATCTACAGTGTCATTTCTGCTTCAACAAATGGGTCACTTAAAATAACACAGAAACAGTCATATTTGTCTTATGGATCGGCTGCTTATATTACGATTCTATGCAACTGACATTTTATTTTAAGAGGAAACACTCGAGTGTCTCCTTTTCTACGCCATTGGCTGAACGAAAAGAGGTTATGGATGGATCTTAGGATAATGCACAGTTCCCTAGTATGAATGGCGTCCTGGATCGTACACACATTCGTACTAATCTTCTTCATTCTTTTCCTTTATTGAGATTCCATCTTTTATATATTTAAATGTAGTAATTAAGTCTATCAATACTTCATACTCATTTATATATAATAATTTTTGCATTTTCAATTCTGTACGATTTTAACCTAACATCATTGAAAAACAAAGAAATGCAACTCGCAAAATATA
The DNA here is from genome assembly GCA_025594305.2 of Periplaneta americana. Taxonomy (NCBI): domain Eukaryota; kingdom Metazoa; phylum Arthropoda; class Insecta; order Blattodea; family Blattidae; genus Periplaneta; species Periplaneta americana. The sequence goes on from JAJSOF020000005.1 coordinate 5,595,251, forward strand.
ACAGCGCCCAAAGGCAAACAAATTCAACGCGAAAATAAAGGACACGTTCGTTTCCATGTAGAACGGAGTAAGCGCTATCGTTTTTAGACGTTGACTGTTATCTTTGCAGAGGAATGGATGCTTTCCTTTAGTTATTTTGTAGAAACAGTGTAGACTTTAAGCTGTTTAAATGAGGTGTCAGCTAACCATGTTTAAATAATCGGTGATTATGAATGGTGCACAGAAATTAAATTTTAACCATGATTACTGTTTAACCGTCGTTTAGTAACCTATGATTACTGCGTTTTTAACCGAAGTTGACGCGCTTCGCCATGAAGGTTTTCAGAATATGGAACATGCAGTGTAAATCAAGTAGGGATGTGGCTGCAGATTGGCTACTTAACAGTGTGATGTATCCTCAGAAATTGCTTTACTATACTTGAATAAACTCCACATTTTATAAACAGACTACCTTATTGAATAATTTCAAGGGAAAAATTGTTCCGGGGCCGGGCATCGAACTCGGGATCTTTGACTGTGCGCGCCAACGCTCTACCGACTGAGCTACTCAGAAACTCTACCATACCGCGCTTCAATTATTCCCTTTATATCCACACAACTCAAGCGGGTTGACAAGACGTCAGAGACCTAACATTGAGTGCACACTTTCTGTGTGACTTAAATTTGTGGTTTTTCTGTTAACGAACAGTAAACGTGTAATTATACAAATCTGACTTATTATTATTCTTGTCAGCTTTACCTAGAAGCCAGATCTCTAAAACTTCATTGTTGTTTTTCAACTAACTTACTTCTGAACAAAGTCAGATGACTTTAAAATCTTTCGCGACTTTTGTACTCGTATAATCTTACATTTGAAGCTTGTAACGGTATGTGTATGAGTGACTTTTTTTCTTGTAATTCGGCAGGATGTAATGGCATCTACAGGGACATCATTTTATTTTTACTTGCATTTTTATTGTACCTGTATTTCTGAATGTACTTCACTCTCACCCCTTCACTAATGTCCTTGCTCCCGTCAGACACACAAACTTACGGCCGCTGTTCCATTCGAAGTCTTCAAGCAGTGAAGTAAACACTGCAGTGTATAGTGTGTTTCAGAAATATGGTTGCGCTTTCTATAGAAGAAAGAACCTATATTAATAATATCGTACTAAAAATTATATTCAAGAAACGATAAAGTCAATTTCAGAGAATATGCTTCAAAATGTTTTTAATAATATGCGTACTGAATTGAAGCCTGCATTGTAATGAACGGCAACCATTTTCAGCAACTTGTTTAAAAATTCAGATTAGCTTTTTTGAATTGAGGTGGCTAGAAGCAAAGGAATGCTAGTGACATTTGTAATAATATGAGTTAAGTGCATCCAGTGTAAGCTAAAGTATCTAAAATTTTAGTGGCAAAGGGATATTTTTTCGCATCACACATTAAAATTTAAATAAAAATTTCACCGATTTTACGAAAGCTTAAATATTTAAACCCCATTTTCTCAAATGTAACTTAAGTGCACTTACAGCCCTTTACTTATGACCCCCTCAATTTAAATGCGCTCTCTATATTGTATGTTAACACCAATAATTAATATGCTAAATAAAGTAGACATTACATAACGAACATAGCCGCCTGAAAAGTTGAGTTTTTGAAAAAATGTTACTACTCTACTGTATTTTGATAAATTCCGTAAAAGTGATGATCAAACTGAAAATCGTAATATCGTATTTCCCTACAACATAAATGGATACACTACTTTTCTCTCCTCCTATAGCTAGTAAAATGATTTGTTTACATATTGCACTAGTAACTCCAAACTCCTGTAATGGAAGGGGGCAACAGTGTTTCCGAGTATAGCCAGGTTAATGTTAAAAATGTTGGTAAAAATAAAGTGATGTCCCTGTATTTCTTTATAACGTTCAGAAAAAGGATTTTCGATGTGGCAAATTCTGATCTGTTTTTCGTTTTTCCGCGCGTGCGCCGATGGCCCTTTTGGCCACCAGCTCTATGATGCAGGCTGTCAGTGTGTACTTGACTAGAGCTGGAGGCGTCAGCTGAGACCTGAAATGCTTGGTGTCTTGTTCGGGAACTATAAATCTCAATCAATGATGTGAAGGTAAACTGGCTAACTGTACTTGGATTTTTCTCTAAAATTAATCAAATTATATATTACGAAGAATTATTACGAAGAATTAGGTGACATAAAATTTCAGGAGGGATTTCATTTATCAAAATCTACAGTGTCATTTCTGCTGCAACAAATGGATCACTTGAAATAACACAAAAAGTCATATTTCTCATATGGATCGCCCGCTTATATTACAATTATATACAACTGAAATTTTCTTTATTTTAAGAGAGAACACTCGAGTATCTCTTTCTCTATGTCACTGGCTGACATAGGTTATGGATGGATCTTAGGATAATTCACAGTTCCCTGGTGTAAATGGGGTCCTGGATCGTACACACATTCTACTAATCTTCTGCATCTTTTTCCTTTATGGATATTCCATCTTCTTTATATAATATATTTAAATATAGTAATTAAGTTTATCGATGGCTACGTCAACCTCACATTGGCATATAATCACTTTTGCATTCAATTTTCCATTTTGTACTATTTTAACCTAACCACTGAAAAACAAAGAAATGCAACTCGCAAATATAACAGCGCCCAAAGGCAAACAAATGCAACGCGAAAATGTTGAACACGTTCATTTCGATGTATAACGGAGTAAGCGTAGTCGTTTTTAGACGTTGACTATTATCTTTGCAGAGGAATGGATGCTTTCCTTTAGTCATTTTGTAGAAACAGTGTACCATCATAAATTTACGCTAGTTAAATGAGGTGTCAGCTAACCATGTTTAAGTAATCGGTGATTATGAATGGTGCACAGAAATTACATTTTAACCGGCATTTCGTAATCTATGATTACTGCGTTTTTAACCGAGGTTGATGCACTTCGCCATCAGTGTGAGTTTAATGTTGTATATTTAGCTTGTTTGATCTTCAACATTGTGAGATTGGTTTAATTAAAAGGTTTTCAGGTTTAAAGAGAATTGTTAGTTTAAAGTGAGTTACTGAGGTGAAAATAAAGATTTGATACAAACTGCATATTATCCCGAGTGTAAGAATTTATTAGAGCTTCTAAAGTACCAGTTTTTGTGTAGCTTTATTTTGTATATAGTGTATTTTTTTCTGTTTATTTCTATTATTGTATTTGTATTCCTGGTGTTGTGGAAGAGAAGGCCTAATGGTCTTAACTACACCAGAATAAATAAGTAAATAAATAAATAAATATATAAATAAATAAATAAATAAGTAAATACGTAAATAAATAAATAAGTAAGTAAATAAATAAGTAAATAAGTAAATAAATAAATAAGTAAATAAATAAATAAATAAATAAATAAATAAATAAATAAGTAAATAAGTAAATAAGTAAATACGTAAATACGTAAATAAATAAATAAATAAATAAATAAGTAAATAAATAAATAATCAAGTAAATAAGTAAATACGTAAATAAATAAATAAATAAATAAATAAATAAATAAATAAATAAATAAATAAGCAAGTAAGTAAATACGCAAATAAGTAAATAATAAATAAGTAAATAGGTAAATAAGTAAATAAATAAATAAATAAATAAATAAATAAATAAATAAATAAATAAATAAATAAATAAATAAGCAAGTAAGTAAATACGCAAATAAGCAAATAATAAATAAGTAAATAGGTAAATAAGTAAATAAATAAATAAATAAATAAATAAGTAAATAAATAAATAATCAAGTAAATAAGTAAATACGTAAATAAATAAATAAATAAATAAATAAGCAAGTAAGTAAATACGCAAATAAGTAAATAATAAATAAGTAAATAGGTAAATAAGTAAATAAATAAATAAATAAATAAATAAGCAAGTAAGTAAGTAAATAATTAAATACGTAAATAAGTAAATAGGTAAATAAGTAAATACGTAAATAAATAAATAAATAAATAAGTAAATACGTAAATAAATAAAGAATACTACAATAATTCGTTTCAAGCTAAATGGTATACTTTCCTCACCAGTATTTCTCCTTCTCTTGTGTCGTTCGTGGAATAGGAATCCATGCAATCCAGTAAGGACCCTTGTGGTAATCCTGGACTGAACTGTGCTGTCCTCTTGTCACATCGTCGGTTTTCGTTGCTTCTAGCAAGCTCTTCTCGCCCTGCTAGGTTCCGAAACTCGTCGCAGGTCCCTGTTTCGCTGCTGTTTGCCTGCAATTGCTGCAGAAGCTGCATCAGTAACAATTGAAGCTCTGGTTTGAGGTACGCTTCCGGTATCTGAGGTGTCCATTCCTGGGACGAATACTGGTTGGGGCTCGGATGGGGCCAGAATGGTACGTAATACTGGAGGGGAGGATGTATGCCGACACTCATGTCTTGTTCTTTCCCTGCGTTAACATGGTAAAGTCAATGAGCAACATTCAAGTAGAAAATGAGTGCCATATAGATGATACGTACATAATTTCTGGTTCTCATTGCACGTATTTCACAGGAATTTGCCTCGAAAGTGAACTTCAAGGCTATATGGGTACATTACATCAGCCGCGGCGAAAATGCGACTCACGAGCACATTGTGGCTCACCGTGCTTTTCTCTCGCTTCCTACCTACAACCCCCAACCTCTTACTCACTGGAGTCAAACTCCTTTCCATTTGTATTTGTCTCTGACCTGCGAGTGGCGTATCGTCGCAATGTGTCTCTCGAAACCATTTACCTCTACAAAAAACGAAAGTTTCAAGTAGGATGGGAGGATGCATTCTTTTGCTTACAATATGATGAAAATATTAAATGTATGATTTGTTCACAAATATTACTAGGAAAACGGTTGTATAACACAAAACGGCATTATAAGTTACTGCATGTTACTGATGAAACGTTAAAAGGTTAAGTGTTGTTATTATTATTATTATTATTATTATTATTATTATTATTATTATTATTATTATTATTATTATCATCTCTGTACGTCGATTCTTTTACAGCAGATGTACGAATAATGCGGTTAGATTTTCAATTTAAACTCACAGATTTACAATGTGACGTTAAATGAAAGCTAGATGTAAGGACTTGACAGATATTGAACTTTTCAAATCTTTGGAAAAAATAAATATTTGAAGCTTCGTTCTTTCGCTTGCTCTGCTGAAGCCATATTCGCTACAACTTACGTTTGTGAAAAATTATTTTCAACAATGAAACTAGTAAAAACCAAATTTAGATCACGACTGACAGACAAATACCTTCGTGATCAACTACGACTGGCAGTAAGTGACATAATTCCTGATTTTGAAACTTTGTCGCAGAGACATTCTGAAGACAGTTAATTTTAGGTTGTGATAATGTGTCCTATGTTTTCTTGTTCATTTCTTTCTTCGTTACACGTCCTAAACATTAACTTCCCCTTCGGTTGTCCGCCTCCCTCCATAGGTGCTATGCACGTTGCAGCTTACACAGTGGCTCGGCGCACCATGGCCTTACAACATTAACAGAATTTAGGCCTATTATTTTTATTGAAAAGGATATGATTGATATGAGTGTACGGTACTTCCATCAGACGTTCTTCATACTTACTGGAATCTGAACAGTTTACCTGCAGTTGTTTTGTAAATTTCACTGTTCTTCAAGCATTACACAATCAAAGTCAACTTACCAGCAGTAACACGTCTCTGTTCCGAGATCTAATTGCGCAGGTATTAAATGAGAAAGTAGAACCTTGTACTTGTAATAAAAGAGCGATATTATTAATGGGCAAAAACAATAACTTAAAGTTACGAACACATTTATTGGAATTGCAGTACTAGTTTTTCTTTGTGTACAGTAGACTACAGAATGTTAACTCTATAGGCGAAACACATTTCGGGATAAAATTCGTGAGTGTCTCGTAAAAAAAAAAAACATACGTAACTTGTGTCTCCTGGAGGTCCACCTTACCCAGTAATTATGTGGCTGCAAGCAAAATGTAATAAGCCATTTCTTGTAGTTTTTCGGGAGCGAACAATATAGTTTGAACGACCTATAAAATCATAATAATCATGTTTCATAACAACGGGTTTAGGAAAAAAATAATACAGGGACATCATTTTATTTTTACTAACATTTCTGATATTAACCTGGCTATACCTTTGAATCAACGGTTGCTATCCTCTTCCACGACTGGAGTTCGATGGCGTAATATACAAACAAATCACTTTACTAGGTATAGGAGGGAACAAAAGTAATTCATCCATTTACGTAAACTATGAAATATTACGCTTTTGAGTTCGATAATTTTCATTAGGTTTTTGTTTAATCAGAATACAGTACAGTATTAACAATGAGTGTTTTTACTCACGAACTGAGCTGTCCATACGGACGTATTCATTATGCAGTGTATATTATACTGTCTATAGCACATTAGCGTACACTATAGAGAATGAAGTTAAATTGAAAAATAATCATAATATGGATATTTAAACACATTTTTCAAAATAGTGGCGGTTCATTTGATACAGGCTTCAGTTCTAATGTATGTAATTCCAATTACCAGTTTCGTTCTTCGTACTAGTAAGTCGTATTGAAATAATTCTGTACCTACTCTGTAAAAGAGTACCTTACGTACTGTAAATTCAATCTTCACTTCTGCTCGAACCGAAAAGATAAAATTACTCAGACATGCTATCTACTGTCCGTCCAAGTGGTTATGTCGCAGGATCGTAGAAAGGAAGGAAATCACGTGACAGTTAATTACTTAACGAGGCCCTTTTATTTAAATTATTTTGAACAGTTGTATGGGTATAATATTACGTAGATGTCCAATTCCTAACAGAAATTAATGTTCTCAGAAAAGAGCTAAGACAGCCCAGCCACTAGCCTTTACAGAGAGGGAAACCCGGAATGCGACGTAGGCAAATGGACGACAGTACCTGTGCGAAAATGATGCAATATTGAAAGCTCTTTCGTCATTGGAAAACGCGAACATATTTTTGGAACGTACTGTGACGGTAAGGCTAGTATGACTGTATATGCGGTCTTGGATCTGTGTGGAAGACGGTTGAACTTCATTAGTAGAAGGGGTGGGAGTGAAGTACATTCAAAACTCAGGTACAATAAAAATTGAAGTAAAAATAAAATGATGTCCCTGTAGAAATATGCTACAATAATGCACAACATTTTGCAAAATCTAATTTTCACCAAAAATTGACGTATCACTTCTTGCCTTGGAACCACACAATTTGTCCGTTAATTGAAGGGCGAAAAAATGCAAATATAGGTTGAAGTTTGTCTCACTGGGGTGTGAAAGCCATGACGTGTTGATGAATGAATGACAGATAAATGCATAGATAAATAAAAATATTTGTAGATAGATAAGTAGATGAATACATGGCTAGATAACAGACGAATAGATTGATAAGGTAGGGAATAGATACAAGGTGATTAATATAAAACTCATACTATTCATTCTGTTTATTTTAACACCTGTGGAGTAACGGTTAGCGAGTCTAATCGCGAAACCAGGTAGTCCGGGTTCGAATCCCAGTTGGGACAAATTACTTGGTAGATTTTTTCCGAGGTTTTCTCTCAACCCTATAGCAGCAAGTGCTGGGTAACTTTCGGTGCTGGACTCCGGACTCATTTCACCGGCATTATCACCTTCATTTCATTCAGACGCTAAATGGCCTGAGATGTTGATATAGCGTCGTAAAATAACCCTATAAAAAACAAGAATGGTGCTAGTATCATTGCATTCCGTTTTACATGTACAGTACTTTACCTTTACATTAAGTGTTGAAATGGCCTCCTTGTGCCCCTAGGCACAGCTGAAAACATCATTTCAAGTTCCTGGTAGTTCGTTGGAGCAATGCGTTTTCAAATATAGTTGATTTCGTGTAGAATATTCTCCTACAAATCATTCAGAGTGCCAGGGAATGTAGCGTAGACTCTACTCTTCACGTAACCACACATGAAAATTTATGTCAAATCCGGTGACCTCGGTGGCCACAAATTCCTAGAGATGAAGCGGTCGTTAAAGAAACTTTGGATCAACGTCATGAATTCATGTAGTAATCCCATATAAAAATTATGGCGTGGTCAAATCCGGTGACCTCGGTGGCCACAACTTTCTAGAGATGAAGTGGTCATTGAAGAAACTTTGGATCAACGTCATGAATTCATGTAGTAATCCCGTAGCAAAATTATGGCGCGGTGAAATCCGGTGACCTCGGTGATCACAACTTTCTAGAGATGAAGTGGCCATTGAAGAAACTTTGGATCAACGTCATGAATTCATGTAGTAATCCCATAGAAAAATTATGGCGCGGTCAAATCCGGTGACCTCGGTGGCCACAACTTTCTAGAGATGAAGTGGTCATTGAAGAAACTTTGGATCAACGCCATTCATTCATGTAGTAATCCCATAGAAAATTTATGGCGCGGTCAAATCCGGTGACCTAGGTGGCCACAACTTTCTAGAGATGAAGTGGCCATTGAATAAACTTTGGATCAACGTCATGAATTCATGTAGTAATCCCATATAAAAATTATGATGTGGTCAAATCCGGTGACCTCGGTGGCCACAACTTTCTAGAGATGAAGTGGCCATGGAAGAAACTTTGGATCAACGTCATGAATTCATGTAGTAATCCCATAGAAAAATTATGGCGCGGTCAAATCCGGTGACCTCGGTGGCCACAACTTTCTAGAGATGAAGTGGTCATTGAAGAAACTTTGGATCAACGCCATGAATTCATGTAGTAATCCCATAGAAAAATTATGGCGCGGTCAAATCCGGTGACCTCGGTGGCCACAACTTTCTAGAGATGAAGTGATATTGAAGAAACTTTGGGTCAGCGCCATGCATTCATGTAGTAATCCCATAGAAAATTTATGGCGCGGTCAAATCCGGTGACCTCGGTGGCCACAACTTTCTAGAGATGAAGTGGTCATTGAAGAGACTTTGGATCAACGTCATGAATTCATGTAGTAATCCCATAGAAAAATTATGGCGCGGTCAAATCCGGTGACCTCGGTGGCCACAACTTTCTAGAGATGAAGTGGTCATTGAAGAAACTTTGGATCAACGCCATGAATTCATGTAGTAATCCCATATAAAAATTATGGCGTGGTCAAATCCGGTGACCTCGGTGGCCACAACTTTCTAGAGATGAAGTGGTCATTGAAGAAACTTTGGATCAACGCCATGCATTCATGTGACGTATGACAAGTCGCACCGTCCTGTTGAAAGTACCCTTAACGCAGCTCACTGTCATCCAGTTCAACAAATTCCAGGAACATGCGTCAGCGCATATGCGCTTCATGAATGGCATGCGGATGTTGTGCGTCATATGTTCTGTGACTTGACGCAGCCACGCAAGTGAAACCCTGCCTTGCACAGAGGTACAAATCACGAATCTAGCAGAATACAAATAAATTTGGTCACTCTTTATGGATTTTTCACCAATGTGGTATTACATATACAGAGTGGACTATTTAAGTTGATACTGTACAACATCTCCAAAACTAAGCGTTGTAAAAATAAATGTCTTAAATAAAAGTTGCTTGATATCATGGGGGAAAGTAAATGCCATTAGTCGTGTTTTATTTGGAGGACGTTGTGATGGTTATTTTAGGGTCAATTTAATTTTTTTTAAATATGAACCTACATTTTTTATGTTGTTTTCTCATTCCTCATAAAAAACTAAAGAACGTTTGTATGAAGCTCTTTGCAATTGTTCTTACACCAACGTAAATAACAACAAAAATTATGAATGGCTGTGTACGAAGAGCGCAGTGAATGGTTGGACCGCAACTTCCCCATCTTCGTCCTCCTTTTCATTGGCTGGACACTGCATTCTTCGGAGAATTGTTTTATCACACGATAAAATGAAGCTCTTGATGGAGTTCTTCTATCAGGAAACCTTTCCGCGTACACAAGACTAGCTTGTTCCACATCTCTCTTAGACTCCCCGTAAATGAGAATCATTTCCACTTTTTCTTGTTGAGAAAGTAGGTCCATTTCAACCCACAGACAACTGAGTACGCTTAAACGACTTGCATGGAACTGATGGTTGTTATTCAGTAATCGCTAATTGTAGGTACGTACCACCAGTGGATCCACCTGGACTCGAAGGTGGCTGCAAGTACACTAACGACAGATACAGGGACATCACTTTACTTTTACCAACATTTTTAACATTAACCTGGCTATACTCGGAAACACTGTTACCCCCTTCCATTACAGGAGTTTGGAGTTACTAGTGCAATATGTAAACAAATAATTTTACTAGCTATAGGAGGAGAGAAAAGTAATGTATGCATTTATGCTACAGGGAAATACTGTAGCCCATTACGATTTTCAGTTTGATCATTATTTTTACGATATTTTATCAAAAAATAGTAGAGTAGTAACAACTCTTTTTTTCACAAACTCAACTCTTCAGGCGGTTATATTCATTATGTAATGTCTACTATTATTAACCTAATTTATTCCTGAGAATTTTGTGAGCACTTCCGTAAAAAAACCCAATTTCTACAGCTAACTTCTTGACCGACTTATTAGGACTTCGCTGCGTCCTTTCTCTAGCATCTTCTGTTATCTTTGTTGGCCATCTTACACTTTTCTTCCTTTCTGTTCACTCTGTTGCTCTAAATTTATCTACCAGATTAATGACAGTTCTACAAAAATATTCCGTAATGATATAATCAGGAAATTATAAAAAACTGTTGTTCACATTCGGTTACATTGTAATTCCAGTTTCCATCATCGTCCTTCATACCTAAAAACAGTAAAACAAAACTCTTGTTTAAATAATGCTGTTAAGTACCGTACCATATTATAGGGTACCGTACTTTCGGTAACTCTAATCTTCACTTGTGCTCAGTCCACACAGATAAATTCAGTTATGCTACACACCATACCTGTGTGAAAATAAACTACAATAATACAGGGACATCATTTTATTTTTACTAACATTTTTAATATTAACCTGTCTATACCTTTAGAGAACCGGAAACACCGCTTGCTCCCCCTCCAAGACTGGAGTTCGATGATACTGGCGTAAAACACAAATCACTCTACTAGGTATAGGAAGGAAGAAAAGTAGTTCATCCATTTACGTAAACTAGGAAATATCGCGATTTTGAGTTTGATAATTTTCATTAGGTTTTTCTTTAATCAAAGTACAGTACTGTATTAACAATAAGTGTTTTTACTCACGAAGTGAGTTATCCATGCGAACGTATTCATTATGCAGTGTACATTATACTGTCTACAACACATTAGCTTACAATATAGAGAAAGAAGTTAAATTGAAAAATAATCATAATATGAATATTTAAACACAATTTTGAAAATGGTGGCCGTTCATTTCGATACAGGCTTCAGTTCTTTTGTGCCTATTATCGCACTATAGATTATTGCATGTAATTCCAATTGCCAGTTTCGTCCTTCGTACTAGTAACGCATGTTGAAATAATTCTGTACCTACTCTACGTACTGTGAATTCAATCTTCACTTCTGCCCGACCCGAAAATATAAAATTACTCAGACATACTATCTACTGTCCGTCCAAGTGGTTATGCCGCAGGATTGTAGAAAGGAGGAAATCACGTGACAGTTAATTACTTAACGAGGCCCTTTTATTTAAGTTAAATTAAACAGTTGTATAATATTACGTAAACTTCCAATTCCTAAGAGAAATTAATGTTTTCAGAAAAGAGCTAAGACAGCCCAGCTATTACAGAGGGGCGAGCAGAAGCAGGTGGGGAAATCGGGATGCGACGTAGGCAAACGGACAGTACCTGTGCGAAAATATGATTCAATATTGAAAGCTCTTTCGTCACTGGAAAACGCGAACATATCTCTGGAACGTACTATACTCAGTAACTCAGTACTGCTTACTATCTGCGGTCTTGGTTCTGTGTGGAGTTGGAACTTCCTTAGTAGAAGGGGTGGGAGTGAAGTACATTAAAAAACTCAGGTACAATAAAAATTGAAGTAAAAATAAAATGATGTCCCTGTATAAGCTCTTTCTTCTATAGAAAATACAACATATTTCTGAAACACACTGTACTCTGTACTGTTTACTTCACTGCTAGCAACAGCGGCCGTAAGTTTGTATGGCTGACGTTAGCAAGGACATTAGTGAAAGAGGTGGGAGTCAAGTACATTCAGAAACGCAGGTACAATAAAAATGCAAATAAAAATAAAATGATGTCCCTGTACAAGGAAACCTTCCTACCGTGGAAAGTAAATAAAACGGACACAATGTCTCATTGCCTCCTCGCCTACTGTGATGCTGGACTGTTTCGAATGGGTCCAACCATTCATTGCGCTCTTCGTACACAGCCATTCATAATTTTTGTTGTTATTTACGTTGGTGTAAGAACAATTGCAAAGTGCTTCATACAAAAGTTGTTCAGTTTTTTATGAGGAATGAGAAAACAACATAAAAAATGTAGGTTCCTATTTTAAAAATTAAATTGACCCTAAAATAACCATCACAACGTCCTCCAAATAAAACACGACAAATGGCATTTACTTTCTCCCATAATATCAAGCAACTTTTATTCAAGACATTTATTTCTACAACGCTTAGGCCCGGTTGCAGAAACGCAAATCAAATCAGTCCCTGATCGCCAATCAGTTGATGTCTGATTTATTTGATTGTTCATTGCGTTGCACAAACGTGAATCTCCAATCAACTTGTTTCGATTTACTAATTGCTGTTTTGAGAAAGAAATGCATTTGACAACAGCGCTATTTAGCAACCACAGCCAATTTGATGCTCTTTAAAAGTCGCGAAACGAATGCATCAAGTGGCGGTGACTAGGAAAACAAGTGAATGTTTTGCTGTTTTGTTGATTTTTGTAGAAAGAAAACAGGCGGATTCTACAGGGACATCATTTTATTTTTACTAACATTTTTTGTATCAACCTGGCTATACCTTTGGATAAACACCGTTTTCTACCCCTTTCCACAACTGGAGTTCGATGATACTGGCGTAATATACAAACAAATCACTCTACTAGGTATAGGAGGAAGAAAAGTAGTTCATCCATTTACGTAAACTAGGAAATACTGCGCTTTTGAGTTTGATCATTTTCATTAGGTTTTTGTTTAATCAAAATACAGTATAGTATTAACAATAAGTGTTTTTACTCACGAACTGAGCTGTCCATGTGGACGTATTCATTATGCAGTGTATATTATACTGTCTACGGCACATTAGCGTACAATATAGAGAATGAAGTTAAATTGAAAAATAATAATAATATGGATATTTAAACACATTTTTGAAAATGGTGGCCGTTCATTTCGATACAGGCTTCAGTTCTAATGTGCATATTATCGCACTATAGACTATTGTATCTAATTCCAATTACCAGTTTCGTCCTTCGTACTAGTAACTCATGTTGAAATAATTCTGTATTTATTCTATAAAAGAGTACCTTACATACTGTAAATTCAATCTTCACTTCTGCCCGATCCGAAAAGATAAAATTACTCAGACATACTATCTACTGTCTGTCCAAATGGTTTTGTTGTAGGGTCGTAGAAAGGAAGGAAATCACGTGACAGTTAATTACTTAAGGAGGCCCTTTTATTTAAGTAGTTTTAAACAGTTGTATAAAATTACGTAGACGTCCAATTCCTAACAGAAATTAATGTTCTGAGAAAAGACGTAAGACAGCTCAGCCACCAGTTGGCGAATAAAAGCAGGTGGGGGAAACCGGGATACGACGTAGGCAAATGGACGACAGTGCCTGTGCGAAAATGATTCAATATTGAAAGCTCTTTCGTCACTGGAAAACGCGAACATATTTTTGGAACGTACTGTTTACTGTGACCGTAAGGCTACTATGACTGTATATGCGGTCTTGGATCTGTGTGCAGGAAGGTTGAACTTCATTAGTAGAAGGGGTGGAAGTGAAGTACATACAAAAACTCAGGTACAATAAAAATTGAAATAAAAATAAAATGATGTCCCTGTATTTGTATATAGACTATACTATAGTGACAAAAATTAAGCAAAGAAAAAAAAAACCGTGAGGGGGCTTCTGTTGTGGGATTTGCTAGGGGAGTCGACAAGAAATTGGAACATGCATAGCCTCCATAACCCAAAATAATTCTATTTCCCATCTCTCTGTTTACAAATGGAGCTCGTAACCTACTCATTAAAAATATTGTGTTGTCCTGTGTAGAACCCTGCCAACGGGGTACAACATTCCAGAATTTCAATGATGGTGTAGGCTACATATTGCCTGTATATTCAGAGAAAAGAAAACTTTTCTATTTCGATAAAGTTCGGCACCATTTCAACCAGGCGATTGGATGGGGATGTGAGCAGTCTATACAACCAATTACTCTTGGAAATCCTGACATGGCTGAAAATTCTCTCTGGATTTCAAATCGTTCCCTGTCTGAGTTTGGAGATTTCATGAGATCCTGCGATAACAAAGCAATTTCATACGTAACATTCCTGACTACTCGGCAAATAGTTGATTATTTTATGGACCCCAACAAGATCACCCAAGACTGCCTGAAAAATTCCAGCAGCATAAAATGTCAGCGTTATTAGAACTTGGTTCATAGGAGAAAGTGGAAGGTTTCGATTTGTCTGTCTGCATATATTTGTTTCAATTTTTGAAAGCAACAAAACACACGAATCCTTACTTAACCTAAATCTTTGCTCAAATTCTCTGTCATTATACATAAAAACAATTCATGTCTATCACGGAAATGCCTTCTTCTTAATAATATTTCCTTCATTCTAAAATTTCTTCATCAGAAGAATCCATTATGTCGAAAACAATATTGTTACGCTGTAACTACTTACTATATAAACTATAGTAACTGCACTATAAAGAGAATAACATAAATACTTGATCAATGATCGGTCACTTAACCAGTAAAAATCTGTTGATCAAATCTGATGGAAGACTGATCTCCGATCAAATACTGATTGTTCTTTCTGCAACAGAAATAGAACTGATGCCCAATCAAACCCTCCTTGATCGCCAATCATATTTTGATCGGTGTTTCTGCAACCGGGCCTTAGTTTTGGAGATATTGTACAGTATCAACTTAAATGGCCCACCCTGTATACAACATGAGCTATTCGCTCCGTAAATATGCAGGATTATTTCACTTCCACCTGTACAACTGGCTTAGTGGATGGATGCATTACGGATGTATGGATGCGTGAATGAATAGGTGGTTTCTTACAGTGGTGAGCGGATACACTGAAGCAAATTTTGTGTGTAATTACATAAATATATTAGTTTGAGGTTTTTATAAACAGATATGTTAAAACACAGAAATAAATATGGCCAATTATTTGTTATTAAATTAATTCATTTCGATATGCCTAGTTTATTTTCCAGCATTTGTTTAAGTTTGAACTTCTGGATCTTTCCAGAGGTAGTCTTCGGGAATTCGCTCACAGCCATCAGGTATCGGGGAACCTTGAAATGTGAAATCTGAAACATAAGAGAAAATTCTCAATAATTGATTAAATGGCGATCTTACTCGTGTTAATTATACAAGCCATACATGCTTACATAATTAACACGAGTAAAGGCCCATTCACAATGAAAATTAAACATAACCCTAACATAAACACAGAAGTTTGCGCCCAGGCTACCAAATGGGATCATTCACAATGATTCACATAAGCATTGGCATAAACATTACCGTAAGACGTTAACATGAAAGTTTGCAAACTCCAAACTTTCATGCTTATGCTTACGTGATTTGCAAACAGAACACAATCGTGGAGCGCTGAAGTATACGACAGAATATGAGGAAATGGCGTCGTTGTTAAGTTTCCATGGTTACCAAGTATGTTTGCTGTTATGTTTATGTCCCCATCGTGTATGATCTTGATTTTACCGTAACGTTTATATTCTTAAGTTAACGCTTACGTTATGTTTAATTTTCATTGTGAATGAGCCTTAAGATTGCCATTTAATCAATTATTTATATTTATATTCAGGTGTTAAAAGTAGTGTACGAAAGATTCAACATAGAAAATTCTCATTAAATTTCTGATTAACGGAAGTAAGAATATTGGATTCGGTAATAATATAAAATCGTATGTAATGCTAATTTTTACTTCCTCTTTACCGGGAAATTTTCGATCCTGTAATGTGAACAATTAAAATCTAACAACTTTTTCTGAATTCCTAGTACCGAAAATTGACTTTTGGCACTGCACCCTACGTGTGTGTGTACTGTATTTCCCCCAATCTACTTTTATTACTCGAGATCAGTGGTGCCAACTTTTGGAAAACACTGGGTGGGTTCAAAGCCGAGTTATAAGTTAAAATAAATAAATCTCATAATTAATAATAGTAATAACAATATTTATTTATTCATTTATTTATTTATAATATTAATGTGCAAAACAACAGCACAAGGCCAATTACAGTTTAGCACAAGATACAAACAAAACAAAACAACAAAATGATGATGAGAATGAATGATAGAAAATGGCAGTGAGATGAAATACAAACAATAGTCAACATTAACCAATAATAATAATAATAATAATAATAATAATAATAATAATAATAATAATAATAATACGAGTAATAATAATAATAATAATAATAATAATAACAATAATAATAACAATAATACGAGTAATAATAATAATAACAATAATAATAATAACGATAATACGAGTAATAATAATAATAATAATAATAATAATAACAATAATAATAACAATAATACGAGTAATAATAATAATAACAATAATAATAACGATAATACGAGTAATAATAATAACAATAATAATAACAAAACAACAATAATAATAACAACAATAATACCAATAATAGTAATAACAATAATAATAACAATAATAACAATAATAATAATAATAATAACAACAATAATAATACTAGTAATAATAATAACAATAATAACAATAATAATAACAATAATAATAATAACAATAATAATAACAACAATAATAATAACAATAATAATAACAACAATAATAATAACAATAATACGAGTAATAATAGTGACAGTAATAACAACAATAATAACAACAATAATAACAATAATACGAGTAATAATAACAATAATAAT
Organism: Periplaneta americana; assembly: GCA_025594305.2. Classification (NCBI taxonomy): domain Eukaryota; kingdom Metazoa; phylum Arthropoda; class Insecta; order Blattodea; family Blattidae; genus Periplaneta; species Periplaneta americana. The sequence continues at coordinate 5,612,368 of JAJSOF020000005.1, forward strand.
AACAACAATAATAATAACAACAATAATAACAATAATAATAACAACAATAATAATAACAATAATAATAACAACAATAATAATAACAATAATAACAATAATACGAGTAATAATAGTGACAATAATAACAATAATAATAACAATAATAATAACAATAATAACAATAATACGAGTAATAATAGTGACAATAATAACAACAATAATAACAACAATAATAACAATAATACGAGTAATAATAATAACAATAATAATAACAACAATAATAACAACAATAATAACAACAATAATAATAACAACAATAATAATAACAATAATAATAACAATAATAATAACAACAATAATAATAACAATAATAATAACAACAACAATAATAACAATAATAGTAATAACAATAATTTATTTTTATTTATTTATTTATTTAGAATATTAACGTGCAAAACAACAGCACAAGGCCAATTAAAGTTTAGCACGATACAAAACAGAACAAAACAACAAATGATGATGAGAATGAATGATAGAAAATGGCAATGAGATGAAATACAATCAATATAATAGTCTACATCAATCATAGATCAAATAAAAATTATAAAATCATAAATTAGTACAATAAGATAATTGAAATAATGGAATAGTCTACCTTAATCAATTGATCAAATGCAAGAGAAAAAAATTGGACAAATAATTACTAAAATTAGATCAGTGAGAAAAAAACTCAGATATACTATACATTAAATGGATCCAAGTTGAATCCATGCAAATTAGCATATTTAATGCATCTGCAGACCGGAGACAGAGATTTAGAATTCCTATTATAAAACAATTTATGAAATCTTAAACCATTAGCTGGAATACGAAGACTGATATTGCTTATGAAAGATTCACAATCAATATCACCCTTAATGACTTTGCAAAAAAATAAATAATCAAGATCCTGACGTCTGGTGAACAAACTACCGCAATTGAAATAATTGCATTTAATCTCATAGTTATAATCGGAATTTGGTAAAAATCTATAAGAACACAAGGAAATAAATTTTCTTTGGATATTCTCCAATTTAGCCGAGTCAGTGGAAGTAATGGAGTTCCATACAACAGATGCATATTCAAGCTTGGATCTAACCAACGTATAGTATAAAATTAATAAACACATAGGAGTGGAAAAAGAATAAGTTATAGACCTAATTAGACCAAGCATTCTTAACGAATGGGTATAAATATATTGCACATGATCATGGAAATATAATTTTGAATCAAGTAGGACACCAAGATCTCTAATACAATCTGTCCTAGTAATTACGACATTACTGAGAGAATAGTTAAATTTTAGGGAGATAGTTTTCCGTGAAAAGGAAATAACAAAGTTTTGGATTGATTAATTTTCATTCCATTTTCAACAGACCATTGTGAAATTGAATTAATGTCATTTTGAAGAATTTGACAATCAACCAAACTATTAATTTTGCGAAAGATTTTGAGATCATCCGCAAACAAAAGGCAGCTAGAACTTATTCTTTTACTTATATCATTTATAAATAATAAAAATAAGAGAGGTCCCAAAGTAGACCCTTGAGGAACACCGCATAAACTATTCAATGGAACCGAGAGAGAATTACCTAGTCGAACACAAGACTGTCTATCTGTTAAATAATTTTGAAACCAATTAACATAGTTAGTGGAGAGACCAAAATTACTTAATTTATTTAATAAAATTTTGTGAGGAACATCATCAAATGCTTTGCTAAAATCAAAATAAATTGAGTCAATTTGACCTTGATTTTCAACAATAGGCATTATGAGATTAAGGTAGGAAACTAAATTAGTAGTAGTAGATTTCCCTCTTGTAAATCCATGTTCGAATTGATCTTATTTTAACATAAAATGAAATGTGTTTGTGGATAATTTTTTCAAAAATTTTAGAAAAATTGTTTAGGATAGAATTGGGTCTATAATTAGTAACACTGTTTTTATTACCATTTTTGAAAACTGGAATAATGGATGCTTCCTTCCAAAGTGACGGGTAAATTCCTGTTTTTAAGCTAAGATTGAACAAAAAAGTTAAAACAGGCAAGAAAATATTAGAGCAACCCTTGATTATAAAATTAGGAATGCTATCAGTACCTTTACATTTATTAGGCTTTAGCTTTTTAATAGCTTTATTTACATCATCGAATGTAATATTAGGCAGGGACAAACAGTCAGTAATATTAGAATCATAAGTAATGAAATTAGAGTTACAATTTTGTTGAACAGATTTAAATTGACTAGCAAATGCATTTGCAATTTCTTTTCATCTGTGATGTGAACGCCATTTATTATTAGTTCTGTGGGATTACTATTAGTTTTTCGGAAGGTTTCTACATATTTCCAAAATTTATTTGGTTCATGCTTTGGTTATCAATAATAATAACAATAATAATAACAATAATCATAATAATAATAATAACAATAATACGAGTAATAATAATAATAACAATAATCGAGTAATAATAATAATAATAATAACAACAATAATAATAACAATAATAACAACAACAATAATAATAACAACAATAATACGAGTAATAATAATAACAATAATAATAACAACAATAATAATAACAATAATAATAACAATAATAACAATAATAGTAATGACAATAATAATAACAATAATAACAATAATAATAACAGTAATAATAATAACAATAATAATACTAGTAATAATAATAACAATAATAATAATAATAACAACAATAATAATACTAGTAATAATAATAACAATAATAATAATAATAACAACAAACATAATAATACTAGTAGTAATAATAACAATAATAATAATAACAACAACAATAATAATACGAGTAATAAATATAACAACAATAATAATAATAATAATAATAATAATAATAATAATAATACGACAAATCATTGGGTTGGCTCGGGCCCCATGGGCCCAGATAAGTTGGCGGCACTGCAAGATCTAACATTGATAACATATTATATTCTCATTGGTGAAGTTAATATTTAAATCTTAGAAAAAAGTGTACACAATTTTGGCCACAAATATATGGATAGGCCTATTGTACAAGAATTTGGTTTTAGTACATTTTTTAATGAAGGACAGTTATCGTTATCATGTCTTGATCATATATTTTTAAAAAGTTGTACGTATCAAGTTTCTCAATTTTGATTCTGGAATCTATTGTAGCGCATTGACAGACCTTTCTGTGTTGGACAATATCTCTGTCCACATTTGCAACAGATTTTCGCGGAATGCTCCCATTCCGCCTTCCATAATTCTACAATTTCTCTATGAACCATTAACGTAGATACGCCACGGATATCATCCATCATGATATAGTGATGTTTAGTTTTGGAGGGAATACGTGGTTTGGTAATGAAAATATTAGAATATCCATTGTTTGTAAATATTTGCTATAACTCGTCTTAGGAGATAGGAGTAGGGGAGAAGTGGGTAAAGTAAGACAGGGAGAACAGTGAGATATTTTTTATTAGATGGTAAATTTTGATGTTGAGATGTTGGTAACAGTGAAGTTGAATGTTGCATGAGTAAAGTAACAATATTTTCATACTCGATTTGATTCTAGTTATAAAGGTGAGTGATGGAAAAATAATTCATAATTTTTCACTCTAGAAGTAAAATTTTGGCTTATGTTTAATGAAGATTATATTGGATATACAAATGAGATATAAATATGAATGTTTTGTTACCTAATACTACGGAATTTGAGGTTATGTTTGGCAAAGTTTCGTCTTTCTTGTTTTAGTTTTAAAGTGATGGCGTCATTTTCAAACGAACTATGCGTAAAGGGAACAGTGAGACATGCCATTGAAGGGTACACTGAGACGTCTCACTGTTCCCATGTACCAATGATTTGCAAAAACAAACTGTAATTATATTACATTTACCGGTAACTAACATTAAAATGAACATACTGGTAACCAATTTAGGAACTGTAGCTTAAAATAATGGATACATTACATTTTAATGGTTTCATAAATAAAAATTATTCACAAAATTTAAGAAAATGTTGAAAAATAATAAAGAATTGAATTAAATTCTTATAATTATAAGCTTTGTTGTCACCAAAAATTCATGTCATTTTTTCGCAAAAGTTTGAAATGCCATGGAAAATTCACTTTTCCAAATGTTCCAGATGTTTCAATGGTTTCGAAGTCAGACATTAAAATATTTCTAAATAAGCCTACTGAACGTGGCAAGATAAAGAGACAGCAAGCTTTCCTTTCTTTTGAAATAAATGTAAATCATTTCTATGTCCGTTAATAGACACTGTGGTGTCTCACTGTACCCTCCTGAATGGGAACAGTGAGACATTTGCAATTTTTTTGACAAATACATATTGTATACTATGTCCTTTAACTATTAACATTTTTGTTTATGTATTATTGTACTCTATGTTTTAATGTCTATTTATGCTCGAACATGCCGAAATGTAGTAATTATACACCTGGTAGCAGACCTTTAATGCATGTCATTAAAGTACACCTACTCATTAAAGGTCAGGTCTTTCAGCCAATGACGACTCAGGTTACAACTGTTCAGCCAATGACAGGTCAGCTTTCTACCGTTATAAAACCGCAAATATCGATTATTCTCGGATATGCAATCGAAACACAATTAGCGAAAAGTCACGGAGGCTGGAAATCCAATACTGCCGCAGAAGGTTTGTTCTGTTACTTTAATAATTAGCGTTAATTGTAAATAATATTCAAATAAATTCAATTTGTCATCTCGTTTTTCAATGTCTAATTTAATTTCAATGTTATCTCTGTAGGTTCTTATGGCCTAGCAAGGTCAATGTGAACATCTGTTCCTCGGAAAAAATCAATACTTTCGCGTCTCCGCACATCTCACAACATACGGGACATTGGCCAAGGTCAGATACAAAGAAAATGAATAATATCGAGTTAGAAATATGGTCGAGCATAAAAGTCGTATGAAACTCGCCTATAATGGTAATTAAGAAGCTCGTATGAAAATTATGAAACTCGCTTGCGCTCGTTTTATAAATATCCATACTCGCTTCTTAATTACCTTCATTATAGGCTCGTTGCATAATGTACTATTCTATTGCACTTGATTTTAAAAATACTTGAATTATCACTTGCATACATATGTCTTAATATTTTGTGTCTCACTGTACCCACTACTCCCCTATGTACGAAAAAATACTAAGGCAATTGACTGAAACATCTCAATTAAAAATACAATGCTGGCCTCAGCAGAAGTAAAAGACTATTTTGATCCCCCTTCCAGTCGTTATAGCTGGCTTTCGAAATCGGATTTCGATACCCATTGTAGGGTGGCTTCCCAGACTAACTGTGACACTGGGCACCGGTCCCATACACTGGCTGAAATTTCATGAGAATATTTCTTCCCCATCAGGACTCGAACCAGCTCTTATTCTGTCTCACTAGTCTAAGGCAAGACGCTTTTTGCCACGCGACTGGACAATTACTGTCATGAAATATCTTTCTCACCTTGCCTTTACAGTAAGCTTTGAGATCTGACTGCGAAATGGTGCTGCCCTCAGTAACTCGTACTGCCGCACAGACTTCCTCTCCCAGTCGCTCGTCCGCTATCCCGAACACCTGTGGAACAGAAATGTGACCTTTAATACTTACAAATGGCTTTTAAGAAACCCGCAGGTTCATTGCCGCCCTCACATAAGCCCGCCATTGGTCCCTATCCTGAGCAAGATTAATCCAGTCTCTATCATCATATCCCACCTCCCTCAAATCCATTTTAATATTATCCTCCCATCTACGTTTCGGCCTCCCATAGGTATATTTCCCTCCGATCTCCCAACTAACACTTACAATGGCTTTTAAGGAACCCGCAGGTTCATTGCCGCCCTCACATAAGCCCGCCATCGGTCCCTATCGTGAGCAAGATTAATCCAGTCTACCATCATATCCCACCTCCCTCAAATCCAGTTTAATATTATCCTCCCATCTACGTCTCGGCCTACCCAAAGGTATTTTTCCCTCCGGTCTCCCAACTAACACTTACAATGGCTTTTAAGGAACCCGCAGGTTCATTGCCGCCCTCACATAAGCCCGCCATCGGTCCCTATCCTGAGCAAGATTAATCCAGTCTCTATCATCATATCCCACCTCCCTCAAATCCATTTTAATATTATCTTCCCATCTACGTCTCGGCCTACCCAAAGGTATTTTTCCCTTCGGTCTCCCAACTAACACTTACAATGGCTTTTAAGGAACCCGCAGGTTCATTGGCTCCCTCACATAAGCCCGCCATCGGTCCCTATCCTGAGCAAGATTAATCCAGTCTCTATCATCATATCCCACCTCCCTCAAATCCATTTTAATACTATCCTCCCATTTACGTTTCGGCTTCCCCATAGGTATTTTTCTCTCCGGTCTCCCAACTAACACTTACAATGGCTTTTAAGGAACCCGGAGATTCATTGCCGCCCTCACATAAGCCCGCCATCGGTCGCCATCCTGTGCAAGATTAATCCAGTCTCTACTATCATATCCCACCTCCCTCAAAGCCATTTTAATACTATCCTCCCATCTACGTTTCGGCCTCCCCTAAGGTCTTTTTCCCTCCGATCTCCCAACTAACACCTACAATGACTTTTAAGGAACCCGGAGGTTCATTGCCGCCCTCACATAAGCCCGCCATCGGTCCCTATCGTGAGCAAGATTAATCCAGTCTACCATTATATCCCACCTCCCACAAATCCATTTTAATATTACCCTCCCATCTACGTCTCGGCCTCCCCATAGGTATTTTTCCCTCCGGTCTCCCAACTAACACTTACAATGGCTTTTAAGGAACCCGCAGGTTCATTGCCGCCCTCACATAAGCCCGCCATTGGTCCCTATCCTGTGCAAGATTAATCCAGTCTCTATCATCATATCCCACCTCCCTCAAATCCATTTTAATATTATCCTCCCATCTACGTCTCGGCCTCCCCAAAGGTCTTTTTCCTGCGGTCTCCCAACTAACACTCTATATGCATTTCTGTATTCGTCCATACGTGCTACGTGCCCTGCCCATCTCAAACGTCTGGATTTAATGTTCCTAATTATGTCAGGTGAAGAATACAATGCGTGCAGTTCTGTGTTGTGTAACTTTCTCCATTCTCCTGTAACTTCATTTTATTTCCGTATCTGTAAAAGTACAGCACGCCTCACCGTGAACTTAATCCGGATAATGATGATAAGTGAATTAATGATGGCGAAATGAGTCCCAGGTCCAACGCCGAAACTTACCCGGCAATTCTGATTTAATTGGTTGAGGGAAAACCCCGGAGAAATCCCAACCAGGATTTGAACCCAGGCCCGCTTGTTTACGTTACCGTTAGTCCACAGCGGTGGACAAAATAGGTCTTACTGGAACATTCACAATAATGGACGAAATGGATAATTAAGACAAAAGCATTAGTGGAAGTGAACATATGGAAAGCAGGCCCTATTTTTAGTTTAATAAATGAATAAAGGTACTTACTTGTGCTTCCAAAATGTCTGGATGAGTTTGAAGGAAGTCTTCAATCTCTTTTGGAAATATGTTTTCCCCACCTCGAATAATCATGTCCTTGAGACGACCGACCACTCGTCCGAGACCGTCCTCCTGCAGTACGAACTGGTCCCTGTGAGCAGACAAATAATTTTCTTTCATAGTTTTGACGTAAAAATCTTACATTTCGGTATAGGCTCGTGATGTCAGATTATAATGTTACCTATACGTCGCTTCATAATGTCTGACAGGCGAAGTAAATAGTTCCGGCAGAGAGAGGGAAACGGATGATTGCTATTCAACCAATGGCAGAAGTCTTAAGGCTCATTCGCAATGAAAATTAAACATAACGTAAGCGTTAACTTAAGAATATAAACGTTACGGTAAAATCAAGAAGTCATACCATCATTCACGATGGGAACATAAACATAACAGCAAACATACTTGGTAACCATGGAAACATAACAACGACGCCATTTCCTCATATTCTGTAGTATACTTCAGCGCTCCACGATTGTGTTCTGTTTGCAAATCACGTAAGCATAAGCATGAAAGTTTGGAGTTTGCAAACTTTCATGTTAACGTCTTACGGTAATGTTTATGTCAATGCTTATGTGAATCATTGTGAATGATCCCATTTGGTAGCCTGGGCGCAAACTTCTGTGTTTATGTTACGGTTATGTTTAATTTTCATTGTGAATGGGCCTTTATTCCACTCTAGACATTGCAGTTACCGTGATGTGGCAAATGCTTTATAGAAACATAACGATTTCCTTTAAAACTGTGAAAGTTAGACAAAAAAATTATTTCGATTTTTCAAATCTTTCATGATCTGTTACCAGTTTTATTTTGGTGTAGTGGTTAGCACCAATCCTCTATATTGTCCATATCCAATGTTGGCTGCCTTCGTTCTTTGAATTTCTTAAAACTATGTTCTTTCATTTTCTCTGGTAAAATTTTTATTTTTCTTCCGCCCCTATTCTGTGAAATGTGCAAAATGGATTTGACCCTAAATAGTCACGAGTCACGACAAACATTTGTCTATTGTTTTCACGCATGTAGAGAAAGGCATCTCACTTGAAGCAACTGGATGTGAAAGTAGGGAAAACCACTTTGTTGCCAAATTTTAGAAAGAGAAGGGTGGGTGAGAGAGACAACGAGAGAATTAGAGTCGTCAAGTAATATTGTTCATTTTAAATTTTCTCCCATTTTATCAGTAGACGTAGGAAAAGCTTTTCTATGTACAACGATCTCTTAGCTGACAATAGACAATTATTTTCGTTTGAAAATTTGCACAAGGTATTCATTATACATTTCAGCTCAGGTTTCATATAGATATAATGAAAGTTTATGAAAATAAATGAGCATTTTCTGTTTTGAGGAACATTTATATGCCTTGAAATCCTTGAAATTTAACTTCTTTACAGTCTGGTTGTCATTCTGGGTATAGTTTATAACTCCAAAGTAAATTATAAAAATATTTAAATTTGTTATGGCATATATTTTATATTATAGAGCACAGACTATTTCTTAAGATTTTAGGTCATAAGTGCATATTTTATACTGTATATTTTGGCGATTTTTAGGGCATAAAAATCCTAGCTCTACTTACAAGATACAACATACAAGACCTGGAAAGGTCTATTATATTTCGTCCGTTAGGCTTGATTATCCCAAGCAACGCAATAGGTGTAAACTAGGAAGTCTCTGAAATGTTTAATTTGTTAGCAGAAACGGACCACTTGATCCAGAATTGTGGTAGTAGTAGTGATAGAAATATCAATTCATAGTATCTTCATAATTTAACGAACGTACACGCTATCAGAGATTTTATATAGCTACATATCTCACCCTGTTTTGAACCATCCATCCTGACCAATAGCTTCCTTCGTTTTGTCTTCATCTCCCCAGTAACAGAGCATTGTAGAGTAACCTCGGACGTAGAGCTCTCCGGGTGTCCCCAAAGGAACCATTTTGCCGTCTGCATCCACGATTTTTACCTGTGTACAATAAAATTTATTATCTCAGAGACAACATTATGGCTATGATTCGTATTTAGTTGTCAGTATAAACTCTCAATGCCACAGATGTGGCAAGTTATCTATCACGACAATTTTCCATTTTTCCGATAAATTCACAAATAGAACAATGAACAAATAAATAAATACATTAACAAATACGTAAATACATACCAAAATAAATAAGTAAACGAAGGAAGGAACGAATGAACAAATGAACGAAGGAACGAATTAACGATTGAACGAATGACCGAGGGAACAAATGGACGAATGAACGAATGGACGAATGAAAGATTGAACAAAAGAACGAATGGACGAATGGACAAATGAAAGATTGAACAAAAGAACGAATGAACGATTGAACTAAAGAACGAATGAACGAATGGACAAATGAAAGATTGAACAAAAGAACGAATGAACGATTGAACTAAAGAACGAATGAACGAATGGACAAATGAAAGATTGAACAAAAGAACGAATGAACGATTGAACTAAAGAACGAATGAACGAATGGACAAATGAAAGATTGAACAAAAGAACGAATGAACGATTGAACTAAAGAACGAATGAACGAATGGACAAATGAAAGATTGAACAAAAGAACGAATGAACGAATGGACGAATGAACGTATAAATAAATATTTAAATAAATAAATAATTAAGTAAATAAATAATTAAGTAATTAAATAAAAATAAATACATAAATACGAGTAAAATAAGTAATAAATATATAAATGATAAATAAAAACAAGATTAATATATATTATTAAATAAGATATTTAATTTACTAACTTATTTATTCTTTATTCTTTATATTCACTACCATATTCTTTTATTGATCCAGTTGTTTCCAATTTGTTTACCAGTCCCAGTATTGTGTTTCTTTTGGGGGATTATGAACACCAAATTCTCTCTGGTATGCCCTTCGAGTAGCTGTTATTGAATTTGTAATCCAAGGAAGAGCCGTTGATTTAATGTGTACTGCATTTTCAGTGACTAAAAAAAAAAAATGTCGAAAACAGCTGCCAACAATGAGGAATAAAGAATAAACATCTGCGCATCTCGTGACAGGGAATCAAAACTCCTGCTTAATTTGACGTTAAAAACTAGTCATTAAGTGAATTTCCAACCGAATAAATAAAGAATTTTCGACATTTGATATAGAGGTTGTTATCTTCCAAAGATATTCTACATTTGAGGTATAACAAATTGTGGCTAGCATCATTCGTTTTGAAATAAATAAAGAAAGAAATGTGTTAGTTGTATACAAATGATTCTGTACTTCCTCTGCTGTCATAGAACGTAAACGAAATTTACATCATAGATAAATATAAACTAATGCTGACGGAAGAGACAAGAGAGCCCATTCGATGAAGAAACTTACCTCTAGATGGGCCAGAGAGTGTCCCAGTGTTGTGGTAGTTTGCTCTCTCGTGTCGGACATGTGTGTTTGGAATACTACTGGACTTGTTTCTGTTAGCCCGTATACAGACTAGAAGAAAGGAGACAGTGACGTGAAATTAGTGAAACATCCAGAAACCACATCACAACCAAATCACAGTAAAATTCTCAACTTCCAACGATATACAGAGTGTTTCGTAACACGTGGGCCCACTTATTCCGTGGATAAGAGACACAAAAACACTGAAGCAAGTTCATAAACATATTTGTTTCATGTGCCCTCATTGCCAAGTTGAAGCCAACTGGACTGAACATAGACAGACAGACAGACAGACAGATAGTAGATAGGTAGGTAGATAGATAGATAGATAGATAGATAGATAGATAGATAGATAGATAGATAGATAGATAGATAGATAGATAGATAGATAGATAGATAGATAGATAGATAGATAGATAGATAGATAGATAGATAGATAGATAGATAGATAGATAGATAGATAGATAGATAGATAGATAGGTAGGTGGATAGATGGATGGATGGGTGGGTGGGTGGGTCAGGTAGGTAGGTAGGTAGGTAGGTAGGTAGGTAGATAGATAGATAGATAGATAGATAGATAGATAGATAGATAGATAGATAGATAGATAGATAGATAGATAGATAGATAGATAGATAGATAGATAGATAGATAGATAGATAGATAGATAGATAGATAGATAGATAGATAGATAGATAGATAGATAGATAGATAGATAGATAGATAGATAGATAGATAGATAGATAGGTAGGTGGATAGATGGATGGATGGGTGGGTGGGTGGGTCGGTAGGTAGGTAGGTAGGTAGGTAGGTAGATAGATAGATAGATAGATAGATAGATAGATAGATAGATAGATAGATAGATAGATAGATAGATAGATAGATAGATAGATAGATAGATAGATAGATAGATAGATAGATAGATAGATAGATAGATAGATAGATAGATAGATAGATAGATAGATAGATAGATAGATAGATAGATAGATAGATAGATAGATAGATGAATTTAATGTCATTCAGCGATTTACAGCCATAGACAACGCCAGAGTAGATATATAATACATGGCTACTACAATATGAATAATTGTAAAAATAAAATCAAAAATAAATATACAATCATCAGATAATCACAGAAACAGATTAAAAGTTTTAAAAGAAATAGTATAAAATCAGGTTGAAATGTACAGATTTGTCAATTACATGAGGTTAAAACAAATAGTATCTAAAACGTAATATTGCTAAAATCATTGACACTGTAGGTTGGATTTGCCATCAAGGTCCTTCTCACCATCCTTCTGAAAGTGAAATATGACGTGTTTCTTATATGCAATGGTAAAGAGTTATAAAGTTTATAAGATATGGAAATAAAACTATTGCTTGTAGTACTATATTTGTACTTGGTGAAATAATACATTCGAACCCGGTCCACCTACGTGACAGGCTGAAGGTCTGTCACTCAGCCACCTCTGAGGTGATACGTATAGAACTGTTGAGGCGCTCAGAGACGTTGAGACATTCGTTTTTAAATTAGAGAGTCTACTGGTGTACGTTAAGGCGAAGATATAGTAGTAATGGAACAATTGTTGTTAACTAATAGAGAAATTGAAGTGTTCAGAGAAAATTTGTACTTCACCCGCTTTATACAGCACAATTCTTAAGTAATCTGTTCGAAATGAAACTCCATTAAATGAATATTTGTTAGGAAAAAATAATTTGTTAAGAGTTGATGGAAGTTGCAGCAATGAATGGTGATACTCACACAAACTCGCTCCACCTTAAGTTTGTCCAACATTTGCTCGAAGAGCTGCTGTGAACAATGTGAACCAGTGCTCAGGGCAGCCTGCAGTGAGGTTAGGGACGGTTTTATCCTATCCACTGCTCGTACCAGATCCACGTACATTGTAGGAGTGCCGTAGACTATCGTACACCTGCAAATGCCAAGTTCATTAAAATATACTCTGTATTTTGTTACTGGAGATTTGAAATTGCCACACCATGCCGGTACATTATTATTTAATACTAGCCGTACCCGTGAGCTCCTCTGCACCCGTTAAAAATAAATATAAAGTAATTACATAATTAAAATAGGACGTTTGATCCAGGGAACATTCGTGTTTGATAGAAGGATAAATCGTTTATTATGTTACTTAATTTAAATTGTATAAAAAATTAAAATGCGATCATTTTGATCCAGTCATAAAAATTATTTTAGGAAATACAGGAAACGAATGCATATCAAGTTTTCTGTGCATAAGAAGTTATTTTAATCTTACCTGTCCTCGATTCACTCAGAAGTTACTGTAATAACATTATAGCATTATGTCCATCTAGAGAAACTACACTTTCCAATGGTGAAATAATAATTAATTATACAAATCGGTTAATTTAGCTTCTGATATTACTTCATACAAACACAGAAACATTCTCTTTAGGCTACCGTATGTTTAATAGCTTTCGATTGTTGTTGTCCAAGGTCCCTTGTAGACGAAGTTATTTGTTTTTTTATTTCATTACACCGCCTTAGATGGCGTTGTTATTGTAATTTTGAAACTCATTTATCTCATTATATATCAGTCCAATCAAAATTTTGCATAGAATAAAACTTATCGGAAATTATTTTTAAAGAAACTTTTGTTATATAATATTTTTCATGAAAATTAATAATAAGGGAGATATTTCGATTTATTTAATTCAAGCCCCCTTATAACCCCCTTTTAAATAAAAATTTTGAATGTCATATAGCCTAAATTCTAAGTTACAACGAACTTAATTTATATTCCAATTTTCATATAAATCAGTTCAGCCATTACCACGTGAAAAGGTAACAAACATACAGACAGACAGACAGACAGACAGACAGACATACAAACAAAAGTTTCAAAAAAGCAATTTTCGGTTTCAGGGCGGTTAATTATACATGTTAGGACCAATTATTTTTGGAAAATCGAAAACTACCAGAAAAATTTCGGCTACAGATTTATTATTAGTATAGATTCTGCACTAAGTTCTGTAGTAGGCCTTTGCAGATATAGTCAACTGCTCATTTTCATATTTATTATTTTTGTTCGCATTTTATCAAACATCGTAATATTTATTTCTTTCAATGTGGCTTCATTATTTCACGTAATGATAATAGGATAAAAATATACTCGAAATATTGCGTGCACTGGCGTTCAAAGATATCTGACCTACGATTTTATGATCGTGTAAGTGAACTTTCCAACCACGTGATAAGTCAGAACCAAAGATATAAAAACTTGACAAATTTTGAAAGAGTTCCGCTAGTTCTCAATAGTTGGCACCATTATTGGGACGGTTAAAAAGTATCAGGAAAACGATTATATAGATTAAGAATAAATTATTCTCATAAATGACAATATCAGCGGTTTTCTGCTAAACTCAACGTTATTTTACAATCAGTAAAGTGCTATGAAAAATTGAATTCTACTGTATAATGCGGGTATATTTATGTACGACTGGCAATATTTACTATTATCTACGCCATCTATTCATAGAAGTAATAACTAAAAAAAACCAAACTTACACGAACAAATTATCGAAAACTATCGATTAATGAAGTCAGGTATTTTTGAACGTTAGTATACAAGCATGGCACATACTTCTCCTGATCAATTGAAGATAGCGACTCCTCTGCCTTAAACGATGCACCAGGAATTACAATAGTTGCCCCATAATGCATTGCAGACAGAACTCCAACCACATTACCAAAACAATGGAAAAATGGAGCTTGCAGACAAATGCGATGTTCCTGTAACAAATGATAATAAAAAAAAAAACAAATGGGTAACTAAATAGATTACAATTAAATCAAGAAATAATAAATAACAATTATAAAGAAGTACCTAATTTCTTATGCCTGTTATTCTGTAGGTGAATTTATGACATTCAAAAATGCTGTATGAATATTTCTGTCTTGTATTAAGTAGGAACAATTCCCAAATTTACATTGGAGATCCTCAGAAAATTAAAGGTTCCTGGTAAGATTCTCCAGACAATTGCATCAACCATTTTAAAAACTTCATTGAACACAATCAATCACCATCTCTATTCATCTTTATAATATTCAATGTATATTATTTATTTTCAATAAATTTTTATCGTTTTGATAGCTACCACATCTTGTCGCAGAATATTATTTTTTAAAATTTCATTATGTATTTTTTTAACATTAATTTCCATTTTATTTTTTGTTCATTTGAATTGATTAGGATGCCGATATTTTAAATCCAAGATTTGGACGGCTATCATTTCTATGACATTCTCTCTACTAACTCCTTGTGTTATACTAGTATATTGTAAAACTCTTCTGTATATACTCGTATTTCAACTAGACTGTGACTATAAGTAAATAAATACAATAAAAATTTTTTATTTTTATTTTAGTTGGTTATTTAGCGATGCTGTATCAACTACTAGGTTATTTAATGTCGATGAGATTGGTGATAGCGAGATGATATTTGGCGAGATGAGGCCGAGGGTTAGACATACATTACCTGACATTCACATTACAGTTGAGGAAAACCTCGGAAAAAACCCAACCAGGTAATCAGCCCAAGCGGGGATCGAACCTGCGTCCGAACGCAACCTAACCTATGTTACATAATAGGTACTTGGGAGAATTAATTGAATCATATCTCAAGTGAACTTTACAGATTTTAAGAGCATAAAAGAAACTGATATGGAAGCCTATTAGGTAACTTCAAATGATAAGATTGTAAGCCACTTGTAAACAATATTCTACGTCAAGCTGCAGAGTCTAACCTGCAAATGGTATCCCAGGCCTTTTCCTATTGTCAAGGAATTGTTGACAATGTTGTGATGTGACAAGAGAGTTGCTTTTGGATTGCCAGTTGTGCCCTGAAATAATAGACGAAGAGAATTAGTAAGTAGGGTATTAAATTTAATATTAACAAACGTATGGAAGTGCAATGTGTGAATTAATAGTTTATGAATACCACTTAAAAACTTCGTGAAAGATAATTTCCTCTCCCTACCTCTTTACTGATATAACTTCACAAGAAATAGCTTGCTCCAGATCAGTGATCGCTAAAAGTTATGTCGCCATACATGTTATGTTTTTTTTAAAGGATTTACAATTACAAGACTCATTCTTCGCAAATCCTTGAATATATCTTAACCTCTTGTACTGAGTCCACCGGAACACTTTCAATATAACGGGTGTACGCCTGTAAACAGGTTTCTCTTAGCACGGCGCTGTAAAAAAAATGACACGGGCAAGAAACAGCCCGCTTAGCGGTGATTCAGAGCGTCAGCTTTCGGTAATAAAATCTGGCACTTATACATCACATTGCAGATGTATTTTATCGGTTTACCTTATAATAAGGGTTTGAATTGTTGTGCGTTCCAGCACGACCTTTTTATACGATTTCTAAGTAATATATTTATCATAAATAAAGATTCGCTGTTATGATGTGTACTGCATTGTCACGAACTAAATTCAACTGCATTGAATGGAAGTCAGCTATATACTAATTCCTTAGCCTCTTTTTCTGATCACACTACGGAACACAAGAGCTTTCCATGCTAGATCCAAGTGAAATGCGAAGTGTTTCTGTTACTGGAAGTGGAACATGTAAGTAATTCCGAAGTGTTGGAAACTACAGGGACATCATTTTATATTTACTTCAATTTTTATTGTACCTGAGTTTTTTAATGTACTTCACTCCAACCCCTTCTACTAGTAAACTTCCAATCGTCCTCCACACAGAACCAAGGCCGCGTATGTAGTCAAAGTGACTTTACGATGATACTAAACAGTACTGAGTTAGTGAGTATAGTACGTTCCATAAATATTTTCAGTGACGAAAGAGTTTTCAATATTGAATCATATTTTCGTACAGGTACTGTCGTTCGTTTGTCTACGTCTCATCCTGATTTTCCCCACCTACTTCTGCTCGCCTCTCTGTAAAGGCTAGTGGCTGGACTGTCTTAGCTCTTTTCTGAAAACATTAATTTCTATTAGGAATTGGGCGTCTACATAATATTATACAACAGTTTAAAATTAACTTAAACAAAAGGACCTCCTTCCTTTCTACGACCCTGCGACGCAACCACTTGGGCGGACAGGGGCAGAAGTGAAGATTGAATTTACAGTACGTCAGGTAATCTTTTATAGATTAAGTAAAGAATTATTTCCACATGAGTTACTAGTACGAAGGACGAAACTGGTAATTGGAATTAGGTACAATAGTCTATAGTGCGATAATATGCACATTAGAACTGAAGCCTGTATCGAAATGAACGGCCACCATTTTCAAAAATGTGTTTAAATATCCATATTATGATTATTTTTCAATTTAACTTCATTCTCTATATTGTACGCTAATGTGCTGTAGACAGTATAATATACACTGCATAATGAATACGTCCACATGGACAGCTCAGTTCGTGAGTTAAAACACTCATTGTTAATACAGTACTGTATTTTGATTAAACAAAAACCTAATGAAAATTATCAAACTCAAAATCGCGATATTTCCTAGTTTACGTAAATGGATGAACTACTTTTCTTCCCTCCTATACCTAGTAAAGTGATTTGTTTGTATTTTACGTCAGTATCATCGAACTCCAGTCGTGAAAGGGGATAGCAAACGGTATTTTCGGTTCTCAATCGTTAATCCAAAGGTATAGCCAGTTTAATATTAGAAATATTAGTAAAAATAAAATGATGTCCCTGTAGAAAGAGACCGAAAGGTATCAGAATTCATATAGAAAGCTGTTGTCGTTAAACATGATGACATGATGTGAATGTAGCAAATGATGGACAGCACACAGGAACTAACCACAAACATAGTTCTGCCTTGCCATTTTAATTTACAGTTCCTGAACATGGAAAGCGGTACTAGAGCTTACAGATGTGAACTGTATGTTGCATCCTTCGTCAGGTTGAATATCATCTTGCATCTGGCGGATTTGTCCGATTGACTCTGCCTTTGCACCGCCCAAGATGTCATCAAATCGAAACGCTCCTCTGGAAAGCATTGGTGAAAGAGACAATTTGTTTATTTATATAATTAAAAGCGTTTTGTATGTTGAGTCAACTAATAGATCTGTTTGAGTAATTTCTTCTATTGAATTTAATGAAGACAGGTCAAAAAAATATAATCCAAAAATAGATTATAAAGAAGTAAGAAAATAAACATACTTGGATGAAAGAAACTTGAAATATTTTCAGTAATAGACAGTATATAAATACAAGACAGATTGGATCAATTGCATCAGCAGGATTCAACTCACAAGGTAGTCGGGAAGATACTAAAGTAAAACCCAATTGAGGGAGTAAATTTAGGCCGTCCTAAAAAGAGATAACATGAGGTCGTCCTAAGAGTTTGATAGTTT
The DNA here is from genome assembly GCA_025594305.2 of Periplaneta americana. Classification (NCBI taxonomy): domain Eukaryota; kingdom Metazoa; phylum Arthropoda; class Insecta; order Blattodea; family Blattidae; genus Periplaneta; species Periplaneta americana. Next base: position 5,630,718 of record JAJSOF020000005.1, read on the forward strand.
GACGAAGACTATGAAACGACGATGATGTTGAAATCATTTCATTTCTTTGTAAACTTGAGACTATTCTTTTCTGTTAGTGTTTGTTGGTGGTGATTTCAATGCCTCAGTTCATTAGAAATGCAATGAAATATTTGAGTATAAATATCACTAGCAAATAAAAACTAAGTGATAATGATGGTGGTATGATTATGATGATTGTAACAATAATATAAACAAATATAGTGGATACATTTTATATTTCCACGTTCGCTGATGTAGAGCGGAAGCGGCAGTTCACAGCACAGCTACACACATGCGAGCGTGGAAAGATAAAATGTATGCCCTGCATAAACGATGTAAGCTTTGCTTATAGTGCTAATATGTTTTACCTTAAAGCTCCGTTTAATTTAACACCAGTGTGTTTTGTGAAACTCTATCATTGACATAAATGTGATTATTTTAAGAAATAAATGTAACTCTTTACTCACGGTAAATTCTGCTCAGAAATAAAGATGAGAGATCTCAGAGTGGGCACTGCTTTGCTTTCCAGCTTTCCTGGTTGACTGGACATCAGTTCTGGAGCAATATTCTGCACCATCTGGTGGTAATCCTGTGACTTAAAGCGCTCGGCTGCTATCAGTGCTTTGACTCCCACCTTGTTGAGGCAGTACAGCAGCTCGGGCGTTTGATAAGCTGGATTTATATTCACCTACAATGTTTAAAAAATCTCTCAAGTCTAAAGTAGTACAATAAATTGTAGTATCTACGCTTCATACATGTATATGTTTATTTTTAATTTGATAACTCATAAAATGCCGAACTTTAAATGAACTTCAGCCATTGATTACACTGGTCTAAAAAAAATTGTCTGCTACTGAGGAAATTTCAAGTGTTCTACACTGAAATTGATGCGCTGATTCCAGATCTGTAATCGGGTTTATCATAGCACGTCAGGTTTTTGAGTTATGGGAGTGTAACATTAATTCTAAATCTTACTATTCAGTATATGCCTGTACCGTAAAGTCAGATATATAAATTGAGCTTAGTTTATGTATACTTTACAAATTGTTGCACTGTATTATATTACTTTAAATACGTTTATAAGAAGATATAGGCCTACACTTACAATATGTAGTTAGCACTAAAAACTCTGTTAAAAGTGCTCGAGACCTTTGCTTTTCCGCTTATGTTGGCATGTGGTTGAACCAGCAGAAATCACCCATCATGCTCGTACCCTGGTACCTGGATTCCATCGTTGATATGTCCTGATGGAACCTCACACCATGTTCGTCACTTACAGCGCCGAGATTTGATGGAAAAAAGTCAGGATGTGAATGAAGAAAGTGCGTTTTTAAAGACATGCGACAACCTAGATTCTGAAATGCTCTAAGCATGTTATATACTATCTCATTTTATTATCAGCTCGATAATTTCCTAAAAACCTAGTTGACACTAGTACAAATGTGTCCCAAGCTTCGAGTTCCAGAGCACTCAGTTTTGACCTGAACGTAGTGTCACAGATCATAAATAACAATTAAAAATGTTTTTGTTTTTAAAAAGTGACGTGACAGAAAAAACGGACTTCAGTTTTCTAATTCAGCACAGTCAAATTAGGGTTGGTACACTTGTTTTTGTTCAGTAGAAAAATCACAATGTAATAAATAAAATGGATGTAAAAATTAAAAATGATATTATTTAAAAATTATGACATGATAGAAAAAACGGACTTCAGATCTATAATCAGCACACTCAAATTAGAAAGAAATCATACTAACAATTATTTTACTCAAATCTAGTCTTTCAGGTGAAGCTCCCTGTAAAGCAGATTTGAATAATTTCAAGGAAAAATTGTTCCGGGGCCGGGTATCGATCCCGGGACCTCTGGTTGAACGTACCAGCGCTCTACCACTGAGCCACCCGGGAACTCCACCCGACACCGTCTCAACTTTTCCCTTTATATCCACACAACTCGCGTGGGCTGACGAAACGCCAGAGACCCACATCGAGTGCACACAATCTCTGTGTGACTTGGAATTGTGGTTTTCTGTGGTTTCACCTGAAAGACTAGATTTGCATAATATATACGTCACTGTGTACGTTAACAGAAAACCACAATTCCAAGTCACACAGAGATTGTGTGCACTCGTTGTGGGTCTCTGGCATTTCGTCAGCCCACGCGAGTTGTGTGGATATAAAGGGAAAAGTTGAGACGGTGTCGGGTGGAGTTCCCGGGTAGCTCAGTGGTAGAGCGCTGGTACGTTCAACCAGAGGTCCCGGGATCGATACCCGGCCCCGGAACAATTTTCTCTTGAAATTATACAATTATTTTACTGTTTTGAGACAAAACTTTGGGTCTAATGGAGAGAATGGTAAACTGCTAAACTAGCGAATAGGCCTACTTACCAAAACAAGCCCTGCACGTGCTGCTGCCATCTGTGTGAGGTACCACTCACTAGAATTGGGCCCCCAGATTCCTAATCGGTCCCCTCGCTTCACACCAAGATCCAGTAGTCCTCCAGCCAGTTGGTCTGCCTGCAGAATGTATGTTTGTGCGAGATCGTGCGTATTTGCTTGGTTTCCGCACAAAACCAATCCGCGGAAAGTCTAAAATTCCACATTCAGTATTCCCAACCTAACACACATAACAATTTCTCTCTTCTTACCGCTTAAGTGACATATTGATTTTACTGCTTTAGGCTTTTAACATATTATTTTTAGAGACGTTCAATATAGTAATAATTATAAATTGAAACTTACCACTGCAATTTCACCTAAATTGCAATGTTAATTATTGTTTTTAAATATTTGCAAAAATTAAGTAAACTCTACAACTCCACTAAAGTTACTGCATTCGTGATGCAAGTATCATTAAGGAAGCCGTGAAAAAATCAACAAGATTCCAGATGCGGATGTTGTTACTGCAATATGATATATAAATAATATTGTTAAAATATTAAAATGAAAAATAAATCATTACATAACCTTACCGTTTGTTTTAAGTTCGCATTTATAGACTGGGGAAAAAAAGACAGACGTATATCACGGCCTGCTGGAGTATAGTAAACACAGAAAACATTTTAAAGCAACAATGTTGAAGATAGATATTTTTGTTTTGCAAATTTGCCGTCATTGAACAGAAACCAAGATGGAGATTTCATTGCAACTAATTAGAAATTAGTCTTTCAGGTATGTAATAAACGATCTTCGCAAAAAATAATGTAAGATACACGAGCGGTATGTTTTCTTTCAATTCTCGGAAATTAAAAAAGCTCAACTACGTTTCGCTTTTTCAAACTTTTCCTCGAACATGAAAACTTCAACATACCGCTCTTGTAACGCATATTACTATTTCGTTACTAGGAGCGAAGTAGCACACACTTCATGACTCCATAACAGTGAAGTTTGTTAGTTGATAGTACCACAAGCTCAAATTCTTTGAGATCCACTGATTGTAGTCACAAACGATTGAGGGCAACTAAACTTCTAACTTAGTAATGCTATTAACTGATCAATCATGAACACCCACCGAGTTATTAAACAAATGTGTGGATCATAAAATCGTAAGTCCAGTATCGAATTCGAATTAAATGTGATTTTTTAAAACATTTATTTAAATAAGGTAGAAATATCAAGTGGAATAAACATTTATTCGAATTATTGCAAATATCGAATGTCGAATTAACCAGGCTCTGCTATATACCTAACAGAATGCGCGATTCAAATTTTAAGGATACGATATTTCTTAAGGAGCATTACAGTCCAATTCATTCAATATCAGAATAATTTCCGGTAACAACATAGTTGTGCTTAAACTTTTCATAATTTTTGAATTCGTAATGGAAATATATAAAAGAAGACTGAGGCCCGATTGTATAAACCATTTAATCTTAGATCAGAGGTTAAATTGATCCTTGTTTCAGCTGAACTTGGAATTTTGTGTTGTATAAAGTTTAATCTGAGATTAATTTGTCTCAAACTAAAGTCAACTTTGACTGAAGAAATTTCTCCGATTAAGTTAGATGATCCAAGTTCAGTTATTTCTTTTCTGTTTGAAATATACGAGTGACAGATTGTGCAAATAAAATATCCATTATTATTAATATTAATAGATATGATAGGTACATTTATATATATTTCTTTCAATTTTTGCCTTAATACACAATCAATCTTATATTTTATAAGGCTGTATCGTGTTCAGCAGTATCAAATAACATAACCTATAATTATATTACGTTTATAACAACCATTAATTATTAATGGATATGATAGGTACATTCATAAATGTTCAATTAACTGTATTACTAAACGAAAATTGTCGTTTTATAAAGCTTTATTATGTTTAGCAGTATCAAACACCATAACATGATAAAAACTCGGAGAACAGTCAACCTTCTTATTGTACGCCATTATTTACATTGCACAAAAACCAGTTTCTCCAACAGAGTGTACGGAAAGTCGCCAAAAAGGAGTTGTAAAGTCGCTAGATTTCTCATTATCAACAAAGAAAGATTAAATTTTGTCACTATGGGGTGCTAAAAAGGTCACTAAATCCCTATTTAAGCAATATAAAAGTTAAAAGAAATTGTTGTTAAAAACGAGTTAAAGTCGCTAGATTGGCAACACTGAACAAACCTGTCCGCGCATCACGTATTTCACCTGTTTATGCAATGTTGCCAAATCCTTTTCACGTGAACTTAGATTGCATTTGAACCAAGGTAATTTGATCGGAGAAAAGTTTTATACAATAGAAGAAGTGTCTGAACTCGGTTCACTTTTCGATCTTCGATCAAAGTTGATCTTTAGTCAGGGAGTTTTATACAATTGGGCCTGAGGGAGTCGTCTTGTACTATGTAAATATTTCGATAAGACAGATTTTATCTTAGCAATCTACAGCCACAAATTCCTTTCTGGTAATTACCTTTTCGCAGACCTGCTTGAAGGTTAGGCGATGCTTCTGATGCATTGACACCAGAGCTTCCTTGTCGCCCCACTTGTCAGCCGCCAGTTCCACGAGTTGACCTGTGGTCATAGGAGTCAGTGGTTCGGAACCCGGGTTGTACCAGTAACTGGGTTTGAATGGACGTTGCCATGTTTTTGTACTGCAGTACCTATTACGTTAGAAAAAAGTTTAATAGTTTTAAACTGGAATAGGAATGATTGCTTATCATTTGTAAGGGATCATCTTCATATCCTAATTGGATGGTTTGTTTCCAAAACCTGCTATTTTGGTCAAAAAACCGAGTTTGACCCAATAACATAATAAACCTATTTCTTAAGGTCTTATTAATAAACCGTGTATAGTTTTTATACGAGACTTATGCAGAGTTGGACAGAAAACGTTACTAATAAACCGTGAATAAGCGATGGATATATAAACAGTCTGTAACTATACAATGAGAATTGCTTTGTAGTAGTTATATACACGAAACCCCTTGTTTAAGCGTTGTATGTAGAGAAGAAAATGGCCACCCCTCTAACAGCTGTTCGTATCGATTGTCATTTTATGATGATGGTTGCCTTGTAACAAAAAAAAAAAAAAAGAACAAAGAAACAAACAAAACAAAGAGCACAGAGTAATAATTAGAATAATATTGCTGTAGCTGTACAGTTTGACCAAAATATAGCGTGGTAATCGATCTGGCCCAGTTGTACTATCGATACTTAGAGCAGCACACTAGCGCTCACTATCGGATGCAATAGAGAACCTCAGTTATTCTATTACCTTTTGAAGTAATGACGAAACTATGACGTAGCTGTGTAACAGTTGTACTATTATACACGACGTATGTAGTGATTATTAGTAAGGAATTTACATACGATTTACAAACGAGGTATTCATTGTGTAAGTATAAGATAGTGAAACGTCTATATAAAAGATTTTATTAGTAAGACCGTTAATCCATTGTTGAAGTTATCTTTTGTCAATTTATGCTATTTGTCATTGAAAAATAACTTATGTGAAATTATTATTTCTTTTCCAAAACCTTCTGTTTTTTTGTTTTTCAGGCCAAAACCTATTATCTTATATTTCAATTTAGAAATTGTTGTTAAATTATGAAGTATTCTAATATGTTTAGTACATGGAATGGTGTAAAATGTATGTAGGATGAGAATAAACACGCATTTTAAAAATTAAATTTCAAAGCCAGCAATTTTTCTTCTTCCTGTAAAATAAGATTTTGGAAAGAAACCATTCAATTCCTGTACATAAAACGAGAAAGGAAAAAAAATAATAGCAAAAGTTTTACTTTTAAAGTGACATAGTTCTGGCTTGACTTTTCGAGGGACGAGCTAGGGATGGATCCTTCCACATAGGCTTGCTTTGTTCTCTATATTCTATATGCGACGAGCGACGATTGTCTAGTCGCCAGGCTTAACGGTGTAACAGACTAATTTATTTTAAGAATAATTGATAGCCTGGTCATCTTGTTTGAATCTGATTTACAGCACGTCAATTGTTTTATTCTCATCACGTAAAAATTGAACTTCACTAGTCTTTACTTATTAATCACGCCTGTAACGAATTCTGCTTTATAGATGATTCTACCTCTCACTACCTCTGATTGAGGTTCTGGCTGATACGTACATCTGTTATCAGGTAGTACATCTCACTTGACGATATGGTCAGAGGAATAAAACAGCAGATAGATTCCTCAATTCCATTAAAAACGCTCTGTGAAGTGTAATAATGATTCAGCTTTTCTTGTCGACAATTAATTCAAATAACTTTTTACGAGCCACCGAAGGCCACCTTAAAATAAATAAATAAATAAAATATATATATATATATATATATATATATATATATATAGTTCGATCCGTTTGGGTATGGATAATATTAATTTATTATTATAAAGCTATTATGATAGTAGGAAAAATTTATCGCTGGTTATATTATGATTAAAAGATGGGAGTTCCCATAGCCTATATGACAATCAACAATGTATAATCTGAAAGGACAAATGAAAATCGTATATGATTAAAATGACTACTACAAATCAACAGCGGGCACAATGTGTTCTTTGGTATGCTAAATTTGAGAGTATTAAAAGAGTTCAAAGGGAATTTCGACGTGAGTATATACCTAAATACGAGTCCATAATGTTGTGGTATCAAGCATTTGTAGAAACAGGTTCTGTGTTAAAAAAAAAAAAAAACAAAACAAAAAAAAAAAACATGCAGGAGGTCGTAGGCGAAACCCAGTACGAGAATAAACTATCCCTTTGGATTGGTCCCCAAACTCCCCAGATCTAACCCCTCCTGATTTCTTCGTGTGGGGTTTTGTTAAAGACATTGTCTATTCTCAGAAACCCAGGAACACTGATGAACTGAGAGTAAAAATTACTCATGTTTTTCAACAAATCACCCCTCTTATGTTACAACGGACATGGTCTGAATTGCATCATCGTTATGAGTTGTGCAGGGTGCGCAATGGGGGTCATTTTGAGCTCTGAGGAATCTCCCATCTTTCAGTGTTGTATGCACAAAGTTTCAACAAATAAAGTTCAGTAGTAAATGTATGTATATATATATATAAGGCGAGTGTTTGCAGTTAAACCGCAATATGGGATTTAAAGCGCAAATGTTGTTTTGTATTTTGGTCATAAACATTCCGTGCGAGTAAGTGCTGATTTTTTAAATCTCGGTTTAAAAATAAACTTCATAACCGAAAATTTAATTTTAAATTCAGTAATTTCGAACATTATTATTACAGTATCAACAAGGCATAAATTAATTAAACTTAATATAAACTAAAGTACATACCTTTGCGCAGACCATCATGTGGAATTAAAAAAAATATTGTGCTTAAGCACAACACAGAATTATCTTCCCTTGCATCACTCCAAGTCACAACTGAGGGGGTCAGGCGTAAAAAATAGTAACTGACATTTTTGTTAAAAATGACATATATAGCGTATAATATGGTATCTTACATTCTGCGTCTAATGCAGTAGTTACTTTTTCAACATCTCAACAGATGGCAGAGGTACATAGATTTTATTTTCCTTGGTAACTATAGAAACTGAGGCATGTATAAATGTTTGTCTGCCTATAACGTCTCGTGACCAGAATATTGTACGAAATGGAACTATAAAAATTGGAGAGTTATCCTTCGGAGAGGTGTAAAAATTCAAATATCTTGGAGCAACAGTAACAAATATAAATGACACTCGGGAGGAAATTAAACGCAGAATAAATATGGGAAATGCCTGTTATTATTCGGTTGAGAAGCTTTTGTCATCTAGTCTTCTGTCAAAAAATCTGAAAGTTAGAATTTATAAAACAGTTATATTACCAGTTCTTTATGATTGTGAAACATGGATTCTCACTTTGAGAGAGAAACAGAGATTAAGGGTGTTTGAGAATAAGGTTCTTAGGGAAATATTTGGGGCTAAGAGGGATGGAGTTACAGGAGAATGGAGAAAGTTACACAACACAGAACTGCACGCATTGTATTCTTCACCTGACATAATTAGAAACATAAAATCCAGACGTTTGAGATGGGCAGGGGATGTAGCACGTATGGGCGAATCCAGAAATGCATATAGAGTGTTAGTTGGGAGGCCGGAAGGAAAAAGACCTTTGGGGAGGTCGAGACGTAAATGGGAAGATAATATTAAAATGGATTTGAGGGAGGTAGGATATGATGGTAGAGAATGGATTAATCTTGCTCAGGTTAGGGACCAATGGCGGGCTTATGGGGGCGGCAATGAACCTACGGGTTCCTTAAAAGCCAGTAAGTAAGTAAGTAAGTAAGTAAGTAAGTAAGTAAGTAAGTAAGTAAGTAAGTATAACGTCAAAACAATAAAACGTCACTAAACCATTTTTTACTCTCGAACCCCTCAACTGGGCGTGGACCGCCTGGATGTTTATCAATCATCAATTTCCGGTAAGTATTTGCTGTTGTCAATCTTTCCGAATACCTTTCTGCGTTGTGGATTTTTGAAGTGAAGACATCTGGTTGGTGTCTACAGTGTAGAAACTTCAACTTTAGTGACTTTGAATAATATAATTTTTCTAGCTATATTGAGAATCTGACCCATTGTGCACTGTCTTTTTTCACGAATTCCACATTAATTCGCGTCTGCAGCGTAAAAATCAGACGCTCTTGTCTTTCGGCTACTGACTGGAAGGTCACGGGTTCCATCTCGGGTAGTAGCGGGTTTTTCTCGTTCCTGTGGTCCACTCAGCCTCCCGTCAATGTAACTGCAGTCTCTCTCCGGGAGGTCAAAAGGCAGTTGGAACGTGATTACACCTCATTCTAGTGTTGAGGCCATGAAATCATGATCCTTTGCCTCTATGTCTCCTATGCATCTTCGTGGTCTTACTCCTTTATCTTTATTTATTCATTGAAATCTGAGAAATGAAATCTATTTATCGGAAGATCTCATATAATAATAATAGTAATAATAATAATAATAATAATAATAATAATAATAATAATACCCACCGGCGTGGCTCAGTCGGTTAAAGCGCTTGCCTGCCGGTCTGAAGTTGCGCTAGGCGCGGGTTCGAGCCCCACTTAGGCTGATTACGTGGTTGGATTTTTCCGAGGTTTTCCCCATCCGTAAGGTGAATACCAAGTAATCTATGGCGAATCCTCGGCCCCATATCGCCAAATAAAATCTCGCTATCACCGATCTCGACTCTAAATAACATAGTAGTTGATACAGCGTCGTTAAATAACCAACTAAAAAGTAATAATAATAATAATAATAATAATACTTACTTACTTCTTACAAATGGCTTGTAAGCAACCCGGAGGTTCATTGCCGCCCTCACATAAGCCCGCCATCGGTCTCTTATCCTGAGCAAGATTAATCCAATCTCTATCATCATATCCCACCTCCCTCAAATCCATTTTAATATTATCCTCCCATCTACGTTTTGGCCTCCCCAAAGGTCTTTTCCTCTCTGGTCTTCCAACTAACACTCTATATGCATTTCTGGATTCGCCCATACGTGCTACATGCCCTGCCCATCTCAAACGTCTGGATTTAATGTTCCTAATTATGTCTGGTGAAGAATACAATGCGTGCAGTTCTGTGTTGTGTAACTTTCTCCATTCTCCTGTAACTACATCCCTCTTAGTTCCAAATATTTTCCTAAGCACCTTATTCTCAAACACCCTTAACCCCTGTTCCTCTCTCAAAGTGAGAGTCCAAGTTTCACAACCATATAGAACAACCGGTAATATAACTGTTTTATAAATTATAACTTTCAGATTTTTTGACAGCAGACTGGATGATAAAAGCTTCTCAACCGAATAATAACAGGCATTTCCCATATTTATTCTGTGTTTAATTTCCTCCCGAGTATCTGTTGTTCCAAGGTATTTGAATTTTTCCACCTCTTCAAAGGATAAACTTCATCCCTCTTAGCTCCAAATATTTTCCTAAGCACCTTATTCTCGAAGACTCGTAACGTTTGTTCCTCTCTCAAAGTGAGAGTCCAAATTTCACAGCCATATAGAATAATAATAATAATAATAATAATAATAATAATAATAATAATAATAATAATAATCCACATTGAACAATTTTCGACTTGATACTACTAGACTCACTAGAAAAACACTCGATGGACATAGAACCGGATACACATCTCAGACAATAAATAACATTGCATGTACTGTAGTATAACACAAACAGATCCGTGCCTAAGCGAGGTTCGAACTTTTTCCATCAAATTAAAGCCTTATCCGTTGCATATAGTACCACTGGTAGATGAAAAAATTGATAATTAAATGGTTTATGTTAACGAGATAATTGTGTCAGAAAATATAAATTTATGCTGTTAAGAATCACGAAGGTAAAATAAAAATTAAAAAACGGGAGAGATTAAAATAGTCTCTATAAAAGATAAAATAAAAACATGCAAATAAACTGAAGAGATCACTTAATAAAACATACATAAACAAATCAAGAGGTGTAGATAAGTTTTAGCATAGACCTTGAAAAGAATGAATAACAAAGTTAAAATTAGGATGACTATATTGGTGAAAGCTACGCCACATAAATTACGGACTTGCACATTCACCAAACGAACAGTGATTCTGAAGTGGTGTGGACCTCACCTTTTAACGATGAGCACGTGTACAACTCCCCTCAGCTTCATCTTCCCGACTGTCCCATGGCGTCAGCTGTTGACACATATCTATCTCAAGGACCACAGTACTGGCAACATCAGCGCGACAAATACCACAGCTTTATTGCCACAACAGTTGGCCTGATAGCTATCAGCACATAAGTGTTAAGTTTGTGCGGCTTGAAGCTTCCGACTTTATGATAGGAAGGATGTGTTTATTGGGTCAGCACGGAGGGAGTGGCTTACAGAAAGGGATTTTGTTTGGCATTTTACAAATCGAATTCTTTGTTTCCCAAAACCTGCTGTTTTCCTCAAAAAGCGATTTTGACCTAAAAGCATAATAGGCTAACAATCCATCACCGTAAAAACAGCTTGTTATGAAACCTTCAAATAAAACGAAATGGAAATATAAAAATTATAAATTTATCTTTTGAAGAGGTGGAACAATTCAAATATCTTGGAGCAACAGTAACAAAATAATATAAATGATACTTGGGAGAAAATTAAACACAGAATAAATATGGGAAATGCGTGTTATTATTCGGTTGAGAAGCTTTTGTTATCCAGTCTGCTGTCAAAAAATCTGAAAGTTAGAATTTATAAAACAGTTATATTACCGGTTCTTCTGTATGGTTGTGAAACTTGGACTCTCAGCTTGAGAGAGGAACATAGGTTAAGGATGTGTGAGAATAAGGTGCTTAGGAAAATATTTGGAGCTAAGAGGGATAAAGTTACAGGAGAATGGAGAAAGTTACACAACACAGAACTGCAAGCATTGTAGTCTTCACCTGACATAATTAGGAACATTAAATCCAGACGTTTGAGATGGGCAGGGCATGTAGCACGTATGGGCGAATCCAGAAATGCATATAGAGTGTTAGTTGGGAGGCCGGAGGGAAAAAGACCTTTGGGGAGGCCGAGATGTAGATGGGAGGATAATATTTATTTTATTTATTTATTTATTTTATTGGGTTATTTTACGACGCTGTATCAACATCTAGGTTGATATGATGAAATGAAGGTGATAATGCCGGTGAAATGAGTCCGGGTTCCAGCACCGAAAGTCACCCAGCATTTGCTTGGGGAAGATAAGTTTAAAATGGATTTGAGGGACGTGGGATATGATGATAGAGACTGGATTAATCTTGCTCAGGATAGGGACCGATGGCGGGCTTATGTGAGGGCGGCAATGAACCTCCGGGTTCCTTAAAAGCCAGTAAGTAAGTAACATAATAGGTCTATACATATAGCTTTAAACTGTGAATCCATTGGTAAAGGAAGTTATATTTTGCCAATTCCTGCTATTTGTCACTGAAAGTTATATTTAAAAGTATGATTATTTTTTTTTACAAAGTGTTGCCACTTTTGGTACAATTGTACGGATGTGGTACAATTTTAAGTGTTCAGTAACCTGGTACGTAAACCACTTTTTTGGTGCAATCTGTACTTTCTTTTATTTTCTAGTATGAACACATACATTATTACAACTGGCTTATTACAGAAACGTTTGTAGAATTGACGTAGAGCAATTTTGTTAACACTTATCGTTGGCTTAAAAAGATTAGAGACCGAATTCATTTCGCGGAGTGTTAGTATGTGACAACTCATAGCCCTGATACACAATTGTATTTAATACAATTGCACACAGTTAATGTGCTTTGTAATTACTGGAATTAGTCACGGATTAGCGGAAGACTTGAAACGTGTAAAATAAACAAGATAAAAGGGAATGTTCATTGTGTTCCTTATTAAGTGCATCGATACATCCTGACGGATTACCTCTAACCTAATAACGACTCCGAGACATTTAATTACTATCTACAGGGTCCTCAATGTAGGAATATCACTTCCGGCTTCCCTCATACCGCACGCTCAGCAGGATTAGTCCTATGCTTCACACGGTTACCGCGAAATCGGCCCGTGTTTCTACACTTCCACAGTATGACTAGTTTCTGAAAACTGTTTATCGGAGATATACAAGCTGTGGATTCTTAGGTTCGAACCTATTCTGTTGCTATCTCATTGCTCTCGAAATAGAACTTTTCTTTTACGTTTTATGTACCAACGAATAGCATACTTAAATTTTATAGGATCTAAAAAGATCCAATAAATAGATAGATAGATAGATAGATAGATAGATAGATAGATAGATAGATAGATAGATAGATAGATAGATAGATAGATAGATAGATAGATAGATAGATAGATAGATAGATAGATAGATAGATAGATAGATAGATAGAGTAGATAGATAGATAGATAGATACAGTAGATAGATAGATAGATAGATAGATAGATAGATAGATAGATACAGTAGATAGATAGATAGATACAGTAGATAGATAGATAGATACAGTAGATAGATAGATAGATAGATAGATAGATAGATAGATAGATAGATAGATAGATAGATAGATAGATAGATAGATAGATAGATAGATAGATAGATAGATAGATAGATAGATAGATAGATAGATAGATAGATAGATAGATAGATACAGTAGATAGATAGATAGATAAATAGATAGATAGATACGAGTAGATAGATAGATAGACAGACAGACAGATAGATAGATAGATAGATAGATAGATAGATAGATAGATAGATAGATAGATAGATAGATAGATAGATAAATTAGTAAATTACTAAATAAGTAAATAATAATTTAGTAAATAAGTAATTTAGTAAATTTGTAAGTTAGTAAATTTGTAAATAAATAAATAAATAAATAAATTAAGAAATAAATAAATAAATAAAGTAATAAATAAATAAATGAATTAATAAATAAAGTAACAAATAAATAAATAAATAAATAAAGTAATAAATAAATAAATGAATTAATAAATACAGTAATAAATAAATAAATAAATGGATAATTTAATTAATCAATTAATTAACTGATAAATTAATAAATCGATAGATAGATAGATAGATAGATAGATAGATAGATAGATAGATAGATAGATAGATAGATAGATAGATAGATAGATAGATAGATAGATAGATAGATAGATAGATAGATAGATACTTATATAGGTAGGTAGCTAGATAGATGGGTGGGTGGGTGGATGGATGGATGGATGGATGGATGGATGGATAGATAGATAGATAGATAGATAGATAGATAGATAGATAGATAGATAGATAGATAGATAGATAGATAGATAGATAGATAGATAGATAGATAGATAGATAGATAGATAGATAGATTGATAGATGAGTAAATAAATAAATACATAAATAAATAAATAAATAAATAAATAAATAAATAAATAAATAAATAAATAAATAAATAAATAAATAAATCAGTAGATAGACAGACAGAGAGATAGATCGATGAAGAAATAAATGATAAGTCGTAATAAGCGATGTCGTACTAAGCGATGTTTTAAATACAGTGTTTATATAGGATTTAGACGGGACGGTTAGATGTCGCCGTTATAGCAAATACGTTGTTAAAAGCGATGCCACTATAGACGGTGTCGACTATATTATTATTATTATTATTATTATTATTATTATTATTATTATTATTATTATTATTATTATATAGAGTGTTAGTTGGGAGGCCGGAGGAAAAAGATCTTTGGGGATGCCGAGACGTAAGTGGGAAGATAATATTAAAATGGATTTGAGGGAGGTGGGATATGAAGGTAGAGACTGGATTAATCTTGCTCAGGATAGGGACCAATGGCGGGCTTATGTGAGGGCGGCAATGAACCTCCGGGTTCCTTAAAAGCCAGTAAGTATTATTATTATTATTATTATTATTATTATTATTATTATTATTATTATTAAATAACCAAGTAATTGATACAACGTCGTTAAGTAACACAAGAATAATTTCAAAAGCGTTGCACTACCGGTACTTTATCCTTTTTCTGAAATTGAAAATACGGCAGGAACATAAAAGAGACTAAGTATTTCAAGGTTCTTAAGATGTTATCGGCAAGAGAAATTCTTCAAGCTGTTGATTAGCCGATATGACGTCACTTGGCGTGTGAACTTGCTAGCCCTTTATTAGGCCTATTGTAAGCGTGTGACCCGCTTTGCTTTGTTTTTCAGATCAATGGCAAGGCAACTCCGCTGGACTCATATTTAACAAGGGTGGAGTTTATTGCAGAAGGCCTTGGAACAGTAAAGACCGGTGGTGGATGGTAAAGCAGATTTCTGCCTCAAGACGTTCACATTCCCTCGATGCCGTAGCCATGACACCTATTCGCAAGGTAACCCGGCGTATTGATTCCCGTTGCACCCACTTTCCGTGAGTGAAGAACTTAACAGGCAGTGATTAAAAGTATTTGACCACGATGGCTGAGACGCGCTGTTCTAACGTTGTGTGGGGCCACAAATTCCGCCCAGGGTACAGGTGTTCAACAGGGCTAGGATCTTCGTACCGATCGCTATCGCCCTACGTAGGGTACGACCAGCCAGATGCGACGTCATCAACGCATCAAAACGTACTCATAGAAACAGGAAGGTACAGTGGAAAGGAAAACAAACTCGTCCCGTTTTCGGAAAACAAAGACCCATGGGACATTTATAAATGCACAGCTAGTTACATAATACTGTAGTACATTATGCAACGAGCCTATAATGATAGTAATTAAGAAGCGAGTACAAGCTTCTTAATTATCATTATAGGCGAGTTTCATACGACTTTTTATGCTCGACCATATTTCTAACTTGAAATTATTCAGATGTATACATTTTATTTGTATCTGACAAGGTCGGAAGTGACCTTGTTCTAGGTCGTGAATTGTGAGATGTGCGTAGACGCGAAAGTATTGATTTTTTCCGAGGAACAATAATGCCATTGACCTTGACGTAGTCCCGTTAAACTTGATATAACCTTGATTATTGAATTCGACATTGAAAAACGAGATGATAAATTGAATTTATTTGAATATTATTTACAATTAATGCTAATTATTATAGTAACAGAACATTATCTTCTGCGACAGTATTGGATTTCCAGCCTCCGTGACTTTTCGCTAATTCTCTTTCGATTGCATATCCGTGAATAATCGATACTTGCGGTTTTATAACGGTACAAAGCTGACTTGTCATTGGCTGAACATCTGTAAGCTGAGTTGTGATTGGCTGAACACCTGTACTTTAATGAGTAGGTGTACTTTAATGACATGCATTAAAGGACTGCTACCAGGTGTATAATTACTACATTTCGGCATGGTCGAGCATAAGTATGTTTATGCTCGATCATACCGAAATGTAGTAATTATACACCTGGTAGCAGCCCTTTAATGGACCTCATTAAAGTACACCTATTCATTACAGTTCAGGTGTTCCACCAATCAGAAAATACCATTGTAGCAATATGAAAGCGTCAAGTATCGATTATTCTCGGATATGCAATCGAAAGACAACTAGCGCGAGATTAGACGAAGCCTTTCACAAAGCACATTCCCGCAAATTCATTTCACCAATTGCACAATAAATCACCTATATTTGAAATAAAGTCAGTTCTGTTACTATAATAATTATCGTTAATTGTAAATAATATTCAAATAAATTCAATTTGTCATCTCGTTTTTCAATGTCTAAATCAATTTCAAGGTTATATCACGATTAATGTTTATTTTATCTCTAGATTATATCAAGATCAATGTCGACATTTGTTTCTCGGAAAAAATCAATACTTTCGCGTTTGCGCACATCTCACAATTTACGAGATGTTGCACAAAGTCAGTTCCGCTCCCCAGTGAGACAAGAATAACATGAATACTTATGAATAATTTCAAGTTAGAAATATGGTCGAGCATAAAAAGTCGTATGAAACTTGCCTATAATGGTAATTAAGACGCTCGTATGAAAATTATGAAACCCGCTTGCGCTCGTTTCATAAACATACTCGTGTCTTAATTACTACCATTATAGGCTCGTTGCATAATGTACTATTATGTACAACTATACGAATTGTTACATACATATAGACTGACATTGATACAATATTTTTCTTTACATATTTACATCTTTTACATCTATAAAATATGACACAGGGTGTAATATTTACTGAAATGGTGCAAACCAATAGGTCATCATTAGGGCTAAGATTTTGATGAAATTGCATCTTTTTTGTAGTAAGCCAGAAACATAGCTGCTTTAGTTTTTATGTGTTATGTGATAAACTGAGTGTTTTAAGACATATTTGTTAGGGCATTTTTTTTGCATTTTTTTGCCTGTTTCAACTCCTAAGAGCATCTTTTGTTTTATTCGGTCATTTTTTAGGCATTTTCATTTAATTTTGGCCATAAATCCCCATTATTAATGTAAAATAATGTCTACTTCCTTTTATATTTTCTTTACATATTTTGTCCATTAATACCCATTATTTTGTATAATATTTTAATCGTTTTTCTACACAAATATTGCCATTTTAACCAAGTACATCCCACGTAATGGATCAGTCCAACCACCCCTTCAATATAGACTCCTCTATACCTGCTAATTCCAGATAAGAGTGGCCTGTGGTAGACTAGACGGAAACTAAAAGTAAAGTAAATCCATGGTGCTACAGCCCATGAAGGGCCAAGACCTCACGTCCACATGCCGACGCAGAGGTGAACGATCATACATGGAAACTACATCAGATAAATGTACTACTTAGAAAAAAATATGTAAAATTTAATTTAATTACTAGTCTAAATATTAAGTAGTACAAAACCTCTTTTCCTACTAAGTTAATTATGTAGATCAATTTTTAGGGCATTTTTAAGGGCATTTTTGAAAAATTTTTAGGTCATAAATGCATTGTTTTTAGGACATTTTTTCATGATTTATAGGTCATAAAAATCCTAGCCCTAGTCATCATCATCATCATCATCATCATCATCATCATCATCATCAGCCTGCAAGTGTTAGACCCCAGTGGATCTGTTACGGTCTCTTGCCAGCGTTTCCTAGGTCTTCCTAAATTTCTTCGACCTCTTGGGACATACGACAAAATCTGCCTGGGCCATCTAGAGCGATCCATCCTCTTGACATCTGTCTGCCACTGAAGCCTGTATTGCTGCAGGTAATAGACAATAGAGTCAAGTTTTAGTTCCTTCAGAATATCTACGTTCCGATGATGGTCGAGAAGAGAGTATCCAGCAGTTTTTCGCATGAATCTCATTTCGGCAGTTGTTAGCCGTCTTTCGTCGCATTTTCTTAGTGTCCATGCTTCACTGCCATAAGCCAAAACTAGTCGTGCGAGGGTTTTGTAGATTAATAATAAAATAATACGTTTCGTAAATACTAAGTAAATTGTATTGTATTTATTAACATTCCATGGTATTCATACATGCTTACAGCTAGAATATGGAACAAGTAAAAAAACTTAATACTATTATAAAATCTTAATTTATAGTCACAGTCTAGATGAAATATATACAGACGAGATTTACAATATAGTCTACTAGTACAACACAAAGTTTTAGTATCAATTTCATGAAGTGTTATTGAATGTCATGAATTCACCTACAGAATAGAAGGCGTGAGAAATTAGGCACTTCTTTAATTTGGCCCTAAATAATTTTATGTTTTGAGTTTCATTTTTTATATCGATAGGGAGGCTATTAAAAATTTTTACTGCCATATAACGCACTCCTTTTGATAGCACGATAGACTTGCCGATGGAGTATGAAAGTAATTTTTTGACGTGTATTTATGCTATGAACTGTTGAATTAGTTACAAAGTTTTCACGATTACATACGAGGAAGACTATTAATGAAAAGATATACTGACAAGCCATGGGCATTATTTGTAGTTTTTTGAAAATAGTCCTACACGATTCCCTAGATTTGGCACCTACTATTATTCTAATTACTCTTTTTTGTAATAGAAATATACTGTTACTATCTGTGGAATTTCCCCAGAATATTATTCCAAAACTCATTACCGAGTGGAAGTATGCAAAGTATATTGTTTTTAAGGTATTGATATTTACTATCTTTTGTATAGATCTAATAGCAAAACAAGCTGAATTTAGTTTGGGGGTAATTTCTTTAATATGATTTTTCCAATTTAACACATTATCGATTTTTAAGCCAAGAAATTTGGTTGTTGTTGTTTCTAATAGGGATCTGTTTTTAATTATTGCGCTAGAAATTTGCGAGGTTGAATTTGGACAGGATTTAAATTGAATTATGTTAGTTTTGTTACAATTTAATACCAATTTATTGACTGAGAACCAGTCACATATTTTTAAGAGAATTTCCTCTGTTGAAGATTGGAATTATTGGAGTTATTGGCTGTAATTACTATACTTGTGTCAACTGCAAATAATATGGGATGACCTACATCTTTTATAAGGGGGCAAGATCATTTATAAACACTAGAAAAAGTAGGGGACACCAAAGAAGGAAATGAACTGAACATGCATACAGTAGAACTCCGATTATCCGTCACCCTATTAACCGATCGGCGGATTATCCGACTCTCTCTCTCTCTCTCTCTCTCTCTCTCTCTCTCCCCCCTCTCCCCTCCTCTTTCTTTTCAGAACAAAATTTGAAGTCCTGTAGATTGTTAGTACATATTTTTACTTTAAAGGGTTATTAGAAACCTTTTACACAGTGTCTAGTAAGAAAGCTTCCACTCTCTTCTTATTTGTGGGAGAGGGTGTTTCTTCTCAACTTGTAAAATAGTCACTGCGGTATCTAGTTTCAAAGAAATGACCCTAAGAACTTTAACACAATTGCAAACCCATGCATCGAACAGTATTTGTCCTACTATTTGAATATTTGTACTGTTTACTTTCTATGCAAAATGTCTTCAATGATCGTCGAAAGAAAACGTGTTGTGCACAGTATCGAAAAAAATAATTGTAAGTAATTGAGAGGTTTGGAAAAGTAGAAACTGTAGCTCATATCAAATGAGTACGAAACTGACTTTACTCTGTGCGCGATTTAATAAAATAAAAAGTGATAAAGTAAATAAAGTACGAGAATGTATATCTACAACAGGACTTCTATCTTTCCACAGTCAACCATCAGGATTCCCTTGATCCTTAAAACTCGTCATTGACAATCGGATTTAAATTAGCGAACTTCTAATCCACTAACTAGCATGTTAAAAACATGGCCACGGAGAAAATCACGAAATTATAGGCCTAAGTATTAGGCCTTCGCACAGAATTTATGAAAATCTCTTATGATACGGATTATCCGATTTTTTCGATTAACTGTTTAGTCCACCCCATTCATTACCACGGATAATAGAGGTTCTACTGTACATACATACATACATTCATTGATACATACATACATACATACATACATACACGTACGTACATACGTACATACATTGCTAGAAAGCTTACTGTGTTTATGCAGGGAATGAATCTCGCTCACATTTGCAGTAGAACAATATACAGGGTGATCCGTTTGGGTATGGATAAAATAAAAACACCGTAAAACATTTACTACTGAACTTTATTTGTTGAAACTTTGTGCATACAACACTGAAAGATGGGAGATTCCTCAGAGCTCAACATGACCCCCATTGCGCACCCTGCACAACTCATAACGGTGATGCAATTCAGCCCATGTCCGTTGTAACATAAGAGGGGTGATTTGTTGAAAAACTTGAGTCATTTTTACTCTCAGATCATCAATGTTTCTGGGTTTCTGTGAATAGACAATGTCTTCAACATAATCCTACACGAAGAAGTCAGGAGGGGTTAGATCTGAGGAGTTTGGGGGTCCAAGCCAAGAGATAGCTGCTTCTCGTACTGGGTTTTGCCTGCAACATCCTGCATGTTTTTTTTTTTAACACAGAACCTGTTTCTACAAATGTTCGATACCACAACATTATGGAATCGTATTTAGGTACATTACGCACACCATACTCACTTCGAAATTCCCTTTTAACCCTTTTTACACTCTCAAATTTAGCATACAAAAGAACACATTGTGCCCGCTGTTGATTTGTAGTAGCCATTTTAATCCTCTACGATTTTCATTTGTCCTCTCACATTATGCATTGTTGATTGTCATGGAAACTTCCATCTTTTAATCATAATATAATCAGCAAGAAATTTTTCCTACTATCTTAATATCACTAGTGGCTTGTGCAGCAAATGCTGCTAACTAAGTTCATTAGAAGTTCAAATTAAATTTTTTCAAATTTATTTCCAATGAAGAATACCAGACATTTTGGAAGTTATTTGCTTCCATAATAATGAAACATAGGTCTACCCCTCTGAATGGTTTTCTTCATGCTACATACTTTTTATTTAACATATGCATCTTCAGGTCTTGAGTTCCAATGCTAAAACGCAAGTAACAATGTCAGAACGATCAGTCGGTTTTACATGTGGGAGTGAAGCAATAGCTATTTCAGGTTATTGTGGATTGTAGGTTAGAGTTATGAAAATATCTCCTCTCCTCTCCTCTCCTCTCCTCTCCTCTCCTCTCCTCTCCTCTCCTCTCCTCTCCTCTCCTCTCCTCTCCTCTCCTCTCCTCTCCTCTCCTCTCCTCTCCTCTCCTCTCTTCTCTTCTCTTCTCTTCTCTTCTCTTCTCTTCTCTTCTCTTCTCTTCTCTTCTCTTCTCTTCTCTTCTCTTCTCTTCTCTTCTCTTCTCTTCTCTTCTCTTCTCTTCTCTTCTCTTCTCTTCTTCTTTCCTTTCCTTCTCCTTTCCTTTCCTTCTCCTTTCCTTTTCCTTTCCTTCTCCTTTCCTTTTCCTTTCCTCCTCCTTTCCTTCGCCTTTCTTTTTCCTTTCCTTCTCCTTTTCTTTTCCTTTCCTTTTCTTTTCTTCCTGTTTTCTTGTTTTTTGCCTTCTTTCTCCATTCGCTTGCTTTCTATGTGATTCTCAATCTCTCCTACTGTATCTTAGATCCTTGTCGTAACACAGATAGTCATTGTCCAGTAATGATCGGAAAATCACAGTTAAGCTTTGAGCGCTAAGTATTTCCAACTTTCAATTGCTTCCCCTGAAAAATGTATTTCAAATGACATCCATCGTTCTTGCAGTGGACTCTTCATATTAAGATAATAAAATATTCCTTCCTAAACAAAAACAAAACAAAGCTAGCTCACCTTCTAAATTATGTGTTCAAATTGGTAGCCCTCAGCTGCTTTACAATGTGTCACTCGATCATAGAAACCATTTAAGAAATGATTTAACCAGGCTTTAGGAATATCTTGCACCACTTCCATTTTTATTTAGCAACACTGAATTTGTACAGAAGTATCAAGTGTGAGTACTTTTTGAAAAGCTCTTAATGAGCTTTATTGAAAAATAGAAAAATATATTGGGTGTTCCACTTAAAATAAAAGATGGAGTTACTTCCGGTTAAAACGGAAGTTGAAAAAACTCGGTAATAACATTATTGAGTTCTTAGTATATGGTTATCCCAACATAAAAAGTTTCATGTCACTGAAACACATGCTTCAAAAGTTATTTAGGTGGTGCGGGACTTTTAACTAACCCTGTATAAAATAATTTTATATTATTAAGTTTTATCATAAGTATGCTATAATAAAATAGATATTGACAATTTTAAATACAATACAGGCGTAAATCTAAATATAAATATACTAGTGGCTTGTGCAGCAAATGCTGCAAACTAAGTTCATTAGATGTTAAAATAAAAATTTTTCAGATTTATTTTCCATGAAAAATACCAGACATTTTGAAAGGTATTTGCTTCCATAATAATGAAATATACTCCCTCTGAATGGTTTTTATGGCCAATACTTTTTCTTGAACCTATGCATCCTATGTATCTTGAGTTTCAACGCGAAAACGCAAGTAACAATGTCAGGGCGATCAGTGGGTTTTTCATGTGGGAGTAAAGCAATAGCTATTTCAGGCCATTGTGGATTGTAAAAGTCAGGTTTGCTATGGTTTCGAACAATAGGCATAGCATCTTGGTATAGCTGCTGCATGTAGAGATTGAAATGTAGAGGGTAAAATCATTTTATCCTGCTAAGAGATCTTGCTGAAATGATCGGGAGACTACGAAATTTCATAGGCCTCTTATTTTATCAGCAAGTAATACCGTCCTTCTTTTGGTATTAGGAACCGTAATTTTTGCGCTCTCTCTAGCCAATACTGAAGAGAATGACGCATATAAATATCTACGCCACGCCACCATTAAGTATATGAAAAAAAAACCAACCCCACTTGATTAATAACTATGAAAATATTTGATTTTTTAATAACAATATTATTGTCTTACGTACGTTTTGTAAGTTCATTTGTAAAATAGCCGCCACTCAGTAAATTATAGAAATTAAAATCTAATTTAAGATATTCTCTATATCTACTTACGTAACCCCAAAACGTTTCACTTTCATTCATCAGTATAGCATTAATATGTATAAATAATGAAAAATAATCATATCATGGCATTAACTATAATTAAATTTCATTGCTAATGGTAATAATGTAATCAAACCACTTCAAGTTTTGTAGATTTCAATATCCAATACACAGCTGTACTCAGAAAATTACACACCGCAGAATCAGACCTGTAAATTAGCGAGTCTTCAAGTTTTTAATAACCAATTGAATTTGAACTCTAAATATGTCAGCAATCCTGCAGGTCATGGCCTTCGTGTAATAGCTATTGTTTATTGTAGTGTGTGTTTTGTTTTATTCTGAAATCACGGCCGAGCTGAAATGCAATTAGTTCTCAAAACTAAAGAAAGATGGATTTTGAAAAATAGGAAAATAATGTAGGAAAATTGATATTTCACTCAAAACTACTATTTTTCTGAAAGACGTTGGGTTCGAGGCTTTAAAACAAGGGATCATTTATTAAAATCCGTTCAGCTGTTTTCCCATAATTTCCATTACCAGTTCAAATTATATATATAGATATAGGCCTAAGCCTAAATCAAAGTACACATTTTCTGTCCTATTCTTTCGAATATTATCCTTTTTTTGAAGCTTTGTGTCCTCTTTTTTTTATCGATGTGAATCTGGTCACCCTAGCCCTGGATGAAAGACCAGCCAGCCCTGAGTAGCAGATAAGGCTGGCAGGCCTCACTGCCTCTTTAAGGATGTTGGCCATGAGGGAGAGGTTTTAATTTAGTTAAGAGAGTCTGCCTATGGCACGCGTCATTACACATAGCAACCGCGCTGTATGGTTCAACGACGAATTGAAGAACGGTTAATTGAAGGAGAGACACATATAGTACGTCCGCTCAAATGAGAGCCACTTGCACCTACCTTGAGCGGGAGGCGTCTGGTGTTTCAGTCTTGAAGCTCGTATACCTTATTTTATTTCAAGGAGTGCAGTTCGGTGGCTCCTTTGAACACCCATTTTCAGATTTATGACTTTCTACACAACAGCTCTGACAATTCCATCCTGTCCCCTCGTCCAAACATTGCACAGTTGTCACAATCCTGATGACCTTCGAAATTATGCAGTGAAACTGACGGGATTCTTGGAATTCGGAAACGATGCGGCAACTCTGCCTCCACGTGGATTTGACGGGCACCTGTCAATTCTTCTGAACGAGGGTTGTGATTGGTTACTAACAAGAGAAGACAAGATTTCCGTCACAGTAAGGAAGACATTTATTTATGACAACCAATTAGTAGGGGCAGTAGAAGGTCTGTCGGCAAAGTCCTTTCTATGAAACTGCACTTCATGAAAAAAATAAAGTATATCTGGTTGTTGGTACGCCAGCGCTGTTGACAGATCTAAGTCGGTGCTCCGAGAACAAGTTCATATAGTATTTGGTTTCAGACGAGCCCCTCAAATATAATGCAGTTAGCTCAGAACGAGGCACAGACAGTAAATGCGTATTGTGGCTTTTGTGTTCTATATAATATACTTGTAAATCAAAAATAAAATGGCTCCAACGTCAAATAAACTTCTCAATGCAATTGCGTAATAAAACACAAGCTACCGTATATGAGTTTTAGTACCAAAGAAATACTTTAATGGGACTATTACATTCAATGGGGTTTAAATATAACATTCATGGATCTCAACCAGCAGCAATGGAATCATTACGAATACAGATGTGGCGTTCTTCGTATTTACGGAATATGGAATATTATGGACAACTGGGTTATGAAGAAGTATACTTAGACGAAACATGGTATGATACTTATGACAGAGTAAAGTGTCGTTGGTCGGATGGATCAAGTTATTGTGATGACAATTTTTCTTCAGGTAAAGGACAACGAATAGTAATTTTACATGCGAGGGGAAGAGGAGCACTATTCGTTACCCACCAAAGTATGTGTGATGTTCCTGCTGATTATCGTGGGACTATGAATTCTAAAATCTTTGAAGAATGGTTTGAGCAATGTTTGCTAAAACGGTTGGAAGAATCGTCTGCCCCATACCATTCCCGTATTGTGAATCCTGTACCTACCACTAAATCAACAATAGATGTCACTAAAACGTGAAAATAGCATGCCTTTGCCCACGCCAGTCCCAATAACAAAGTTACGTCTGCTACAAGAGATAAAACGTAGCCATTACAGAAAAAAGATGTAATTGACGAACTGTCATCAAAATACGGCCATGTTGTACTACGACTGCCCCCTCTCATCATTGCCATAGAATTCGTTTGATCGGAACTGAAGAGAAATGTCCGGTCAGAAAATGAATTGGGGAAACAGATCCATTCAAGAAGTACGTGATTTAATAGTAAATATAATGGATGGAATTAATAATATAAAGCATTGGGTAAAGTATATCGTACATGTAAAGACAAAATAGAGTAATTATCGCTCCTTAGAAGCTAGCTTGGAATCTTGTGTAATTGATTTAAATAGTCACTCAACAGACTCTGAATAGGAGGTGTTCGTGTTTTATTTCTGTATTTACAAGACGCACACGAAGGCTCACTCCAGTCTTCAGAAGGGAGATATGGCAACGCAGCGTTGTTTACATGGAACCTGCTCGGAGTCGCGTGCCTACTTGCTCCCTGCGGTAAGTGTGTCCAATCGTACGTTCCAAGTGGCTCTCATTTGAGCGGACGTACTATATTAGTCGTATGGTTAAAACATCTACTTGTTCTATGCTAGACATCCCAGTTTAAACTTCAGCGATTGCAAATTGAATTTTTTGCTGAATAACTTGCAGTGACCAAGTTTCCTAGCCAAAATCCAATTTTTCTACAGATCAATTTAAAAATTCTGTTTTCTTCTCGTTTTCCTTCTGCTTTCTGCCTTGGATTTCATTAATCCGTTCCGGATATAAATTATTGTCATCGTATTTTCTTTCGTTACCTCCGGTTTCTCCTTTGCTTCTATCTCTTGGTTAATTCGTCACGGCTGCTGTACAGATTCTGCCATTCGTCATCCTTTCACAAATTCTTGTTTTCCTAGCCGAATGTGTAAGAAATTTCATTCTCATAACTGCTAATCCGTAAGTATACTTCTGGGCATTATCCTGTTTCTGACCAGCAAACATTCTCATGGGGGCAGATAAAAAAGTTATTTTTTTTTCTTTCACCATGTTAATTTTTTTTATTTTAGTTGGTTATTTTACGACGCTTTATCAACATCTTAGGTTATTTAGCGTCTGAATGAGATGGCGATAATGCCGGTAAAATGAGTCCGGGGTCCAACACCGAAAGTTACCCAGCATTTGTTCATATTGAGTTGAGGGATAACCCCGGAAAAAACCTCAACCAGGTAACTTGTCCCGACCGGGAATCGAACCCGGGCCACCTGGTTTCGTGGCTAGACTCGCTAATCGTTACTCCATAGGTGTGGATTTCACCATGTTAATAATGTCTGTACAAGTGCTTATACAAATTTTGACCACTCCAGTGCAATTACGAGGGCCCGCCCTGGGGCCATTTACAGAAAGAAAACACAATTTCATGGAAAGATTTATTGAGTCGATTATGCGCACTGTTCAAAACATACAGAGGTGAGCCTGCCTGGAGAGAAATAAAAAATAGGTTGCAGCCGCCAAATTACTCTTCAAGGAACGACCACTCATATAAATTGAGGGAAAGAAGGCAGAGGACGGACACTGGAAAGTTTTCTTTTCTCAATCGTACTATCAGGGACTGGAATGCTTTACCTGCAGACTTACTAAAGGCTTTACCAACAACCAAAAATGCATTTAAAAATAGGCTTAAGGACCTTACTAATAGACGGTAATTATACACAGTATTTAAAGGGTGTAAATGATATTTTGTTATTGAAATGTTGTATCAGTGAAGAATTATGTTGTGTCAGTGAAGTGTGTTGTATCAGTGAAGAAGTATGTCGTGTCAGTGAAGTGTGTTGTGTAAGTGAAACGTGTTCCTGTCAGGGAAGCTTTATAGTTTATAGTGGCAGTGCAAAGTATTTGAACAGTGAAATGTTTTTGAAGTTTTAGTGAAATCAGGATAGAATCAGTGAAATGTGTCGTAGTTCCATTGCAGTGAGTGAGTTGACAGCGAAATGAGTGTAATGTTGAAAGGTACTTGTGCAGATATGAACATACTCGTGGGTTTTAGTTCGATCTTAGTTTTAAGATACAAATTAGAATATTTCAAATGTTATTTTAAGTGATCGTTTCATTTAATTTAGTATATTCCCTGTTGTTATTATTATTATTATTATTATTATTATTATTATTATTATTATTATTATTAGTATTAATTATTAGTATTATTATTAATTGTATTTTTAATTAATAAGTTTATTATTGTCATTATTGAGTGTAATTAGTTGCCACTGCCACCGGGTATATACCCATTGCAGTGTGAATAAATACATACATACAACAGATACAGATATTGTGTTGGAAAACAGCGCAACAATAAATTGCTGTATCTGTTTCAATAAATCTTACCATGAAATTATAGCGCAACAATTGCTGTATCTGTTTAGATAGATAGATAGATAGACAGACAGACAGACAGACAGACAGACAGACAGACAGACAGACAGACAGACAGACAGACAGACAGACAGACAGACAGACAGACAGACAGACAGACAGACAGACAGACAGATAGATAGATAGATAGATAGATAGATAGATAGATAGATAGATAGATAGATAGATAGATAGATAGATAGATAGATAGATAGATGGATGGATTTATTCAGCAATATTCACATACAGATGTATATTAACAGAATTTTCTCTTAAATCCAATGCATATGTCTTCTGACCGTACTGCTGTATAAAGAAGTCCTACTTTGTAGATTTCACCCCCCCCCCCCACCTATAGTTAGATCCAACCTCTGTCCAAAAGAACACACAGATTAAAATAAAAATGGCACAAACAAAACACATTACATTAAGATATATGGATCATATGCGGAGACTAAGAAGGAGTCAGAAAATAGGAAATACTGGTACTGGAGAATGCTGGTTTTGCAGTGAAAGACCCTTGGGCAGAACACTATGAATGAATGAATAGATCAAGAAGAGGAAGAAGAAAAGTAATAATAGTATTAACAATAGTTTTGGACTGCCTCCGTGGTCTGTTGATCAGCATGCTGGCTTTCAGCCAGGAGGTCCCGGGTTCGATTCCTGGGCTCTGCTCTCGGTGAATTTTTCTTGAAGAAGAGAATCTTGGCAGCCAATCACGTTGCAGGTCGGCTACATTTAAACGTGTGCGTCTTGTGATTCGCTGATGAAGATGTTAAGCATTTCCTAAGGCTGGATAAATATTTAATATAATCGCCCGCCATTTTGGCTCTTTCGTTGGCGTTCGCAGAAAGCACACGAGGACGTTATTTGCCGCTCAATTATTTGCTCAATTACAGTGCGTTTGATTTATTATCATAGGAGCTACAATATGATAATGTTTAACGGTGTGGCAAATAGATCCCTCGTCTGGTAGCTCGGCAACGAAAGAACAAAAATGGCGAACGATACTACCTACCTAGACTATATAGAGCCTTGACTTCCTAACACGTAAGCAAAGAGGAGGAGTCACGCCGGGAATAACAGGTCGCAACTATAATAGAGTTACCAACAACGAAAAAAAAAAAACAATAGTTTTAAGTACGTAAACGGAAGGTACTGTTGGAAACTGGGTTAAAATTGACGCAGTGAGGAAGAAAAATCGTGTTTGCTTTTACTTGCAGCGTTGTTTTAGCGAATAGCTTCTTGTTTTATCCATGGAAGGCAACAGAATTGGTAACAAATAACTTGTCAATGATTCCTTACGCTTTCAAATTTGTAAGTATAGGAATCGAAAGCTTGTTATCTCTCAACTTAGCTATGCAAGGGCTGTAGACCCCCCCCCTCTCGGCCGTGCCAGGGCGGAAGTTGCGTGCCCCTTGCTGTAACAGCAGCACGGGATCTTGAGATAGTCAGAGTAACTGCTCTCACAGATATTCTACTCGAATCTGGGGCACGTGGTTTAGAGAGTAATAATCCATAAAATATGCCGCTAATGTAGAATAAAGTATAGATAGCGTCAATGGAGAATCGATCTTATTAATCCATTATCACTCACTGTTGAAGTAAAGTAACAGCGTGATAAATGCTGTGTTTTTGTTACGATACTATTGGAAGCTCTTTACATTGATAAAGTCTTTGACCATAACTTTTGAGGTGCACTTATATATAGTCAATTCCATACCGTACACGTGATATTTGCTAGCTTTCTCATTGGTTGGTTTTTGAAATCAGTGACGAAACATGCAAATTTCTTCTGCTACATCACCACCACCGCTGTTACCTACTAACCCCTTCTTTCAAGCCCCTTCCCCTTTTCAGCATAGGACTTTTCCCCTCGCACTCTCCTCGTGCGCTTTTCGTCCCCTCACCCCACCACAGTCCATTATACAGAGAAATTATCTTGTGTTTCTTTTTTACCGAAAAAATCTGGACTGTGGTGGGGTGAGAGGGGTTTCGTAGTGGGTGATGTTCCAAGTATCCTGGTGCCAGTCACGGACAATCACTGATCCAGAGAAGAACAATCCCATTCAGTTGTGAATTACTGGCGGATATGATGTTATTACGTACTTAATATGGATTATTATTGTGTCTGTGATGCTTGACTAAATAAAAACATCGCGTCTGTTTCTTCTGACATTTGCTAACAAGAATTCTGCGTGTTGTGCCTCAAGGTAACGTTTAAACATGAGAAGAAGCAAACACGTTCTTTTGTTAAGTGTTCAACTGTTTTTATTGAAGACATTCGACTGTTTTTACACAATCTAAGCTCTTAGAAAACAGATGTGGAGATTTATTACTGTGAACTGTATAGTTTTTACTGAAGATGGTTAACGTCCGTAAAACAATAGGGAAAGTTACTTAGTAATTATTCGGTTCTTAAAAATATTTATTCCTTATTTCATAGACATTTCGTATAATTTTAATTTTACGTCTTTTAGAATGGAAGTGGATTAAAACTTTGAATGTACGAGTGTTTGAAATGTTTCATGGACCTAATAGTCGACTTGCATTAATCATGGTGGACGTAATAAAACGTCTTGAAGCTGCTCAGAACGGCTTAAAAGTGCTTAGAAAGAGGCCACCATTTACATCTTTGAACAGAGGCGATTTGAAGTATAAGAACTCATTGTCTTCATATTAACAAAAATTTATGAATTTGTGTTATAACCTATATTCAGATTTGAAGATTTTTTAAGAGGTTATTACTTTATATACGTGTATTGATTTTTGTATGGTAAAAAAAAAGCTTCATATAATAATTTGTGTTGTGGATGCAACAGATTTTATATTGCCTGCAAGCAGTTTGCTGGAGGAAACTCTGGTGGATATTTTAATCAAACTAGAATCAAAGAAGATGAAGTAGAGGCTATGTAATAAATAAAATACACTACGACATGAAAATGGTGACAGTCAAGACGTTGTGGAAGATATCTGAACTGACTAGTGAGTAAATTTTAGAATCATGAATCCAAGTAAGAAGGGTGGAGGTGCGGGGAACAAGAATGGTGGAGGCGGCGGAGACGACAAGTCTTCTGGAGGCGGCAAGGATGATTCTGGAAGCGCTGGGGACAGGCTCAGCGCCGGGGGCGACACCGAGAGCGTGGGTTCTGGGAAGAAGCCGGGAAGTGCCGGGGCGTCCACCAGGGAGGCAGCCCTTAAGGTCCTGCAGTTATCCCAGAAGGGGGAATGGCCCCCTGTGGACCAAGCCCTTAAGAGCCTTGAGAAGATCGTGGCAGCAGGGGGCGAGGACACCAATACAACGCCTCTTCTGGGGGTTATCGACCCGGTGAGCTTGAATACAATATACAATTATTATATGCCTATTTAAAATTAGACTAATAATAATAATAATAATAATAATAATAATAGTAATAATAGTAGCAATAATAATTTTAGTAATAATAATAATAATAGTAATAATAATAATAATAATAATAATGGTAGTAATAATAGTAGTAATAATAATATTAATAATAATAATAGTAATAATAACAGTAATAATAATAGTAATAATAATAATAGTAATAATAATAGTAATAATAATAATAATAAATAATAATAATAATAATAATATAATAATAATGGTAGTAATAATAGTAATAATAATAGTAATAATAATAATAAAAAATAATAATAATAATAATAATAATATAATAATAATGGTAGTAATAATAGTAATAATAATAGTAATAATAATAATAGTAATAATAATAGCAATAGTAATACTAGTAATAATAATAGTAGTAGTAGTAATAATAATAATAATAATAATAATAGTAATAATAATAATAGTAATAATAATAATAATAATAGTAATAATAATAATAATAGTAATAATAACAGCAATAATAATAATAATAAGAATAGTAATAATAATAATAATAATAATAATAATAATAATAATCCACACTTGTGAAGTAACGGTTAGCATGTCTGATCACAAAACCAGGTGGCCCGGGTTCGATTATCAGTCGGGACAATTTAATTGGTTGAGGTTTTTTCCGAGGTTTTCCCTCAACCCAATATGAGCAAATGCTGGGTAACTATCGATGATGAATCCCGGACTCATTTCACCGGAATTATCTGTAGTAATGTCACGAGAGGTCTGAGATTTGCCGATAAATTTATCTGTAGTAATCTCAGACCTCGAGTGACATTTATTAGGACTATTTCGTGAATAAAATAAAAATGTAAATAATATAGCCCTAAAATTCGATCACAAAATGCTAATAATTGTATATTAACGAATACTTAACCTATTCAGACATTGTGAAGTTGAAATACTCGTAGATGAATATCAATCATTGCAATAAAGAAATTCGATGTTATTATTCAGTAATGCCAATTGCGAAAAGCGAAATACAGGTTTAACAATGTTGATTACATGTACTGCACTTTTCTCTTATTATTATAACATAAATACATTTTCATTATCTGCTGAAATCATAATTCAATTTAACAGTAACAGTGGGGACAGCTATATACCAATGCTTATGTATTCACAGCGAGACATGTTGCTACACAGTGAAGCCATCTGTGTATAGATAGGCCTAATTAAAACACAAATTTTATTACGCCATACGGAAGGCAGTTTGATCAAAGACATTATTATTACTATGCAAGGTCTTTGGGCTTGATATGTGATGATGTTACATAAATTTGAACATCTGGCTTTCTATTAATTGTTTAATTTCATTCACGAAATACAAATTTTATAGGCTACTTATTATAGGTTAAGTTACCTGTGGGAGCAGGACCAATGTCAGCTGTGCCTTATTTCGACCGTTACACACAATCAGTGCTACACGAAAGCATTTTTATAGCTCGACAAACGCATTCTCGCTGTATTGTGTATCGGAACTAAAGCTGCATCTACACAGTTCAATATTCCAATCGCGTATGCGTGTAATCTGAGAAGAATATTGAAAGAATCAAGTTTAAAAGTTACGTTCAATTAAGATGCATGAAGATTTTGTGTCTACATGGTGCACCGTTTTGAACGTGGTCTTCACTGCGTAAATATATTAATTAATATTAAATATCAATCTTGCATTCATTGCTTTAAAGTTGAAAGAAAAGTTTAACCGTGTAGTTGCATCTTAATGTATTCATGATCATCAATTTACGGGAAACAGTTGGCGACAACGACTAGACAAAAGAACGACCATGCGATAAATTGATAGCGATAAATCTAGCTGCAAAAATTATCGCAAAGTCTGACTGTAATTGGTTGGAATTCAAAATTTCATTACATTTCATTGGTCGAAAATGGAATGACGTCATACAAACGAAATAGTCTAGAGAAAATCAAAACTCGAGTGGGATTTAATTGACTATTACACGATTAGAAGAAGGTATATAAAGATTAGAAGTAACGAAGTACTCCAATACAATAAAATATTAATTGACTTACGAAAATACAACTTTCTTCAAATGTATTATTGTATCATCTCAACATTACAAATATTACGCTAGTAGATGGCAGTAGTGTGTTATGATTAGCTGTTTTCTTGTTATCAGTTGTGCCAACTGTGGAATCTTCATTGAACTCTGTGGACGGTTACTGGTCAAGAAGGCTTTGTTGATTCAGTTTCATTTTTATTAAAAAGTTGCATTCCACTTCGATTATCCGGATCCCAGTAATCAACGTCACTTGACAGATGATTTTCAATAAATCTTAGTATTAAACAATCTCTGATATATACGTGACTATCCATAATATCATATAGCAGAAGTTATAACATAACCTAAATAATATAAACGAGTGTTAGAAAAGTTTTAATTAGGGATGATGAAATAAACAAGAAACATTTTAATTAACGATGATGAAATAAAAAATAAACATGAATAATTTTAAAAGAAACAATTATTGAAAGTAGGTACAATTTTCAAATTTGAATGTTTTAGTGGTTGGTGGTTCAGTTGATGTTATATTGGACGTGTGCGTAAAAGAAGTGAACTCGTTGATGTACATGGTGTATCCCTCAACTTATTCAGGATTTCCGAATGGTGCACTTAATTTATTTGTAAATAGGGTTTCAGGGAAGATGCATAGCCATGACCAGTGATCTTTATTAATTCTTGTTCTTGAATGCCAATGCGAGTCATATTTGAAAGTGCTGTGCATCGACTGGAGTGGTTTGTAATTTTCTGTTTTTGACGTCCAGACCAGTGCAGTTTGAAATGTTGGCAAACAAAGAAACAAATGCTAGGGTAGTGATAAAAATAAACAAATGCTAGGGACGCGATAAAATTAAACAAATGCTATGGACGCGATAAAATTGTGCGATAAGCAGCCATGATTGGTTGAAAGACGTCCTTTCGTACCGTTTTATTGGTCAGAAGTAGTGTGACGTAGTAAAAGTGTAATAGTCATTCAGACGCTAAATAACCAGAGATGTTGATACAGCGTCGTAAAATAACCCACTAAAATAGTAAATTAATAATAATAACGAAGTGAACTCTTTAGTTTGAAGTCTTCAAAATATCATCTCACTATTACCAACTCCACAACTGTAGATAACCTAGTATTTTATACAGCGTTGTTTAACAACTGGTACATATAAGTTAACATGGAATTCGGCCACTTGTTGACCCATTCCTGTCTCACGCAAGACGTCCAGTAACCTCTTTAGTGTTTTTATTTTTACTTTATTTTGTCTCTTCTGTAATTTTGGTAATAAGTTTCGGCCCTCAAGCTCTGATCATTCTCTTTTATGCTGTATTTATTTTGTATTGTACTCCAGTTATTTGCTTTACGGTCAAATCAAGGGAAATGCTAAGAAGCATATAGTAGTAATATAATTAGTAAAAATAATAATACATTTTGTTCGATTAATTACCAAAGATAAATTGTTGGTCAGTCCATACATAAAATATCACCCATAATTTTACAAATTTTAAACACAAAATTGCACTCAGAATTTAAATTAAAACCACAAAAAGGCTGAAATTAAGAAATTTAATACAATAACTTGGCAATTTTAATATACCTGGAAACATAATTCAAGTAAAGTAGTGTCTGTCATATCTGTGCAAAGAGTTACAACACAGCTTTACATAATACGCAAAAAGAAATATTCTGGAAGAACTTCTTAAACCTAAACATGCAGAGAGCAACAATATTAACACAGTAGGCCATGGTACACGTGTTATGTTGTACTGAAGTATCATAGCAACAGAGTTGATTTGCTTTCTGCCGTAGTTAAATGAGCATTTTAATTTTGTAATTATTATTATTATTATTATTATTATTATTATTGTTGTTGTTGTTGTTGTTGTTATTGTTATTGTTATTGTTATTATTATTATTACTATTATTGTTAATTAATAAATCATTAGAGCTGTAGATTTAATCGATTAATCGAACCGATTAAAAATTATCTACGTCTATTGTCGTTGCGACGTACAGTTGATCTTCTCAATCAATGTTTGATCTCGATTTAGTGAAACCTGTATGGTCTGTTAAAGAAACTTAAATATGAATAAATCTGTGAAATACTGTCAATGCACTGGCGTGTTTGGCCAGAGAAACGAATGTGACCTTAAATGTTTTTTCAAACTCTTTGCAGCCTACACATAATCAAAGTCAAATGCTTCTTAATAATCTAATAGCTGGGTAACTTTCGGTGCTGGACCCCGGACCTTGTCACCTTATTAATGCCTTATCACCGGCATTATCACCTTCATTTCATTCAGACGCTAAATAACCTGAGATGTTGATACAGCGTTGTAAAATAGCCCAATAAAATAAAAAAAACAATCTAATTGAGGAGTTAGCTATAAGAGGGGCAGAATATGCAGTTTGTGGGAAATGTAATTTTAAAGTTTTAGAGAGGTGTAAAGGTATGTAAAATAATAAGCTAACATAATTCATATTCTAAAACACTCTAAAATTGTTCTTCTCTTCATTTACTATTTCTTTTTGCAACAAATGTCTATAACTACTTAATTATATGAACATATTTGTTGCTGTGTTACACGCCCTTCTTCTATCCGTTTCAAAAACCATATTATTGAGAAATGTGGAGCAACCAGTAAGAATATATGGAAAAAGCAAATGTCGTAGTTTTTATACAGGAAATTCCAACGAAGTATATTACATTTTATAAGATAAATTAGCTAAATTTGACTTTCCCTTTCGTATAAAAACAAATGTAAGAGAAGTTTTCAAGTTTCCTGTCTTAAAAATTTTAAATTACGGTTTATTTAACGACGCTTGCAACTGTAGAGGTTATATAAGCGTCGCCGGAGTGCCGGAATTTTGTCCCGCAGGAGTTCTTTTACATGCCAGTAAATCTATAGAAATGAGCCTGTCACATTTAAACAGACTTAAATGCCATCGACCTGGACCGGGATCGAACCCGCAATCTCGAGCATAGAAAGCCAGCGCTATACCAAGTACGCTACCGAGACCGACGCCTGTCTTAAAGGGAGAAAAATAATATATAGGCTACAGGATGTAAGGGGTATAAGTACCGTCCTTTTCACAGTCGTCGGGGACGGTCTACAGGATCAAAAAATGTCCCAACAACATAGGGTCAAAACTTGACAGTTTTCCCAGAAAAAAAACATTTCTTTTCTTATTTTATTGCTTATATCATTAGTAAAATTACGAAAACAATTACATCAGTAGGTGCATCTAGCAAATAGTTAATATTAGTTTAAATACATATTTGTGTGTTCTATTACGTTTTGGTGAAGTTAAATAAAAATGCATGCTTATATTTGTTAATAATCTGGCGTGAGGCGTGGCAACGTTCAGCAGGCAGTACACTGCACAGACGTAAGTACGAGTCAGCTGAGTTCAAGCTCCCTGTCCATAGCTCTACTGCCGAGCGGATGGCAGTTCAGTACAGGGTATTCGATAAGCAACTTACAATGTCATTCACAGTTCAGGAATGTCATATGTTATTAATTTATGGAGAAAGTCGTTGTAATTCAAGTGAGGCAAGAAGGATCTACCGTCAACGTTTTCCTCAAAGAAGGTTACCTAATCGGCGAACTTTTGTAGCAGTTTCTCAACGATTTTTAGAAACTAGGAGTAGGGGAGACTGTTGTACCATTAAACACTTTTCACATTTTATTTTTTTTTTTTAATTTTGGGAAATGAAATTTTTAAATGAAAAAATGCTTGAAATAATTATTGAAGATTCCTTTACAACTTCCTGTATGTATTTTCCTGTTTTGCAGATCTATTAAGGATGGAAAAAATAAAATGAAGGGATATGTAATGTGTTCAAAGGTACAACAGGTTCATGTACCTTGGAACATACCCTCTTTCAAGTTGGAACACGTGAAATATAGGTGGGAATATAAGCTGTAAAAACTGACAATCATATTTAAAATGTATTTGCAATCATAAACCAGAGCAGGCTTCTCTGATTGAGATTTTATTTCTTGGAGAAGCAATAACTGCTTCAGCAGCTTTCTTCAAGACATCCGAATCAATTGGGGCCTCTTTAGTTCCAGACTTACTTCGTGACATGACCTTAAAATAAAATAAAAACAAAAATCGATAGTATCGTGTACTTTGGAACATATTCCAGGTACAAGATGTTTTGTGTTCAAAGGTACAAGAGGGTGCACGTTTAAACAAATATGGCTCCCAAAACTAGAGATTCGAATAAATCGTGGAAATTAAAATATGTTATTACTGATCAGATGACAGGGAACACACTGTACTTGAAAGATATTAACAAATACAATCTGGTTTTGTGTTAGAAAACATACATCAATGAACGAAATGTTTACTTTTGGTACTAAAAAAACTTCTTTCGTCCACGGAACTCACACTTTGCAGTAAATCAAACCAAAACTACGACCAGAGCTACTTAGCGGCTTTCTCTACAATCTATTTCAGTTTGAGTCCTCTAGGTAGTAGCAAAAAATAAACAACAAAAAAGGTTCAAAGGTACACTATGCTAAAGGTACAACAGTCTCCCCTATATTATACCGTTTCGAAAATCAGACAACCAGAAATTTGTTTTAAAATTATACTACTTTACGGAAGCGGGAGAAGATTAAAATTTTGCATTAGAAAAAAGTTCGTGTGATTTTGTGCAGAAAACCATTATGATATATATTAAAGACTTGCAGTACAATAAAAATGGAGCAATATTGTTATATAAAATGTGAATTTACCATAATGTTGTCCACACCTGTGGAGTAACGGTCAGCGCGTCTGGCTGCGAAACCACGTGGCCCGGGTTCGAATCCCGGTCGGGGCAAGTTACCTGGTAGAGGTTTTTTCCGGGGTTTTCCCTCAACCCAATACGAGCAAATGCTGGGTAACTTTCGGTGCTGGACCCCGGACTCATTTCACCGGCATTATCACCTTCATTTCATTCAGACGCTAAATAACCTGAGAT
The DNA here is from genome assembly GCA_025594305.2 of Periplaneta americana. NCBI lineage: Eukaryota > Metazoa > Arthropoda > Insecta > Blattodea > Blattidae > Periplaneta > Periplaneta americana. Next base: position 5,668,987 of record JAJSOF020000005.1, read on the forward strand.
GTTGATACAGCGTCGTAAAATAACCCAATAAAATAAATAAAATAAAAACCATAATGTTCTATTAATGAGATTGAAAGTTTGTATTTGCTGCTCGTTTTATGTAAACAACAGTATTGTCATGGTCCGTTCCTGCATTATAACAGAGCATCTGTACCCGCTTGAGCTGTACTGTGTATTGTAAACCCATTCCTCCCTATCCTGCAACGTTACAAAACGTCTAATATTGTAAACTTTAATAATTAGTTAAATATTGCAATTGAGGGGTTTGCCGGAAAAAGGGCGTATACGTCAATATGGTGAATTGAGATACAGGCAATCTAAGATTTTAAAACGCACCTGAATAAAATGTTATACAGATAGTGAACAAAATTATACATTAAATTAAAAATCTTAGCGCGTATAAATGCTTTGTAGCATTTAGGCAATTTATATTATTAAATTTCCTTATATTTGTACCATATAAAACTTCAGTGTATACGCCCTTTATCCATATAATGATTTGCTTAGCGGATTTAATGTAGATTTCAGATTTAAATTTCACACGGAATTGAAACAAAGATACATTTTATGACATTTATCCTCTACTTCTAAAGTAATTTACATTATTTCAGATATACTGAGTAGACATTAAGTACGCAACGCAAAATCTCTGAATATAACAGAAAAAGAAAATCTCCATTTTGTGTGAACATAAATAAATAAAACTAGTGGCTTGTGCAGCAAATACTGCTGCAAACTAAGTTCGTTAGACGTTCAAATAAAAATTTTTCAGATTTGTTTTCAATGAAGAATACTCGTCTTTTTGATAGTTATTTGCTTCCATAATAATGGAACATACTCCCTCTGAATGGATTTTTTTTAGGCCAAATACTTTTTCTTGAACCTATCCAACTTCAGTTTTTGAGTTTCAACACGAAAACGCAAGTATCAAATGTCAGGACGATAGCAGTAGCTATTTCAGGTCATTGTGGATTGTAGGCAAAAGGTAAAAAAATGTCAGGTTTGCTAAGCTTTCGAACAATAGCATTTTCGTATAGCTGCTGCATGTAGAACTTGAAATGTAGAGCGTAAAATCATTTTATCCTACTAAGAGATCTTGCTAAAATGATCTGGAGACTACAAAATTTTGTAGGCCTCTTATTTTATTAGCAAGTAATACATTTTGATCTTTCCTTAGGAACTGTAATTTTTGCGCTCTCTCGAGCCAATACTGAAGACAATGACACATATCAATATCTACACTACACCGCCATTAAGTATATGAAAAAGACCCAACCCCACTGGTTTAATAAGTATAAAAATATTTGATTTTTAATAACAATATTATTCTCTTATTTAAGTTTTGTAGTTATATATAGCAGTCACTCAGTAAATTATAGAAATGAAGATCTAAATTAAGATATTCTCTACATTTACTTACATAACCTCAAAACGTTTCACTTTCATATCATCAATATAGCATTAATATGTATAATTAATGAAAAATAGTCACATCATGATATTAACTATAATAATATTTAATTTCTAATGGTAATAATGTCATCAAACCACCTCAAGTTTCGTAGATTTGAATATCCCCAATACACAGCTGTACTCAGAAAATTATACACTGCAGAATCAGTTTTTAATAACAAATTGAATTGAGCTCTAAATATGTCGGCAATCCTGCAGGTCATGGCCTTCGTGTAATAGCCTATTGTTTATTGTAGTGTGTGTTTTGTTCTGAAATTCAATCACGTCGGCTGTGATTCAATAAAATTAGTTCTGAAAACTGACAACAGATGGATTTTGGAAAATAGGAAAATTATATAGGAAAATTGACATTTCACTGAAAACTACTATTTTTCCGAGAAACTTTGGATGCCAGGCATGAAAATGAGGGGTCACTCATTAAAATCCGTTCAGCCATTTTCCCGTAATTTCCATTACCAGTTCAAATTATATATATAGATTTATTATTTGTATAATCCTGATAACAATAAGCCCAAAAATCTGAATATTGTAACAAATATCTTTATAGAACATAAAATATTCCCGTCTGAATCTATGAGTTTCATAAGTTTGTTTACTCTTAAAGCAAGGACAATAATGAACATAAAAAGCAGTCAAAGGAAACAACTGGACTGACTAAATTGAACTATATATATTTGCTTAGTCTCTACCAGAGAAAACACACACAGTACAGTATGCGTAACGCTCGGCACTAGCTCTGCTTGTAGACTGACTGACTAAATCGCGCGCCCTGTCCTGCAGGTATGTACAGCACAATCAAAACAAAATTTAGCTACTATAATTATTCACTACATTTTAAACCGTTTTCCCGAAGAAGGGCGTAGAGGTCTATCCGCCTTTCTTCCGGCAAACCCCTCAATTAGAAAAAATTTGTAAGGACATTTTTTCTTCCTTATAACATGAATAATCATCAGTTAAAATAATGGCACTTACACCTATTACACCCTGTATATTCTATTGTTTCCAACTTAATGTCCACATACTAAGCGTCCACACTGAGTCGAATAACAGATAATCAAATGAAATAATCCATCTCTTTGGGTTTACATCACAGTTTAGTATATACAGTTGCGAAGCTCAATACTTACTAAATATGCAAATATAGACAGTTGAAATATGCATCCATAGATAGTTGCTCACCACCAGCATCGCTACTATCGCCTCATCACAGACTCTTTCCCTAGCAGACGATAAAATGTATTGTACTTTTGATATCGTGTTCTTTTGAAAAATTAACACCTTCCTTCCACTTTTTAATACGAAATACATAAGGTTTATATATTATTTTCATAAAGTATATATTATATTTTATAAACTCACCTTCTTGGATCTTTCGGAAGAAGGATAACTCTGACCTCTTTTTCTTAGAATTTATAGTGCAAGAAACGTCTCCTTGTCCCATATTATTACTCAAATTATTGTATTTTAGCCATTTACAGTTATTACAACCGATAACGAACATTTCACAGTTTACATAACTTTTCACAAAAATGCGAAATACGGCACAGTCAATGCCTTTTCGATCTAGACCAGGCCGTAATGTTTTTCGGGTTTTCTATTTCAGTGTATGTAGCTCAGTGAATTATTATATTATAACTTTATTGCGTATCATTGCTAAGCTTTATTTAGTGTAATGTGTCCATAAGTTCCGTTTACTTCTTGTTGCATAATATGTTGCAGAAATAATTACAAAACTGTGTTATTTTAATGCGAAGAGAATTTTACATGTTAGCATAATCTTTTCGCATCAACATTTTAAGTTTAGAATGGAAGCTATTTTGAGGTTTAATAAAAAGAATTTATATTGTGATTTTAATATAGCACATCTACCTTCCTTGATAAAGACAGACAATTTATCATACCACTCTTATGAAATTAGTGTACGTATGATTGTTACTTCATCTCTTAGGTAGTAGATAAATACAATAATTCAGTACTCAATTGTAGCATTAAAATACAGACAAATTGAATGTGCGGGGTATCATACATGACATTATGCTTAATTGTAATGTAAAATTGCGAATTTATGAATATTAGATAAAGTAAACATAACCTATAATATTTCCATATGAATGGCAGGGCATTGGAGACCACTAAAATTAGACAGAAAGGGGCAACTAGTACAGTAAACATAACCTATAATTTCAACATATCTAAATATTCGTGCGGTGCAACTGAAAATTATTGAATCGTGCATAAATGAATGTACAAGAATTTCGCAATATTTAATCGAAATAAAGGCAGGCATTACACATACGAACAACGTAATTTTCATACCAAAAATAATATTACATCTTAACTCGCAAGGAATTATGTCTGAAGTGTCCCCTAAGGATTAAGGGAGTCACATGGTCTGCCTTACGGCCACGATGCCAGTGACACAGTCTATTGTTCCTGGTACACACAGCGCTCCAAGCGGCTAGCAACTATCACGAGAAATGCAAAAAATCAACCCAAGCTTCGCGACTGTATATACTAGACTGTGTTTACATGTTAGTCCCAAACTGTTTCTCTTTTTGAAGTAAAACTTTTATTCAGTCCTCATCATTCATTACTTCTCCAGTTCCTTCTACTCGCTCATAATGGATTCAGATGGAGCTCATATTGTGGTGAAATCCGAGATTCAATGTGACTGCGGGTTGACGCATGTATTCGTCCTAACAGGAGCCTTTTTGGGAACTTCCAGTAAGGCAGATGTGTGATGTATCACAGCATGATACAGGGACATCATTTCATTTTTACTAACATTTCTAACATTAACCTGGCTATACCTTTGGATCAACGATTTAGAACCGGAAACACCGTTTGCTAACCTCTTCCACGACCGGAGTTCGATGATACTGGCGTAAAATACAAACAAATCACTTTACTAGGTATAGGAGGGATGAAAAGTAGTTCATCCATTTACGTAAACTAGGAAATATCGCGATTTTGAGTTTGATATTTTTCCATTAGGTTTTTGTTTAATCAAAATACAGTACTGTATTAATAATAAGTGTTCTTATTCACGAACTGAGCTGTCCATTCGGACGTATTCATTATGCAGTGTATATTATACTGTCTACAGCACATTAGCGTACAATTTAGAGAATGAAGTTAAATTGAGAAATAATATTTGAACACATTTTTGAAAATGGTGGCCGTTCATTTCGATACAGGCTTCAGTTCGAATCTGCATATTATCGCACTATAGATTATTCCATCTAATTCCAATTACCAGTTTCGTCCTTCGTACTAGTAACTCATGTTGAAATAATTCTGTGCCTACTCTATAAAAGACTACCTGACGTATTGTAAATTCAATCTTCACATCTGCCCGATCCGAAAAGATAAAATTACTCAGACATGCTATCTACTGTCCGTCCAAGTGGTTTTGTAGCAGGGTCGTAGAAAGGAGGGAAATCACGTGACAGTTAATTAACGAGGCCCTTTTATTTAAGTTATTTTAAACAGTTGTAGACGTCCAATTCCTAACAGAAATTAATGTTTTCAGAAAAGAGCTAAGACAGCCCAGCCACTAGCCTTTACAGAGGGGCGAGCAGAAGCGGGTGGGGGAAACCGGGTGGGACAAAGGCAAACGGACGACAGTACCTGTGCGAGAATATGATTCAATATTGAAAGTAAACATATTTCTGGAACGTACTATATTCACTAACTCAGTACTGTTTGTGTTTACTATGATCGTAAGGCGACTTTGACTGTATACGCTTGGTTCTGTGTGGAGAACGGTTGGAAGTTTACTAGTAGAGGGGGTGGGAGTGAAGTATATTAAAAAACTCAGGTACAATAAAAATTGAAGTAAAAATAAAATGATGTCCCTGTACAATAGAAGCAGAGTTGTAGAGAAAGTGCTGTAACAAGGAAATAAGGGGACGAATGTTCATAGAATATAGAATATTTTTTCATCTTTTATATGTTAGGAATGTGCTTCAAAAAGTTTGACACACATTTTAGATACATTCTATATTATTCAAACATCTATAATTATTTTAATTAATTTTTATTTTGTACATAATGAATATACAGTAACTTCCCAACGATGTTCAGCACATTAATAATCGACCACTGTTCTCGTTACGGCATCCACTGCTACCCATTTTAACCCTTCCTCTGGAGGCCACGTTCCTAAGCAGCTCTACTGAAGTGAGTAGATGCTACCACGTCTCCTGGCCGCCCACGGTCTAATCAGTGGCTCAAATGGGATTGCATCGGATTAAGGAAGAGTGAAAGTTGAAACGACCCCACTCGCATTATTACCTCGTGCACTCTCATTGCGCGCCTTTCTTTGCACATCTTTGATGAATCGAACAACACCCATAGATTGTGCACGAACCTGAGGATGCTCGAAATCAAAGAGCTGATGATGAACTTCTCAGACAAAAGGGTGGTATTCATAGACATTTCGCAACACGCGCTACGAGCGTACTAAGCTAGCCCCGGCTATCCACTGGTTACTAGTGCAGAATTCATATCATATCCTATCGCTAACACTGGTTTATGAATATGAAAAACGCTGATCATTCACCGGAAGCCCGCGCTAAAAATGTTTATGAATACGACCCTAAGTTTCTAACAACAGATCCTTTACATTTCGAATAATAAGACAGTAGCATGAAATATGTTACGACTTTTTCTTTTCTAATTTGCACCTGCAATAGTCAGGACTACTAACCCCATTCTATGGAGATGCTTCCTTAAGTATACTTGGGTGTAACGCTGCGGTAGACAAGGATAACGCTAAGCAATCTGTTGGGAAGAGTTTATGATAGAACACTTACTACAGTAGTCTACTGATTGTATTGTATTGTTGTATTGTATTGTATTTATTTACATTCCATGGTATTCGTACATTGCTTCATAGCTAGAATATGGAACATGTCACAACAATTATAATAGTTTTGATAGATATTCTTGGCGCTGGTTTCCGGTGGATGATCAGCGAACTATCGTTTTTCGTATTCATAAACCAATGTTAGCGATATGATATGATATGAATCCTGTACAAGTAACCAGTCGATAGCCGGGGCTAGTTCAGCACGCTCGTAGCGCGGGCTAGCGAAATGTCTTTGAATAGCACCCACAAAGTCTTAATTCATAGTCACAGTCTAGTTGAAATATATACAGAAGAGTTTTACAAAATACTAGTACAACACAAGGGGTTAGTATCGATACTTAATACAAGACAAAAATATTCATGAAAGCGTTGTTGAATGTCATAAATTCACCTACAGAATAGAAGGTGTGAGAAATTAGGTACTTCTTTAATTTGGCCATAAATAATCTTATGTTTTGAGTTTCATTTTTTATATCTATAGGGAGGCTATTAAAAATTTTACTGCCATATAACCCACTCCTTTTTGATAGACTTGGCGATGGAGTATGAAAGTCATCATTCATGCTATGAACTGTTGAATTAGTTACAAAGTTTTCACGATTACATACGAGGAAGTTTATTAATGGAAAAAATATACTGACAAACCATGGGCATTATTTAAATTGGTCGTACACCGTTCCCTAGATTTGGCACCTGCTATTATTCTAGTTACTCATTTTTGTAATAGGAATGTATTGTTACTAACAAATAGGAAAGTCGTAGAATAAATTTAGATGATTAAAGTAAAAAAGAAAATTGATTTTAAAATGTTTATTGTAGAAAATTGTCAAAGGAGCAGATAAATAAGTTTTAAAGTTTTGTGGTTATCACAACTGGTTTAAACATGCACTAAAACCAGACATAAGTGCAAGTTTGAACCAATAAATTACTGAGATTTGCGATAGATTAATTAGTTATGAAATTGTATATTTATTATGTATAACTACTTTTCGTATATAGATCATTTTAAATTATTAAGTTTGCACTTTTGTGAACTAATATCAATATCAATAAATATATACACTGTTACTATCTGTGGAATTTCCCCAGAATATTATTCCAAAACTCATTACCGAGTGGAAGTATGTATGGGAAGTATATTGTTTTTAAGGTATTGGTATTTACTATCTTTTGCATAGATCTAATAGCAAAACAAGCTGAATTTAGTTTGGGGGTAATTTCTTTAATATGATTTTTCCAATTTAACACATTATCGATTTGTAAGCCAAGAAATTTGGTTGTTGTTAATTCAAGGGTAACACGTTCTTAAGACTGAATTGAATATCAGCACATAAGACAACAATAAGAAATTCAACCAGTTAGAAAATTAACATAGAGACTTAAAGAAGAATGAAATAAATTACTTACATCGCATCCTTACATTAAGGATGGTATCCTTAATGCTACCCACTATTTTTCAATGATATTTCGTCTTATTCTTGGAATTCCAAAGATTGTTGTTCCTTTAGTGGGCCATTTAATTAAGCATCCTACTGTTCTTCAGTCTGCAGAAAATTTCACGCAATTGAAGAGTATAATTCCAAAATTCACAGAGTCCATTTGGCCATTTTTATGATTTATTCATATATTATATGACTTTTCTTTTAAAATTCTGTCATATTTTAAGCATGTTTTCATCCAAAACAACGCCAATCTTTGTCTAAAAGTTTCTGTTATTAAGCATGTTACTTGAAAACTTGCTCACTTCGTAGACAGGTGGATAAAAAAAACTAACTCATTGTTTTCATAAAACTGGACTGAACGCGTTTTGGGATCAGTCTCTTCAATTGCTGATTAAATATGTTTAATAGACTTTTCATTATTATTTTAATTAGTTGGGTAATAATGCCAGCGAAATGAGTCGAGAGTTGAAAGTTGCCTAGTATTTGCTCTTGATGGATCTAGGAAAAACAATGGAAAAAACCTCAACCAGGCAACTTGTCCTAACCAGGATTTGAACCCGGGCTGGCTCGTTTCACGTTCAGATAGGCTAACCGTTACTACTTTTACTTTGTTTTTGTTATTGTAGAAGGAACTACAAATATAGAGCATAAAATGTAATTCTTAGCAACTTCAGTTTTACATTATAAGAAATGTTATATTACAATTTTAGTCAACAACTTATCAGATTGGTACAAAAACAAGTTTTGTTACAATAATCACATAATTCTTGGTAGTATCCACTGAACTTTAACCTCAACAAGACTTTTAAACTTCAATTTTTTTTGTTACTATAGTGCAAACTCATAACTAGAGTTTGGAAGTTGATGACCTAAAAATGACAAATAAATTACCTTTAAAATGATCTTAGATTTTTGAAAATATGACACTAAAATTAAAAGAAATTACCATGATTTTAATAGTAAAATGCAAACAAAATAATAGCATATTTTCATCTGTTGAAAATACATCGTGTCCACACCTGTGGAGTAACGGTCAGCGCGTCTGGACAGGAAATTGGGTGGCCCGGGTTCGAATCCCGGTCGGGACAAGTTACCTGGTTGAGGTATTTCCGGAGTTTCCCCTCAACCCAATACGAGCAAATGCTGGGTAACTTTCGGTGCTGGACCCCGGACTCATTTCACCGGCATTATCACCTTCATTTCATTCAGACGCTAAATAACCTGAGTTGTTGATACAGCATCGTAAAATAACTCTCAGTCTGACTCAGTCACAAACTATCGCAAAAACTTTCTGTACTTTGTTCTTGTTTCTGCATTTTTAAGTCTTCACTTGTGTGAAACAATATTCTGACTGCGGGCACTGTGGCTGCAGTATTTGTTCTGTTGCTTTCAATGGGAGGAAGCACGTGTTCAAAGGCTGATGCAAAGGAAAATTCTTGTAAGACGCAATCGAATTGCGTAAGCATTCTGCAGTAGGTTCTAAAAAATAACCAATAGACAATAAAAAAAAAAAACGAAATAAAAGTAGACTATATTAGTCCGTGTTGAAGTGAAATGAGCTTGTATTGCATTCTGCATTGTTTGTGATGTCTCAGAAAAAACATGATATTTCATCAACTTCCGAGCCCTATTCATAACACATCGGATAATATTTTATGAAATTGTATTTTGTGTTTCGCGTTTCATTTCGTTTATAGATATCTATCTTACACTTCACAGATGTGCTAAAATTTGACATTTGTTTTTTCATCGATGTAGAATTATTGTTACTGACGAAGACTCCCAAAATACTCCCGTGAAAGGCGAATATGTCCCAAGTTTAAAATAGACTTACTGTATGTCTAAAAGGAGAAAAATCTTCAGCTGATTGCATGGTGGTGTTTAGTTTGGGGCACTGATATTTTACAATAAGCTTGCTGCACACGTGCCTGAACACAGTGCGTGACTCCTGATGGCCCGGCGTGGTGACCCAACTCTGTAATTTACATGTGTTGCGTGTAAGCGTTGACGGCAATGGTTCCTGGCGTCGCGAGTTCGAGTGTCGTGGACAGTATGCCTCGAAAGATTTACAAGCGAATGCATATGAATCCATAACGCGTTCGTACCAAAACATAAGCCGCGACAATTCGCGTGTTTTGACATTGTTTTCTCTAGTTTTGAACAATAGAATTGGTAATTGTGACGTCTTTATTTGATAAAAGTACAGCCTACAGGAAAGTGTACTACATAGCAGCTGCAATAATGGGCCTACATTTAGAAATATTGATAAGAAATGTTTCCAATATTCTTCACACACCGAATAAAATAAAATAAAAAGCATTTATTTGCAAAAAGTTAGAGAGATACTCGTTCAGTAACTAAAAAATTCTGAACATACACTATATGAGAGGAAACTTTCAAAACCTGACATGTCCCTTTTCAGAAAATGCCACAAATATTTGTCCCTGTAATAAACGAAGATTTTTCAATGGTGAAATTTTACATACTGTACACCTGTAACAAAAAAAATTTAATATTTCACCACAGGAAATATTTTGTTCATTGCAAGTTTTGAAAGTTTGCTCCTCATATCTTCACGTAAATTTTGCCTATAATTATTTATTTAATAAAATTTAAAGCTTTTCTTTCTTTCTTTCTTTCTTTCCTTCTTTCTTTCCTTCTTTCTTTCCTTCCTTCCTTTCTTCCTTTCTTCCTTTCTTCCTTTCTTTCTTTCTTTCTTTCTTTCTTTCCTTCTTTCTTTCTTTCCTTCTTTCTTTCCTTCTTTCTTTCCTTCTTTCTTTCTTTCCTTCTTTCCTTTTTTTCTTTCCTTCTTTCTTTCTTTCTTTCTTTCATTCTTTCTTTCTTTCATTCTTTCTTTCTTTCTTTCTTTCTTTCTTTCATTCTTTCCTTCTTTCCTTCATTCCTTCTTTCCTTCTTTCCTTCTTTCTTTCTTTCCTTCTTTCCTTCTTTCCTTCCTTCTTTCCTTCTTTCTTTCTTTCTTTCTTTCTTTCCTTCCTTCTTTCTTTCTTTCTTTCTTTCTTTCCTTCCTTCTTTCTTTCGTTCCTTCTTTCTTTCCTTCTTTCTTTCCTTCTTTCTTTCCTTCTTTCCTTCCTTCTTTCCTTCCTTCTTTCCTTCGTTCCTTCTTTCTTTCTTTCTTTCTTTCCTTCTTTCCTTCCTTCTTTCCTTCTTTCCTTCTTTCTTTCTTTCTTTCCTCCTTTCTTTCTTTCTTTCTTTCCTTCTTTCCTTCTTTCTTTCTTTCCTTCTTTCCTTCTTTCCTTCTTTCTTTCCTTCCTTCGTTCCTTCTTTCCTTCTTTCTTTCCTTCGTTCCTTCTTCCATTCTTTCTTTCCTTCCTTCTTTCCTTCTTTCCTTCCTTCTTTCCTTCTTTCCTTCTTTCCTTCTTTCTTTCTTTCTTTCTTTCTTTCTTTCTTTCTTTCCTTCTGTCTTTCTTTATTTCTTTCCTTCTTTCTTTCTTTCTTTCTTTCTTTCTTTCTTTCTTTCTTTTCTACCGACTTAAAATGCAATGCAGCTAACCGTCATAGTAATGTCATTAATTTCAGAGGGTTACTCTTTGAGGTATTTCAAATAATAAAATTTAATACTATTTTACCAATTTTTGCTCCTCTTGGAAATGAAACTTGTTTTATATTAAACATTTCATAGCGTGTTTTGGGAAAGCCATTGATTTAATTCCCAATATGCTCAGTCAGTTTAAGATAACAGGCTTTTATAACAATAAATGAGTAAAAGAATTTTAGTTTTGTCCTTTAAATGTGCAGAAATTTGATCCGAAGAAATGTAACATTGTTACTGCTAAATAATTTTACAAAGTTACATTTTTTCTGATAGTATTTCTGTAGATTTAAAAGACAAAACTAAAATTCTGTAAATAATTTATCACAATACACTCCTTTCTTAAATTCAGTGTCTCTTATTATTCGGACATTCAGTTTCTTCTATCAATCGGACATTATCTCTCCTATTATTCGGACATGCAGTCTCTCCTATCATTCGGACATCCAGTCTCTCCTGTCATTCAGACATCCAGTCTCTCCTATCATTCGGACATCCAGTCTCTCCTATCATTCGGACATCCGGTCTCTATCATTCGGACATCCAGTCTCTCCTATCATTCGGACATCCAGTCTCTCCTATCATTCGGACATCCAGTCTCTTCTGTCATTCGGACATCCAGTCTCTCCTATCATTCGGACATCCGGTCTCTTCTATCATTCGGACATCCAGTCTCTCCTATTGTTCGGACATCCGGTCTATCATTCGGACATCCAGTCTCTCCTATTGTTCGGACATCCGGTCTCTATCATTCGGACATCAGGTCTCTCCTGTCATTCGGACATCCGGTATCTCCTGTCATTCGGACATCCAGCCTCTCCTGTCATTCGGACATCCAGTCTCTCCTATTGTTCGGACATCCGGTATCTATCATTCGGACATCAGGTCTCTCCTGTCATTCGGACATCCGGTCTCTCCTGTCATTCGGACATCCAGTCTCTCCTATTGTTCGGACATCCGGTCTCTATCATTCGGACATTAGGTCTCTCCTGTCATTCGGACATCCGGTCTCTATCATTCGGTCATCAGGTCTCTCCTGTCATTCGGACATCCGGTCTCTCCTGTCATTCGGACATCAGGTCTCTCCTGTCATTCGGACATCCAGTCTCTCCTATTGTTCGGACATCCGGTCTCTATCATTCGGACATCAGGTCTCTCCTGTCATTCGGACATCCGGTCTCTATCATTCGGACATCCGGTCTCTCCTGTCATTCGGATATTCCGTCTAACAGTTGGGATATTTACTCCTATCAGAAGGGACTTTCCATCACTTGATCTTTCGAACGGTCGTCAATCAGCCAGTTAATTATATCTTTGTTGTTTGTTGGTCACTTTCATTAGCGTACCGTCAGTTGACTGAGCTAATGCTAGATCAGAACGCTTTGAAATGCAGTACGGTTTTACTATTTATTTTAATAATCTAACATTTCTCAGTAATAAACCTCAAAACTGCTATCATATAGTAAGTTTTGCAATAAAATTAACCGAAAAATAATGAACAGATTGTTTTGTATGTATTGGGTTCACACTTTTCGCATCAGCTAGTTCCTCTGTCGTGTGTATTGCTAGGGATGGTTGGTCTGTGCTGAACACGTTATGGTGTAACGCTATTGGGAAGAGGTTGAAAATAACGGGAAGTTGAGTGATGGTAAACACTGTGTTTCAGTACGGATCCAGGTCACACAAAATTGTGTCGACGAAAATACTCCTAATTTATAATGGCTTAGTTCACAGCAACGTTGTGCACGTTGGACAAACCCTCCCCCGCCCCCAAAAAAAAAAACTTGTATTCAACATTAGAAACTCAGCACTACAATAAAAGTATTCACATACGAAGTGTATTGTACGTATGAACGTAGTAAAAATAATGATACAATACAATATAATGCAACAAATACCTACATTCTTGCGCATTTTATACACATGTATAACTATTCAAGAAATACTGTAGGCCTATTATATGCACGGGCATCAGAAATTAACTCCGAGTCGCATATGCCGAAAATTCTCGAAGAGACCGGAGGCTATTAAAACGATATACAGGGTGACCCGTAAGTAATGCCATTAATTTCAGGAGGTTATTCCTTAAGACATTTGAAACAAAAAGGTTTAATACTGTTTTGCTCGTTTTTGCTTCCTTTTCGAGATAAAAATTATTTTATATGAAACTTTTCAAAGCGTGTTTTGGGTAAGCCACTGATTTAAATCCCAAATTTCTTAGTAAGTTTAACTGAGTAGAGTATTGTGATAATAAATCATTGAAAGAATTTTAGTTTCGTCTTTCAAATTTATGTATATACAGGATGTCCCATTTATCTTGGCCACCCAAAATAACTCTGTACGCAAGCACCAAATGAAAAATTGTTTCATACAAAAGGTATAAAACTGAAAGGGAGAAATATTACTGATAGGGATGCAACCTTGTAGCGTTATTTATTAATGAGATACGAGTACTAACATTGTTTTTTAAATACCACTTACTTATGGCTTTTAAGGAACCCGGAGGTTCATTGTCGCCCTCACATAAGCCCGCCATATTGAATTCGTACTGCAAGATTAATCCATTCTCTACCATCATATCCCACCTCCCTTAAATCCATTTTAATATTATCCTCCCATCTACGTCTCGGTCTCCCCAAAGGTCTTATTCCCTCCGGCCTCCCAACTAACATTCTATATGCATTTCTGGATTCGCCCATATGTGCTACATGCCCTATCCATTTCGAACGTCTGGATTTAATGTTCCTAATTATGTCAGGTTTCTATCTGATGCTTTTCCAATTCACTGCGGGCTAAAGCAAGGAGATGCACTATCACCTTTCCTTTTTAACTTCGCTCTAGAATATGCCATTAGGAAAGTTCAGGATAACAGAGAGGGTTTGGAATTGAACGGGTTACATCAGCTGCTTGTCTATGCGGATGACGTGAATATGTTAGGAGAAAATTGACAAACGATTAGGAAAACACGGGAATTTTACTGGAAGCAAGTAAAGAGATATATTTGGAAATAAATCCAGAAAAGACAAAGTATATGATTATGTCTCGTGACGAGAATATTGTGCGAAATGGAAACCTAAAAATTGGAGATTTATCCTTCGAAGAGGTGGAAAATTTCAAATATCTTGGAGCAACAGTAACAAATCTAAATGACACTCGGGAGGAAATTAAACGCAGAATAAATATGGGAAATCCGTGTTATTATTCGGTTGAGAAACTTTTGTCATCTAGTCTTCTGTCAAAAAGTCTGAAAGTTAAAATTTATAAAACAGTTATATTACCGGTTGTTCTATATGGTTGTGAAACTTGGACTTTCACTTTGAGAGAGGAACAGATATTAAGGGTGTTTGAGAATAAGGTGCTTAGGAAAATATTTGGGACTAAGAGAGATGAAATTACAGGAGAATGGAGAAAGTTACACAACATAGAACTGCACGCATTGTATTCTTCACCTGACATAATTAGGAACATTAAATCTAGACGTTTGAGATGGGCAGGGCATGTAGCACGTATGGGCGAATGCATAAATGCATATAGAGTGTTAGTTTGGGGGAGACCGGAGGAAAAAGACCTTTGAGGAGGCCGAGACGTAGATGGAAGGATAATATTAAAGTGGATTTGAGGGAGGTGGGCTATGATGATAGAGACTGGATTAATCTTGCACAGGATAGGGACCAATGGCGGGCTTATGTGAGGGTGGCAATGAACCTCCGGGTTCCTTGACAGCCATTTGTAAGTGAGTAACATATATAGGAACAGAATATGTAATTACATAAAATCCGGGCACTAGATTTATTAGGAATCTGCTATTTCAGATGAAAGGGAACATATGGGTCAGTTGCAAAGAAAAACCTTCCCATCACTATATTTCTTCAGTATAAATGAACTATTCGGATAATATCGTTGAGTGTGAATTGTGGAATTCAAAGATTTTTAAAGGCACATCCCTGATATACATATTTACTTCAACAGCTACAATTGTAAAAATTGTCAATAATTTTGTTAATAGCATGTGCAGTACAATATGCATTCTTTCTGAAGTGACTGTGTGGTGGGAAATTCCGGTGAGGGTGCCCGAATCTCACGAACGTGCGGTCTGAGAAATTCCCGCCCACGTACAGGCATATCAATCACGCAGAGGATTGTTATTACCCCTGTAATATAGGTCAAGTTTTCTACACCTGAAATGCAGACATGAGTCAGACGCTGGGCCCATCGTTAACTCCGTGTCAGGGCCGCCCCGACTTGAACACTCCCGAAAATATGGATTTATTATCACCAGACCCAAGCTTCCGTTCACCAGTATAATTGTACTAGATACGGTTGCTACGTTGATTAGTGTAGATCGGATGTAAATACGAAAAGGAGTATTGAAATATGTTAGTAAACTTGTATAACAATTACTGAATGTGCCCTATAAATATACAGACGTGGACAAATTATTAGCAAAATTGAAGATTTTTATTATATATTTTTAGAAAATATGATTCTTCAATTTAGACTACAGTCGACCTTTTTGTGTATTTCCAAATAATTAGCCAAATTGAAGATTTCTATATTGTATATTTTTCAAAATTTAACTCTTCAATTTGGACTGCATTTGATATTTTTGCATATTTACAAATTAATAGCAAAACTGAAGGTTTTTATTGTATATTTTTACAAAATTCGATTCTTCAATTTGGACTTCAGTTGACATTTTGGATATTTCCAAATTATTAGCAAAACTGAAGATTTTTGTTTTATATTTTTACAAAATTCGGCTCTTCAATGCAGTTGACATTTTTGCTAATTTACAAATTATTAGCAAAATTGAAGATTTTTATTATATATTTTTACAAAACTTGACTCTTCAATTTAAACTACAGTTGACATTTTTGCATATTTCTCTCTACTGAAATGATGGAAATATGCAGAATCAACTGCAATCTAAATTGAAAAGTCAAATTTTCTAAACAGAATTATCATAAAAATCGTCAATTTTGTTAATAATTTGTCCACGTCTGTAGAATTACAATTAAGGGACCAGAGCTGAAAATTTCTTTCCAGCTGTTTTTCACTGACATTAAGCAGTCAATTATGATCCGATAGATTGGAAAAAAAAGTGGTCGCATGAACAGGGAATATTTTCTAAGCCCACTTCGGATCACGGTGATATTACACGACGCAATGCACTTGTAGAAGCAGTTTAGGAACTGGAGTTATTCGATGTTTGCGTCTCGTAGAGCGCGCTTAATGATTCGAAGCTTCTGAATTCGAGTCTTGTTCAAGTTATAATTCTATCTTGTTATTGTTCTGTAGCGATATAAATAATATTCAAGTTATCATTTATATTTTGTTATCGTTCTTTAGCGATATAAATAATATTCAAGTTATCATTTATATTGTTATCCTTCTTTAGCGATACAAATAATATTAGAGTTATCATTTATATTTTCTTATCGTTCTTTAGTTATATAAATAATATTCAAGTTATCATTTTATTTTCTTATCGTTCGTTAGCTACATAAATAATATTCAATTATCATTTTATTCTGTTATCTTTGTTTAGCGAAATAAATAATATTCGTTACCATTTTTTCTTATCGTTCGTTAGATATATAAATAATATTCAATTATCATTTTATTCTGTTATCTTTGTTTAGCGAAATAAATAATATTCAAGTTATCATTTTATTTTCTTATCGTTCGTTAGCTATATAAATAATATTCAATTATCATTTTATTCTGTTATCTTTGTTTAGCGATATAAATAATATTCAAGTTATCATTTTATTTTCTTATCGTTCGTTAGCTATATAAATAATATGCAAGTTATCATTTATATTCTGTTATCGTTCCTTAGCGATATAAATAATATTCAAGTTATCATTTATATTTTGTTATCGTTCTTTAGCGATACAAATAATATTAAAGTTATCATTTATATTGTTATCGTTCTTTAGCGATATAAATAATATTAGAGTTATCATTTATATTGTTATCGTTCTTTAGCGATATAAATAATATTCAAGTTATCATTTATATTTTGTTATCGTTCTTTAGCGATATAAATAATATTCAAGTTATCATTTATATTGTTACCGTTCTTTAGCGATACAAATAATATTAGAGTTATCATTTATATTGTTATCGTTCTTTAGCGATATAAATAATATTCAAGTTATCATTTATATTTTGTTATCGTTCTTTAGCGATATAAATAATATTCAAGTTATCATTTATATTTTGTTATCGTTCTTTAGCGATACAAATAATATTAGAGTTATCATTTATATTGTTATCGTTCTTTAGCGATATAAATAATATTAGAGTTATCATTTATATTGTTATCGTTCTTTAGCGATATAAATAATATTAGAGTTATCATTTATATTGTTATCGTTCTTTAGCGATATAAATAATATTCAATTATCATTTTATTCTGTTATCTTTGTTTAGCGAAATAAATAATATTCAAGTTACCATTTTTTTCTTATCGTTCGTTAGCTATATAAATAATATTCAATTATCATTTTATTCTGTTATCTTTGTTTAGCGAAATAAATAATATTCAAGTTATCATTTTATTTTCTTATCGTTCGTTAGCTATATAAATAATATGCAAGTTATCATTTATATTCTGTTATCGTTCCTTAGCGATATAAATAATATTCAAGTTATCATTTATATTTTGTTATCGTTCTTTAGCGATACAAATAATATTAGAGTTATCATTTATATTGTTATCGTTCTTTAGCGATATAAATAATATTAGAGTTATCATTTATATTGTTATCGTTCTTTAGCGATATAAATAATATTCAAGTTATCATTTATATTCTGTTATCGTTCCTTAGCGATATAAATAATATTCAAGTTATCATTTATATTTTGTTATCGTTCTTTAGCGATACAAATAATATTCAAGTTATCATTTATATTGTTACCGTTCTTTAGCGATACAAATAATATTAGAGTTATCATTTATATTGTTATCGTTCTTTAGCGATATAAATAATATTAGAGTTATCATTTATATTGTTATCGTTCTTTAGCGATATAAATAATATTAGAGTTATCATTTATATTGTTATCGTTCTTTAGCGATATAAATAATATTCAAGTTATCATTTATATTTTGTTATCGTTCTTTAGCGATATAAATAATATTCAAGTTATCATTTATATTGTTATCGTTCTTTAGCGATACAAATAATATTAGAGTTATCATTTATATTGTTATCGTTCTTTAGCGATATAAATAATATTAGAGTTATCATTTATATTGTTATCGTTCTTTAGCGATATAAATAATATTAGAGTTATCATTTATATTGTTATCGTTCTTTAGCGATATAAATAATATTAGAGTTATCATTTATATTGTTATCGTTCTTTAGCGATATAAATAATATTAGAGTTATCATTTATATTGTTATCGTTCTTTAGCGATATAAATAATATTAGAGTTATCATTTATATTGTTATCGTTCTTTAGCGATATAAATAATATTAGAGTTATCATTTATATTGTTATCGTTCTTTAGCGATACAAATAATATTCAAGTTATCATTTATATTGTTATCGTTCTTTAGCGATATAAATAATATTAGAGTTATCATTTATATTGTTATCGTTCTTTAGCGATACAAATAATATTCAAGTTATCATTTATACTGTTATCGTTCTTTAGCAATATAAATAATATTCGAGTTATCATTTATATTCTGTTATCGTTCTTTAGCGACAAAAGTAATACAAATTTAATGTTAGATTTGAAACAATACAGTTACATAATAGTAATGTTAGTTTTTCCTTCTTATATTATTACATTATACTATTCTGTAACACAATAAAATGAAAAGGAGTGACGAAGATTTGAACCCGAGACACTGACATCTAAATTCCAACTTTTTCCAACGTTCTTCCGGCTGAGCTACGGGGGCACAAGTAAGAAGCATATGCGGAAAAATTGGCCCAATCCTCCTCCAAGTCGTCCTGATGATTTGTGGAAACTCGTCCAGGAATTGCAAGTCAAACTATAGAAAGTGAAAATGATTAATAGAATTCTATTGCTTATTTAGAAGATTTAATCTTCTGGATTTTCCCGGAATTACAAGATGAACCATGAAATTTATTTTATTTTATTTTATTGGGTTATTTTACGACGCTGTATCAACATCTAGGTTATTTAGCGTCTGAATGATATGAAGGTGATAATGCCGGTGAAATGAGTCCGGGGTCCAGCACGAAAGTTACCGAGCATTTGCTCGTATTGGGTTGGGGGAAAACCCCGGAAGAAACCTCAACCAGGTAACTTGCCCCGACCGGGATTCGAACCCGGGCCACCTGGTTTCGCAGCCAGACGCGCTGACCGTTACTCCACAGGTGTGGACGATGAACCAAGAAAAGTGATTGATAAAATTCCATTGTTTTTTTTTTTTTAGATATTTAATAATTGAATCTCAGAGCTGGCAACACACAGACAGAAAAATTCCAAGTATTTAAATTGCATAAATGGACTGTAACTTAATGTTTCCAAAAATTAAATGTATAATCCATGTTTCGCGTTAAACCTCTGCTTATTTTATCTTTATTTGCAAAAGAATATTGTAACATATATTATAATAAGATTTATAATCTCTAAGGGCCGTATTCAAAGATATTCTTAGCGCGGGCTTCCGGTGGATGATCAGCGAACTAATGTTTTTCGTATTCGTAAACCAGTGTCAGCGATATGATATGAATCTTGTACAAGTAACCAGTCGATAGCCGGGGCTAGTTTAGCACACTCGTAGCGCGGGCTAGCGAAATGTCTATGAATAGCATCCTCAAAGATTTTCTGAAATTTTCTGGTGTTGCCAACTCATCATCATTTTGACTGTTCATTGATACATTATAAACATTGGCGTTTTTGTTGAGTAAATTATTATAAAAGCTGAGTCATGCAATATTATGATTAACACCAACGCTCGTAAAGAAATTGAATGTTTTTTTACTCATTTAACACAGGTTGTTTAGAAATCTGTCACTACTTAAAGTTGGCAACATTGCGACTTGTTCTCATTAGCTGTTCCGTAGTTTTATACATGTAATGCCTCCATATAAACACTGTCCTACTTTTCTATATGCATTAAATGCGTTGATAACATTGATGCATGTACGAAAATAGCCCTAAGTGCTCTGATTACGTGTTTTAACCTGTCAACGTTGCTGTTCTTGCGACGTAAGATGGACAGCGTGGGCAGGAAGTGTTACTTCTACGTCGCGATATATTAACCTGCAGCCGTTATAAAGTACGAAGAAAGCTTAATATCTTTTTTCCTCTCTCTTTGGTGCAGGTTCAAAACTAGAATCATGTTAGAAGTTGCTTTTTCACTACTACTACGTCTATACTAATAATAAATCTGTAGCCGAAATTTTTCTGGTACTTTTCGATTTTCCAAAAACAATTGGTCCTAACATATATAATTAACCACCCTGAAACCGAAAATCGCTTTTTTGAAATTTTTATTTGTATGTCTGTCGTCTGTCTGTCTGTCTGTATGTTTGTTACCTTTTCACGCGATAATGGCTGAACGGATTTCGATGAAAATTGGAATATAAATTAAGGTCGTTGTAACTTAGATTTTAGGCTATATGACATTCAAAATACATTATTTAAAAAGGGGGTTATAAGGGGCCTGAATTAAATAAAGCGAAATATCTCGCTTATTATTGATTTTTGTGAAAAATGTTACATAACAAAAGTTTCTTTAAAAATAATTTGCGATAAGTTTTATTCCTTGAAAGATTTTGATAGGACTGATATTTAATGAGATAAATGAGTTTTAAAATTAAAATGACTGCCATCTAAGGCTGTGTAATGAATTAAAAAACAAATGACTTCGTCTATAAGGGGCCTTGGACAGCAACAATCGAAAGCTATGAAAGATAGCCTACAGTGAATGTTTCTGTGTTTGTATGAAGTAATATCGGAAGCTAAATTAACTGATTTGTATAAATAATTATTATTTCACCATTGGAAAGTGTAGTTTCTCTAGATGGACATAATGCTATAATGTTATTACAGTAACTTGTGATATAATATAATATAATATAATATAATATAATATAATATAATATAATATAATATAATATAATATAATATAATATAATATAATATAATATAATATAATATAATATAATATAATTATGTAATATATAATATAAGTTATTTGAAGGGTTCAGAACCATAGTGGGCCAAGCGCCATGTACTGAATACGTAGAAAACAAGGGTTAAAATTAAGTTATTACCATAATTCAATGGAAACCTATAACAAGTAAAATAAAATATACACATTAAATCTAAATGATGTCAATCTTCATTAAACTATGGTTGCATGTAATAAAAATTAAGAAACATGTTAAAGGAATTGTCATTGCACCAAATGAGTGGTCTCTGGACTAAAATGATCGCATTTTAATTATTTGGATGCAATTTAAATTAAGTAACATATTAAACGATTTATCCTTCTATCAAACACGAATGTTCCCTAGATCAAATATCCTATTTTAATTATGTAATTACTTTATATTTATTTCTAACGGGTGCAGCGGAGCGCATGGGTACGGCTAGTTTTTAATATTATTCTTGCACGATCGTGTTTTTTTATTGCATTTACAGCTATTGTTGCTAGGTCTTGAAAGTTAGGAATTGAATATAAGTAAATTAATGTATTGCAGTCTTATATAGCTTATCAAGTTGCTAAGCGACTATTTATTCACATATTAGCATGGAAAATAAGGTGCTTTCATATGATTAACGTTTTCAGCATTGATGCGCTTCTAGTACCACAGTGGGTTTCAACAGTTTTGTCTCACAAACGGCACAATTCTCAAATAGAAAAAGAAGAGTTCATTAATTTAAAACCAGTGATTAAATATGGATGTTCTAGTCAATAAAATATTCTGTTTTCCTTCAACAAAAGTATCACTACCAGACACAGAACCAATTCCCATTTAAATGGCAAACCCATTTCTTAGTGCCCGTATAGGGGCGTGTCTAATTCTCCTACGTAAGCAGTCGAACTATAGGATGTCGAACTTGATTTCTGTCGAACTTAAGAGCTTCTTTTCGATATCGACTGAATATTGCGTTGTACTTTCTTTTCATTCTGTTTAGATTCAATATTATACACTTAACAAAAGATGGATGCTATGCACAAACACGAAGCATTTTTAAGATGTTCAGAATATTATTTAACCTACATATACTGTACTTTGTAAATAATTTTTTTTTACACAATTGATGAAACATTGTTCTTACCTTTACATGGTCTTAACGCCATTTTTCTTAGGCAGGTCAAGGTCTTGGATGGATCGAAACGTAAACTGGCTATGATTTAGCAGGAGTTTCCCTGAATAATCTCACAGCTGGAGTCGATGATAAAGCTGGAAGGAGGAAGATAGATATCTTACCCCGCTGCGTATGTGGTAACGGAATACCAGATAAATAACTTTGAAAGCCGATGTGTGCCTAGCTTATTAATTCAAGAAAGCATGGCTACTTGCTCTCCCGGATTTTTGTGACTTAGATGTGATTCTTGAACTGCGAAATGTTTCCATTGAAGTGCGTCTGGAACATCATGTTTATTAAACCATTTTAATATTTTCAGCCACTATCCTAGTCCAGAATTTAGTACGTAAGCACGGTGATTTACATATGCTTAGCAGTGATCCAATAACCATATTCGGCGCATTTCGAACTGGCAGATCGAGGTTACATACAAACTGGTCACCGAACTGAAAACTGTGAACCGAAGCACTCGTAATCACGGCTGTTCCAGCTGACTTTAGTTGAGGAGAATGGTCCAGTCATAGAGTAAGCACGCGTGGCAAATGCAGTCCATTGCTTGACGTTGACCCGCCAGTTCGAAATGCCCTGAAAATAGTACAAAGTGAATGAATAAATGAACGAAAGTTGGTGGGCGGTTGAGCAAGTGAATTAATGAAAGTTGCTGGGCGAGTGAATTAATGAAAGTTGCTGGGCGAGTGAATTAGTGAAAGTTGCTGGGCAAGTGAATTAGTGAAAGTTGCTGGGCAAGTGAATTAATGAAAGTTGCTGGGCGAGTGGATGAATGAAATTTGCTGGGCAAGTGAATGAATGAAAGTTGCTGGGCAAGTGAATTAATGAAAGTTGCTAGGCAAGTGAATTAATGAAAGTTGCTGGGCGAGTGAATGAATGAAAGTTGCTGGGCGAGTGAATTAATGAAAGTTGCTGGGCGTGTGAATGAATGAAAGTTGCTGGGCGATTGAATGAATGAAAGTTGCTGGGCGAGTGAATTAATGAAAGTTGGTGGGCAAGTGAATTAATGAAAGTTGCTGGGCGAGTAAATTAATGAAAGTTGCTGGGCGATTGAATGAATGAAAGTTGCTGGGCGAGTGAATTAATGAAAGTTGCTGGGCAAGTGAATGAATGAAAGTTGCTGGGCAAGTGAATTAATGAAAGTTGCTAGGCAAGTGAATTAATGAAAGTTGCTGGGCGAGTGAATTAATGAAAGTTGCTGGGCGAGTGAATGAATGAAAGTTGCTGGGCGAGTGAATGAATGAAAGTTGCTGGGCGAGTGAATGAATGAAAGTTGCTGGGCGAGTGAATTAATGAAAGTTGCTGGGCGAGTGAATTAATGAAAGTTGCTGGGTGAGTGAATGAATGAAAGTTGCTGGGCGATTGAACGAATGAAAGTTGCTGGGCGAGTGAATTAATGAAAGTTGCTGGGCGAGTGAATTAATGAAAGTTGCTGGGCGAGTGAATTAATGAAAGTTGCTGGGCGAGTGAATTAATGAAAGTTGCTGGGCGAGTGAATGAATGAAAGTTGCTGGGCGAGTGAATGAATGAAAGTTGCTGGGCAAGTGAATTAGTGAAAGTTGCTGGGCAAGTGAATTAATGAAAGTTGCTGGGAGAGTGAATGAATGAAAGTTGCTGGGCGAGTGAATTAATGAAAGTTACTGGGCAAGTCTGCCCCGAACTCTTCTCCCGTTCACCACTCATCTCAACACACAAACAAACAAATACAACCACACAGGCGTATACAAACTCAAATGTAACACCTGCAACAACTTCTACATAGGACAGACAGGTAGCTCATTTAAAACACGTTACAAAGAACATATCACAGCCATAACGAAATTACAAAACACCTCCACATATGCAGAACACATCACAAATGCTAACCACACCCACAGAGACATCAACACAGACATGAAAATACTACACATCCAACCAAAAAGCCAGAAACTAAACACACTAGAACAATATGAAATATACATACACACGAAAACACACAACTCAATTTCAGAACACACACACTCTTTGACGAACACGAACACACCCTCACAGGAAACAAAACAAGAGGCGCCAAGACCAACAACGACCAATTCTGAGGATGACCCATAAAAGGTCGAAACATGTAAACAAGGTACGTTAGAATTTAACACAAGAAAGTCTTATCAAACATATTCCGAAGTGATACAGTGTTAAAAGTTGTGTAATCAAGATGTAAAAAAAGATATGTTGTTTAATGATGTGTTTATAATCTTTATAAAACATAATAAAAAACGGAAGGGTAATTCACATTGTGGCATGCTTATAATTTGTATAACAACACTGTACAGAATACTGAAAGGTATGTAATTTCGTAGTAGTACGAAGTTTTAAAATACACAACTGGTAGGACAAAGTTCTTACGATGTGGTGAAAGCAATCTTGTTTAAGTAAGAAGTTCGCGATGTAATCATTCGTGGGCTGCTTGTAAGTAATAGACATTTACTCCGATCGTTCTAGCCACAACTTGCAACGATATGAGGCACAAAGTAAGCATGCAGTCATTTGTTTCGCAATTTAGACCATGATATGAACACTATCTACTGCACGAGTAGAATTTTCATATACTGTACAGAGTGTCCCATTTATCTTGTGCACCTATTATAACTTTTTTGTTTGGATAGGTATTGTAATTTTTGTTTTTGAGCGTTATGTCAGAACGAGGGGCTAACATGAATGTGGAGATGACCATGACCGACTAGAAACATTGATACCAAAGAGATAAACCAATTCGGCCTTGATGAAACAAAAGAAAATGCGACAGATATTTTAGTTCGAGATAAAATGGACACTACAAGACATAGTGAAACGTTTGCAGAAGGAAATGACAGAAAGGTATAATTCTTGCCTGTCTGCGCATGCGCGGACTTGGTTAATAAAAACCTAAACTAACCAAACCTAACCTTCGTATATGCAAGGTGTGTAACCGGAGCAAGAAGGGATCTTCTTCATTTGATCTGCAATGTACACGCGAAAATAAATTCAAGTAAGGATCACGCTGCCACTGCATGAGAAGTCCGCGCATGCGCTACAGCAAAACTGTTTCTGTCCCGAGCGTCTCATCTAAAGGTGCGTAGACACTTAGCGAACGAACAACGAACAAATGATGAAGCAAAACTTCGTTGTTCGTTTGCTGTTTGGAGCAACGTACATATCATCAGTGTATTGTCAGAAAACATTCACATTCGCTGATTATCCGCAATAGTCAGACGAAAATATAATTATAGCAAGTGCAGCCGTTGTTATTATAGGCAGTTAAACAAAAAGAAAGAAGAAAAAAACAAAAGGCGATGCTGGCAGACGCCACTCTACGAAAGTCAGAATCAATATAGAGGCACTGACTTGCTTCATGATTTACGTCGAATGGAATCGGAACAGTTTCACAACTTCTGTCACATTTCAGAAACAGACTTCGAAATATGTATTACTGTGCAAAATAAGGCCAAACATTTCCAAGAAATACACAGGCTGGCGAGAAGCAATACTATTCAGGAAAGACTAACATTAACACTTCGATATCTCGCTACAAGAAATTCATATACAAGTTTAATGTATTTATTCAAAGTGTCGAAGCAGCTAATTACCAGGATTGTTCCAGAAGTATGTACAGCTATAATTGAGGAACTGGACGATTTTATTAAGGAGCGGCTTCAAGATAGGGAAAGTTTCAGTATATGGGTACCTCACTGACAATAATTATCTTAAAATACTAAAAAGAGAGATTTGTCTGTGTTTGTCGAATGCGCATCATGCTTACGAAAAGACACTTTTCAGTGCCAATAATTTATTTTGTGTGCACAAGTTTGGAACTATGTTTTTTTCTGGGCGTGGATTTGTCCAAAAGGAACGACATATATTTATACGCGAACCAAGTTGACTCGTACACTTCATCACTCCCCATTCCAGATCTTTTTGTGGACTTGTGTCTTTCCCTCCAGAATGGTGTCAGTAGGGACTCAGTTTTCTTTTTGACTTCTGCTCCCTATAATAAACAAAAATATGTATCCACTGAAAATAAATAAACAAAAATAATTTTCAAAATTTTGCACGTGTTTGACTCGCATATCTTGCAGCTGAACATCTTTCCAATAGCTTCCCAAACATCATGTTTTCTTACTTTATTGTTGTAAGTAGGATGCTTGGGATTCCATAAAGTTCCGTGCTCCCTATATGCATTAATAAGAGTTATAACAGCGTCTTCCGTCCACTCCAGTTTCGACATCCTGTTGGTGAAATTGAACAAGCGCTGCTACGAACTATAAGCTAGTGGCAAATCCCGTCCACAACGAATACCAACTTCCTTTGATGTACCGACAAGCGACGGATCACTTCCGAAGGCAAATCAAACGATCGGTTTGCCTTTGCTGCGACGTACACACGTACCGATTTTAATCAGCGAATGCAATCGTTTGTCGTTCGTTCGTTCTTCGTTCGCTAAGTATGTACGCACCTTAAGCCACATAATCTACTAGCAATATTTACGCAAATACACCTTGTTGCTAATAGTGGTGCTATCTCTCAGTAATGTTCAGAACGAAGGAGGTAGAGAGAGAAAAAAACAAATTTCTACTTCTAACGACGCCACACACCAACGTCATGTTCTTATGTTGGCGACATTGTGTATTCAGTTAAATTTGGTGGTAACGCAACGGCACGGTTCAAAGCTACCGTGCTAATTGTCCAGTTTAGCGAATATTATCAATATTCGACCAGAGTTTTTGTGTTTTCTCAATGAAAAAGTTGTTATGGAAACAAGGAAGTAATGCTTTTAATTTTAGAGTATTCCAAGGAGTACTACAAAGTCGACTCAATCATCACAGATGACTTGGTAGAAAAGTTAAACATACCTACCATTACAATATCTGAATTATCCAATATACAAGCAGCTATTGTTGGTTCAGGCCACTAGTGTGTGTGTGTGTGTGTGTGTGTGTGTGTGTGTGTGTGTGTGTGTTAATCAGCATTACCAGGACGGTACTTTACGTTCAGTATTCAAAACATTTAGGTTCCAAAACGAAAAAAAAAAAAAAATGGTATGCCATATTTGTACCTCTTTCTACACTTATCCATATCTCCAGACTTCTAGCGCTACAAAAAAACCCACGGAATATGTATGATAAGACTTTCTTGTGTTAAATTTTAACGTATCTTGTTAACATGTTTCGACCTATCTTCGGTCATCTTTAGAACTGGTCATTGTTGGTCTTGGCGCCTCTTGTTTCCTGTGACGGTGCGTTCGTAGTGTAGAGTCAAAGAGTGTATGTGTTCTGAAATTGAGTTATGCGTTGAGAATTTCTTTGGGGTGTGTTTTCGTGTGTCCGTATATTTCATATTGTTCTAGTGTGTTTAGTTTCTGGCTTTTTGGTTGGATGTGCAGTATTTCCATATCTATGTTGATGTCTCTGTAGGTGTGGTTGGCATTTGTGATGTGTTCTGCATATGTGGAGGTGCTTTGTAATTTTGTTATGGCTGTGATGTATTCTTTGTAACGTGTTTGAAATGATCTGCCTGTCTGTCCTATGTAGAAGATGTTACAGGTGTTACATTTGAGTTTGTATACGCCCGTGTGGTTGTATTTGTTTGTTTGTGTTGATGACCCAAAATAGGTCGAAACATGTAAACAAGGTACGTTAGAATTTAACACAAGAAAGTCTTATCATTAGACATCGGATTTTTAGGCACTAAAAATTGCAGTTTTAGGCGCCTAAAATAAGCTCAAAATTTGTAAAATTAGGCTCTATTTTAATGAAAATAGGCATTTTAGGCACATCAAGGTATCATACTTATTTCTTTCACTGAAATTTTTAGTTATACACTAAAATACGCACAAAAAAGTATGTTTAAACATTAAAAGAATACTATATTATATTTATAAACAGAGCTGCACAAATTTAATATATTGAAACTAATGAAATAATGATTATTGATATCAAGATTACTCATTTTAAGTTATTGAAATTCAGTTCCATGCTCAGACTTTATTATAATTATCTGCACAGTACACCACCAGAATTTTTTCTAAATTCTCCACAGTTAACCTTTGCCTTTTGTCACTGAGAATCATTTTGAAAGCAGAAAAACTTCTTTCAACCGAAACTGATGTGAGAGGCGCAAATTTTAAATTAGGTAAAATAGAAACATCAATACTTACTGGAACATTTACAGTTTCCCCGATATCACTCTTGATACTTTTTTCCAACAATGAAAATCCTACATTCTTATTTAATACGTTGTCCCACTTATTTTTAACTTTTTTCCCAGTTCCGCCCAAAGCAGAATGTATGTTCACTTGAGCTTCCTTTACTATTGCTATTTGGCTACAAAGAGATTGTTTTTCACGTTCTAATTGTTAAATGCTTGCAGGTATGAAAGAAAAGTTTGATGTTATGTAGGCAATATCGTTTTTCACTCGTGAGTCATTCAGACAATTTTTCACTGCTTTCACACACGCTGCACTATCAGTTTCAGGTAATTTATCAATAACTGTGACCACTTCTTTAAAAGACTTAGAATAATACACCACTGACTGAATCCAGGTTCCCCATCGTGTAAAAACCGGCTGAGGTGGGAGTGGGATATCTGGAAAGTTCTCTCTGAATATTGAAATCCTGGATGGGGCTTTACAAAAATTTTTTTGTGTTAGAAATAAACGAATTGACAAGAGGAAATTCATTCCGGATTGTTTCAGAAACTCTGTGAAGGCCATGTGCTAGACAGGTTACATGCGTGAGGTTAGGATAAAATGTTTTAAGAAGTGGAGCTGCAGCAACCATGTATGAGGCAGCATCAGTACAAAACAACAGAACTTTAGAATCGTCTATATTACCTGAGTATAAAGACTGTAGGCCTTTATTTACAAAATAAGCAATGGCTTGGCTATTCACTTTCGAAAGTTCCTTAACACATACGAGGTGTGGAATCGAAGGTCCATCAGGACTAAGTTTTCCTACTACCATATTTGCTATATACCTATTCATAGGATCTGAGGTTTCATCCACAGAGACCCATATGTGAGAATCACCTATATCCTCCCGAATGGAAGCTAAAGTTTCATTGTATATTCTGTCTAAGTAATTTTTCTTAGGGTCGACTCAGATGGGATATTTTGTTTGCAGTATTTTTGTAAAAACTGTCTTAAAACCGGATTTTCAATTGCATTCCAGGGAATGTTAGCAGCAACAAACGCTCTGGTTAAATCAGCATAGAAATTGCTGCTGAGATTGGATGAAGTAGGCTGTGTTAGTAAAGTTTGTTGCAGTTGATTTTTCTGCTGAGCTTTAGCCTTATGAGCCGCTCCTTGCACATGCTGCTTTAGGTGGCACTTCTTTTCTTGCGAAATCTAAAAATGTAAAGTAAACTGAATTAAAATAAAATTATAATTGTTGTATTGCCGTATTTCTATCACAAAGTTAGTGGGTTCGAACAATCAAAATTTTAATGACCTGCAAATACTTTAACTATCGGAATTTAAAAGGTTAAAGTGTAGTGGTCTTAAAAAGAATTATACCTCAGGATAGCTCAGTCAATGTATAAATATTATAGGCTACTCATTAAAATTAATAGAATTTATATATTTCAACTATTGTTACATACCTGTTTGCTACAAATCTTGCAGAATATTATTTTTCCATCATAAGTGAATTCTGAATATTCTGTTAGCCATTGCCGGATCAATGTAGATTTTGCACTTATATTTTTCGGCATTATCGCGTTAAACTTCACAGAAAACGTCCTACCGCTCAAAACTTCTCAACACAAATAAGGTGAGGGAAAGAGTAACTGTTAACGAGCATTCAAATGAACCGTTGTTATTGAGATTCAATTGGACAAAAATACAAAGTTCCACTTATTGTTGCATTTCCTGGTAGTGTTAACACTAGGAGGGCCATTCTTTTAAATATTTTGTAACGGTTTACCCTACTAATTCGCAGTTTTACGACTTTTCATAAATATTTCAAAAACACTCTTTCTCCAAAAATTGTGATTTTATGACACTCTGAAGGGCAGTACAGCTAATCGGTTTCAGACCGAAAACAGTCATTTTTATAGTATAGTATATCTCTGAATCGGTAGCAGCACATGTTGTGATTGTTGCCTGCTTCAAAACTAAGGTTGGTTCTTTGTCGGCATTTATGCCTCCAAACATGTTAAATTCGGTGAAATCTATTGCGAGTGTCGTGAGATTCAAAACATTTTGTTTCCTTTATCAATGGTTTCATGGCCGGTGTGAAGCAAACTTTCCACTTTTTAAATGCCTTAAATTTCGCAGTGAATGCATGTATAAATTATAAAAGTAAGAGTAAAATGCGAAACTTTACAGTGAGTTAGGCATTTTTAGGCGAATATTAACAAATTAGGCTCTAATAACCGTTTTAGGGCATTTTAGGGCACTATAAAACTCTTTGAATACCTTTCAATTTCCATGAAACACAAATATTAATAATTATTTTTACTTTTCTCCTAATGAAACAAAATAGGCATTTGCCCTAGAATCCGATGTCTGCTTATCATACATATTCCGAAGTGATACAGTGTTAAAAGTTGTGTAATCAAATATATTATTTTAATGTACCGAAGTACATATGATATTTCCATGCAGATATTCTGCGTCATCATACGATGAAAGAGTAATGGAACGGAGAAAAATTCTCTCCGGTGCCGGGATTTGAACCCGGGTTTTCAGCTCTACGTGCTGATGCTTTATCCACTAAGCCACACAGGATACCACCCCGGCGTCGGACAGAATTGTCTCTGATTAAGTTCCAACTCTTGGGTTCCCTCTAGTGGCCGCCCTCTGCACTACGTCATAGATGTCTATGAACATAGGACCGTAGAGCTGAAAACCCAGGTTCAAATCCCGGCGCCGGAGAGAATTTTTCTCCGTTCCATTACTCTTTCATCGTGTGTAATCAAGATGTACAGGGACATCATTTTATTTTTACTAACATTTCTGATATTAATCTGGCTATACCTTTGGATCAACGGTTGTTAACCCCCTTCCACGACTGGAGTTCGATGGCGTAATATACAAACAAATCACTTTACTAGGTATAGGAGGGAAGAAAAGTAGTTCATCCATTTACGTAAACTATGAAATATCAAGCTTTTGAGTTTGATAATTTTCATTGGGTTTTTGTTTAATCAAAATACAGTACAGTATTAACAATAAGTGCTTTTAATCACGAACTGAGCTGTCCTTGTGGACGTATTCATTATGCAGTGTATATTATACTGTCTACAGCACATTAGCGTACACAATGGAGAATGAAGTTAAATTGAAAAATAATCATAATATGGGTATTTAAACATGTTTTCAAAATGGTGTCCGTTCATTTCGATACAGGCTTCAGTTCTAATGTGTGTAATTCCAATTACCAGTTTCGTCCTTCGTACTAGTAACTCATGTTGAAAGAATTCTGTACCTACTCTGTAAAAGAGTACCTTACGAACTGTAAATTCAATCTTCACTTCAGCCCGATCCGAAAAGTTAAAATTACTCAGACATGCTATCTACTGTCCGTCCAAGCGGTTATGTCGTAGGGTCGTAGAAAGGGGGGAAATCACGTGACAGTTAATTACTTAACGAGGCCTTTTTATTTAAGTTATTTTAAACAGTTGTATAATATTACGTAGACGTCCAATTCCTAACAGAAATTAATGTTCTTAGAAAAGAGCTAAGATAAGATAGTCCAGCCACTAGCCTTTACAGAGAGGCGAATAGAAGCAGGTGGGGAAACGGAATGCGACGTAGGCAAATGGACGACAGTACCTGTGCGAAAATGATGCAATATTGAAAGCTCTTTCGTCATTGGAAAACGCGAACATATTTTCGGAACGTACTGTGACGGTAAGGCTACTATGACTGTATACGCGGTCTTGGATCTGTGTGGAGGACGGTTGAACTTCATTAGTAGAAGGGGTGGGAGTGAAGTACATTCAAAAACTCAGGTACAATAAAAATTGAAGTAAAAATAAAATGATGTCCCTGTATAAAAAACCATAGTTCATAATTGTTTTCATGGTATAAAATTTCCCTTATTTTTCTGTGCCCGAACAAATTTCCCCACAAGCGGCCTTGCATTTAAGTCAGAGTGACGTAGTAGACATAAGTTTGACCCCGACTCAGTCACATGTTCGTGGTAATTGCTGACCGAGACCCGGTTTTCTTCGAGGGGTCCCCACACCGCGTTGTGGTCACAATCTTAAGCTTTCATCTTCCGTGACTGCAGCACTGACGTGCAAGCGCTTAGCTGTTAATGCGCAGTCCACAGTCCCTTCAAAACAACACTTCACCCTTCAGATGCCTTCTGGAGAAAAAAACAAAGAAACATGCCTTGTGAGCGGTCGTCCTGGTGACTGAGCTCCTTCAATATTCTCTATCTTCATAACGTCATTTGACCAAATTTGTTACATATCAAGTTATTCAAAAGAAAGTTACGTTTAGAAATTCCTGTATACTTTTAAAACACAGTGTACAGAAATCAAGAACACATTGTACTTGTAAAACAGTAGCTTTTATTTA
The DNA here is from genome assembly GCA_025594305.2 of Periplaneta americana. Lineage (NCBI taxonomy): Eukaryota > Metazoa > Arthropoda > Insecta > Blattodea > Blattidae > Periplaneta > Periplaneta americana. Next base: position 5,702,189 of record JAJSOF020000005.1, read on the forward strand.
ATTCAGGTCAAATGTTGTTTAAATGTTCGTCCTGTTGTTTGTCACAGCTAGGATTTACACGTAATACAGGGACATCATTTTATTTTTACTAACATTTTTAATATTAACCTGTCTATACCTTTAGAGAACCGGAAACACCGCTTGCTCCCCCCTCCAAGACTGGAGTTCGATGATACTGGCGTAAAACCCAAATCACTCTACTAGGTATAGGATGGAAGAAAAGTAGTTCATCCATTTACGTAAACTAGGAAATATCGCGATTTTGAGTTTGATAATTTTCATTAGGTTTTTCTTTAATCAAAGTACAGTACTGTATTGATAATAAGTGTTTTTACTCACGAAGTGAGTTATCCATGCGAACGTATTCATTATGCAGTGTATATTATACTGTCTACAGCATATTAGCGTACAATATAGAGAAAGAAGTTAAATTGAAAAATAATCATAATATGAATATTTAAACACAATTTTGAAAATGGTGGCCGTTCATTTCGATACAGGCTTCAGTTCTTTTGTGCATATTATCGCACTATAGACTACTGCATCTAATTCCAATTGCCAGTTTCGTCCTTCGTACTAGTAACTCATGTTGAAATAATTCTGTACCTACTCTACGTACTGTAAATTCAATCTTCACTTCTGCCCGACCCGAAAATATAAAATTACTCAGACATGCTATCTACTGTCGGTCCAAGTGGTTATGCCGCAGGATTGTAGAAAGGAGGAAATCACGTGACAGTTAATTACTTAACGAGGCCCTTTTATTTAAGTTAAATTAAACAGCTGTATAATATTACGTAAACTTCCAGTTCCTAAGAGAAATTAATGTTTTCAGAAAAGAGCTAAGACAGCCCAGCTTTTACAGAGGGGCGAGCAGAAGCAGGTGGGGAAATCGGGATGCGACGTAGGCAAACGGACAGTACCTGTGCGAAAATATGATTCAATATTGAAAGCTCTTTCGTCACTGGAAAACGCGAACATATTTCTGGAACGTACTATACTCAGTAACTCAGTACTGCTTACTATCTGCGGTCTTGGTTCTGTGTGGAGTTGGAACTTCCTTAGTAGAAGGGGTGGGAGTGAAGTACATTCAAAAACTCAGGTACAATAAAAATTGAAGTAAAAATAAAATGATGTCCCTGTAGAAATGACTAAATATGCACGTTAGAGTCCTTGAATAACCGGTTACGAAAGATAGAAAAGTCATATTGCTACTGAACGCCTGGCCACAGTATAGAGAACATACAGTGAAGACACCAAAGCCATTTCGTGGGAACAAATTCTGAGTGCGCATGTCACGAAACCGGGTGTATTATCTGGAACCTCCACCAGATGGATCTCCATCTACGACAGGGCTGGCATAATTTAATATTAACTGGAAACATTCATTACTCATCTTTTATAATACATTATACAACGAGCCTATAATAGTAGTAATTAAGAAGCGAGTATGTTTGTTTATGAAACGAGCGCAAGCGAGTTTCATAATTTTCATACGAGCGTCTTAACTACCATTATAGGCAAGTTTCATACGACTTTTATGCTCGACCATATTTCTAATTTGAAATTATTCATAAGTATTCATGTTATGGTTATCTAAGTGAAGAGCGGAACTAACCTTTTAAATTGTTAGATGTGCGCAGACGCGAAAGTATTGATTTTTTCCGAAACACGAATGTCATTGACCTTGATATAATTTAGAGAACGACATGAACATTAATCTTGATATAACCTGGAAATTGATTTAGAATTGAAAAACGAGATGACAAATTGAATTTATTTGAATATTATTTACAATTAACGCTAATTATTATAGTAACAGAACATAATCTTCTGCGACAGTATTGGATTTCCAGCCTCCGTGATGTTTCGCTAGTTGTCTTTCGATTGCATATCCGAGAATAATCGATACTTGCGCTTTCATATTGCTACAATGGTGTTTTATGATTGGTTGAACACCTGAACTTTAATGAACTAGTGTACTTTAATGAGGTCCATTAAAGGGCTACAACCAGGTGTATAATTACTACATTTCGGCATGGTCGAGCATGAACAATTTTAAAGACATGAGGCAAAGTAATGATAATATAACCATAATAATAATTACTTCCGTATGCAATCATCATGAAAATATCCACTAATTGACGCTAACGTTCAAGTCACTGTTTGAGGCTTATGTTGGTAAAATTGATCCAAGTACAACATAATACATCATGGCGTCCGTTGCGGCGAAGTGCGAACATGAACGTCAACAATGGATATAAGTATTTTGACTTCCTAGCGACATCAGCTGCTTGTCTATGCGGATGACGTGAATATGTTAGGAGAAAATCCACAAACGATTAGGGAAAACACGGAAATTTTACTTGAAGCAAGTAAAGAGATAGGTTTGGAAGTAAATCCCGAAAAGACTAAGTATATGATTATGTCTCGTGACCAGAATATTGTACGAAATGGAAATATAAAAATTGGAAATTTATCTTTCGAAGAGGTGGAAAAATTCAAATATCTTGGAGCAACAGTAACAAATATAAATGACACTCGGGAGGAAATTAAACGCAGAATAAATATGGGAAATGCCTGTTATTATTCGGTTGAGAAGCTTTTATCATGCAGTCTGCTGTCAAAAAATCTGAAAGTTAGAATTTATAAAACAGTTATATTACCGGTTGTTGTGTATGGTTGTGAAACTTGGACTCTCACTTTGAGAGAGGAACAGAGATTAAGGGTGTTTGAGAATAAGGTTCTTAGGAAAATATTTGGGGATAAGCGGGATGAAGTTACAGGAGAATGGAGAAAGTTACACAACGCAGAACTGCACGCATTGTATTCTTCACCTGACATAATTAGGAACATAAAATCCAGACGTTTGAGATGGGCAGTGCATGTAGCACGTATGGGCGAATCCAGAAATGCATATAGAGTGTTAGTTGGGAGGCCGGAGGGAAAAAGACCTTTAGGGAGGCCGAGACGTAGGTGGGAAGATAATATTAAAATGGATTTGAGGTAGGTGGGATATGATGGTAGAGACTGGATTAATCTTGCTCAGGATAGGGACCAATGGCGGGCTTATGTGAGGGCGGCAATGAACCTTTCTTAAAAGTAAGTAAGTAAGTGACATAATATTAATGATAGATAATATACATACAAGATTATTCGTATTACTGACCAATAAATAAATAAATAAATAAATAAATAAATAAATAAATAAATAAATAAATAAATAAATAAATATTTTGATAGTGGTTTGATACTAGCGACATAGTTGGATTCATTGAGAACTAGACCTTACTGCGCTAGAATTTAGTACCAACAATATGAAAGGTGCCGACAAGAGTTGTCTCTACTGATTCTTCTTATACTGTGGCCTGGCGCTATAGACAGTATGAGATCTTCCGTCTCTCGGAGTGGTCCAATGTTCGGCTTAACGAATGTCCGAGTCTGCAGTGAACTTTCTCCGGTGGCGTTTTCTGGTGGAAGGCCTATGTGTCCGAGAAGCAAGATAGGAATTAAGAAGAAGAAGAAGAAGAAGAAGATCTGATTGTGTGTCGTAATATCCTAAGACCCCTCAAACTAAAAAGTTAATTTCATTAACTGTTTGCACGATGACTTTGTAGTCAGCATGAAATGAATATAACAAAGAATTTGAGCAGGTAGAATAGACACGGAAGGAACAGATTATTGCCATGTTGATGGTAATACTATTTTTAAAGCTTTAATCAGTTTCTTTTCCATTAGTTCCGCGAGTCTTTACAAAGGCTGTGTGTTCGTGGAACATAATGTTCATTTTAGCTCAGAAAAATATGATAATGGTGATATTAGACCTGTTACTTTTATAGCAGGAGTTCTTGTTGTTATAACTAATAATGCCATAAACGTAATTTGGAATGTGTAATTTAATTCTCATCAACGAAGCCTACAGCTTAGCACATTACTGTTTCTACTGCTAATGTTGTTATCACTACTGCTACTACTACTGGTAATTGTAGTTGTAGTGGTAATGGTAATACTAATGGTAATAGTAATTCTAATACTAGTAATACTAATAATACTAATATTACTAATATTAATAATAATACTAATACTACTGATACTAGGGGTCTACTACATATACTAATAACACTAATACTATTAATATTAATAATAATACTAATAATACTAATACTACTGATATTAATAATACTAATAACACTAATACTACTAATATTAATAATAATACTAATAATACTGATATTAATAATAATACTAATAACACTAATACTACTAATATTAATAATAATACTAATACTATTAATATTAATAATAATACTAATAATACTAATACTATTAATATTAATAATAATACTAATAACACTAATACTACTAATATTAATAATAATACTAATAATACTGATATTAATAGTAATACTAATAACACTAATACTACTAATATTAATAATAATACTAATAATACTGATATTAATAATACCAATAATACTAATACTACTGATACTAATAGGACCGTACTACTGATACTAATAACACTAATACTACTAATATTAATAATACCAATAATACTAATACTACTGATACTAATAGGACCGTACTACTGACACTAATAACACTAATACTACTAATATAAATAAAATACTAATAATACTGATATTAATAATAACACTAATACTACTAATATTAATAATAATACCAATAATAATACTACTACTGATACTAATAGGGGCCTACTACTGATACTAATAGGTTAATACTTATACTGCTAATACTGATACTAATAATAACACCAATAATACTAATACTACTGATACTAATAATACAGATACTAATAATACTCATATTTTTAATACTATAGATAGTTGATAGCCGTCCCAACCAGGGTTTAATAATTGGCCTCCTAATCAATTCTAAATGAATATTTATGTTTAATTCAATTTTTTCTTTAATAGAAACCCTAGTTAGGTAGGCTATCATTGAGAAATTTATTCCAAATGCAACAAACGATTTAGGCTACAAGACAAACTATATTTTATAAAGAATATAAATGATGATTAATTATGCTAATCGATGACTTCCGTGCAGTGGAGGATACCATGTCCAGGGTGCTGTCAGGAACTTTTAATTTTCGGAAGACTTCTAAGGACTCCCGTGGGATTGTGCCTCTAGTCCCAATCATAATTCCTGTAACGTCCCATGTCTTGATATTATATTTGGTCCCCAAATCGCTGCAACATGGCAGATAAATTGCCCGTTTTTCTTTGCTGATACTAATACTGACACTGATACTAATACTTCTTTTCCCTGTAGTGAAATATTATCGTTGAAGCTGCCAACAAACTCTAGACCTTAAATTATTATTTTTAGTTGTAAGCAGTTAACTATACATTCGATCCTTTGAAGTTCGTTGTTTCAGTATTTTCAGTGAAATTTGCATGCAAGTTACGTTTATTGTACGCACGAGGGTCATGGCGTGATTCGCTTCATTGTTGTGTTGCGTCATAACCTGCGCGCGCACAGAATTGAATTTCTTAAAGTTTCCTATGAGTTTGCTGTAGGTAGAGGTAAAACGTAGTAGTGGGGGGGGAACAGGCTAGCACAAAGCATTCCATCAGACAACTTGGAGTGAATTTTTTTCAGACAAAAAAATAGCAATTTGTTTTCATAATTTATTACTTTTATATTAGATAACTCATTCCAAGTTACTTTGACATTTTAAGATTTTGTTTCATCAACATGTTAATAACCGTTTGAATTTCTTTGTGTTTTTTTTAAGAAAACTCACTAAAAGAGGGGGGGGGGAAACAAATTTTTGAAAAATTTCAAACAGCCAAAATTATGCACTCCGACACTATATTTATGTGTCCATTACATAAAATCTCTTCGTTTTGCAAACAAATTATGTATTTACTTAAAAATAATAGTGGTCGTCTATCCCTATATCCTATGGCCATCTCACCCATACATGTTGGGTGAGATGGCCAGTGGCTTATTATATTTCAAAGGTGTGTTTTATTACATTAGTAAACTCTATGCGCCCTGAGATACTGTAGTGGTGAAATATTACCTTGCAGGAATGAACTTGATTTTTTTTTCCGTATTTTTTTAACAAACTGTTGTCCTGTTCTATGCGATTTAGAAAACTCTGGCCATCTAACCCGAAATTACCCTACTATTCATAAGTACATTGGAAGCTCTTAAGTTCGACATCCTATAGTTCGACTGCTTACATAGGAGAATTAGACACGCCCCTATACGGGCACTAAGAAATGGGTTTGCCATTTGAATGGAAATTAGTTCTGTGTCTTGTAGTGATACTTTTGTTAAAGGAAAACATAATATTTTATTGATTAGGACATCCATATTTAATCACTGATTTTAAATTAATGAACTCTTCTTTTTCTATTTGAGAATTGTGCCGTTTGTGAGACGGAACTGTCGAAACCCACTGTGGTACTAGAAGCGATACAAAGCCTCGGGGCGGGCAGGAAATGCAAGTACAGTCCTGTATTCGTTGATGGATAACCAATAAGAATTTGTATTCACTTCACCTGCCACACCCACTACATTTATTGGACTGAACTTTCAATTCTGTTCAGTCGAACTTAGGAGAGTCCACTGTAGTGACAGATATGTGGCTTGAGAATGGTAAGATTTGCGAAGGATTGAACCATGATAGTCTTTGCTGACGAGCATTAGAATGGGCTAAATTTGATTTGTGTAGGCTTGAACCATCATAGTTTTTGCTGACGAGCGTTAGAATGGGCTAAATTTGATTTGTGTAGGATTGAACCATCATAGTCTTTGCTGACGAGCGTTAGAATGGGCTAAATTTGATTTGCGTAGGATTGAACCATCATATTCTTTGCTGACGAGCGTTGGAATGGGCTAAATTTGATTTGTGTAGAGTTGAACCATCATAGTATTTGCTGACGAGCGTTAGAATGGGCTAAATTTGATTTGTATAGGATTGAACCATCATAGTCTTTGCTGACGAGCGTTGGAATGGGCTAAATTTGATTTGCGTAGGATTGAGCCATCATATTCTTTGCTGACGAGCGTTAGAATGGGCTAAATTTGATTTGCGTAGGATTGACCCATCATAGTCTTTCCTGACAAGCTTTGGAATGGGCTAAATTTGATTTGTGTAGGATTGACCCAACATAGTCTTTGTTGACGAGCGTTGGAATGGGCTAAATTTGATTTGCGTAGGATTGAACCATCATAGTCTTTGCTGACGAGCGTTGGAATGGGCTAAATTTGATTTGTGTAGGATTGAACCATCATAGTCTTTGCTGACGAGCATTAGAATGGGCTAAATTTGATTTGTGTAGGATTGAACCATCATAGTTTTTGCTGACGAGCGTTAGAATGGGCTAAATTTTATTTGTATAGGATTGAACCATCATAGTCTTTGCTGACGAGCGTTGGAATGGGCTAAATTTGATTTCCGTAGGATTGAACCATCATAGTCTTTGCTGACGAGGGTTGGAATGGGCTAAATTTGATTTGCGTAGGATTGAACCATCATAGTCTTTGCTGACGAGGGTTGGAATGGGCTAAATTTGATTTGCGTAGAATTGAACCATCATAGTCTCTGCTGACAAGCGTTAGAATGGGCTAAATTTGATTTCCGTAGGATTGAACCATCATAGTCTTTGCTGACGAGCGTTGGAATGGATTAAATTTGATTTCCGTAGGATTGAACCATCATAGTCTTTGCTGACGAGCGTTGGAATGGGCTAAATTTGTTTTGTGTAGGGTTGAACTATCATAGTCTCTGCTGACTAGCGTTGGAATGGGCTAAATTTGGATCTAATTGTTGTTTCACGATTATAGCGCATGATTACACGATACGCGTGTAGGAGTTTATAGATCATATGCGGAAACACGTGTACTTACAGTACAATGCTGCAGGATCCTTAGTATTGTGATGCACAAGTCAAACCGGATGAAGTATGGTGGAGATAGAGGCAAGAAAAATGAGCAGGAACCGACTGGACACCTGTTATTCTTTTTATATTGTTCCTTCATTGTAATTTGTGCAGATAGCAGTACCAGCATAATTCAAGGTTAGAATCCGAAATGCATGCGTGCTGCAGAAAGTCATGTACGCCAGTCATTTTTCATCCGCAATCACAAAACATAAAACAATGGATCATTCTGACACCTCTGGAATTTCTAATAAAGGTTCACGAATACTTTAAGGCTCCCTGTGTCAGAAATGCTATTCAGGTATTTTCAAGCGACTTAAAATGTCAAAATGTTGGCTGACGTACCTTCTTCCTTTCTTCCTTCTCTTGATTTGTTATTGTACTCATTTTCTTTTTATCATATTCAGTATTATCTCGGATAACATTAAATACACTATACATTCAAGAAACAATTTTGTGTAATTAATATCAAATATATAGGGTTATTCAAAAGTAAGTTACATTTTGAAATAGATATAGGCCTAACATTTTTAAAAATTAACGTATATACAAAATCGTAAAACATTTGTATGTATCGACCAACATGATTTGTTCATTTATCACACTCATTTGTTTTGGTTGACATGGTAACAGGTTTTGTTTATAATGTGCCAAAAGTAAATTTATTCCTTATTGAATTTTTAAATCACTATCATTGACTGTGTTTTAAAATGGTTTTGACTTTATAAGATCGAATTAGTCTTCTTCAGTGTTATTATGAATGTAAAACAAGTTTAACAAATTGAAATATCATATGTACTTCGGTACATTAAATAATATATATAATTATTAGAATTAGTGTGATGGTAATCTGTTTTATACTGGAACATTAAAATATAAGAAACCGTCGTCTCCAGGAGTATGACTGATTATTTAGCTTTCTTTGAAACCAGAACCGGGAGACCATGAAGAGAATCGTCAGACCTGTCAAATGGTGTTGTGTTTGTCACGATTATGACTTTCTTCCATGTACATTACGGGACTAAATTGATTTATAATACGCTTCTAAGAAAAGTAACTCGCGTGTCCTCATTTCATTCTGCGATTCTTTATTGTTCTGAATTCTGAACAATAGATATTGTCCATTTCCTCTTTCTTCTTCTTCTTCTTCTTCTTCTTTTTCTTCTTCTTCTTCTTCTTCTTCTTCTTCTTCTTCTGCTCATAGGTTAAAATGTAGCCCGTTTCATTCTCACGTCTTTCCATCGTTTCCTGTGTCGTCAGACTTTCTTCCTCTTAGGCCCTGTTTCTTCAACAGTGTGTTATTCCACTTTAACTGTAAACTTAACAGTTGAAGCATTTCTTCAACTACTGTTAGTAGTAACAGGCTGTTAAAACCTATGTTAACTTAACTGCCCAATTTCATGCAGTTAAATCATTTAACTCTCTGTTAGCATAGAAGTATCCAATATGGCTGGTGCGTTAGATGCTGAACTTATATATCTGGATTATTTAGAAAATGATATCCATGAATACATAAACAGAGCGGATGATTTCTGTGATTTGACAGATCAGAAGTTCATACAAAGGTATAGGCTATTTTCTGCTAAGCCTCACTTTTCGCTTTCAACTTAGATCCATTTGTTTGTTTATTCTCATTAATTGGTTTATACTGCGAAATAATTTCCAGCAGAAGGTTTCTTTCGAACGAAGAGAAATTAGTCCCACGATTTCTTTTTGTCCCAGTGTTTTCCATTTCATAACAGCAATACCAATACGCCGCTCCACGCTATTGTGATACAGACGAGGAAAGAAGCAGAAATCAAACCTGAGAGAATAGAAAGACTTCTATCCTCTCTGAATCAAACAACGGAAACAAGCGAGAATCGTAATTGTCAGAGTTCAGAAAATAGAACTGAGCCTATAATTGGTTATAGGTTATGGTTAAACTCTGGAATCTCTGGTCCTAACAGAGAGTTAACAAACAAAATGTTAAAATGTGAAATGTAAAGTTGGAGAAACGCAATATTTTTAACAGCAATTCATACTCTTAACTTACAGTTAATTAACACTATGTTAGGTGCATTTTAACAAAGGTTGAAGAAACCAGGCCAAAGCTTAGCTTTCTCTATTCTTATGTTATGCATTCAGTCTGAGTGTTTCAATTACACAGACGTGCTAAATTAAATTTTTCTTTTGCGGATCAGCATTGAGCAGGTCTCTGAGCCTAAATCTGGTGTGCTCAATTTAAATCTGCTTATCATTTTTTCATACCACATCTGCGTTTTCGCCGTGAGAAAATAGTACATTATGCAACGAGCCTATAATGAAGGTAATTAAGAAGCGAGTATGGATAGTTATCAAACGAGCGCAAGCGAGTTTCATAATTTTCATACGAGCTTCTTAATTACCATTATAGGCGAGTTTCATACGACTTTTTATGCTCGACCATATTTCTAACTTGATATTATTAATTTTATTGTATCTGACCTTGGCCAATGTCCCGTATGTTGTGAGATGTGCGCAGACGCGAAAGTATTGATTTTTTCCGAGGAACAGATGCCCACATTGACCTTGCTAGGCCATAAGAACCTACAGAGATAACATTGAAATAAAATTAGACATTGAAAAACGAGATGACAAATTGAATTTATTTGAATATTATTTACAATTAACGCTAATTATTATAGTAACAGAACATAACCTTCTGCGACAGTATTGGATTTCCAGCCTCCGTGACTTTTCGCTAATTCTCTTCGATTGCATATCCGAGAATAATCGATACTTGCGGTTTTATAACGGTAGAAAGCTGACCTGTCATTGGCTGAACAGTTGTAACCTGAGTCGTCATTGGCTGAAAGACCTGACCTTTAATGAGTAGGTGTACTTTAATGACATGCATTAAAGGTCTGCTACCAAGTGTATAATTACTACATTTCGGCATGGTCGAGCATAAAAATACTTAATTTTTTTAGCAATTTGTAATTTTTAATTACACTTAAAAATGGACTAAACACTAGAAACAAAATATACGGATACAAAAGTTTGAAATGAATCATTAAATTTCAAACTTACCTTAGCAAAACTAATTTATCCTCTGCTTTTTTTTTTTAATGAACGCTGAGTTGTCGAGTGTTTCTGTTCCTCACGAGGGTGGCTGAAAAGTTACATTTGACTGGATCAAATTTCTGTATATCTTAAGGGCTTAGGTACAGCTTACAGCAGTAAAATTTTGGAAATATTCAATATTTTTTTCCTCCATTACTGTATCTTGTACTATAATTAAAATTGGTATGTGTAAGCTCAATAGCATTTGTTATCAAATCAGAATTTTGAGGACGATAATAAATCACGATGTATTAATGTCTTACTATTTCGCACACGTCGAGTCAAGGCTTTCATATGGTATTTGTTTTTGGGGATCTGGAACCATGCTGAATGATATATTTATTGCTCAAAAGCGTATTGTCAGATGCATAGCGGGCGTTGACAGTAGGACCTCTTGTAGGGAACATTTTTTACAATATAATATTCTTACTGTTTATGGTTTATACATTTTTAATGTTTTACTACTAATTTATAAAAATCTGTCTGATTTTCATCAAAATTGTGATTTCCATACCTACGACACTCGTAACAAAAATAGTTTAACTATTCCAGCTCACCACCTTACAAACACTAGTAGAACATATATGGTCTTTCGTATCAAAATATACAACAGTTTGCCTTATGACATCAAATATACAAAAATTCTCTGAAATTTAGGAATTATATAAAAACGAAATTAATAAAATTGTGTCCCTACAGTCTTGAGGATGCACGCATGGGCCGTTGATATGAATATTGTTTTCTTTTATATTTGACTTATTTTAAATTAAATTGTAATTGTATATATTTGACCATGTCTATGCATACATTATGCCATCGACAATAAAGTTCTATCTATCTATCTATCTATCTATCTATCTATCTATCTATCTATCTATCTATCTATCTATCTATCTATCTATCTATCTATCTATCTATCTGTCTGTCTGTCTGTCTGTCTGTCTGTCTGTCTGTCTGTCTGTCTGTCTGTCTGTCTGTCTGTCTGTCTGTCTGTCTGTCTATCCATCTATCCATCTATCCATCTACATCTACATCTACATCTACATCTATCTGTAAAACACTGTCCTTCTGCTATATGAAAACATATTTTTACGATTTAAAAAAATTATTTACATTTTTTTTTTTCAAAATTCAGTTCACTATGCAGTGATGAAGCGTTTTCCACATAACTCAAAAACTATCCAACATTCTGTGGTGAAATTTTTTTGTGTGTATTTATGCATGTCATATCTACAATATGATGCAAGATCACTTCTCTACCTTTGATAGATTGTCTGATAAAAATAAATTCATTTAAAAATGGTCAAATATCAGTACTTACTTGTAACACAAAATAGAAAAAAATATTGAGGAATGTAGTTGAAAGATATGATATTGTAAACATGAGTTTCAGCAATAAAATAAAAGAGAGAGAACGTGAGAAAGTTAAGTTTATGAGTTATGAGGGAAACGCTTCATCACTGGACAGTGAACTGCCACCATTTTGAATTTGTAAGAAGAAAATATAAATACATATTTTTTTAATCGTAAAAATATTTTTTTCATATAGCAGAAGATCAGTGTTTTACACATACCAATTTTCATTATTGTACATGATACAGTAATGGAAGAAAAAATGTTAAACATTTCCAAACGTTTTACTGCTGTAAGCTGTACCTAACCCCTTACAGCTAGAATTCTTTAAATAATTTATTATCATAATACACTGCTCTTTTGAATTGACTGAGCATATTTGGAATTAAATTAATGACTTTTCCAAAACACGCTTGAAATTTTTTATATAAAGCGATTTTTATTTGGAAAAGGAAGTAAAAACAAGCAAAATTGTATTAAACTTTTTGTTTGAAATATCTCAAAGAAAACCCCCCGTATAATCGATTATGGATATATACTGCACATACTTGTTTATGTATTTCCTCTGTAAGAAATTGTTGACTTTTAAGTTACTAAAATTACAAGATCTCTCAAACGTTTTCCAAACTCATTCATGAAATATTTAAAATGTGTCTTAACTTTTGGACGAAAATATACTCTTATATCACTTTAGCAGAATTAGGAAACGAGACGAAGATATGACTCTTTTGTCTTTTAAAGATGCACTTCTTGCTATATAATTCATCATACACGTTTTCAAATGTTAATGTCTTCAACACACGCACGTAAATCCTACCTACTACTTTGCAATATAATGGATCTGCTTAGTGTAGTTAGAACAATTAGCATGCGATAAAGTTGTCTGATAGGCTGACGTATGGACTGAATGAATTGCAGTGTGGAGGGGTGTCACTCAGATACTCTATGCAGCACACTTTATTAATTCTAATAGTTCCTAGGATATGAATTAACTAACAGAGTTGTATGAGCGAGAGAAAGATTTCGCTGCAAATAGAAAGTAACGATTTTTACACTTTCCTACATTATGTTATTGGGTCACAAAAACAAAATGCGTTTCTGTGCGTAATATAACACGAGGCGGACCGTGTGAACGGTCGAGCACGGCCCTACTTACTTAGGGATTTTAAGGAACCCGGAGGTTCATTGTATTAAACCGCCCCTGAGCACGAGTTCTACTCTTTGAGGAGCGAGCTAGAGTTTATCTGTATATACTGTATTTTATGTTACAATTATTAGCAAAATAAATAAATAAATAAATAAGTAAGTAAGTAAGTAGTAAGTAAGTAAGTAAGTAAGTAAGTAAGTAAGTAAGTAAGTAAGTAAGTAAGTAAGTAAGAAGTAAGTAAGCAAGTAAGTAAGTAAGTAAGTAAGTAAGTAAGTGCAAGTAAGCAACAAGTAAGTAAGTAAGTAAAGTGAAGTAAGTAAGTAAGTAAGCAAGCAACAAGTAAGTAAAGGGAAGCAAGTAAGTAAGTAAGTAAAAGTAAGTAAATAAGTAAGTAATAAGTAAGTAAATAAATAAATAAGTAAGTAATAAGTAAGTAAATAAGTAAGTAAGTAAATAAATAAGTGAGTAAATAAGTAAGTAACTAAGTAAATAAGTAAGTAAATAAGTAAATAAGTAAATAAGTAAATAAGTAAATAAGTAAGTAAATAAGTAACTAAGTAAGTAAATAAGTAACTAAGTAAATAAGTAAATAAATAAGTAAATAAGTAAATAAGTAAGTAAATAAGTAACTAAGTAAGTAAATAAGTAACTAAGTAAATAAGTAAATAAATAAGTAAATAAATAAGTAAATAAATAAGTAATTAAGTAAATAAGTAATTAAATAAATAAGTAATTAAATAAATAAGTAATTAAATAAGTAAGTAAGTAAATAAGTAAGTAAGTAAATAAGTAAGTAAGTAAATAAGTAAATAAATATATAAATAAATAAATAAATAAGTAAATAAATAAATAAATAAATAAATAAATAAATAAGTAAATGAATAAATAAGTAAATGAATGAATAAGTAAATGAATAAATAAGTAAATGAATAAATAAGTAAATGAATAAGTAAGTAAATGAATAAGTAAATAAATAAGTAAATAAGTATATACATAAGTATATACATAAGTAAATGAATAAGTAAATAAATGAGTAAAGAAATAAAGAAAGAAATGAGTAAAGAAATAGATAAAGAAATAAATAAATAAATAAATAAAATTTCCGCTCTCATATAAGCCCGCCATCAGTCCTTATCCTGAGTAAGATTAATGCAGTCTCTAATATACCCCACCTCCTTCAAATCCATTTAATATTCTAAATCTCAGGCTCCCCAAAGGTCTTTTTCTCAACGGTCTCCCAACTAACACTCTATATGCACTAATTAAAAAGTCCTATATTCATTACCGAACCCCACTGATTGTGAGACATGACAATTCCTATTTAGTGTTTTTCATTGCTTCTGAACTGTTTATTTTCAATGTAAATTGTAGATGGAGATGATACTTTTCTGTATTTTAAAGTTCTTCTTCTTCTTCTTCTTCTGCTTCAAGCTGTAGGCTTTAAGCCCGTTGCGGCTCCTTCATTTCTTGTATCCATATTTTTGTTGGTCGGCCGATACTTCTTTTTCCAATGGGTACATAGTCAGCGATTATTTTCGGGGGTTCTATCTTGGCTCATGCGTTGTACGTGTTCCCACCATTTCTGTTTATACTCATCTACAGTTTCTAACAGACTGTTAACTTTTAGATTGTATCTTATTTCCTCATTCCTGATGTGATCCAGTCGAGTTACTCCTGCTAGACTTCGAAGAAATCGCATTTCAGCTGCCTGTAGTCGACTTCTATCTTTCTCTTTTAACGTCCAAGTTTCACTCGCATATAAGCCCGTTGGTATTGCCATAACTTTATATAGTTTAATCTGTGTATCTTTCCTAGTTTTATTACGGAGTGTTCTTCTAATGGTCCCACATGTATTGTTAAATTTGGCAATTTTATAATCAATATCTTTTTCATAAGTATATGATAGATGGCAGCCAAGGAAGTTAAAAGTATTAACTTGTTCTATGATATAGTCTTCCACTACTACCTTTGATCTCACCATCCTTTTGCCCATAAATGCCATTACTTTTGTTTTTTCTTTCGAAATAGTTAGATTCATATCTTTCGTAATTTTATATAATTCAAATAGCCCCCTTTGTAACGTATCCTCGTCACTAGCTAATATAACTTGATCATCAGCAAAGAGGAGGTTTTTTAAGAATTTTTGTTTTTAACGTTTTCTGATATGTTGAACTTCTGCATTTGCAACTTAAATTTCCTCATTGCTTCGTCAATATAAAGATTAAAAGTGTTGGCGACAAACTGCAGCCCTGTCTTACTCCTGAATTTACTGTCTCATAATTCAGTTTTCCTTCTTTTGATTTGTAGCATATGGTGGAGTTTTCATATATACTTTTTACTATGTCTATTAAATGTTTAGGAATACCTCTCAATTCCATAATTTTAAAGTTTTTATACAAATTTCGAATTGAAGGCTTCAGAGCCATAGTGGGCCAAGCGCCATTTATTAAAAACTTAGAAAGTAAGGGTTAAAGTTGAGTGAACACCACAGTTTAATGAAGATTGACATATCATTTAGTTTGAATGTGTATACTTTATATTACTTGCTATATGTTTCCATTGAATTACGGTAATAACTTAATTTTAACCCTTATTTTCTACAGGTTTAGTAAATGGCGCTTGGCCCACTATGGTTCTGAACCCATCAATTGTGTAACACCTATCAATTTCACAGTGACATTCTGCATAATTTTATAGTTAACATTTTTTTATTATACTGTAAGAAAACTGGAGCATAATTTAACGGGATAATCCATTAACATTTAAATCAAAAACACAGGCATGTCAAGAAATAATAATGATAATGGTAATGATAATGATAATAATTGAACGGGTTACATCAGCTGTCTATGCGGATGACGTGAATATGTTAGGAGAAAATCCACAAACGATTAGGGAAAACACGGAAATTGTACTTGAAGCAAGTAAAGAGACAGGTTTGGAAGTAAATCCCGAAAAGACAAAGTATATGATTATGTCTCGTGATCAGACTATTGTACGAAATGGAAATATAAAAATTGGAGATTTATCGTTTGGAAAGGTAGAAAAATAAAAAAAAAAAAAAATTGAAGCAACAGTAATAAATATAAATGACACTCGGGAGGAAATTAAACGCAGAATAAATACAGGAAATGCCTGTTATTATTCGGTTGAGAAACTTTTATCATCCAGTCTGCTGTCGAAAAATCTGAAAGTTAGAATTTATAAAACAGTTATATTACCGGTTGTTCTGTATGGTCGTGAAACTTGGACTCTCACTTTGAGAGAGGAACAGAGATTAAGGGTGTTTCAGAATAAGGTTCTTAGGAAAATATTTGGGGCTAAGAGGGATGAAGTTACAGGAGAATGGAGAAAGTTACACAACGCAGAACTGCACGCATTTTATACTTCACCTGACATAATAGGGAACATAAAATCCAGACGTTTGAGATGGGCAGGGCATGTAGCACGTATGGGCGAATCCACAAATGCGTATAGAGTGTTAGTTGAGAGACCTGAGAGAAAAAACCTTTGGGGAGGCCGAGACATAGATGGGAGGATAATATTAAAATATGTTTGAGGGAGATAGGATATGATAGTAGGGACTGGATTGATCTTTCTCAGGATAGGGACCGATGGCGGGCTTATGTGAGGGCGGCAATGAACCTCCGGGTTCTCTAAAAGCCATTTGTAAATAAGTAATAACATAATAATAATAATAATAATAATAATAATAATAATAATAATAATAATAATAATATTTATTACATTTACATGGTTTATGTTGACGCAGTTTAAATTTTACTGTTAACGCGTTATTCACTGTCATTTCAAGGCTCTTTTTTTTGGGAACCTTTTTTTGTGCAACAAAGGTATACTGTGTCACATATACTAAAGATGATACCTTTTAGAAAACCAAATTAACATAATTTTAATTCAATTTTATGTGAGCAAAAGTATTTTCAAATATACAGGGCTTTTCAGATGGTGGTGTTACAAATTTTCAGGGATGATGGCGAAGGGCACATGTACCAATTTGAGATAAGAAACCCTGGTCCGAAAATGACTGAGTCGAAAGTTACAAGCAAAAATACTTGTGTGGAAATGAAATAATTTTATTCCTCTGTACACCTTATTTATGTGTATTTATCTGTACATCTTACACATACTGTATTCATCTGACGTTGTTTACGTTGTCTACTTACAGTATTCCATTCAGTGCGCTGTCTGAGGGATGGGGACAGGAAACTACACTAAAGCAATGCAGATAGCGTAATGTGTAACGGACATGGTCGGTCCTGATATGCACGTCTGTAGACAGCAGTGTATGTGTACAAGTTGCAGTGTCCAGTCGATCAGTCCTAGTGAAATGGAGGAGTACACGACAGCGGAATAAGCAGATCTGATTTTCGAATACGGATGAGCCAATGGGAACAGTAGACAAGCTCACAGATTGTATCGGGACAAGTACCCACGTAGGAGACATCCGGCCCATATCATTTTTCCACGACTGTTCCAAAAGTTAAGGGAAGGAGGGTACGTGGTGCCAAATTACAATTTCATTTCCACACAACTATTTTTGCTTATAACTCTCGACTCAGTCATTTCCGGACCATGGTTCCTTATCTCAAATTGATACATGTGCCCTTCGCCATCATCCCTGAAAGTTTGTAACACCACCTCGGAAACATCCTGTATATTTGAGAAATGCATACTTTTACATTTTAGTCTTTAAAGACAATTAATATTAGGTACCCTCCACAAAACTGGCTTCATTTATACACCGACGGATCCTTGATCTCCAGAGAACAAGGTGCCGGTGCAGGTGTTACGTGCTGTCTCTTCTCACTTTATAGATCTCTTGGATATGGAACAACAAGTTTTAATGGTGAAATCATTGCAATAAGTGAAAGTCTCAGGAATCTTCTATGCCACATCGATAAATTTAGGAATGCAGTTATATTGTCAGACTCCAAAGCAGCTATTCTATCAATAGTCTCTAAAAACACACCTTCATCTCAAACAACAGAAATAACTAAAATGCTCTCTCAATTATTATCACTCAATAAAAGAATTGTATTCCAATGGATACCATCCCATTGTGGAATCCTGGGAAACGAGAATGCGGATGCTTTAGCAAAGAAGGGCAGCACTGCTACTTACAGACCTGTTACTAAATCTACGTATTACTCGTGAAAAGATTTATTAAATCTACATACTTAGACTTCAACAAACAAAATTTGGTAACACAATCTCAAGGGAAAAAATGGAGCTCTCTGCATCATAATCCACAGTTGATTCCTGATTTACCACGAGAATCGTCTGTAGCTGCATTTAGATTGGCAACAGGCCATGATTGTTTGGCCAAACACCTACATAGAATTGGAATATATCAGTCCCCTAACTGCCCATTGTGCAACTCAAACCGAGAAATGGATTCGAATTACCTCAAAATCTGTGCTTCAGTGGCTGACCATGATAATATTTTTGTAAAATATTGGAGTGCAAGAGGTCAAATGACTTTATTGTCAAACGCCTGGCATTAGAAAACAACAACATTTTAGTTAATCTCAAATCTCTTGATAAATATAATGATGCCAGTGTCGAAATATAGTCTATTATTAAAATTTTGTAGTCTCTACAGAATTTTCTTTATTTCGTAGTACCATCCGCCGATAAACCTTGGATACATTGCAGTCTAATATATTAGTATTGCACCTTTCCACATGTTTTCAGCTTTACTTTGTTTTATTAGAGACTTCTGCGGTCTCATAAGATGTTGTCATGCACATATATTACTCGTAGAAGTCTCAATTGAGATTTCAATCCTCGGAGACATCTGTCCTTAAAATAGGAAATTTGATAAGACTGAGAAAAGACAGCCAATGAAATATTTTCTTACAGTCTCCCTAATCATAGATGGTGTACTTCACCATGACATCATAAATGTTTAAAACTTTATTACTGCATTTACTTCGCTCTCGAGGAAACTAAAAATTTTTATAATCTTAAGAAATCCATTATCCTTTATCGTTTTTGAAACCGCGATCATCGGGTACAACGAAAAATACAGGAAATGGTAGGTGCCAGAGGACGACAAGTTGAGATACAGTATAATGAAAAAATACAGTAGAAAACTGGAACGAATTGTAAATTCCATGGTTAGTGGCATCCATTATCCTAGATTCTTTCATCACGCGTTCGTGACAAAAAAAATTGGGTGACATTTCATGTAATGGTTAATGGAAAATGTGAATAGCGGGTATTGTGATGGAGCGACAAGCACGATTAATGCACTGATAAGCTACGGGATTTCTTTTTTTGGAGTCGGTGATCTTATTAATGTAATTTCCTCTTGTAAAACTGTGAATATGAGTCACCCGAACTCAAATGCGTTCGGGGAATCATGCCAAGGTGGAAATATGGTACTGATTTCATAGTTAAAAATCGATATGTAACTGCATTCATATTGTTTAAGGTTGCTCCTGTTTTCAAAAGGTGACTCTAATGATATAATTTGAATTTTAGTGGAAAACAAGACTGTAAGAGGACTTGCTCCAAGCCTGCGCATTCTGTTTTCTTTCTTTGCAAGTCACCAGCGGAACGTTTTCATCTTTTTGCTCTATGATTGCCATTTCTCACGTGTCAGTTACACGAATAGAATCATTTACAAAGATGATTGAGGCTGTTACCATGGCAAAATCTGAACAGCAGTGATGGATGGCTCGCGAAATCTATACTAATAATAAATCTGTAGCCGAAATTTTTCTGGTAATTTTCGATTTTCCAAAAATTATTGGTCCTAACATATATAATTAACCACCCTGAAACCGAAAATCGCTTTCTTGAAATTTTTGTTTGTATATCTGTCTGTCTGTCTGTATGTTTGTTACCTTTTCACGCGATAATGGCTGAACGGATTTCGATGTAAATTGGAATATAAATTAAGTTCGTTGTAACTTAGATTATAGGCTATATGGCATTCAAAATACATTATTTAAAAGGGGGGTATAAGGGGAACTGAATTAAATAAATCGAAATATCTCGCTTATTATTGATTTCTGTGAAAAATGTTACATAACAAGAGTTTCTTTAAAAACGATTTCTGATAAGTTTTATTCTTTGAAAAATTTTCATAGGACTGATATTTAATGAGATAAATTAGTTTTAAAATTAAAATAACTGCCATCTAAGATGGTGCAATGAATTAAGAACAAATGACTTCGTCTATAAGGGGCCTTGGACAGCAACAATCGAAAGCTATTAAACATAGCCTACAGAGAATGTTTCTGTGTTTGTATGAAGTAATATCAGAAGCTAAATTAACCGTTTTGTATAATTAATTATCATTTCACCATTGGAAAGTGTAGTTTCCCTAGATGGACATAATGCTATAATGTTATTACAGTAACGTCTGAGTAAATCGAGGACAGGTAAGATTAAAATAGCTTCTTATGCACAGAAAATTTGATAGGCTATTTTGTACATTCGTTTTCTGTATTTCTTAAAATAATATTTATGTACACTCATTTTAATCTCAGAGAATTAACGAACAACGAGAGTGTATTGATTTAGTATGCAGTAATAGTACGTTAGCTTAGCAATCCATTATTTTATAATTCAAATTTTGACTATGCTCAATTGAATCGTGTTAAAATACATAAAATATATATGCAATAAATGCAGTGCAAAAAAAATTGGGTAATGAGCCAAGCAGATTATCTTGCGCTGTTGTAAAAGTTGTTCCCTGGATCAAATGTCCTATTTTAATTATGTAATTACTTTATATTTATTTCTAACGGGTGCAGCGGAGCGCACGGGTACGGCTAGTTTCGAATAGAACTAAACATCGAGGTGAACTAGATGAATTGTCTGCAATTTCTGTGGGAATATTTCGCGAACTACACGAGAAGCGTCTAAGTCATGGAATCAAACGAACTTAGATTAGAAGGCGATAGCAAGTTTACCTACTGATCCGAGACTACTTTGGGGCCTGAATTCGAATCCCTCTTGGACTGATTACCTGTTTTTTTTTTTTTTTTTTTTTTTTTTTTTTTAGTTTTTCCCAAGGTGAATGTCATACAAACCCTTGGCCTCATCTCACCAAACAGCATTTCACTATCACCTATTCTATTGATGTTAGATAACTTTATAATTGACACAGCGTCGTCAAATAGTGATTATAAACTCGTTGACTGTATCGGAATTGATCTCCGATTTCTGATTGCCAACACCGCTGAGATGGAACGATTGATTGGCCTCAACGTTTTGGTGACTTCAAGTTTTTGGGGCTATACTGAAGACAGAGCTTACGACATTAAAATGCTGAATATTCAAGATTTCCGTGTCCGGCTCGTAGAAATGTATCGTCCGGAGATGTTTGAAAAACTGACAATAATCTAAGATGGACTTGATACACTATGTCAGAGGTGGGAAAATTTTTACGTGTGCAGATTACACGAATTGAAGCAATCTAAGACCGGTAATCTGAGAGAGAAAGAGAGGAAGCAGTAATCTAAGAAATTTCAATGATGAATTGATAAAAATATGTTGAGCAGTACATAATTTCAACACGTCTCTTTTAATTTGAAGTTACAGAACTCTGTGCGGATTGTGGATATTCTTAGTCTTAATTTCTTTTAGGAACTTTCGTCATTGGAATCTAATAAAGTTCATCTCAGAAGATAATATGATTCAGTAGTTTCAACTACTTTTTGTAGGTACCAGCGTAGCTTAGTTGGCTGAGAAACTTTCCTGCCGATCCGGAGTTCCGCTCAGGAGTGGGTTCGAGTCCCTCTTGGCTGATTACTTGGTTAGGTTTTATCCGAAATTTTTCAAGGCGAATGTCAGGTAATCTATGGCGAATCCTCGGCCTCATCTCGCCAAATACAATCTCCATATTACCAATGTCATCGACGCTAAATAACCGAGTAGTTGATACAGCGTCGTTAAATAACTAAATAAAAGGAACTTATCAGAAAAATGATGTAACATCATATTCTTGAAATATGTGATGTGGGTGCAAAAAGTAATTTTAAAACACTTATTTATAATTCCACTTCACACATCATCTCTGTATTCCTCATCTTTCACTGTTGCTACCTCTCGTCACTGGAACTCTCTGCCGCCTGAAGTCAAGGGCTGCCGAACATTGAAATCTTTCAAATCCAAGTTAGAAAATTATCTTATGACGAGTTGCCAAACTAACTTACTATTGTGACAAGTGTTGTATTGCATGTTGCCACGTATTCACACTTTTCTATGTTCTAGTGATATTTAACTTATTTTATATTTTTGTTTTCATATTTTCCGATAATGGTATATATATATATATATATATATATATATATATATATATGTATAATGTGATAAGTTGAGCTATAGGCCTATATAATCATAATTTTCCTTACTGTGTGTGCCTAAAACTATTGTATTCATTGTAGGTTTTGTACTGCACTATTTTATTGCTACTCTTATTATTATTATTATTATTATTATTATTATTATTATTATTACTATTATTATTATTATTATTATTATTATTACTATTACTATTACTATTCTTATTTCTTCTTCTTCTTCTTCTTCTTCTTCTTCTTATTATTATTATTATTATTATTATTATTATCATCATCATCATCATCATCATCATCATCATCATCAATAGTTGTCTTATTTTTTATACTTTGTCTCATTTATTTTGATCTACTGTTCACATTTTTTATTATGCTTTTTCCTTTCTTTCTCTATGTTATATATTATGTCTGATTTCTACTTACTTGTTGTTTAGATTTTTACTATTATTATCTTATTCAGGTTTGTGTGTAAATTTGTAGTGTACTTTGTAAATTTGTAGTGATTTTTGTAACGCAGTTTTACTCCTGGTTGAATGTTAGAGAAGGCCGTATGGCCTTAATTCTGCCAGGTTAAATAAATTATTATTATTATTATTATTATTATTATTATTATTATTATTATTATTATTATTATTATTATTATTATTATTATTATTATAACAAATTATTGCATTCAATAGCTGAATAAACTTTTAGGCCTATCCTTGTTTAATCAAATGGTTATGATGGGATATACAGGCCTAATGAAATATGCCCCTGAAATTATTATTTTCCTTTATCCTGAAATATGAATTACAGTTTTGTTAGTTACGTCCTTATTCCGGGGAGGTCTTCAATTCTGTTAATTGTGAAAAAGGATGAATTTATGGTTTGCAGATTCGAGAAAATTGGCTGAATATCGTTTCTTTTCACATGTTAAATCAATTTGAACTAACGGAGATATGAAATTGAATGTGGCGCTTAGGGAACCGAATCTTTAGCCATTCTACTAACAAAATATAATACGATACAATATTACTTCTGATTATTTAAACAGTAAAGTTTTTTTAAAGCTGCAGAATTTCGTTGGCGTATTTTAAGGTCAAGAGATATGTAAGAATATAAGAAAGAATGGGAGGCAGTAACAATTTTTATTTTACTATTATCATTATAATTAGCATAAAATTTAAATTTTAATGTAAATATCTGTAAGCAATGCTAGGATTTATTCATGTTTAACACGGAAAAGATAAAACTTTACCCAGTACATCTGAGACCGCTAGACACAACGCATGATGTAGTCTAACTCCCTTATCGCTTTTAAATAAATGAATGCAATTACTGAAACGTATGCTTTGCGCAAGACCAATAATAAAATAGCAGTAAATGGTTGCTCGCGTCCTAAAAGTTTTATGTCAGTCCGTGTTGATTAAGAAAACAAAATGCTGTTTTATATAACCTCACAATACTGCAGTGCAGATTACTGCATCTAGTGGGCAGTGGGCAGCCATCCAAAGCCTCCAAGTCGGTGTTTATAAATCAGTCAAACAAAACACAATCAATCTAGCTACAATATAAATAAGAAAGGGATGTAGAGTATTGGATGTTTTGTGCAACTGAAATTATTGAAATAGGAGTAATCATTTGTAAAATTTGTCCGATACAGTTGGTGAAAATAATCCAATCCAATTTATTAGATATACAAGTATGCAAGTATGTGATATACAAGTATACAAGTGTGACATTTCTTACCTTAAATTCTAATTAATATATTTAAGTTGGGATAACATATTTAATAAGATTTTCAGAACATTTTGATTAATTACTGCTTATGTTACTGGGCATTAAGAACAAATTCGTTAATGGAAGGGAATTAATATGAAAAAAGAAAATAATATCCAGTAAGTATTCGTTGAATAGGAAATATACAGTAAACACACAATGTATTCATTCATAGTTTTCTGTCCAAAGGCAGGTATTTCACTGCAAATCCTGCATTCTCCAGTCTTTCCATAATACTGTGGATCAGGGTTCAATTCCCGTGTCAGTTGGATGTCTGTCAATGACGTCCTACGTTTCTCTAAGTAGTAAAAGGACTTACTATTAGGCCTACTATTTCTGCTGCTACTATATTATTATTATTATTATTATTATTATTATTATTGTTATTGTTATTATTATTATTATTATTATTATTATTATTATTATTATCATTATTATATAAAACGTTGGTTCTATGAACCAAATAAAATACCCTTTAAAGATAAGAGAATAGATATTACTATTTTCTCCATTAAATCCCAAAAAATACATTTTAGTACATGCTCTCTAAAATAGTTGCTAAAATGACGTTATGGGAACCTTCATTAGCGTTTAAAACAAAATCAACGCAGCGCCGCCTAAATCCGTATTCGTACGTAGCCAATACGAGATTCGGATCCAGGCGGCAGTGACAATCGTCATACCAACTTTAACAGGGTTTTAAACAAAATACTTCATCATCTTACAACAATAAATAAGTCAACATTGTTTTCATTATATTTATCAGAAACTTTACCAGTGTTTTAAACAAAAGAGTTAATCATATAGCAACAAATTGAGATTGAAATTTCACTTATATTTTCACAAAACTAAACAAAGCCTTTCATAATTAATAAACTAGTTCGTATGTATTGTTGTTTAGAAACAAACGCTCAGAAAATGCATCGCCGTCTATATCCACATATGTATATAGCCTATATGAGATCGGATTCAGGCGGTTGTGACAATCGGCATACCAACTTTAACAGGGTTTTAATATATAACTTATATATATTTTTTAAATTGAAGTAAACTTTATTGTACATAAATAAATACATTATAGTTGGGAATAACAAACAGAGAAAAGAAAACAAAAGGAAAAAATATATATAGCCTCATATCATTATGCCGTTTTCTTTTTAATCTTCTGTGGGCTGGATCTTGTGGTGGATTAGTGACAATTACTTGAAGTAGCGGATTCATGTGGTTCAGGAAGGAGTTGTACAGTCTGATGTAGCTGTGTCTTAGGACCTCCGTCACCTCAGGAATACAGAGATCATCGTGCAGGTTCTTGTTACTGATATACCAAGGCGCACCAGACATCAGCCTCAAAAGGGTTTTAATATGCCAACGTTTTTTTCATTTTGCTTATCAGGCGGCGGTGAAAATTTGACAATTGACTGACTGTGTTTATACTTATAATATGTATAATAGTAATATGCGTTACAAGAGCGGCATGTTGAAGTTTTCATGTTCGAGGAAAAGTTTGAAAAAGCGAAACGTAGTTGAGGTTTTTTAATTTCTGAGAATTGAAAGAAAACATACCGCTCGTGTATCGTACATTATTTTGTGCGAATATCGTTTATTACATACCTGAAAGAGGAAATTCTAATTAGTTGCAATGAAATCTCCATCTTGGTTTCTGTTCAATGACGGCAAATTTGCAAAACAAAAATATCTATCTTCAACATTCTTGCTTTAAAATTTTTTCTGTGTTTACTATACTCCAGCAGGCCGTGATATACGTCTGTATTATTTTTCCTCCAGTCTATAAATGCGAACTTAAAACAAACAGTAAGGTTATGTAATGATTTATTTTTGCAAATATTTAAAAACAATAATTAACAGTGCAATTTAGGTGAAATTGCAGTGGTAAGTTTCAATTTATAATTATTACTATATTGAACGTCTCTAAAAATATGTTAAAAGCCTAAAGCAGTAAAATCAATATGTCACTTAAGCGGTAAGAAGAGGGAAATTGTTGTGTGTGTAAGGTTGGGAATACTGAATGTGGAATTTTAGACTTTCCGCGGATTGGTTTCGTGCGGAAACCAAGCAAATACGCACGATCTCGCACAAAATATATTTACTTTTACTTTATTTTATTTCATATAATTTAGAGAGCTTTTACTAAAAACTATTATTTGCACCACTTACGCAAAAACTTTAAAGGACTCATCCCGTATTTTTACTCTGCTTACGCCACGTCTAAAAACACTGAATTTGTACGCTAAAGCCTTATTTTGCATATTAATGAATTATTTCTCAAATTAGGTATCCGTCATTATTAACATTATCATTATCTGTGGCTGAAAGACATAATCAGGCTTCAGAGAAATTGAATATTGGAGAAATTTTCCAACTAGATTTTTTTTTCTCCCAAACACACTTCAAAAGCTTCGGTCTTTAATAATTTACCACCTGTCAATATGTGTGTTGGTTATAATTCGGTATTTTAACAATAATAACTCAAATTTCTGTCCTGTCCTTTACAGTATGAAGCCCTTGTATGTTAAAGCCTAGATCATATATACACAGATTACTCTATGTTGTAGGCTTTGACGGTAACAACTTTTCTCATGTAGGGCTCTGAGTTCTATATTCACGACTGGCCTACGTCTGTGTTAATTACACAACGGAGTAGGCCATGAAAATTATAGCTCTCCTTGGCAACGGTTTGTTGTTATTGGATTTGTATCCTTCTCACGATAAATAAAACTGTTTGTGAGTTTGATTTACTTATTATATTGTATACACTCACAGTCAGGTTTACTATGCTGCCATCTAGTTGTTACATAAGGAGTCACGTCATAACTCTTTTTTTTTTTTATTGTCGTGATGTTGATTTGTACATAAGCTTCAGCCTTATATATAAATAAGGCTTTTACTTTAAAGTAATATAAGAAGATATTAAAATGATTTTTCGTTCCAACTTAGTTATCCTTTTCTTGAAGGCATTTAATTAATCAAATTTCACTTCAGGTAGCCAGAGCTCGAATGAGAGGGTTAGGATGATTCAGCAACTTTCGAGAAAAGTTATTTGAAATTCTTTTGATGAAATCATAAAATGATTCAATCTGTAACATATCTTGGAGCTGTGCATTTGATGTGGTGTAGTCAGCACCAGTGACTTTTAAGCAGACTGATCGTTGGATTGCATGTAGTCTTCTGATGATTCTTGGATGAGCGGAATTCCAAACTTCACAACCATATGTCATCACTGGTCTTATGACCGATGTATAAAGCCTTACTTTGAGGGGAAGGTTAAGATCTAATCAGTGGGTATAAGTGAATAAACCTGGCCAGAGCTTTGTTTCTTGCATATTCTACATGTTCACTGTAGCGCAGAATCACTCCTAGATATTTAACTTCATTCTTGTAGTCAATGTTTTCTGAGAAGAGACGAAGGCAATCTGGTTTTTTAGGTTTCCTATGGGTGAATATGATAGCTTGTGTTTTTTCAATGTTTACTTTTACTCTCCAATTTGTAAGCCACGTTTCTAGAGCATTGAGTTGTTTTGTAACTTGATGTGGGCATTGTTGATGTTGAAGTCGCTTGTGTAATACACAGTATCGTCTGCATATAATCCTAATTTACAATTAGCAGAGCGTGGCATGTCGTGACAATAGACAGAATAGAGATATGGTGCAATTACGGAACCTTGTGGAACTCCTGAGTGAATATTTTGAACTGCTGAAAGTTCATTTTCCATTTTAACTTGAAAGGTTCGATCTGAGAAAAAACTGTGAATTATATGTATAAGTCCGTCGTCTATGGTGAGTACTTGTAGTTTATGGAGAAGAATAACTCTCCTTTTGAATTGCATTAGGGACTGTACTGCCATCTCGTGTTCGTTTACGGCGACGAGTGGTGATCCTGGCGGTTGTTCTCTTCAAAGTGCAACCGATTTTAAAATAGGAATGAGCAATCTATAAGTGATCTGGGGTTAAAGCATATTTTTTCGGACGATCTATGTTACTTCTGCCTGTCCGTCATATTCGTCTACTACAGACCATTCGGTATCTCGTGAAACCTACCTGCGCGTGGGGAGAAGAGGGAAGTGGACTGAGAAGCTTCCCTCGCTACGCTTCCACTTGCAAGCTACCCCCACCATAAGGTTCTTACTATGAGCTGCGGCATACGAATGCATTTGGTTTCACGAGATAATGAATGACCTGTATCAATTTTATTTGTTTTCACAAGACTAGAACGCAGACACTTCTAGTCGTTCGGGTAATAATGCTCCCATTATACTCGTATACTAAACAACCTGGGAACGCAAACACACCTCATTTGTTTTAACGCTATGTACAATGGGAAGGCAAAGAAATGTCGAGTCGAAGTCGCTATCGATTTGAAATATTATCGTGTTACAAGGACTTCGCTTAGGAGACAATAGGAATAGAGATATACAGAAGGCTTTGCATATAAACTCCATTATTGCTCTGTTATCATGATATCATTCAGCTGGTTAATTTTCAGTTCTGTATCTGTATTTATAATACAATTTTATATTTATATTTGTAATAAAATTGTTACATTTTTTGTTAATACAATATGAAACGTATCTGGCCGTACATATCGATTGTAACAATGACAGCATCCATGGATAATAAGGAAGGCTGTGGAATACCATATAAACTGCAGTTTAACTATTTTTGTGTAGTATTCTTGTTAATGTTATAAATTAAAAGTACATGAATAATTTTAAATCAATTCATATTAAACAATAACGTGAACATGTTATAAAAGTCGTATTTACGTGTTTTTAAAAAACTAATCTCAGAAAAATAGCTTTCCACCTCGCCATGTTTGCTAAAGTCCTCGGAAAACGATATAATTTCGTACAATTCAGTATTTCCTGCAACAATCCACGAGACGTTGCAGTGTACGGAATAAATCTTATCGCACACATGTAATCTCACTTCAAATGCATTGATACGATACTGGCTGTATGAACAATGAGTTGTGGGGTTATTCCTGTTCACATATCGAGGGCATCGCATGATCTTCGTTGTTTTTGAAAAGAATGAAACCTCAGAGGACGCTGTTTTGTCGAGGGTTATATTTATAGAGCATTTATTTCATTTTGGTGATATTTACGAGCGTCTCTGCTCTAAACCCAGTCTGTACCGGCTACATCCATCGATTTCTACGTATATATCCCCTCCTCTTCCCTCGTGGAATATTTTCATATTCAGCTTCCTATACTGTACTGTCTTTACTAAAGTTCTAACTTCCAAAGGCTTGATAGAATATACGGCAACGGTAAATAATGTTTTTTTTTTTTTGCATTAGCATCGCATTTTTTAAAGTTCTTTTCCAAAAAAGAAGGAAGCAATGACGTCCTCTGCTGTGCTCAAGTAGTAGCATTGAAATATGCAAATCTAGGAGGCTTAGATTCGATTCTCACAGACTTTGAAAATTGAATGATCTTTCCCCCCTAATAAAAGATGTAGGTCATCCCATATTATTTGCAGATGACACAAGTATAGTAATTACAGCCAATAACTCCGACACATTCCAATCTTCAACAGAGGAAATTCTCTTCAAAATATGTGACTGGTTCTCAGTCAATAAATTAGTATTAAATTGTAATAAAACTAACATAATTCAATTTAAATCCTGTCCAAATTAAACGTCGCAAATTTCTAGCACAATAATTAACAATAGATCCCTATTAGAAACAACAACAACCAAATTTCTTGCCTTGAAAATATATAATGTGTTAAATTGGAAATATCATATTAAAGAAATTACCCCCAAACTAAATTCAGCTTGTTTTGCTATTAGATCTATGCAAAAGATAGTAAATATCAATACCTTAAAAACAATATAATTTGCATACTTCCACTCGGTAATGAGTTTTGGAATAATATTCTGGGGAAATTCCACAGATAGTAACAGTATATTCCTATTACAAAAGAGAGTAATTAGAATAATAGGTGCCAAATCTAGGGAATAGTGTAGGACTATTTTCAAAAAAGTACAAATAATGCCCATGGCTTGTCAGTATGTCTTTTCATTAATAATCTTCCTCTTATGTAATCGTGAGAACTTTGTAACTAATTCAACAGTTCATAGTATAAATACACGGCAAAAAAATGACTTTCATACTCCATCGGCAAGTCTATCGTGCTATCAAAATGGAGTTCGTTATATGGCAGTAAAAATTTTTAATAGCTTCCCTATCGATATAAAAAATGAAACTCAAAACATAAGATTATTTGGGGCCAAATTAAAGAAGTACCTAATTTCTCACGCCTTCTATTCTGTAGGTGAATTCATGACATTCAATAACGCTTCATGAAATTGATAGTAAAACTTTGTGTTGTACTAGTAGACTATATTGTAAATCTCGTCTGTATATATTTCATCTAGACTGTGACTATAAATTAAGACTTTATAATAGTATTAAGTTTTTTGACTTGTTCCATATTCTAGCTGTGAAGCAATGTATGAATACCATGGAATGTTAATAAATACAATACAATACAATGGAAGCTAAGACTTGACGAATTTCCGGTAGAAACTGAGAATGTGTATTTCGTCATATGATTCTTCTATGGTGTCCTAACTGGTAATCTTGCGCCATGCTCACCACATAGCCAGAGAGTTGTGCAATTTGTAAATGTATAGATAATTTAGGTTGAAGATTCTCTCTAGAGAGAGGGAACGAAATAGAACGAAAGGCTAAAAATTTTGATTTGTTGATTGTGATGATGTTAAAGAAGAAGATTGATGTTAGTAGGAAGAGAAAGTTTGATAAAGGTGTGAAAATTACAAAATCTCTGAGAGAGTGAACATGGAACAAGTTAATCGACCAAATTCTGTAAGTATGATATACAGAGTGGGAGTAAGACAGGATATGAAATAAAGCTGTGCAAGAAAGAGTAGGTGAAGAAAGACTAATGATGAAACTGATCAGGAAGAGAAGAAACTGCCTACTAAAGGATACACTAGAAGGAATGGTGAACTGGAGAAAATTTTGGGTCAGAAAAATTTATCGGATGTTAAACAACATTAAGGTGTATGGAGACTAACAAGCAAACATTCTGATGGGGTCAGATAAAAAAGTTAAATTGTTTTCTTCGACCATGTTAATAATATCAGAAGAAGTGCTTATGCAAATTTTGACCACTCGACCGCAAGTACGAGGCCGTCCAGAAAGTGATTTTTTCCCTGGGGCCGTTTACAGGAATAAAGCACAATTGCTTGGAAAGATTTATTGCAGCAGATACAACAATTATTATTGCACTATTTGTCAACATATCCCCCACTGGAATTGAGACATTTGTCATACCATGGGATCAATTTTTGTATTCCTGTGTCGTAGAAGTCAGCCGCCTGGGATGGAACCAGCGTTCTCTGCAGTTCTCTGTCGATTTCATAATATGACAGATGTCTCAATTCCGGTGGAGAATATGTTGGAAAATAGCTCAACAATTGCTGTCTGTCCCAATAAATTTTTCCATTGAAATTGTGTTTTCTTTCTGTTAACGGCATCTGGCGAACTTATTTTTTACGGCCCTCGTAATTGCGGTCGAGTGGCTAGAATCTGTATAAGTGCTTTTTTGAAATTTGTATGATAATAACTTTCTTGTGTTAAATATTATTAACGTACCTTGTTAACATGTTTCGACCTATTTTTCGGTCATCTTCGGAACTGGTCGTTGTTGGTCTTGGCGCCTCTTGTTTCCTGTGTGCTTTTTGACATTATTAATATCGTGAAAGAAAAAAATTAACTTGTTTTTCTGCCTCCATCAGAATGTTTGCTTGTAAGAGAAAGGCAAAATCTGGGAAATATTAGAGAATGCTGAATTTGTAGTGAAAAACTTACCCTTGGGCAGAATATTTTTTGTGTGTGTGTGTGTGTGTGTGTGTGTGTTTGTTTGTTGTGTGTTGTGTGTGTGTTTGTGTTTGTTGTGTGTGTGTGTTTGTTGTGTGTTGTGTGTTGTGTGTGTGTTTGTGTTTGTTGTGTGTTGTGTGTGTGTTTGTGTTTGTTGTGTGTTGTGTGTGTGTTTGTTGTGTGTTGTGTGTGTGTTTGTTGTGTGTGTGTTTGTGTTTGTTGTGTGTTGTGTGTGTGTGTTTGTGTTTGTTGTGTGTTGTGTGTGTGTTTGTGTTTGTTGTTTGTTGTGTGTGTGTGTTTGTGTTTGTTGTGTGTTGTGTGTGTGTGTGTTTGTTGTGTGTTGTGTGTGTGTGTTTGTGTTTGTTGTGTGTTGTGTGTGTGTTTGTTGTGTGTTGTGTGTTGTGTGTGTTTGTGTTTGTTGTGTGTTGTGTGTGTGTTTGCGTTTGTTGTGTGTTGTGTGTTTGTGTTTGTTGTGTGTGTGTTTGTGTTTGTTGTGTGTTGTGTGTTTGTGTTTGTTGTGTGTGTGTGTTTGTGTTTGTTGTGTGTTGTGTGTGTGTGTTTGTGTTTGTTGTGTGTGTGTGTTTTTTATTAAAAACGGCATGTTCCATTACACTGAGTAATACTACATGCACTAAGCTCTCTTATAATATTACAGTTATTTACAATCATCTATAACAATTCAAAGTTTACAATCTAATTTGAAGATCAGTTGATTTTGTTTTTGCCATTCACTTATTTCTCTCGACATATATGCTGCATTTATATTGATTTTCTGCAATTTAAAATTTACAATCTGATTTGGATTATTTTCTTTTCCACAATTTTCTCTTATTTTTTCTCTATAAAATGTTCTAAGGTCACAATTAATTATATCTATCTACCGTTTATAGTTTACTATCTACTGTTAGACTGTGATGTTACTGCAGATTCTAAAATTATTGTTTTTTTTTATGATACTCTAGTTTTACAATTATTTACAATTTCTACCATTTACATTTAACAATATTTACAATTCTTTTTTTTTCTACAACTGGCTAATTTTCTCAAAAGGTATATTATTTACAAATTGTATAAGTTTCCTAGTATATTTTTTATGAGGTCGTCTTTGTTAGGTGGCCAGTTTTCAGTTCTTAATACAGCCGCGATTAAAGCATCTCTTTCCTGATCTAAGAGTTTGCAATCGAACAATAAGTGGTCTATCTTTTGGTGGCTAATTTGACATGGGCATGTTGGATTGTTTATAATTTTAAATCTGGTTTTGCCGTGTCCTGTTAACATTGCTGCTAGGTTAGGGGTTACACTGAATTTCAGTTTGAGTCTGTCTGCAATATTTGGGAAGAATGATTTTGTGACTGCACCTTTCTCAGTTACATTCCAGTCACTTTGCCATTTGGCTTCACTTAGTACAGCACTTCTGGGTATCCTCTTGTAGCACTCGTGGAGGTCCTTACTTGCAAGTTGGTCTGCCAGCTCGTTACCCTGGTTCCCTACGTGTGCTTTAACCCAGTAGAGTTGTATCCTCCAGTCTTGTTCCTCCATTGTCACCACCTTGTTCCTTATTTCTTCTATGAGATAAGTGTGATTTTTTCTATTTTTAAGTGCTTCGAGTGTTATCCGGCTATCCGTGTATAATGCAATTGTTCGGCCTTCTATTTCCAGTGATTCGATGTATTCTAAGGCTTTCAGGATTGCCAGCTGCTCTGCCTGGTTGTTGGAACATCTTTCATTCCGTCTGTATTTAAGCTTGTGTTTTATTTCGTTATCCGCATATATGGCTATACCTGATCCTACTCCTTGATCGCTTTTGCTGCCGTCAGTATATACATGTATTTTGTGTGTTTCTTCCTGGCTTTCTCGGTTGAGTCTTATTGAGTTCGCTGGATGAGGCCAGTATTTCGCTTCCATATTATTGTCCAGTATTTGTTCTGCATTTCCGTCCCCTTTTAAATATTTGTACAGCTTCACAATTTCATTTATCTTGATAGTAAAAGGTGTTAATCCAGTGATTACGCAGAGTGCCTCGTTTGATACTGTGCGGTATGCTTTCGCTATTTTAATGTTGATAAGTCTTTGAACTCTGGTAATTTTAGCTTTGTAACATTCTCTTTCCATTGCTTTAGTCCACACTGGTGCACTGGTGTGTGTATGTATGTGTGTGTGTGTGTGTGTGTGCGTGTGTGTGCATTATTGTATAATAAAATAATATAGCCGTTTTCGGAGAAATCTCATTATCTAGATATTAATCGATATATCTCGCTCTCTGAGGACTCAAACACACTTCAACATAATAGAGCTAAAACACGAATTATTTATACACTATTTTCAACCTTGAACTTATATGAGACAACACGGACTGAAAGATACATTATTAACTTGTTGAAGAATTTTGTTTCTTAGTACAGCCTTGATTGTAATTTTATTGTGTTAATTCCCTCACAGGATATAGTGAAGTTTTATGGTGTAATGGTGACAAGGAATGGAAATTAACTGAAGGTTTACTATTTGTGTGCCGTAGGTGACGGGGATGACGCCTCTCATGTACGCCGTCAAGGACAACCGAGCAGCCCTCCTGGACAGGATGATCGACCTCGGGGCTGACGTTTGTGCAAGAAATAATGTAAGTCCATGCACAAGTTATTCTCTCCATTGGCTTTGAACAAACAATGTAGCACAATAATAAATTATCATTTTGTACTCGAAATTACATTGTTTTCATCTGTTCTGTGTTGGTATCTGAAGCATTTCGGAATTTTGAACTGTAGCAATTTAAGATATTAAACGTGTCATATTTAGCATAGGTACTGTTAACCAAAAGTTTCGCACCTTGTCATTTCATACCGGAAGACAGAATTTAAGTAATTGTTAATTTTTTAAAATGTTTTAAATGTGATTAAATTGTGTATGAATGACCAAACTTTTGTTACTTCTCTCTTCGAAAACCTTTCTTTTTTTGGCATCTGTGGTATCTGACCAGATTTTTTAATTATAGTTACATAAAATATTAAATATCTTATTAGGCATACTGTTAGCCGAGCGATTAGAATCTTGTCACTACATGTCGAATATCGAATTTAATTATAGCACTTCTTCAAATGCCTTAAGTGAAGAGTGTGCTAGCGAAACTGTCTCAATGTATTTGGCCATTTTTGTGATTTGTACATATTATTTGATTAGTCACTCAGTTGAGTGCGCTCCTAGTACAGGGACATTATTTTATTTTTACTTCAATTTTTATTGTACCTGAGTTTTTGAATGTACTTCACTCCCACTCCTTCTACTCATGAAGTTTCAACTGTCTTCCAGACAGAATCAAGGCCGCTTATAGTAAACAGCACTGAGTTACTGAGTATAGTACGTTCCAGAAATATCTTCGCGTTTTCCAGTGACGAAAGAACTTTTAATATTGAATCATATTTTCGCACAAGTACTGTCCGTTTGCCTACGTCACATCCCGATTTCCCCCACCTGCTTCTGCTCGCCCCTCTGTAAAAGTTGGGCTGTCTTAGCTCTTTTCTGAAAACATTAATATCTGTTAGGAATTGGACGTTTACGTAATATTATACAACTGTTTAAAATAACTTAAATAAAAGGGCCTCGTTAAGTAATTAACTGTCACGTGATTTCCCTCCTTTCTACGATCCTGCGACATAACCACTTGGACGGACAGTAGATAGCATGTCCGAGTAATTTTATCTGTGCGGGTCGGGCAGAAGTGAAGATTGAATTTACAGTACGTAAGGTACTCTTTTAATGAGTAGGTACAGAATTATTTCAACATGAATTACTAGTACGAAGGACGAAACTGGTAATTGGAATTAGATGCAATAGTCTATAGTGCGATAATATGCACAAAAGAACTGAAGCCTGTAGGCTATCGAAATGAATGGCTACCATCTTCAAAAATGTGTTTAAATATTCATATTATGATTATTTTTCAATTTAACTTCATTCTCTATATTGTACGCTAATGTGCTGTAGACAGTATAATATACACTACATAATGAACACGTTCGCATGGCTAGCTCAGTTCGTGAGTAAAAACACCCACTCTTAATACAGTACTGCATTTTGATTAAATAAAAATCCTAATGAAAATTATCGAACTCAAAATCGCGATATTTCCTAGTTTACGTAAATGGATGAAGTACTTTTCTTCCCTCCTATACCTAGTAAAGTGATTTGTTTGTGTTTTACGCCAGTATCATCGAACTCCAGTTGTGGAAGGGGGTAGCGAACGGGTTTTCCGGTTCTCTAAAGGTATAGCCAGGTTAATATTAAAAATGTTAGTAAAAATAAAATGATGTCCCTGTATAATGGCAGTTGATATTGGACATACACGTCAACATACATGCCTAACTTGGAGTCAGGCCACAAAGGGAAACATTGAAGGAGGAGATTTCGATCCGGTGCTGTGGATTGAATTCGGCGTAGCTCAGTGGTCAGAGCGCTTGGTACGTAGAACCAAGGACCCGGGTTCGATCCCCGACGCCGGAGCGAATTTTTCTCCACAAATATTAATTGCCTTTTGTTTTTTTTCCTGTGGGGGTCTGTTTGTGTAGTGTAATGTGGAGTCAAGGAGTGTGTGTGTTCTGGAATTGAGTTGTGTGTTGAGAATTTCATTTGGATGTGTTTTGTGTGTCTGTATATTTCGTATTGTTCTAGTGTGTTTAGTTTCTGGCTTTTTGGTTGGATGTTTAGAATTTCCATGTCTCTGTTGATGTTCCTGTAGAGCTAAATACAATCAAATACTGTACATAGCACAAGAAAACGCATACAACTCCAACATTATAGACAACATAATACGAAAAACAAAACATAATCACCAAAAACATAAGAACACAATACAAACACAAAAATACATCACACTAACATGCGAAAACAAAAACAAACAAGATTGCAACCTCACTCAAGAAATTAAATTACAACATCGCATACAGAACAAATAACACTCTACAAAAACATCTCAACACACAACACAAACAAACAAATACAACCACACAGGCGTATAAAAACTCAAATGTAACACCTGCAACAACTTCTACATAGGACAGACAGGCAGATCGTTTCAAACACGTTACAAAGAACACATCACAGCCATAACAAAATTACAAAACACCTCTACATATGCAGAACACATCACAAATGCTAACCACACCTACAGAGACATCAACACAGACATGGAAATACTACACATCCAACCAAAAAGCCAGAAACTAAACACACTAGAACAATATGAAATATACAGACACACGAAAACACATCCAAATGAAATTCTCAACACACAACTCAATTTCAGAACATACACTCTTTGACTCTACATTACAGTACACAAACACACCCTCACAGGAAACAAAACAAAAGGCGCCAAGACCAGCAACAACCAGTTGTGAAGATGACTAATAGCAGGCCGAAACATGTAAACGAGGTACGGTAAAATTTAACAAGAGAAAGACACATAATACATATTCCGAATTTCCATTCATTAAAAAATAAGTGGATTGGTCACTGATATTTGCTGCACAGATGTTATTTAGTTAGGTTTTAGAATTTAGAGTTCAGACACGACCTGGATCTGCGTTTTTCGACACAAACACGAAAATTATTTTCATAAGAATATTTCCACCATAAATACTCATTCGTAAAAAAATGTTTACTTACTTACTTACTTACTGGCTTTTAAGGAACCCGGAGGTTCATTGCCGCCCTCAAATAAGCCCGCCATCGGTCCCTATCCTGAGCAAGATCAATCCAGTCTCTATCATCACATTCCACCTCCCTCAAATCCATTTTAATATTATCTTCCCATCTACGTCTCGGCCTTCCCCAAGGTCTTTTTCCCTCCGGCCTCCCAACTAACACTCTATATATGCATTTCTGGATTCGCCCATACGTGCTACATGCCCTGCCCATCTCAAACGTCTGAATTTAGTGTTCCTAATTATGTCACGTGAAGAATACAATGCGTGCAGTTCTGTGTTGTGCAACTTTCTCCATTCTCCTGTAGCTTCATCCCTCTTAGCCACAAATATTTTCCTAAGCACCTTATTCTCAAACACCAATTGTTTGAAATCATGGCGTACACGGAGCGCAAAATAGGTCATTGTATGCCTAAGTACAAGGATTCGTCCCGGATCCAGCTCTCGTAAAAGCCAGAAGCTTATACGTGGTCACAAAGTTGGAATACATTTTTCTTTAATGAAAAAGAGATGTAGACTGAAATAATATAACTAAATGCGTGTTAATGAAACACGACGGAAAGAGTGCCTTCGTGCTTTTGATTGAGTGTAAACTTACAAAATTGGGGCCAACAACAGAAACAAATACATTACCGCTGTGACAGATAATTTCAGCCAGCCACTTCCCAGAACCCGACCCCAGGACTTGAGGAACACGCCCACACGACATGCAAGTGTGGAACACGGGTTCGATACCTACTTACTGCACTCCCACACAACTTCCCGTACAAAATGTCGTCACACTACGTGAATCAGCAGGTGTGCTGTGTGCCACTTGTCACGTATAGAATATGAAAGCACATACTATAAGATCATTAGTTTCTAAGCAACTGTTAGCAGTCACAATACAATGATTCATTGTAATTTTATCACCTGCAATACATACATACATACATACATACATACATACATACATACATACATACATACATACATACATACATACATACATACATACATACATACACACATGGTACGGTGTTCTGCCCATGTGCAGGTCTTTCACAGCAAATCCAGCTTTCTCCAGTCTTTCCTATTTACTGCCTTCTTCTTCGTCTCCGCATATGATCCATATATCTTAATGTCTGTCATCTGATATCTTCTTTTGCCCCGAACTCTTCTCCCGTTCACCATTCCTTCCAATGCAAGCTTCATTAGGCAGTTTCTTCTCAGCCAGTGACCCAACCAATTCCTTTTTTCTCTTTCTGATCAGTTTCAGCATCATTCTTTCTTCACCCACTCTTTCCAACACAGCTTCATTTCTTATTCTGTGTCCACTTCACACGCTCCATTCTTCTCCATAGGCCTTCTCCAGTCTTTCTCGGTATCATAACTTAAATACTCGGTCACAATATGATAACACGCTAGAAATACCACTGCACACATCATCTCTTTATTCTTCATCT
This sequence comes from Periplaneta americana, assembly GCA_025594305.2. NCBI lineage: Eukaryota > Metazoa > Arthropoda > Insecta > Blattodea > Blattidae > Periplaneta > Periplaneta americana. The sequence continues at coordinate 5,741,800 of JAJSOF020000005.1, forward strand.
TTCACTGTTGCTACTTCTCGTCACTGGAATTCTCTGCCGCCTGAAGTCAAGGGCTGCCGAACTTTAATTTCCTTTAAATGTAAATTAGAAAAGTATCTTATGATGAGTTGCCAGACCTAACGCGTTGCAAATATTTAATGGAATGTGTTCCACTGTATTAATTTGTATTTTTGTTTTGTTTCTTATTTTTATTGTGTAATCATGTAAATCAAGTTTATTTATCACTTAACGCCAATATGTATCCCACTGTGTTGTTTTTTATTATTAATCTATTTTTTGTGTACATTTTATTCAACTGTCCGTTTCTGGTTCAATTATGTGAATCCTACTTAATTGTAATCTAATAGTAATATGTATACTAATGTGTTTATTTTTATTTTTACTGTGTACATTTTTTTATTGAATTATCGGCTTCTGTTTTTATGTGATTCTAACAAATTAATATGTATTCCACTATGTTTATTTTTATTTTATGAGGTAATTTTTATGTAACTACCTCCTTTGATCTCATTATGTACCTAAATTGTATCAGTATGTAATTACTTAATTCCGATCCAGTTTTACGTTCAATTGTGTAAGCAAGTTTTAATCCTGGTTGAGTGTAAGACAAGGCCTTACGACCTTAACTCTGCCAGGTTAAATAAAGCCATTATTATTATTATTATTATTATTATTATTATTATTATTATTATTATTATTATTATTATTATTATCTTCTTTTCAAATGCTTCTAGTCGCTTCTCTTCACTCTTGACAGAAAAAAAAATTCGTGTTTCGTGAAGGGGAAACATTGTTACTAAACTATATGACAGACTTCCTTGTATTTATATTATGTACCATGTATTGTAAAACAAGTTTATTTCTATCCTAAGTGTATTTTTCTATTTATCTTGGTTACTATAGCAACATGACCTGCACTAATTATACTACTAATAATAATTTAATATTAATCCATCAATCTCAACATCGTCTTTTTTCACTCAGTTATTACTAGTATTATTATTTACTAATTTTATTATCATCTTTATGTGAGCTTTTTTTCTTCAGCATTTTGTCTACAAAGTATGTGTATCTATGTAACGGAACTGTCCCCGAACACGAGCTTTGCTCTTTCGGGGTATTTTAATGTAACGTTTTTATGTATATGTCATTATTAAATAAAATTTAAATCTAAAAAAAAATGTAAAACGTAGAGCGACACTTAATTCGGAGCATGTAAAAGCACTCACATGTTTAAAATCATGGATGAAACAGTATTAACTACCACACCTGTAGAATAACGGTTAGCGCGTCTGATCGCGAAACCAAGTGGCCCGGGTTCGAATCCCGGTTGGGGCAATTTAGCTGGTTGAGGTTTTTTCCGGGGTTGTCCTTCAACCCACTACGAGAAAGTGTTGGGTAACTTTCGATGCTGGACCCTGGACTCATTTCGCCGGCATTATCATCTTCGTTTCATTCAGACGCTAAATAACCTGAGATATTGATACAGCGTCATAAAATAACCAATAAAAATAGTATTAATTAGGTGAGTCTTCATATTTTTTTATTTGTGTTTGTCTCAAAAATCCCCGGAGAATTGACATGAGAAATTATAAGCCTAGGTAATTTAATATGTTAGTAAATAACTAAAATAGTATTGTTTTGTAGTACAACAACATTGTATATACATAAGATATATACTATATTTAATAACTTATGCTTATAACCGAACACAAATTAAATTTAACAATAATTGTGTATTACAGTATATTAAAACTTTTTTTCAAATAGATCAAAGCTCGATTAAGCTATCGATTACTTACTTACCTACTGGCTTTTAAGGAACCCGGAGGTTCATTGCCGCCCTCACATAAGCCCGCCATTAGTCCCTATCCTGAGCAAGATCCTTTGCTGTGGTCGTGGCGGAGAATCATTCCCATTCCGAGGCTTATTTTGAGGCTTCTTAACAAGCTGTTTTTTACGGTGACGGGTTGTTAGCCCTTCGCCCAACCCCAAGCTGGAGGACCACCCCTCATCGGCTGTCCGCGACTGCTTATTCAATATATTCGCAGCTACCCTCCATATCTGGAGGCCATCTCCTCGATCCGCAACCTGAGGACGCGCCATGCCGTGGTAAAGCTATCGATTAATCGATTAAATTCAAATCGTTAATCGATTAAATATTTTGGTCAATCGACAGCACTAATTTTTTGCATTCTTTGCCAATTTGAATGATTTTTCACAATCCTTGCCTTTGTTGGTTGGTATATTTTATATCTATGATTGTTTAGGTTTGTTATATATTCCTTTATTATATTAGATCTAATAATTAAAAATATTATAGATATTACAAATATAAGAACTCTTTTAAAGGCTTTAAGTTAACTTTAAACTAATATCCTTCAAAGCTATAACATAGGCCTACCGTTTAAAGGAAATTAAAAATCCATCTAAAATTTAGTTATCCGTAGCAAAACTTTAAATTAGGTATCACAAAGTTGTTTTCGGTGGTTGTCCGGAAAAGTGATGGCTTCGTATAACCATATTTTATTTCAAGGAGTGCAGTTCGGTGGCTCCTTTGAACACCCACTTACAGATTTATGACTTCCTACACAAACACCTCTGACAATTCCATCCTGTCCCCTCGTCCCAACATTGCACAGTTGTCACAATCCTGGTGACCCTGAAATGAGACTGACGGGATTCTTGGAATTCGGAAAAGATGCGACAACTCTGCCTCCACGTGGATTTGACGAGAGCCTGTCAATTCTTCTGAACAAGGGTTGTGACTGGTTATGACAGGCGAAGACAAGATTTCCGTCACAATAAGGAAGGCATTTATTTATGACAACCAATTAGTAGTGGGCAGTAGAAGGTCTGTCGGCAAAGTCCTTTCTATGAAACTGCACTCCATGAAAAAAATAGAGTATATCTTTTTGTACCTAAAACTTAAAAATCTTATACATCTTGATTACACAACTTTTAATACTGTATTACTTCGGAATATGTATGATAAGAACTTTCTTGTGTTAAATTTTAACGTACCTTGTTAACATGTTTCGACCTATTATGGGTCACCTTCAGAACTGGTCGTTGTTGGTCTTGGCGCCTCTTGTTTCCTTTGAGGGTGCGTTCGTTGTGTAGAGTCAAAGAGTGTGTGTGTTTTGAAATTCAGTTGTGTGTTGAGAATATCGTATTCGAAACATGTCAACAAGGTACGTTAAAATTTAACACAAGAAAGTTCTTATCATACATATTTAAAAATCTTGTTGAGAAGAAGTGTTCCTTGTGTTTCTTACGCGTTCCATTAAAATTTCATTTAAATACTTTGTTTTCAATCTGTAATATTGTTGAGGTAATATATTTTATTCTATAAGAAGTCATTTCAGTTTCTTGGTCGAGTTTTCCTTTCGTGAAGGAAACCGAAAACTTCGTCAGTGTTGCTTGCAGTTTATTTTTACCGGGACTTCAGACAAGATCGGACATCATACAAGCTTCTAACACAATTCTCTCATACACAGTATCTGGTGTTCTATTACCCTTTACCTATTTTTATTCTGAATGGCCGTGTTTGGAATGTAGACACGTCTGCATTTTATAGCCCAGAAACGAGGTTAAGTGCAACCCGCATAGCACCTCTGCTCTGCAGTGCTGCCTATTTTTGTCAAAGACAAGAGATGGCAGGTAGACCACATACATCAAGAGAATTTCAATAAGAGTGAACTTAAAAATAAAGACATAAACGGAGATGAATAATTAACGACTGGAAGTATTGTTTACAGAATAACGATATGTGAAATACAGATATGCATACCACAAACTTTTAATAATGAAAATCAATCGAAAGCGTTTCTAGCTGCAAATCCTGTAGTGCTTTGTTCCATAGCAGACACGAGATTGGAGGATTGTGATGTGCACCAGAAAAATAAAGACCGAATTAAGCCAACGAGAATACAACGCATGGTGCAACTTACCTCAAAAGGGAAAAGGGGATATTCTGCATTATACGGAGCTATGGGGGAGGTATGGGGTGGCATGAGGGTGCACTGCCCCCCCAAACTTGCCTGACCTCTTTTTTTTCTATTCTATTGAATTCAAAATATATTTTTTGCTTTTGTTTATGATTAAGTTTCTGTGCTTAAATTGATGAATTAATGTCTTCAGATGGCCTTCTATGCCCAAGGTTGCGGGTTCGATCCCGGGCCAGGTCGATGGCATTTAAGTGTCTTAAATACGACAGGCTCATGTCAGTAGATTTACTGGCATGTAAAAGAACTCCTGCGGGACAAAATTCCGGCACATCCGGCGACGCTGATAAACCTCTGCAGTTGCGAGCGTCGTTAAATAAAACATAACAATGTCTTCACATCATGTGTCTGGACTATAATATTTATTTTAAATTTCTGAATGTATAAGAATTCCTATACCTGATTTGAGGAATGGAAGCACTGTAATGTTTCTTTTGTAACAGGCTGTACTCATATGTTAAAAGTCTGCATATGTTCAGGCCGCCACATGGAGAAATGTGAATAACATACTGCACAACAATGCAGAAAAAAGAAAAGTGATCCTGGTATAATGTGTAAACTTTAAGATGAGATAAAATAAAATAATTAGAACTTACATTTCATAAGATATCTTCAGGAAGGTAAACTTCATATAAAAAAGTTTCTGTTAGCACTGTTACGTAGTTTTATTGATGTACGCATGTGTTTGTGTACGAGAGACAAAAAGAGGGAGATTTTTTTAAGTTATGCCCTATTATAATTTTTAGTAGATCTACAGTTCAAGCCCTATACAACTCGGTCCGAAACATCGCGGATATGGATGTAACTCTGTAAGAAACATACCCCCGAAAATACCTTTATTAAATGATCATATTCCGATATACTGTGCCACGGTCAAGCTATAACGGGGGAGAAGGTAAATGCCGTCTCCTTGTTACATGGGGATTCTATGGTTTTGCTTTGCCCCCCAAGGAAATGGTTCTCTCTCCGTCAATGGTATTCTGTACAGTGAATTCACACTCTCTAACAAGTGGATAACTAAGCTCGTTGGAATGACTAGCGGTGAATGGAAGCAGGCTATGAAAATGACTGCCAACGTAAGTGCCGTAAGAACCATACCCTGTAAGCCTCAAGACAACCACTGCAGGCGACTCTCAGTGAGATAGAAACTCTTGGACACGTCCTGGGAAGCTATCCTTATGGCGAAATATTGCGTCTACTTAGGCCATTAGAAGAATAAAATACATCATATACAATGGCAGTACCAGAAAAGGGGTTACCTAGCAACTAGTATTCCATGACGTCATCACCGCCTTCACAACAAAATTTTATACAATGTACCTGTAAGAAAAAGCTTAAAAACAAAAACAAAATAACGTTGTGTTAGAAACGGTTACTTAGCAACCATGCAATATATTACGTCATAGCCAGTACTCGCGTAAATTTGAGAACCTATTTTCTCTCGCATTACTGTAATTATTTGTTACTTTAGATATATAAGTAATTACTATTTTTTATTTTTATGTTAACCCTGTTTATGTTTCTAAATGCATGATAAATTTATGTTGATAAAGAGTTTTTGTTTTATTTCACGACAACCTCAGCTCTTTACACGACACCCACTTTGGGAACCACTGATCTAGAATAATTAATTGTAAAATGTTCAGTTCAGAAAAAAAATTACGGACTTTTTCTCAAAGTAAAGCAGTTATGACATTTGTGTAAAAAGTAACATTGATCAATATTATAGTATAACAACTTTCAATATAACGAAAATGATGACAGAGTCCCTAGAAATTCGTTAAAAAATTTGACTATTATCAACAGTAATCTCACTACAGGTTTTGATTTATCTAGATCAAATCAAAACTAGAGTGTGATTTAATTGACAATTACACGATTAGAAGAAAGTATATAAAGATTAGAAGTAACAAAGGACTCCAATACAATAAAATATTAATTGACTTACGAAAATACAACTGTCTTCAAATGTATTATTGTACCATCTCAACATTACGCTAGATGGCAGTAGTGTTTTAAGATTATGTTTTCTTGTTATCAGTTGTGCCAACTATGGAATCATCATTTAACTCTGTGGACGGTTACTAGTCAAGAAGCCTTTGTTGATTCAGTTTCATTTTTATTAAAACATTTGCATTCCACTTCAATCATCCGGATCCCAATAATCAACGTCACTTGACAGATGATTTTCAATAAATCTTAGTATTAAACTATCTCTGATACGTGACTATCCATAATATCATATAGCAGAAGCTATAACAAACATAACCTAAATAATATAAACAAGCATTAGAAAAGTTTTAATTAGGGATGATGAAATAAACAAGAAACGTTTTAATTAATGATGATGAAATAAAAAATAAACATGAATAGTTTTAAAAGAAACAATTATCGAAAGTACAGTTTTCAAATTTGAATGTTTTAGTGGTTGGTGGTTCAGTTGATGTTATAAAAATTAATTAAAGCAATGAAAACACGAAATATATTGAAATTATAAAAATTAATTAAAACAATGAAAATACAAAATATATTGAAATTATAAAAATTAATTAAAACAATGAAAATACAAAATATATTGAAATTATGAAAATTAATTAAAACAATGAAAATACGAAATATATTATAATTATGAAAATTAATTAAAGCAATGAGAACACGAAATATATTGAAAATATAAACATTAATTAAAGAAATCAAAACACGAAATATGTTGAAACTATAGAATATTATTGCAAAACTCGTTACCGAGTGGAAGTATGCAAAGTATATTGTTTTTAAGGTATTGATATTTACTATCTCTTGCATAGATCTAATAGCAAAACATGCTGAATTTAGTTTGGGGGTAATTTTTTGAATATGATTTTCCCAAATTTAATATATTATCGATTTGTAAGCCAAGAAATTTGGTTGTTATTGTTTTTATTAGGGAATAATACGTTTGAATAACGCATTATGTTCTGGAGAATACTTGAAAATGTTAACTGGGAAGATCAGGTCCGGTACTTATTCATGGAGCGGAATAATAAAGTTATATTATAGAATTAGCGGAATTAGAAGAAGGAAAATTATTGAAATCCTAGAGAGATAAATTTTAAACGGAATTATCTGCCCTCAATAAAGTTCCAGAATAAAAGCACTACAGAATAATTTAGAAAGACAGGAACTGTTTAGTAAACAATCCAGACAAATGCAAACCCGTAGACTAGCTCCTTTGTACTCTAAATATCCAATTTGAACAAGTTAGGATTTCGACCCAAGTCTCTGACGTATTACTTACTCTGGATGCTAGGCTACCTGAATGCCTTTTTCGAGTATTAAAAGAAGTGAACTCGTTGATGTACATGGTGTATCCCTCAACTTATTCAGGATTTCCGAATGGTGCTCTTCATATATGGCCAATGATCTTTATTAATTCTTGTTCTTGAATGCCAATGCGAGTCATATTTGAAAGTGCTGTGCATCGACTGGAGTGGTTTGTAATTTTCTGTTTTTTGACGTCCAGACCAGTGCAGTTTGAAATGTTGAAAAACAAAGAAACAAATGCTAGGATAGTGATGAAAATAAACAAATGCTAGGGACGCGATAAAATTAAATAAATGATAGGGACGCGATAAAATTAAACAAATGCTAGGGAAGTCGTTGATGTACATGGTGTATCCCTCAACTTATTCAGAATTTCCGAATGGTGCTCTTCATATATGACCAGTGATCTTTATTAATTCTTGTTCTTGAATGCCAATGCGAGTCATGTTTGAAAGTGCTGTGCATCGACTGGAGTGGTTTGTAGTTTTCTGTTTTTGACGTCCAAACCAGTGCAGTTTGAAATGTTGGCAAACAAAGAAACAAATGCTAGGGTAGTGATAAAAATAAACAAATGCTAGGGACGCGATAAAATTAAACAAATGCTACGGACGCGATAAAATTAAAGAAATGCTAGGGACGCGATAAAAATAAACAAATGCTAGGGACGCGATAAAATTAAACAAATGCTACGGACGCGATAAAAATAAACAAATGCTAGGGACGCGATAAAATTAAACAAATGCTACGGACGCGATAAAATTAAACAAATGCTAGGGACGCGATAAAATTAAACAAATGCTAGGGACGCGATAAAATTAAACAAATGCTACTGACGCGATAAAATTAAACAAATGCTAGGGACGCGATAAAATTAAACAAATGCTAGGGACGCGATAAAATTAAACAAATGCTACGGACGCGATAAAATTAAACAAATGCTAGGGACGCGATAAAATTAAACAAATGCTACGGACGCGATAAAATTAAACAAATGCTAGGGACGCGATAAAATTAAACAAATGCTAGGGACGCGATAAAATTAAACAAATGCTACTGACGCGATAAAATTAAACAAATGCTAGGGACGCGATAAAATTAAACAAATGCTAGGGACGCGATAAAATTAAACAAATGCTAGGGACGCGATAAAATTAAACAAATGCTACGGACGCGATAAAATTAAACAAATGCTACGGACGCGATAAAATTAAACAAATGCTAGGGACGCGATAAAATTAAACAAATGCTACGGACGCGATAAAATTAAACAAATGCAAGGGACGCGATAAAATTAAACAAATGCTACGGACGCGATAAAATTAAACAAATGCTAGGGACGCGATAAAATTAAACAAATGCAAGGGACGCGATAAAATTAAACAAATGCTACGGACGCGATAAAATTAAACAAATGCTACGGACGCGATAAAATTAAACAAATGCTAGGGACGCGATAAAATTAAACAAATGCAAGGGACGCGATAAAATTAAACAAATGCTACGGACGCGATAAAATTAAACAAATGCTACGGACGCGATAAAATTAAACAAATGCTAGGGACGCGATAAAATTAAACAAATGCTAGGGACGCGATAAAATTAAACAAATGCTAGGGACGCGATAAAATTAAACAAATGCTAGGGACGCGATAAAATTAAACAAATGCTAGGGACGCGATAAAATTAAACAAATGCTACGGACGCGATAAAATTAAACAAATGCTACGGACGCGATAAAATTAAACAAATGCTAGGGACGCGATAAAATTAAACAAATGCTAGGGACGCGATAAAATTAAACAAATGCTAGGGACGCGATAAAATTAAACAAATGCTAGGGACGCGATAAAATTAAACAAATGCAAGGGACGCGATAAAATTAAACAAATGCTAGGGACGCGATAAAATTAAACAAATGCTAGGGACGCGATAAAATTAAACAAATGCAAGGGACGCGATAAAATTAAACAAATGCTACGGACGCGATAAAATTAAACAAATGCTACGGACGCGATAAAATTAAACAAATGCTAGGGACGCGATAAAATTAAACAAATGCTACGGACGCGATAAAATTAAACAAATGCTAGGGACGCGATAAAATTAAACAAATGCTAGGGACGCGATAAAATTAAACAAATGCTAGGGACGCGATAAAATTAAACAAATGCTAGGGACGCGATAAAATTAAACAAATGCTAGGGACGCGATAAAATTAAACAAATGCTACGGACGCGATAAAATTAAACAAATGCAAGGGACGCGATAAAATTAAACAAATGCTACGGACGCGATAAAATTAAACAAATGCAAGGGACGCGATAAAATTAAACAAATGCTAGGGACGCGATAAGCAGCCATGATTGGTTGAAAGACGTCCTTTCGTACCGTTTTATTGGTCAAAAGTAGTGTGACGTAGTAAAAGTGTAATAGTCAAATTAAAGCGTACAGTAAAAAGTAGCATTGATCAATATTATAGTATAACAACTTTCAGAATAACGAAAATGATGATAGGGTCCCTAGAAATTCGTTAAAACTTTTAACTGTATTATCATTACCAATAGAAAATAGAGTCAAGATCAAGAATATGCTGTCGCTGTACACGACAGTCAGTCAGTCAGGTGGATTGCGGACAAAATTAGAACACAGAAGGGTAGTCAAACAGCGGGTGTCGGCCTTGTGCTCAGAATCTCGACCTGCGACTGACCGGGTGCCTACGAATCAATTCCCCTTGTGCACACACGATTCCTGGATCTCTAATTATCGCTGAGCCAAAAATGATACATCCAAACTGAATTCATATTTTAACGGAAGATTCTATCAGTTATTATCGAAGTAAATGAGTCCGAAACCGCGCGATATTTTTAGAGTCGGTCAGTGAAAAGGAAATGCATTTGGATACTAGTGCTCGGACGGGATCTGGACGCTAGGTGGCGTGGGTCACGCCACGCGAGCAACTTACGCTGGCTGATCTGGAGGATTACGATGTAGATCAATGCCGGACGGTGGCCTTCAAGGAGTGGCTGTCTTAAAGCTCACCACGCCAGCAGCGTGAGTTTGACTGACTGCATAGCTCACTGACTGACTGACTGAATGTAACTGAATACCTGTTTGACTGAATCCATTTGACTTTCACTGACTGACTTACTTGCTGCAGGACTCATTTACAGACAGACTTGTTGACTGATTGCATAGCTGGCTGGTTGATTCGCTGATTAATTGACTGATTGAGTACTTACTAACTGATACATCGTCGTATAGATGGCTAAATTGCTTACTAATTGGCTAGTTAAATATCTCACTATTTGACTGACTGAACGGCTGGTATTGTATTCGTTTACATTCCATTCGTACATCGCTTCACAGCTAGATTATGGAACATGTACAAAAATCTATATATTCAATTCAATTCAATTCAATTCAATTTCTTGGGCCATTAAACATACAAGTAATAAGGCTTTCATGTAATTATGATACTTTTGAAAAACACAGATATAAATCAAATTAACTGGAACAGTAAAAGTTAATTAAAACAATGAAAACACGAAATATGTTGAAACTATAACAATTAATTAAAGCAATGAAAACTCGAAATATACTGAAACTATAAAAATTAATTAAACCAATGAAAACACGAGTTATATTGAAAATATAAACATTAATTAAAACAATGAAAATCCGAAATATATTGAAACTATAAAAATTAATTATAGCAAAAAACACGAAACATATTGAAACTATAGAAAATAATTAAACAGTGAAAATACGAAATATATTGAAATTATACAAACTAATTAAAACAATGGAAATACGAAGTATATTGAAATTATAAAAATTAATTAAAACAATGAAAACATGAAATATATTGAAATATAAAAATTAATTAAAACAACGAAAACACGAAATATATTGAAAATATAAAAATTAATTAAAACAATGAAAACACGAAATATATTGAAAATATAAAAATTAATTAAAGTAATGAAAACACGAAATATATTGAAAATATAAAAATTAATTAAAAAGATGAATACACAGAATATATTGAAAATATAAAAATTGATTAAAGCAATGAAAACACGAAATATATTAAAATTATAAAAATTGATTAAAGCAATGAAAACACGAAATATATTAAAATTATAAAAATTAATTAAAGCAATGAAAACACGAAATATATTAAAATTATAACAATTAATTTAAGCAATGAGAACACGAAATATATTGAAAATATAAAAATTAATTAAAGCAATGAAAACACGAAATATATTAAAATTATAACAATTAATTTAAGCAATGAGAACACGAAATATATTGAAAATATATAAATTAATTAAAGCAATGAAAACACGAAATATATTGAAAATATAAAAATTAATTAAAACAATGAATACACAGAATATATTGAAAATATAAAAATTGATTAAAGCAATGAAAACACGAAATATATTAAAATTATAAAAATTAATTAAAGCAATGAAAACACGAAATGTATTAAAATTATAACAATTAATTTAAGCAATGAGAACACGAAATATATTGAAAATATAAAAATTAATTAAAGCAATGAAAACACGAAATATATTAAAATTATAAAAATTAATTAAAGCAATGAAAACACGAAATATATTGAAATTATAACAATTAATTTAAGCAATGAGAACACGAAATATATTGAAAATATAAAAATTAATTAAAGCAATGAAAACACGAAATATATTGAAAATATAAAAATTAATTAAAGCAATGAAAACACAGAATATATTGAAAATATAAAAAATTATTAAAACAATGAAAACACGAAATATATTGAAAATATAAAAATTGATTAAAGCAATGAAAACTCGAAATATATTCAAAATATAAATATTAATTAAAGCAATGAAAACACGAAGTATATTGAAAATATAAAAATTAATTAAAGCAATGAAAGCACGAAGTATATTGAAAATATAAAAATTAATTAAAACAATGAAAACACAGAATATATTGAAAATATAAAAATTAATTAAAACAATGAAAACACGAAATATATTGAAAATATAAAAATCAATTAAAACAATGAATACAGAGAATATATTGAAAATATAAAAATTAATTAAAACAATGAAAACACGAAATATATTGAAAATATAAAAATTAATTAAAACAATGAAAACACGAAATATATTGAAAATATAAAAATTAATTAAAACAATGAAAACACGAAGTATATTGAAAATATAAAAATTAATTAAAACAATGAATACAGAGAATATATTGAAAATATAAAAATTAATTAAAACAATGAAAACACAGAATATATTGAAAATATAAAAATTAATTAAAACAATGAAAACACGAAATATATTGAAAATATAAAAATTAATTAAAACAATGAAAACACGAAATATATTGAAAATATAAAAATTAATTAAAGCAATGAAAACACGAAATATATTGAAATTATAAAAATTAATTAAAACAATGAAAATACGAAATATATTGAAAATATAAAAATTAATTAAAGCAATGAAAACACGAAATATATTGAAAATATAAAAATTAATTAAAGCAATGAAAACACGAAATATATTGAAATTATAAAAATTAATTAAAGCAATGAAAACACGAAGTATATTGAAAATATAAAAATTAATTAAAGCAATGAAAACACGAAATATATTGAAAATATAAAAATTAATTAAAGCAATGAAAATACGAAATATATTGAAATTATAAAAATTAATTAAAGCAATGAAAACACGAAATATATTGAAATTATAAAAATTAATTAAAGCAATGAAAACACGAAGTATATTGAAAATATAAAAATTAATTAAAGCAATGAAAATACGAAATATATTGAAAATATAAAAATTAATTAAAGCAATGAAAATACGAAACATATTGAAATTATAAAAATTAATTAAAGCAATGAAAACACGAAATATATTGAAAATATAAAAATTAATTAAAGCAATGAAAACACGAAACATATTGAAATTATAAAAATTAATTAAAACAATGAAAATACGAAATATATTATAATTATGAAAATTAATTAAAGCAATGAGAACACGAAATATATTGAAAATATAAACATTAATTAAAGAAATCAAAACACGAAATATGTTGAAACTATGGAATATTATTGCAAAACTCATTACCGAGTGGAAGTATGCAAAGTATATTGTTTTTAAGGTATTGATATTTACTATCTCTTGCATAGATCTAATAGCAAAACAAGCTGAATTTAGTTTGGGGGTAATTTTTTGAATATGATTTTCCCAAATTTAATATATTATCGATTTGTAAGCCAAGAAATTTGGTTGTTGTTGTTTTTATTAGGGAATAATACGTTTGAATAACGCATTATGTTCTGGAGAATACTTGAAAATGTTAACTGGGAAGATCAGGTCCGGTACTTATTCATGGAGCGGAATAATAAAGTTATATTATAGAATTAGCGGAATTAGAAGAAGGAAAATTATTGAAATCCTAGAGAGATAAATTTTAAACGGAATAATCTGCCCTCAATGAGGGTGACCATAAAGATCCAGAATAAAAGCATTACAGAATAATTTAGAAAGACAGAAATTGTTTAGTAAAAAATCCAGAGAAATGCAAACCCATAGACTAGCTCCTTTCTACTCTAAAAATCCAATTTGAACAAGTTAGGATTTCGACCCAAGTGTCTGACGTATTACTTACTCTGGATGCTAGGTTAACTGAATGCCTTTTTCGAGGTATTAAAGGCACTAAATTTTCTATTATTAAACATTTGTATTTAAATGTTAAAGGGTCTCAGTTTAGTACTCAAATGTGTTATTCAAAAGTAACAGAAGGCGGTCTAGGAACAGACGTCAGAGAGCAGAGCGTGGAGTGTGGAGGCAGGGCCTATCTAACTGGGTCTCGGACACAAGGCCGATAAAATGCAAATGAGGGCTCCCCCCCCAACACCAAGTATAATAAAAGAGTTTTTGTACGTCATCCAGGGGTTGGCACCACGCGAAGGTCGGATCCCCTGTGGGCAGTGGACTTGTTGCACCGTCCCGGGGTTCGAATGCCGAATTTCCGTATTGTAACAAGTTCTTCTTAGCTGTGAACTGTCGCTGTGAAGTGTGGGACAAAAAAATATATTTAATCAATGCATCATACGATTTTTACCCATCAGATATGGACTTCATAACTGTTCAGTTTCGTTGTCCGAAAATAGGTTGAAAATGTGGAGTATTATAAAATTTTTAAATAGTATAGGATTAAAAATGTCACCAAACACAAATACACATCTCTGTGTTAAGAGTAATAGAAGAGCAGATCAAAAGAAAAATTTTTAAACAATATTTGTGCACCCTCAACTTTTTGTTCATTGTTAAATATCAAATACAGGAATTTAACATTGAGTAGTAATGCCATCGCACAGTGGGTCAAAACACAAATCTAGTAGGACAAAATTAATAGCTTATATTCTATCTAACAAGTTTTCATAAAATTTTACACAGGAGTTAAAGGTAGAAAATTTTTTTGTGTACGAACTTTCATTACGTTTGAATAAGGGTAACTGCCCCTTTATAGAGGATGGTTTCAGATAAAATTAATAACTTCTCTCCTACCAAAGAGATTTTAATGAAACCTTGTACAGGAGTTACAGGTAGCACATACTTTTTATGTAAAAACTCTCATTATGTTTGTATAAAGGGAACTACCCTTTTATAGGGGAAATTTTGGATAAAATTAATTATTTTCCTCTTATTTATCAGATTTTCATGAAACTTTGTACAAAAATTACTAGTAGCATATATTGTTTGTGTACAGTCTCATTACGTTTGTGTCACAAGAACTATCTCTTTACAGGGGGTGATTTTAGAGAAAATTAATAACAATTCTCCTACGTAACAGATTTTCATGAAACTGTGCAGGAGTTACAGGTAGCATGAATTTTTTTTTTTGTGTACGAACTCTCATTACGTTTGCATAAGGGGAACTGCCCCTTTGTAAGGGTGATTTTAGACAAAATTAATATTTTTTTCTATCAAACAGATTTTCATCAAAATTTGTACAGGACTTACAGGCAGCATATACCTTTTATGTAAAAACTCTAATTATGCTTGTATAAGTTGATGTACCCATTGGGGTGGTTTTAGATAAAATTAATTCCTTTTCTCTTATCTAACAGATATTCATGAAAATTTGTATGTAAGTTACAAGGAGCCTATATTGTTTGTATACAAACTCTCATTACGATTTTGTTACAAGAACTACCCTTTTAAAGGGGATGATTTTAAAGAAAATTAATGACTATTCTCCTACGTAACAGATTTTCATGAAAATATAGAGGAATTTCAGATAGCATAAATTTTTTTGTGTATAAGTTCTCATTACGTTTGTGTGGGAGGAACTACACTTTGTAAGGTGTGATTTTAGACAAAATTAATAACTTTCCTCCTGTCTAACAGAGCGCATGCTCTGTAACCTTACCACTGAAAACATTTTACGTCTTCAGCTGTGATAAGAGTTTCTGTTACGAGCCTCGCATCGTTGGCTAAGATCACAGTCTGTAATAACAAGATGAACTCAAAATAATTCAACTAAACCTAATGAAGACTGAAATGAAGATGATTGTTTTCTTCTAAAGGAAATGCGAATTCTTCAGGAAAAAATAATCGAAACTTCATTTAAAGAGTAAGAGAGTAATGGTTTACAGTAGCTAGTTCTGCACTTAGTCCCTGTGAAGGAGATTTTTTCTACGATTAATTAATTGGCTGATTTCACGAGAGCTGGATTCGGGATGGGTCCTTGCACTTATGTAGTTTAGGCCCATTGTACAGATCTAGAAACAAAATTTGGGCCACATGAATTTGGCAAGTTCCAGTCATAACATACGCAGGTGGCCCAATTTTTGTTTCATACAGTGCTTACTGATCATGAGCATGCGCATTATGTTATTACTGGAAGTGGGAAAATTCAGATGGCCCAAATTTTGTTCCACACTGCTTGATGAACATGCGCAGTATGTTATTACTGGAACTAGGAAAATTCAGATGGCCCAAATTTTGTTCCACACTGCTTGATGAACATGCGCAGTATGTTATTACTGGAACTAGGAAAATTCAGATGGCCCAAATTTTCTTCCACACTGCTGGATTAACATGCGCATTATGTTATTACTGGAACTGAGAAAATTCAGATGGCCCAAATTTTCTTCCACACTGCTTGATTAACATGTGCATTATGTTATAATTGGAAGTGGGAAAATTCAGATGGCCCAAATTTTGTTCCACACTGCTTGATGAACATGCGCAGTATGTTATTACTGGAACTGGGAAAATTCAGATGGCCCAAATTTTGTTTCACACTGCTTGATGAACATGCGCAGTATGTTATTACTGGAACTAGGAAAATTCAGATGGCCCAAATTTTCTTCCACACTGCTTGATTAACATGCGCATTATGTTATTACTGGAACTGGGAAAATTCAGATGGCCCAAATTTTCTTCCACACTGCTTGATGAACATGCGCAGTATGTCATTACTGGAACTAGGAAAATTCAGATGGCCCAAATTTTCTTCCACACTGCTTGATTAACATGCGCATTATGGTATTACTGGAACTGGGAAAATTCAGATGGCCCAAATTTTGTTCCACACTGCTTGATGAACATGCGCAGTATGTCATTACTGGAACTAGGAAAATTCAGATGGCCCAAATTTTCTTCCACACTGCTTGATTAACATGTGAATTATGTTATAACTGGAACTGGGAAAATTCAGATGGCCCAAATTTTGTTCCACACTGCTTGATGAACATGCGCATTATGTTATAACTGGAACTGGGAAAATTCAGATGGCCCAAATTTTCTTCCATAATGCTTGATTAACATGCGCATTATGTTATAACTGGAACTGGGAAAATTCAGATGGCCCAAATTTTCTTCCACAATGCTTGATGAACATGTGCATTATGTTATAACTGGAACTGGGAAAATTCAGATGGCCCAAATTTTGTTCCACACTGCTTGATGAACATGCGCAGTATGTTATTACTGGAACTGGGAAAATTCAGATGGCCCAAATTTTGTTCCACACTGCTTGATGAACATGCGCAGTATGTTATTACTGGAACTGGGAAAATTCAGATGGCCCAAATTTTGTTCCACACTGCTTGATGAACATGCGCATTATGTTATTACTGGAACTGGGAAAATTCAGATGGCCCAAATTTTCTTCCACACTGCTTGATTAACATGTGCATTATGTTATAACTGGAAGTGGGAAAATTCAGATTGCCCAAATTTTGTTCCACACTGCTTGATGAACATGCGCAGTATGTTATTACTGGAACTGGGAAAATTCAGATGGCCCAAATTTTGTTCCACACTGCTTGATGAACATGCGCATTATGTTATTACTGGAACTGGGAAAATTCAGATGGCCCAAATTTTCTTCCACACTGCTTGATTAACATGTGCGTTATGTTATAACTGGAAGTGGGAAAATTCAGATGGCCCAAATTTTGTTCCACACTGCTTGATGAACATGCGCATTATGTTATAACTGGAACTGGGAAAATTCAGATGGCCCAAATTTTCTTCCACAATGCTTGATTAACATGCGCATTATGTTATAACTGGAACTGGGAAAATTCAGATGGCCCAAATTTTCTTCCACAATGCTTGATGAACATGTGCATTATGTTATAACTGGAACTGGGAAAATTCAGATGGCCCAAATTTTGTTCCACACTGCTTGATGAACATGCGCAGTATGTTATGTTTACTGGAACTGGGAAAATTCAGATGGCCCAAATTTTGTTCCACACTGCTTGATGAACATGCGCAGTATGTTATTACTGGAACTGGGAAAATTCAGATGGCCCAAATTTTGTTCCACACTGCTTGATGAACATGCGCATTATGTTATTACTGGAACTGGGAAAATTCAGATGGCCCAAATTTTCTTCCACACTGCTTGATTAACATGTGCATTATGTTATAACTGGAAGTGGGAAAATTCAGATGGCCCAAATTTTGTTCCACACTGCTTGATGAACATGCGCAGTATGTTATTACTGGAACTAGGAAAATTCAGATGGCCCAAATTTTCTTCCACACTGCTTGATTAACATGCGCATTATGTTATTACTGGAACTGAGAAAATTCAGATGGCCCAAATTTTCTTCCAAATGTGCATTATGTTATAAGAATGGGAAAATTCAGATGGCCCAAATTTTGTTCCACACTGCTTGATGAACATGAACTGGAATGGGAAAATTCAGAAAATGCGCAGTATGTTATTACTGGAACTGGGAAAATTCAGATGGCCCAAATTTTGTCTTCCACACTGCTTGATGAACATGCGCAGTATGTCATTACTGGAATAGGAAAATTCAGATGGCCCAAATTTTCTTCCACACTGCTTGATTAAATGCGCATTATGTTATTACTGGAACTGGGAAAATTCAGATGGCCCAAATTTTGTTCCACACTGCTTGATGAACATGCGCATTATGTTTACTGGAACTAGGAAAATTCAGATGGAACTGCTTGGCATTATGTTAAACTGGAACTGGGAAAATTCAGATGGCCCAAATTTTCTTCCACAATGCTTGATGAACATGTGCATTATGTTATAACTGGAACTGGGAAAATTCAGATGCCCAAATTTTGTTCCACACTGCTTGATGAACATGCGCAGTATGTTATTACTGGAACTGGGAAAATTCAGATGGCCCAAATTTTGTTCCACACTGCTTGATGAACATGCGCAGTATGTTATTACTGGAACTGGGAAAATTCAGATGGCCCAAATTTTGTTCCACACTGCTTGATGAACATGCGCATTATGTTATTACTGGAACTGGGAAAATTCAGATGGCCCAAATTTTCTTCCACACTGCTTGATTAACATGTGCATTATGTTATAACTGGAAGTGGGAAAATTCAGATGGCCCAAATTTTCTTCCACACTGCTTGATGAACATGCGCAGTATGTTATTACTGGAACTGGGAAAATTCAGATGGCCCAAATTTTGTTCCACACTGCTTGATGAACATGCGCATTATGTTATTACTGGAACTGGGAAAATTCAGATGGCCCAAATTTTCTTCCACACTGCTTGAGTAACATGTGCATTATGTTATAACTGGAACTGGGAAAATTCAGATGGCCCAAATTTTCTTCCACACTGCTTGATTAACATGTGCATTATGTTATAACTGGAAGTGGGAAAATTCAGATGGCCCAAATTTTGTTCCACACTGCTTGATGAACATGCGCATTATGTTATTACTGGAACTGGGAAAATTCAGATGGCCCAAATTTTCTTCCACACTGCTTGAGTAACATGTGCATTATGTTATAACTGGAACTGGGAAAATTCAGATGGCCCAAATTTTCTTCCACACTGCTTGATTAACATGTGCATTATGTTATAACTGGAAGTGGGAAAATTCAGATGGCCCAAATTTTGTTCCACACTGCTTGATGAACATGCGCATTATGTTATAACTGGAACTGGGAAAATTCAGATGGCCCAAATTTTCTTCCACAATGCTGGATTAACATGCGCATTATGTTATAACTGGAACTGGGAAAATTCAGATGGCCCAAATTTTCTTCCACAATGCTTGATGAACATGTGCATTATGTTATAACTGGAACTGGGAAAATTCAGATGGCCCAAATTTTCTTCCACAATGCTTGATTAACATGCGCATTATGTTATAACTGGAATTGGGAAAATTCAGATGGCCCAAATTTTGTTCCACACTGCTTGATGAACATGTGCATTATGTTATAACTGGAACTGGGAAAATTCAGATGGCCCAAATTTTGTTCCACACTGCTTGATGAACATGTGCATTATGTTATAACTGGAACTGGGAAAATTCAGATGGCCCAAATTTTGTTCCACACTGCTTGATGAACATGCGCAGTATGTTATTACTGGAACTGGGAAAATTCAGATGGCCCAAATTTTGTTCCACACTGCTTGATTAACATGTGCATTATGTTATTACTGGAACTGGGAAAATTCAGATGGCCCAAATTTTCTTCCACACTGCTTGATGAACATGCGCAGTATGTTATAACTGGAACTTGAAAAATTCAGGTGGCCCAAATTTTGTTTATGGGTCTGTGCTCCCTATATTCTATGATTCTGTGAGACCAAAGGTTGGCCGGGTGGTACTCCTGAATCCCACTCTGATAGGCGGGCTATTGTATTCAAATCTGTTCAGATGGTATGACGATGATGATGACGACGGTGTAAACGACGAACATCACGACGACGTTAAGGAAGAAATAAAATAATCCTGGTGGCTTCAGGTGGAATCAGTGATGCAAAGAAGCTATTTCACTCAGAGACAGAAAAATTATAAGTTGACATTATTGACGAAGAAATTGTGAAATGAAAATGACCCCAGATGCATTTGAATTGAATTACTATTACTTCCATTATACAGAGTGATTCACGAGGAGTTCCCGCCATATGCGGAGCATATTTCCGAAGCCATTTTGAACAAAACATGTCATATAAACGTGGGTTCTATTCTAAATATCTTTTTAGTTACACTAATTTGAAGTTGTTTGTAAAGTACCTTTTCTATTTAGTTTTAAGGGTAAAAGAATATTAGAAATAGAAGATGAACTATTCAAAAGCATCATTTCTTTAATTTCTAGTATTGTGAAGCTAAAAATTTCTTGAGAATTCCATAGTTGCTTCGTAGAGAATTTTTTTGTATGTTTAACTGCAAAATTACATTATTCTTACGCATGTATCACAACAATTGTCGTTTGATGAAAAATTGAACTGCAAAGAATCAAATCGCTAAACGTCGTGTGATTTGTAACAATATTGTTGTGATAAGTGTCTAAGAATAATGTAATTTTTAGTTAAAACTTGTAAAAAAGTCTGTACAAAGTAACTAAGGCATTAACAGCACATTTTTAGCTTCAAATACTAGGCAATTAAAAAATTATATTTCTGAATAGTGCATTCTCCATTTGCAATATTATTTTTCCCATAAAACAAAGGAAAAAAAAAAGGGTATTTTGTAAACAACTTCAAATTAGTGTAATTCTGAAAATATTGAGAATGGGATCCATTTATATTTGAGATTTAATAATAATAATAATAATAATAATAATAATAATAATAATAATAATAATAATAATACTATGGCGAATTCTCGGCCTCATCTCGCTATCACCAATCTCATAGACGCTAAATAACCTAGTAGTTGATACAGCGTCGTTAAATAACAAACTAATAATAATAATAATAATAATAATAATAATAATAATAATAATAAATAATAATAATAATAATACTTATGACATTTAAGGAACCCGGAAGTTCATTATCGCCCTCACAGAAGCCTGCTATTGGTCCCTATCCTGAGCAAGATTAACCCAGTCTCTATCATCATATCCCACCTCCCTCAAATCCATTTTAATATTATCTTCCCATATACGTGTCGGTCTCCGTAAATGTCTTTTTTTCTCTGGTCTCCCAACTAACACTATATACATTTCTGGATTCGCCCATACGTGCTATATGCCCTGCCCATCTCAAACATCTGAATTTAATGTTCCTAATTATGTCAGGTGAAGAATACAATGCGTGCAGTTCTGCGTTGTGTAACTTTCTCTATTCTCCTGTAACTTCACTCCTCTTAGCCCAATTGTTTTCCTAAGCACCTTATTCTCAAACACCCTTAACCTATGTTCCTCTCTCAAAGCGAGAGTCCAAGTTTCACAACCATAAAGAGCAACCGGTAATATAACTGTTTTATAAATTCTAACTTTGAGATTTTTCGAGATCTGAATAGTTGACAAATGATAATAATAATAATAATAATAATAATAATAATAATAATAATAATAATAATATAATAACTAATAATAATAATAATAATAATAATAATATAGGAGGGAGGGGAAGATATGAAGTAGTAAATATATATATATTTTTAATATATTTGGCTTTTATCAGTTACTGTACCCAGTTTATATGAAATATTCGTTAACCTATTTCAACACTGAAAGTTCTCTGTTAATATAAAAGATTATCTTACAGAGCTACAAATAAAAACCAAATCTTTTTTAAGTCTAGATCGAAAATGAAGCCAGAGATGGCTACATAATTTTCTCTTCAATTTTTAAGAAGGTCATTTCGTATCTTCTGTTCGTTAAATTGTTAGGTACAACGTGAAGAAAGTCAAGAAGCCATGTTGACGTTGAAATCTTTATGTACAAGTAGCAATTATTTCTGCTTTGCTAATACTTAATCTGCAGACACGTGTTTAATTTCTCTAAAGGTTATCTTGGAAATACACTGCGTGTCTCTCAAGTGGCACGAGTTTGCGCATGCAATATTCTTTCTTTCTTCCTTCCTTATCTTACCAATCCGGAGATTCACTGCAATACAGGGGATAGTTCTTTAAAACATTTTCATTACTGGGCATTCATAATGTCCCTGTATCTTACACAATCTATACTAATAATAAATCTGTAGCCGAAATTTTTCTGGTACTTTCGATTTTCCAAAAATAATTGGTCCTAACATATATAATTAACCACCCTGAAACCGAAAATCGCTTTTTTGAAATTTTTGTTTGTTTGTCTGTCTGTCTGTCTGTCTGTCTGTCTGGATGTTTGTTACCTTTTCACGCGATAATGGCTGAACCGATTTATATGAAAAATGGAATATAAATGAAGTTCGTTATAACTTAGATTTTAGGCTATATGGCATTCAAAATACATTATTTAAGAGGGGGGTTATAAAGGGGCCTGAATTAAATACATCGAAATATCTCGCTTATTATTGATTTTTGTGAAATATGTTACATAACAAATGTTTCTTTAAAAATGATTTCCGATACGTTTTACTCCTTCCAAAATGTTTATAGGACTGATATTTAATGAGATAAATGAGTTTTAAAATTAAAATACAATGCCATCTAAGGCGGTGTAATGAAATGAAAACAAATGAAAAACGATGAATGTCACATTTCTGTTAAGGATTAGATAATGATCTAATTGAGTCTATAACTGCAAGATGTAGTGCTGTTTCTATAGAAAATAAAGGAAAGGATTACTGTATTCGTGGTGATAATTCTCCTTTTTACCATTTTTCATAAGAACAACATTAAATTTCGTAGTGATCCATTGAATTAGATAATGACATCAACCTTAACAAAACTGTGACATTAATAGTTTTTCCCGCGAACTCTTCAAATGATTACGTCTATAAGGGGCCTTGGACAACAACAATCGAAAGCTATGAAAGATAGCGTACAGAGAATGTTTCTGTGTTTGTATGAAGTAATATCGGAAGCTAAATTAACCGATTTGTATAATTAATTATTATTTCACCATTGGAAAGTGTAGTTTCTCTAGATGGACATAAAGCTATAATGTTATTACAGTAACTTCTGAGTGTTCTCTGGACCAAAATGATCGCATTTTAATTATTTGGATGCAATTTAAATTAAGTAACATATTAAACGATTTATCCTTCTATCAA
The DNA here is from genome assembly GCA_025594305.2 of Periplaneta americana. NCBI lineage: Eukaryota > Metazoa > Arthropoda > Insecta > Blattodea > Blattidae > Periplaneta > Periplaneta americana. Next base: position 5,765,620 of record JAJSOF020000005.1, read on the forward strand.
ACACGAATGTTCCCTGGATCAACGCCCTATTTTAATTATGTAATTATTTTACGTATAATTATTTCCAACAGGTGCAGCGGAGCGCACGGGTACGGCTAGTGCTTTAATGTTTCAATTCAATTATGTTTTGAAATTGTATCAAGTTTCGCGATATTGAAAGAAATCATCTCGAAGTATTTACAGAAATGCGATATAAAACAAAAGAAACACTCTCTTCTATAACAATTGTGTAATTCATACATTATAAAATGGTGTACTTTTTTCTAACGGTTTCTATTTCAGTCAAGGTTCTCAAAATGATGTCGCAGAAGGGAAAATCGTTAGATGTGCAGATGCATTAGTCCAACATTATTTTTGTCACGGAAGTTCTACTTCTAAATCATACTGCCGTGAGCTATAAAAGGGACAATTACGAATGACACCGAAACCTATTTTTGCTTCACCACAAGGAGAGCATCGAGATAACCATTATGATGAATTCTCTGTCATGTACATGAACTTTATTATTCAAGTCAGCGAGGAGAAAGGAACCGGCTAGAATAGCCCACATTATCTCCTGGCTTACTTGCCTCATGAGTGATACCTTATTGGTGTCATTTATGAGCTTCCAACCAGTCTGCAGTCTTTGCACTGTTGGCTTCATATATTTCAACAGAGAGCATAGATACAAACCAAGTGAGAACTATGGATAACTCGCCTAAATCATGGATTGTGATTACTATTACACTTTTACTACGTCATACTACTTTCGACCAATAAAACGGTACGAAAGGACGTCTTTCAATTAAATCATGGCTGCTTATCTCGCAATTTTATCGCTTTCCTAGCATTTGTTTAATTTTATCGCTTCCCTACCATTTGTTTTTATCACTACCCTAGCATTTGTTTCTTTGTTTGCCAACATTTCAAACTGAAAATTCTTTACAGTACTATAAAACATGCTTTGTGATCGTAATTTGTTTCCCGCATAGATAGTCGACTGAAAATGGCGGCTCCGTTCAAACATTGTAGTGAAGATAACATTAGTGAAATAGAATTTCAGTGAGTCAATTAATACAAATTTTATTGTATTGTTAGAGTACTTTATTTATTCTAATTTCTATATACTTTCTTCCGCTTTTATCACCTCTCTACCATTTGTTTCTTTGTTTGCCAACATTTCAAACTGCAAATTCTTTACGGTATTACAAAACATGCTTTGCGATCGTCATTTGTTTACAGTATAGACTGTCAACTGAAACTTTCAAACGTTTTGGTGAAGCTAACATTCTTCCACTTCAGACTCTGGTAAAGAGTATCTTTAAAATGTTCCACAATATTGGTACTAATTAAATTAATATGTTATTTGTATGCCAGTTACATATCGTCGTCGTTCCTGCAATAATCCCTATGCGCAAAATATAAAAGTTTTCAGTAGGAAGGAAAAACACATTTATTCATTTTATAAATCAAACCATTGACAAAGGGAATGTAAAAAAATTATTCAAATGTAAACTTGAAAATCATAAAATGCAGCCGTATATAGAAGACTGTGAATTCTTACATTTTCGAAACAAAGAAATATAATTACCGGGTACATATAGGCTAGGAGATTTTATTATTTGCTGTATCACTATTTAAGTTATTTAACAGAGCAAAAATCTGAAACTCGATAAATATGTCACATAGGAGTTATTGCAGGAACAACGACGAAATGCTAAATAAAATTTAATTTACTTCATTTTATAATGGCCATTTTATTTTATTCATTTATTTACTTACTAGCCGTACCCGTGCGCTCCGCTGCACCGTTAGAAATAAATATAAAGTAATTACATAATTAAAATAGGACATTTGATCTAAGGAACATTCGTGTTTGATAGAAGGATAAATCGTTTAATATGTTATTTAATTTAAATTGTATTAAAAAATTAAAATGCCATTATTTTGATCCAGAGACCACTCATTTGGCCATAAAAATTATTTTAGGAAATACAGGAAACGAATGTACAGAATAGCCTATCAAGTTTTCTGTGCATAAGAAGCTATTTTAATCTTACCTGTCCTCGATTCACTCAGAAGTTACTGTAATAACATTATAGCATTATGTCCATACAGAGAAACTACACTTTCCAATGGTGAATGAATAATTAATTATATAAATCGGTTAATTTAGCTTCCGATATTACTTCATACAAACACAGAAACATTCTCTGTAGGCTATCATATGTTTCATAGCTTTCGATTGTTGTTGACCAAGGCCCCTTATAGACGAAGTCATTTGTTTTTTAATTCATTACACCGCCTTAGATGGCGTTATTGTAATTTTGAAACTCATTTATCTCATTAAATATCAGTCCTATCAAAATTTTGCATGGAACTTATCGGAAATTATTTTAAAGTAACTTTTGTTATGTAGTAACAAGGAGATAACAAGGAGATATTTCAATTTATTTAATTCAGGCCCCCTTATAACACCCCTTTTAAATAAAATATTTTGAATGCCATATAGCCTAAATTCTAAGTTACAACGAACTTAATTTATATTCCAATTTTCATATAAATCGGTTCAGCCATTATCGCGTGAAAAGGTAACAAATATCCAGACAGACAGAGAGACAAAAATTTCAAAAAGCGATTTTCGATTTCAGGGTGGTTAATTATATATGTTAGGGCCAATTATTTTTGGGAAAATCGAAAATTACCAGAAAAATTTCGGCTACAGATTTATTATTAGTATAGATTCATTTCTCATTTATTTGTTTACTTATTTATTCATTTATTTATTTAATTGCTTATTTATATTTACATTTGTATATGCCATCTGTTTCATTTCGAAGACAGCAGGTCTTAAAAATTAGTAGAATATCTTAATACTCTTGTCATTTTTACTTCTGTATATGAAATGACATCTTTTGAATTTGACATTAATGTGAACTACATTCTTTCAAAGTTTTGAAAAGTCCTTCTTATGTAACTTTTACAAATGGAGGACATTAAGATCTGCACGACAAGTTTTCATTTCAGACTCTGGTATGATTAATCTTAAAAAAAATCGGGAAACAATTGCAGTAACCCAATGTCACTTGTTCGACGAAGATAATGGCTGTACAAAAGTGACATCTTTTGAATTTCTACGTTTTTCTGAAAATGTTTGTGGCCTTTCATTGTCATCCCGATCCATTCATCTTTGAAGGGAAGTCACGTCACATGAATGCCTACACCTTGAGCGGAAATGATCGCTATACGTCAAGAATGTATTCAAATCTCAGGATTAACTGTTGTGAATATCCGCTTCGCAATAATGTCGGTCAAACAAATGAAATGATTTGTGCGAAAATGTGACGTGTGAACAATGCATGCCAGTTTGAATGGCATTGACATTGGCTTCCTGTACCGACGAAACTTCTGAGACTGGCAAGCCGAACAATGCATGGCCTCCTTCTATTCCGTGTCTTGTAGGGGTTCTAGGAGGCGTGGCGTTGTAATTAGGGTCACGGAATTTATTTTTTCTCATAATCTTTTATTCTGATTCCGTTTACTGCATCTCTCCAAGGCGTGTCTTGTTAAATCGGACGGGTTGCCTGTGCTTGTGGTAAAGGGTTCGATTCCTATCAGAGACACGGAAGATAATGCAGCAAATACTCCCTGCTCTTGTGCAATAAAATTGAGGGGAGTGAAACATGGTAAGTGACGTTTTAGTGTTTTGAAGTTATTAGGTAGGTAAACATTTATACATGCAAAAGTTTGTTATAGTTACCAAGAAAGTAAAATCTGTATAGTTTCTCCATCTGTTGAGATGCTGGAAAACTAACTACTGCATTAGACGCAGAATATAAGATACCATATTATACGCTACATAACTCATTGTCGACAAAAAGTCAGTTACCATGTTTTACTCCCGAGCCTCTCATACGTTCCCGACAGAGAGATTCCTTCTCTCCACCACATTTAAATAAATTAGCATTTATTATGATAACATGAAATTACAGGAAGAAGTCAATGGTCTTAGGAAGAAAAATAAAGAAGGTAAACTTGGTAATTCTAAATGAGGCAGTAGAGCAAGTGGACAGCTTCAAATACTTGGGGTGTACTATAAGCAGTAACATGAGCTGCTGCCAGGAAGTCAAAAGGAGGATAGCAATGGCAGTTTTAATAGAAAAAGGAACATTTTTTGCGGACCTCTGGAGAAAGAGCAAATAATAATAATAGTTTATTTTAACTGGCAGAGTTAAGGCCATTCGGCCTTCTCTTCCACTCAACCAGTATGATAAAAATTACTACAGTGCTATGAATATAACAAAATTAATACAATACAATACAAGGAAGAGAGTAGTGAAGTGCTTTGTATGGAGTGTGGCATTGTATGGGGCAGAAACATGGACATTATGACAAAGTGAAGAGAAGCAACTAGAAGCATTTGAAATGTGGATATGGAGAAGGATGGAGCGTGTGAAGTGGACAGACAGAATAAGAAATGAAACTGTGTTGAAAAGAGTGGGTAAAGAAAGAATGATGCTGAAACTGATCAGGAGGAGGAAATAAAATTAGTTGGGTTACTGGCTGAGAAGAAACTACCTACTGAAAGATGCACTGGAAGGAATGGTGAACGGGAGAAGAGTTCGGGGTAGAAAAAGATATCAGATGATAGACGACATTAAGATATATGGATCATATACGGAGACTAAGAGGAAGGCAGAAAATAGGAAAGATTTGAGGAGGCTGGGTTTGCAGTGAAGGACCTGTCTTTGGGCAGAACACTAAATGAAGTTACAAGGGGTAATCAATAAGTTTCCGGACTGTCCTGAATGTAGATAACACACATTAGGAAACGGAGAAATTATCTAGAATCAGAGAAACGCCTGAAATCTATACTAAATGTATCACTTGAAAGGCAGAGAAGAAGACTAGCAGTAAGGCGTGTATGTAGAGATTCCTGGAAAAATGGCCATAGGTCCTTGACTTGTTTGCACAAAATCACGTGTAGAAGCACAGTTCATAAAGACAATCTGACGCTGTTTGATAGACTGACTCAACAGGCATGGAAGCAATGATCTTCAGTGACAGACGTATGTATGTTTAACGGTACAATAAATAAAAGTGCAGTTCAGAAATATATTGATTATACATATGAAGCATTCCTATATAAAATATTTTATCACAAAAAATCTAAAATTGATTTTTTTTACTAATTTTTGTAAAAGCTGATATAAAGCTAATAAAGCTAATAAAAACAAATGAATAACAATGGTTAAAAATTAAACAATTTGAAAGACAGATTCATGTATTTCTGACAGTAAATGGAGGCCATTTTGAGCACCTTTTGTCAACTGAAATCAACACGTGATACGACACAACAATGCTACTTTTGGTTTTAATGGGTTTTCTTGCTTTAAAATCCATGCATTGCATTACTATTGCAGTTAAATTTCAATGGTACATATCCTACAATGTGCCTTTTTTTAAATTATAAGTTTAAATAATATTAACATTGTTATTCAATTGTTTTTATTAGTTTCTTTCACTTGTTTCTATTAGCTTTTGTCTGCAATTATTTAATCCAAAGCCTCCTCAGATTGATGTAATGAAACATTAAAATTTCCCTTTATTCATTACATATACTGTACATTTCCATCAAAAGAGGTAATTTTTACAAAATAATAGTTTATAAATGGCAAAAAAGAATATGAATTTGTACGTAGTGAAGCCTGGAGAATCCAAAAATGGGAAATAAGTACAGTAAATGGCAAAAAAACCGGACCGACCCTTGTAGCTGATTTTAGAGCCTTGTTCACGCCAGAGCACCATAGACTGGTAACTAAGACTTTCGTGGTTCGAATCCGCCTGGGAAGGTAACTTTTTTTGTTCCTTATTCAAATTTATTCCCAATACTTTTCGACTGCTGTTAAAATTCATGTTCTGGAACTAATAAGTTAATTAAGTAGTAAAATATGGCTGTATGTGCCATTTAAAAAAAACATACTCTTTGGCATACTCTTTATAAATGAAAAGCATAGTACTTGAAAATATGTTCAAAATATTCCTTCTTTGATACCCTACAACTTTTGTATAAATAGGTTCTTCATAAAATTAGAAATAAGAAAGTTACAAGGATTGTTCCATACTTTTTACTCACTCTGTAGGTTGAGTAAAATTCTTTGAAATTATCAAATGTTTTTTCTCTGGAAATTACTGTTCTATAAAATCTATTTTAAGCAACTTATGTTTCATTCGTGGCAGAGAAGTGTAGGAATTTGTTGAAATCATGAGATGGGATAACTTTACTATAATGATCGTTGTAATCATCATCATATATCGAGAAAATAACACTTCCGCACGTCTCATCTACGCTCTCGTTACAATTCTCAATCACTCTAAACGACCCCAAGGAGTTGAAATTTCTGGTTCTGTTATCACTTAAAATACAGTACAAGCATGATATATATATATATATAGAGAGAGATAGAGAGATATAGATATAGAGATATAAAGAGATATAGATATAGAGAGATAGAGAGAGATAGAGCGATATATAGAGAGAGGGAGAGATATATATAGAGAGAGATATAGAGATAGAGAAAGATATAGAGATAGAGAGATATAGATAGAGATATATATATAGAGAGATAGAGATATATAGAGATAGTGATATATAGACTAGAGAGATAGAGATATGTAGACATAGAGAGATATATAGAAAAAGAGATATATAGATAGAGAGATATAGAGATAGAGAGATATAGAGATAGAGAGATAGAGATAGAGATAGAGAGATAGAGAGATAGAGAGAGATAGAGAGATATAGAGATATATAGAGAGATATAGAGATATAGAGAGATATAGAGATATAGAGAGATATAGAGATATAGAGAGATAAGAAGATATAGAGAGATATAGAGATATATAGAGAGATATAGAGATATAGAGAGATAGAAAGAGATATAGAGATAGAAAGATATAGAGAGATAGAGAGATATAGAGACATATAGAGAGATAGAGAGATAGAGAGAGATATAGAGAGATAGAGAGATAAAGAGATATATAGAGAGATAGAGAGATATAGAGAGATAAAGAGAGATATAGAGAGATAGAGAGATAAAGAGATATAGAGAAAGATATAGAGAGATAGAGAGAGATATAGAGATATAAAGAGATATAGAGATAGAGAGATATAGAGAGATATAGAGAGATAGAGAGATATAGAGAGATAGAGAGGTATATAAAGAGATATAGATATATATAGAGAGATATAGAGATATAGAGAAAGATATAGAGCGATAGAGAGATATAGAGATAGAGAGATATAGAGAGATAGAGAGATATAGAGAGATAGAGAGATAGAGAGATATAGAGATAGAGAGATATAGAGAGATAAAGAGAGATATAGAGAGATAGAGAGATAGAGAGATATAGAGAGATAAAGAGATATATAGAGAGATAGAGAGATAAAGAGATATATAGAGAAATAGAGAGAGATAGAGAGATATAGAGAGATAAAGAGATATACAGAGAGATATAGAGAAAGATATAGAGAGATAGAGAGAGATATAAAGATAGAAAGAGATATAGAGAGATAGAGAGATAGAGAGATTATAGAGATATAGAGAAAGATATAGAGAGATAGAGAGAGATATAGAGATAGAAAGAGGTATAGATATAGAGAAAGATATAGAGAGATAGAGAGATATAGAGATAGAGAGAGATATAGAGATAGATAGAGATATAGAGAGAGATAGAGAGATAGAGAGATATAGAGATAGAGAGATATAGAGAGATAGAGAGAGATATAGAGATAGATAGAGATATAGAGAGATATAGAGAGATAGAGAGAGATATAGAGATAGAGAGATAGAGAGAGATATAGAGATAGATAGAGATATAGAGAGAAACATAGAGATAGAGAGATAGAGAGAGACATAGAGACACAGATAGAGAGATAGAGACATAGAGATATAGAGAGAGAGCGAGCTAGAGCGATAGATAGAGATAGAGTTAGAGAGATAGAGAGATGAGGGGCGGGGTAGGTCCATAATCTAAAACAGGGCTGGGCACCGGGAGCGAATCGAAACTCTAAACGGGGACGCTTAATATTCATCCGTCACAGCGGTGACGGGGAAGAAAGGGGTTGAAGAGAAGTCATATGACTCCCAGTGAGAGAGTAGAATTCGCTCTTGGTGCTCAGACCCGATCTAAAAGAAGACGCTCCTTTCATCTGTCGAGAATCTAACGCAAGTCCACTGGTTTTGTACTCCTGGACACACATGCCAAGGCTTGAATCCAAATTAGCAAAAATCAATACAAAAGTTTCCCGGCTGAGATTTGTATCTCAGTAGTTTCCTGTCTGTGTCATTGACATGGTTTTAGCATTTTCAGTCAAAGTGCAATGTATTGTAATTACACCTGGTGGCGGCGTCACGCACTAAGCTCGTACAGCAGCGGACAGGTGTCGGTCGATCCCTGCGACCCTCGGAGCGATCCAGAATCTCCTGAGGCTAGCTAAGCCCTTGGAGTTGTATTCAGTAATACTCAAAAACGGCCACATATTAAAGTTACCATTATTGTCTATTCGTCGAAAAGTAATCGTACCATAATAGCCTAGTTAATTTTGCACGATCATGTTTTTTACTGTTTTTACAGCTATTGTTAGACCTTGAAAGTTATAATTCCCACACAGAAACTTGTTGCTAGGGAAACCATTCCTCATAACATAAAACTATACTGAAATAGATCCATCACAGTGTACTTATTGTTACTTAGTTACCGTTACAGTGAATTCACAGTCTAGTATATAGAGTCACGAAGTTCAATACGTAATAAATATGCGTCCATAGATAGTTGCTAACCACTAGGATCGCTACTATCGCCTCCTTACAGACAATGCGAAATAGTAGCCTATCTGCACAGTTTATTGTTCCTAGTATCCTCAAAACTCAAACTTCGTGACTGTATATAGCCTACTAGACTGTGGTGCATTTTTGAGACGACTTTGGAATAATATTGCTCTAAATTTTCAATGCAAAATATATTGTAGGCTATTTGTAATTTTCAAACTTTTCCTCGATTTTGTAAAAAGCACTTCCCAACCTTGTATCGTAATATAGTATTATGATATGAGTATCGTAATGTTTCATATTACAATACGAGTTTGGTAACCAATCCAGTATTGTAATATGAAGTTACGATAAGTATATCGTGCAACATTTTATCCACCTTGATAAAAAATTAATTTTTTAATAAAAGTAATTGTATTATTTTTAGTAGTTTGTGGAGAGGAGAATTTATTAATAATAGTTTCTTCCTACGAGGGGCGATTCGTTTATGTTTGTTTTATTAGTTTTGAACGCGATATGTTCTTGTTTATAACAGAAGAACGGCAGTACTTATGACTTTTAAGGAACCCGGAGGTTCATCGCCGCCCTTACATAAGCCCGCCATTGGTCTCTATCCTGAGCAAGATTAATCCAGTCTCTACCATCATATCCCACCTCCCTCAAATCGATTTTAATATTATCTTCCCATCTACGTCTCGGCCTCCCCAAAGGTCTTTTTCCCTCCATCCTCCCAACTAACACTCTATATGCATTTCTGGATTCATCCATACGTGCTACATGCCCTGCCCATCTCAAACGTCTGGATTTAATGTTCCTAATTATGTCAGGTGAAGAATACAATGCGTGCAGTTCTGTGTTGTGTAACTTTCTCCATTCTCCTGTAACTTCATCCCTCTTAGCCCCAAATATTTTTCTAAGCACCTTATTCTCAAATACCCTTAACCTCTGTTTCTCTCTCAAAGTGAGAGTCCAAGTTTCACAGCCATAAAGAACAACCGGTAATATAACTGTTCTATAAATTCTAAGTTTCACATTTCTTGACAGCAGACTGGATGACAAAAGCTTCTCAACCGAATAATAACAGGCATTTCCCATATTTATTCTGTGTTTAATTTCCTCCCGAGTATCATTTATATTTGTTACTGTTGCTCCAAGATATTTGAACTTCTCCACCTCTTCAAAAGATAAATTTCCAATTTTTATATTTCCATTTCGCACAATATTCTGGTCACGAGACATAATCATATACTTAGTCTTTTCGGGATTTACTTCCAAACCTATTTCTTTACTTGCTTCCAGTAAAATTCCCGTGTTTTCCCTAATCTTTTGTGTATTTTCTCCAAACATATTCATGTCATCCGCATAGATTAGCAGCTGATGTAACCCGTTCAATTCCAAACCCTCTCTGTTATCCTGGACTTTCCTAATGGCATATTCTAGAGCAAAGTTAAAAAGTAAAGGTGATAGTGCATCTCCTTGCTTTAGCCCACACTGAATTGGAAACGCATCTGACAGAAACAGAGAATAATAATAATAATGATAATAATAATAATAATAATAAGAATAATAATAATAATAATATAAATTGAGCAGTAGTGATGGATGAGGTTTCTTATCCTTGTCTCATCTCGTACTTCTTTTAAATTGCTGCTTTTCACTGACCTATGTTTGATGTTCTAATAGGGTATCTCATTGTCGTATTAAAAATACGAGACTACAATCTTCAATATCAGAAGCTTTGTTTGGAATACACCGAACAGTGTGCATTACATTACGGTATTCATGTAACGCGGAACTGAATTTTTGCAGTCTTTGACCTCGCACGGCGAGAATGGGTCACCGTAAGCTATAAAAATGTATGAGGTCTATACCTGGCTTTCCTAATGAAATGGAAGCTAGAAATACGGAATGCAGTTTTTTGTGCGGCGATCCGAAGCTGCATAATGTAACAGGGCGAGTCCCAATACAGCGCTAATCTAGAAGGATGATTAATGATGTTAAAAGCTTCCACGAAATGATGGCAGGAATGCGATTTTTCATCAGATTAAAGCATCTTTATACTAGAAGGGAGGGCGTCTACCCGCAGTACAAAGAAAAGCGAATGGAGGGAGCCACATCACCACTATCATCCGCAATGCACCGCTCACATTAATTATAAATCTGAGACCGCAGTGCTAAGAAACTCACGCAATTTACCCGCCTCTGTGGCAACTTTTCTTTTCGCCTCGCCCACAGCAAGCTGCAGAGTTACAGGGCCCAGGCACGGCTGGCCGTCAGAACTGAAGGCGACCTCATCTCTTTGATATATGGCCAGAAGTTCAGCAACTTTAAAATTCCACATCGTATAGACTTAACTTTTACACTCTAAGCAGGAATTGCTTCATAATCTGAAGATCCCAACTTATTCCCTAATGTGCATTTTCAGTTTCACAGTCAGCAGACCCGGGTGCCATTCCCGACAGGAAATATATTGTCGTTGATTTTAAGTAACATTCTAAGTGAAAATAGAGAGCATATATTTTTTTCAGGAGAAAGAAAGAAGAAATTAAATATTAATAGGCCTAATAAGAATATTAGATAATTCAGTAGAAAACGTCGAGGATCAGTGTAGGCCTATCACCACAGTCTAGTATATACAGTCACGAAGCTCAGTACGTAGTAAATATGCAAACATAGATAGTTGTTCACCACCACGATCGCTACTATCGCATCATCACAGACTCTTTTCCTAGCAGACGATAAAATGTATTGTACTTTCGATATAGTGTTTTTTGAAAAAATTAACACCTTCCTTCCACTATTTAAATATGAAATACATAAGGTTTATATATTATTTTCATAAAATATATATTATATTCTATAAACTCATCTTCCTGGATATTTCGGAAGAAGGATAACTCTAACCTATTTTTCTTACAATTTATAGTACTACGAACGTCTCCTTGTCCCATATTATTATTGAAATTATTGTATTTTAGCCATTTACAGTTATTACAACCGATAACGAACATTTCACAGTTTACATAGCTTTTCACAAAAATGCGAAATACGGCACAGTCAATGCCTTTTCGAACTAGACCAGGCCGTGATGTTTGTTCGGGTTTTCTATTTCAGTGTATGGAGCTCAGTGAATTATTATATTATAACTTTATTGCTTATCATAGCTAAGTTTTATTTAGTGTAATGTGTCCGTAAGTTCCCTTTACTTCTTGTTGCATAATATGTTGCAGAAATAATTACAAAACTGTGTTATTTTATTGTGAAGAGAATTTTACATGTTAACATAATCTGTTTGCGTCAACATTTTAAGTTTAGAATGGAAGCTATTTTGAGGTTTAATAAAAAAGAATTTATATTGTGATTTCAATTTAGCACATCTACCTTCCTTAATTTTAGACAAAACATTTACCATACCACTCCTATGAAATTAGTGTACGTACAATTGTGTTACTTCGTCTCTTAGGTAGTAGATAAATACAATAATTCAGTAGTCAATTGCAGTATTAAATACAGAAAAATTGAATGTCCTGGGTATCATACATGCCATTATGCTTAATTATAATGTATACTTACGAATATAGGAATATAAGTTAAATATAGTAAACATAACGTATAATTTTCATATGAATGGCAAGGCATTGGAGATCACTAAATTTAGACAGAAAGGGGCAACTGGTACAGTAAACATAACCTATAATTTCAACATATCTAAATATCCGTGCGGTGCAATTGAAAATTATTGAATCGTGCATAAATGAATGTACAAGAATTTCGCAATATTTAATCGAAATAAAGGCAGGTATTACACATACGAACAACGTAATTTTCATACCAAAAATAATATTACACCTTAACTCGCAAGTGAATAATGGCTGAAGTGTCTCATAATCATTGTTTCAAATTATATTAATGGAATTACACTACATTTTAGAGAAATATATGTTACTGTTTATGCATTCCAACTAATTTATATGGTTGAAACGCCGCCCTTCGTGATCGGGTTAAGCGAGTCACACGGTCTGTATTAGATCACGATGGCTGTGGCACAGTCTATTGTTCCTAGTACTCACAGCGCTCCAAGCGGCTAGCAACTATAGCGAGAATGTTCTGTACTGTTACATAGGAGGTTTCAACGATGACCTATCGACCTCTTTATACTGTCGAAATTGAGTCTGTGTATTAAATTTGCTTCACGTTGCCTTAAGTGTGTGGTCACACTAGTTACATTGGTTCATGGCCTAACTACTAATCATTATTAGTATTCGGCTATGGTAGCCTACATAGCCTTGTTACAGTATGCATCTGAAATTGTCTTTTTTTTGTTTCACCATGGATCCCGGAGCGGGTGCCTATTTTCGATGAAGGGAAATACATATTCTGCGTAAAAAATTATATGATCAGCTGCCCTGTGGGTACTTGTTCATTCTGAAAGAGAGGTGGCCACTCGAAAACTTGATAAACACTCTTGTTACCGCGTTGCGTAATAGCGGGCACGCCAGTCTTTGTGTTCTGATCGCGAGCAGACCAGATAAACCTTGAGCGGGCGTTCGTCAGAATGCAGTATAGCGGAGGGAGCGTCTTGATATCTGATGAACATTTCACTTTGGCGTGTTTTCTTCCCGTGGGTGTTGGCCGCCGATTCTTTTCCTTGTTTCGAAACTGAGAGCTTCCGGCCTTCAATGATACTGCCCGCGGACTCGGAGCGGGACTGTACCGCCTGAACTTCAAATCAATCGCCACAATATTTCTCCATTTGTGTGTATTTATTATACTGCAAGTGGGCAAGCACCCTGTGGCAGTGGTATACACAATATAAACAATACACAATAAAATTACAATACACAATACAATTATATAATACAAAGTACAATAAGAATACACAATACAATAAGACTCTGTACTAATAATAAATCTGTAGCCGAAATTTTTCTGGTAATTTTCGATTTTCCAAAAATAATTGGTCCTAACATATATAATTAACCACCCTGAAACCGAAAATCGCATTTTCGAAATTTTTGTTTGTATGTCTGGCTGTATATTTGTTACCTTTTCACGCGATAATGGCTGAACCGATTTATATGAAAATTGGAATATAAATTAAGTTCGTTGTAACTTAGATTTTAGGCTATATGGCATTCAAAATACTTTATTTAAAAGGGAGGTTATGAGGGGGCCTGAATTAAATAAATCGAAATATCTCTCTTATTATTTATTTTTCTGAAAAATGTTACATACCAAACGTTTCTTTAAAAATGATTTCCGATTTACAAAATTTTGATAGGACTGATATTTAATGAGATAAATGAGTTTTAAAATTAAAATAGCGCCATCTAACGCAATGAATTAAGAACAAATGACTTCGTCTATAAGGGGCCTTGGACATCAACAATCGAAAGCTATTAAACATAGCCTACAGAGAATGTTTCTGTGTTTGTATGAAGTAATATCAGAAGCTAAATTAACCGATTTGTATAATTAATTGTTATTTCACCATTGGAAAGTGTAGTTTCTCATAATGCTATAATGTTATTACAGTAACGTCTGAGTAAATCGAGGACAGGTAAGATTAAAATAGCTTCTTATGCACAGAAAATTTGATAGGCTATTCTGTACATTCGTTTTCTGTATTTCTTAAAATAATATTTATGTACACTCATTTTAATTTCAGAGAATTAACGAACAACGAGAGTGTATTGATTTAGTATGCAGTAATAGTACGTTAGCTTAGCAATCCATTATTTTATAATTCAAATTTTAACTATGCTCAATTGAATCGTGTTAAAATACATAAAATATATATGCAATAAATGCAATGCAAAAAAATTGTGTAATGAGCGAAGCAGATTATCTTGCGCTGTTGTAAAAGTTGTTCCCTGGATCAAACGTCCTATTTTAATTATGTAATTACTTTATATTTATTTCTAACAGGTGCAGCGGAGCGCACGGGTACGGCTAGTTAATAATAAAACATAAAATAACCTAATTTTACAATACAACCTACATATTTATAGGCCCTACATAGTCTTTCACTTTACTCTCATCTCACTCACTGTAGTGGCACTATGACGCATTTCGCTGACACTTTAGAACACATTTCATTGACGCTATAAATCGGAACTATTCACTGCACTGTAAAACCATAACTTCACTGACTCACCTCGCTTCACTGATACAACAGTTCAAATAAGACAAATAATTACACCCTTATGCATACTTATAAACAGAACTACATTTAAGCTAAACATTTCTAGTCTAAGGCCCTCTTACACGCTATTTTTAAATAATTTACAATTCAAACCAAGGGAGTAACTCGTCAGGCTAAATAAATACATGTCACCTTAAAAAATTAAATGTTAAATGTCACCTTAATTTTAATTTGCACTTTATACACAACTTTTTAAGTTATTCTGGAATCTTCTTAAGGAAGGACAGCCCTCAAAGACCGCGTCAGGTAGGTCATTCCAATCATTTATAGTTCTATTTAAAAATGAGAATTTACCTACATCCGTTTTCTGTTTCCTACATTTGATTTTAAAATCATGATCGTTCCTACCATAGTACGTTGGATTTTCTAATCGAGCCGTTATGTCTACCCATGCTTTCTGACCTAGACGTGCTCTATACAATGATGTTATTCTAGTTTTCCTATGTCTGTTTTCCAAAGTTTCCCATTTAAGTTCTTTTATCGTATCGTTTCCATCTTCTCTTTTCTCTTTAACAGATTTAGCTGCCCTATACTGGATTCTTTCTAAGGAATTTACCTGTTATATTCTATAGGGATCCCAACATGTAGTTCCGTATTCCATTAACGGTCGCACTAACGTTAGATATGCTATTTCCCTCGATTTGGGGCTAGCCTTTCTCAAGATTCTGCGTCAAAAAATTATACGATCAGCTGCTATGTGGGTACGTGTTCATTCTGAAAGAGTGGTAGCCACTCGAAAACTTGGCTTGCAGTTAAAATAAATCATAATCGTATTAGGCAGTTGGAATGGAAGAGACTCACTGCGGTATTTGAAGTGTTTCATTTCCCCTTTCTCTATTCCATCAACTAAGAAAATAATATTTTATTAACGGAGGAAGCAGCAGTGGATTAATCAGATAGGGTGTCGTTGCAAATTTTTATATTGCTAGTAAAGTAAACGAAAACCCTCACATGTTTTACGACTATTTGTTTCATAGAACAATAATCGCATGGACCCTATGGAGGAGTTGATTTTCTAGACAGGATAGCACTGTGCAACAGTTATTACCAGGCTTCGAGACTTTGGACCCGATACAACAAGTTTACTGTGCTTGTACTATAGGTTGCTGACTCGCTGCAGGTAGATAGAGATGTGTTGAGGTAACAACGTTGCTATTTAGAGTAGAGTACGGTAGTATGGGGAAACGCACGCATATGGACATTCTGAAATGTTAAATGTTATGTTTTATTTAACGACGCTCGCAACTGCAGAGGTTATATCAGCGTCGCCGAATGTGCCGGAATTTTGTCTCGCAGGAGTTCTTTTACATGCCATTAAATCTACTGACATGAGCCTGTCGCATTTAAGCACACTTAAATGCCATCGACTTGGCCCGGGATCGAACCCAGGCATAGACATAGAAGGCCAGCACTATACCAACTTGACAACCAGGTCGACTGGACATTCTGGAAGTAAATATACATTACACTATGACAATGTCAAAAGAATGTGAAAAGCATTTATTCTCCTGTCTTTTATAAGAATTTGTGTTTAATTATACACAGTGTTAATGGTGGAAGTAAACATGTAGCAATTTTAATTTCTTCATTTATCCTATTGGTCGTCTTTAGGAAGTGCAGTTACAGTACCGAATTGCAGTGTACTACAAGATACATTCTCAGTGTCTCAAACGTAAATCCTTTTCAGTTGTCTACCAAACACAGTTTGTACTGTGAAAATATGCGATCTACGTCGCATGACTTTATAGGGCAAAACGAAAAAACCTAACATCATTGCAGTCTCTAAGAGACAGTCTTTTATTCTCGGGTGACTCTATGTCCACTAATTTGCTGTTTATGTTACACAATGTTCCATATCCGTTATTTTTACATAAAATTGATTTCCACTTCTGTTTCACACGTTCAGTACCCGGTGTACTTGATGTCTCATTAATTCTCTGTGTCATTTCCTCAACTAATTTGAGGGCTTCCGGCATCTCTTGCTCAGACTTTTCTAACCGTGTAATAGTTTCAGACACAGTTCGAAAATAGGTTTGTATGAAAACCAAATTATTCATCAGAACCTTCAAATCCAGAGCGTTTTCCTTTGCGTATTTGTTGGCATTCATTCTACAGTACCCCCACCCACTGTACGCTTTACCACTATACTCAGTACGCAGTTATGCGGATTTCCCACTGAACTGCTCTATCGGGTCCGAAGTCTCGAAGCCTGGTTATTACTACGCCAGCGATGAGAATGGTTATGTTGTAGTGGAACAGTGGCAGGGTAAATGTAGTTACCCAGTAAAATCTGCCTCAATATCTTGTTTATAAATAAATATTAATTAAAAGAAAAGACACGAGAAAATCAAGACCACGATCATTTTTAAATAAATGAAACAACTTAGCCATTTTAAAAAGTAATACGAAATGTTATAAATAACATTATCACATACTTAACAAACGCACAGCAGTATGGAGTCGTGATGGAAATTAATTTGAACCCTGTTAATAATAATCCGTGGCGCGACAGCCCATGAAGGGCCCAGACCGACCAGCCGGCTGCTGGCCTCACACCCACATGCCGAAGCAGAGATGGACGATCATCCAACCAGAATGGAGGTATCGTGTAGTTAGCACGATGATCCCCCCCAGCCTTTATAGCTGTCTTTCACAACCGGATTTCGCTACCTATCGTAGTTCTCCAAGTGCATAACGATGCAGGGTGGGCACCGGTCCCATACGCTGGCCGAAATTTCGTGAGAAAATTTCTTCCCCCATGAGGACTCGAACCAGCGCGCATTCCGTAACGCGAGTTCTAGCCAGGATGTTTTAGACCACGACGCCACGGCGCGGGACTTGAACCCTCTTAGTTATCATTAATAATAATAATAATAATAATAATAATAATAATAATAATAATAATAATAGTACTTATACTTACTGGCTTTTAAGGAACCCGGAGGTTCATTGCCGCCCTCACATAAGCCCGCCATTGGTCCCTATCCTGAGCAAAATTAATCCAGTCTCTACCATCATATCCCACCTCCCTCAAATCCATTTTAATATTATCTTCCCATCTACGTCTCGGGCTCCCCAAAGGTCTTTTCCCCTCTGGCCTCCCAACTAACACTCTATATGCATTTCTGGATTCACCCATACGTGCTACATGCCCTGCCTATCTCAAACGTCTGGATTTAATATTCCTAATTATGTCAGGTGAAGAATACAATGCGTGCAGTTCTGTGTTGTGTAACTTTCTCCATTCTCCTGTAACTTCATCCCTCTTAGCCCCAAATATTTTCCTGAGAACCTTACTCTCAAACACCCTTAACCTATGTTCCTCTCTTAACGTGAGAGTCCAAGTTTCACAACCATAAAGAACAACCGGTAATATAACTGTTTTATAAATTCTAACTTTCAGATTTTTGGACAGCAGACTGGATGATAAAAGCTTCTCAACCGAATAATAACAGGCATTTCCCATATGTATTCTGCGTTTAATTTCCTCCCGAGCATCATTTATATTTGTTACTGTTGCTCCAAGATATTTGAATAATAATAATAATAATAATAATAATAATAATAATAATAATAATAATAATAATAATAATTTTCCCTTAATGATAACTACAAACCCGTTAATAGCGGATAGTTTTACCATATTGCCAGTAGAGCGCACGACCATTGCTTAAAACATCACAATACAAGCATAAAACAAGGAACATTATGGAAAAAAGAGAAATCTCCATTTCACTACCGTGATTTTTTTTTTAGACCGGCCAGAGACCGTTTACGAAAGTTATCTATTTTGTTTTCTATTTTCGTTTTCGTTTGTTTTCCTTTGTTTTTACTTACACTAATACAAACACAACACCCATGCCCGAGGCGGGACTCGAACCCACAACCCTTCGGACCAAGCGATAGGGACAAGCCGTGCCCCAACCGCTTGAGCCATCCGGGCCGGCTGATTCGGGTCTACAGCCGTTTCCCTCTCCTCCTGAGAAAATACTCGTTATATCTCTGATACTTATTTCTGTTAAGAGTCCTAAATTCAGCGAAGAGGACTGTATGAATAGAGAAATCTAAATCTATGATTCTATCGGGAATCGAACCCGGGACCTTTCAGTTGGCAGCGCAACGTCCTAACCGCGACGCTACTAGAATTTTAAATGTGGTTTACATTGTAATGTAAATAATTATTAATCAAGAATTATCGATTAATAAGTATTTTTTGCGGATATTTTTTTTTCTAAAAAAGTACAGTAATGATTTATTGGTCGTTGTCATGGTTTCTATTAGATTCGAGGGATAGAACAGTCACGGCAATCAAGGCCACAATGGGGATACGAAACCTCAAGTCCCTGTCACTCGGAACCTCAATTGCATTGTTCAAACTCAAAGTCGCACCAGTAGCATCATATGCCATTGAGATAATATGGACGTACCTCAGCTACCAAAACCTGAAAACTTTGGACAGGGCTAAGTCCAGATATATAAAAAGAACACTCTGCATCTCCAAATTCGCTCCAACCCGACTCGTGTACCAGCTGGCAGGAACAACGTCCTTCATAGAAGATTTAATGGCCACCTACAACCTGACACCAACCCCAGCCAGTACGAAGTTTTTTGACGAACGACGACAGAAAACCGCAGAAATTGACCCTGCATTTTTCCACACCCCAACGATGAACAACGAGGAATGGAAAGCAGCCAACTTCGAGCTACGTCACCATTACACAAGGGGAGCAATCCATGGTTTTCACTACCGAATCTGTACTAGAAAAGGTTTTCACCAGGTGACCAGTGATTGTGCGTGTATAATCTGTGGACTGCATTGCCCGCTATGTCACCTCATTGAGTGCTCACTAAGAATATTGCCGCTTTCATATTACGCTAAAGATGAATGACAAAGAACTGTGTACGACATATACACAATGCTCGATATACACAATGTGTTTATTAAGTCTATTATTATTATTATTAGATTCGAGATACTTGAATTCAAGCACGGCCGAGAGTGATGGATTTGAAGGACAGTAAAAATCTCTAGCATGGCTTATTTTGAAACCGAAGTAAAACTGAAATCTCATGAAGTATATTTATACTATGCAAGAAACCCTGTGCCTGACAGAGGAGTCCAGGAAAAATTTTGCAGCGATTTATAGCCAAAATTCGGGAAAAAAATCACAATGGACCCATAAGAGCGATTTAATTGTGCGTGGACTTGTCAAACATTTCACCCTAATTTCGTATCGTTCATACATTAAATGCAATGAAACCGTAATGAAGTGGATGTAATATCGTTGGTTTACAAGCAAAACACATCAAGTAAAAGATACTACTTCTGGGGAAAGGCGTTTGAATGTTCTTAACAAAACCGAATCCTAAAAATATCATATTATTGTGATGTACCGAAGTACATATGATATTTCAGTGCAGCAATTCTGCATTACTATATGATGAAGGATGGGTTGCTGCGGAGAAAAATTATCTCCAGCACCGGGACTAGAACCCAGGTTTTCAGCTCTACGTGCTGACGCTAAATCACACCGGATTCCAGTTCCGATGCCGGATTGAATCCTTTCCGTTCCATCCATCCATCCTTCCTCAAAATATTATTTTTAGCAACTTGTTTCTCTTTATGTAGGCTATATTTCATTTTCCATTTCTAAGTTTATATACGTACATTATGTAGTTATATACGCCTTTTTATCAGAGGTTATATTTTTTACTGGATGTGTTTTGCTTTTAAACCTACGATATTAGATTTATTGAACCTGTAAATTTAAAAAAAGGGTTAAAGGAAGGTAAATCCTAAATATTAACATTAGAAATTTAATAAGTGTCTAGTTATTTGTTTGAAAGGGTTCCACGGAGATTGTGTGGCTCACCTGCTTCACCTGGATCCACCCTAGTTCGGCACTGCCTGCTTATTAATCACATCTGCACTGATAGCCCCTAACACAGATTTATTGAACCTATCTCGACGTATCGCGCACAGCAATTTGCGGATTTAATAGCGATCATAAATTTCACAATTTGTGCCCCTCCCAAAATGAATTACACGTCAGATCTTACTTTCCTGTTTTATACAGTATAGAACCTTAATGCCGTCATTATTAACAGATCTGGTAGTAACTTTTAGTCTCATCCTGTCTTTAGGCTTAATATTTTCTGCAAGATAATGTTGAACGTAGGTTGGACAGGGTCTTGAAAAATGAAAAAAGAATTTTAAAAATAATTTTATAGAAATTAGCAAAAATTTATATAACTCTAATTTTTGGGCATTCCAGAACTAATGTATCTCAATCCAGAACACAGAACACATAATTAAAATCCAGAAAAATCCTAGAAAATTCAGGATATCAGGCAACCCTGTGCTTGTTATCGCTAACACTATGTTAAGCTGCAGTAGACTACATTACAGTGCACTACATTATGTTAAACTACACTGTACTACGTTGCACTGCAACTACAATACGATACAGTTCGCTATATATATATATATATATATATATATATATATATATATATAGCCAGCCGTACCCGTGCGCTCCGCTGCACCTGTTAGAAATAAATATAAAGTAATTATATAATTAAAATAGGACATTTGATCCAGGGAACATTCGTGTTTGATAGAAGGATAAATCGTTTATTATGTTACTTAATTTAAATTGTATTTGCATAATTTAAATGCGATCATTTTGATCCAGAGACACTCATTTGGTCATAAAAATTAGTTTAGGAAATGTAGGAAACGAATGTACAGAATAGCCTATCAAGTTTTCTGTGCATAAGAATCTATTTTAATCTTACCTGTCCTCGATTCACTCAGAAGTTACTGTAATAACATTATAGCATTATGTCCATCTAGAGAAACTGCACTTTCCAATGGTGAAATAATAATTAATTATACAAATCGGTTAATTTAGCTTCTGATATTACTTCATAGAAACGCAGAAACATTACCTGTAGGCTATCTTTCATAGCTTTCGATTGTTGTGTCCAAGGCCCCTTATAGACGAAGTCATTTGTTTTTTAATTCATTACACGGCCTTAGATGGCAGTTATTTTAATTTTAAAACTCATTTATCTCATTAAATATCAGTCCTATCAAAATTTTTCAAGGAATAAAACTTATCGCAAATTAGGTTTAAAGAAACGTTTGTTATGTAACATTTTTCACAAAAATCAATAATAAGCGAGATATTTCGATTTATTTAATTCAGGCCCTTATAACCCTCCTTTTAAATAATGTATTTTGAATGCCATATAGCCTAAAATCTAAGTGACAACGAACTTAATTTATATTCCAATTTTCATCCAAAAAATCCGTTCAGCCATTATCGCGTGAAAAGGTAACAAACATACAGACAGACAGACAGACAGACAGACATACAAACAAAAATTTCAAAAAATCGATTTTCGGTTTCAGGGTGGTTAATTATATATGTTAAGACCAATTATTTTTGGAAAATCGAAAATTACCAGAAAAATTTCGGCTACAGATTTATTATTAGTATGTATATGTATATATATATATATATATATATATATATATATATATATATATATATATATATATATATATATATATATGTTTTTATTTATTTAACTAGCTAGCTAGTGAAAACAGATTAAAATTATGAAACAAAAATGTTTCTAGCCACTACCGTAAGAGCCAGGCTCGTGTACGGTGTGGTCTTAGTTAATGATATAACGTAAAATTTACAAGGACAGTTTACTAAATACAGCAAGTAACTTAATTCAAACCAATAAATAACACACAAGAGGAAAAAAAGGAAGAGAAAGAGAGAGAGAAGAAACACAATATCATTTAATATAAACTGACAATCCGACAGAAGCCAGTGATATTCAATAAAAACACGAACATAGTCGAGAGAAATAAAAGGTAAAAAAATACATTTGTTAATATTATATGAAGAGTCCACTGCAAGAATGATGGATGTCACTTTCTTGCCGAAAATGAACCAAGACTGTCAATGCATAGCTTAAGACATATAGAATGTACATAGAGAGTTATATGGCATTAACACTGATAGTCATAGTCCAGTAATGATCGGAAAATCACAGTTAAGCTTTGAGCGCTAAGCATTTCAAACCTTCAATTGCTTCTCCTGCAAAATGTATTCCAAACAACATCTATCATTCTTGCAGTGGACTCTTCATATATCATGAATAATTTTATAAATTTATTTTTTAAAAGCTTCAATTTTAAAATATTTCAAATTTGGAAAATGGTTTGTAATTTTATTATAAAGTCTTGGGCCGAAACTAGCGCCATGTTTAAGAGCTGCACTTGTATGACATTTAGGCTCAATTAATGGGAAAGTAGACTTTTGTCTTTGAGTACGATATTCATGTCGATTAGACTTATGTTTTATTTGATTTCTGTGGTAATAAGTTAGTAAACTATATTCATACATTTCTTCATAGTTAATACTGTAAAATCTGTATAAATTAAATTTGTTGTGTAATCCATATTTTTGGTTAGACAAATTTTGATTAACCTTCTGTGTAATAAAATTAATGGATTAAGTACAAATGATGCTACTTCACCTCAATTATTATACCATACTAGCCGTACCCGTGCGCTCCGCTGCACCTGTTAGAAATAAATATAAAGTAATTACATAATTAAAATAGGACGTTTGATCCAGGGAACAACTTTTACAACAGCGCAAGATAATCTGCTTCGCTCATTACCCAATTTTTTTGCATTGCATTTATTGCATATATATTTTATGTATTTTAACACGATTCAATTGAGCATAGTTAAAATTTGAGTTATAAAATAATGGATTGCTAGCCTAACGTACTATTACTGCATACTAAATCAATACACTCTCGTTGTTCGTTAATTCTCTGAGATTAAAATGAGTGTACATAAATATTATTTTAAGAAATACAGAAAACGAATGTACAAAATAGCCTATCAAATTTTCTGTGCATGAGAAGCTATTTTAATCTTACCTGTCCTCGTTTTACTCAGACGTTACTGTAATAACATTATAGCATTATGTCCATCTAGAGAAACTACACTTTCCAATGGTGAAATAATAATTAATTATACAAGTTAATTTAGCTTCTGATATTACTTCATACAAACACAGATACATTCTCTGTAGGCTATGTTTAATAGATTTCGATTGTTGTTGTCCAAGGCCCCTTATAGACGAAGTTATTTGTTCTTAATTCATTGCACCGTCGTAGATGGCGTTATTTTAATTTTAAAACTCATTTATCTCATTAAATATCAGTCCTATCAAAATTTTGTGAAGAATAAAACGTATCGGAAATCATTTTTAAAGAAACTTTTGATATGTAATATTTTTCACAAAAATCAATAATAAGCGAGATATTTCGATTTATTTAATTCAGGGCCCCTTATAACCCCCGTTTTAAATAACGTATTTTGAATGCCATATAGCCTAAAATCTAAGCTACAACGAACTTAATTTATATCCCAATTTTCATATAAATCGGTTCAGCCATTATCGCGTGAAAAGGTAACAAACATACAGACAGACAGACAGACATACAAACAAAAATTTCAAAAAAGCGATTTTCGGTTTCAGGGTGGTTAATTGTATATGTTAGGACCAATTATTTTTGGAAAATCGAAAGTTACCAGAAAAATTTCGGCTACAGATTTATTATTAATATAGATTGTATTGATGACTGCATACAATTCACTACAGTGTTATACTACACTAAGCCTATATTATATTCACGGCCGACTTGAAGTGCTCGCTTCGCTTCTCCTTTACCGGCCTTGACAATTCATTTTAATCCCTGTGTTTTATTTTTATTTTATTGGGTTATTTTACGACGCTTTCGGCGTAATAGATCGACAATTGATCAGATTTTTGTATTCGACAGATAATGGAGAAAAAATGGGAGTATAAGGGTACAATACATCAGTTATTCATAGATTTCAAAAAGGCATATGACTCGGTTAAGAGGGAAGTATTATATGATATTCTTATTGAATTTGGTATTCCCAAGAAACTAGTTCGATTAATTAAAATGTGTCTCAGTGAAACATACAGCAGAGTCCGTATAGGTTAGTTTCTATCTGATGCTTTTCCAGTTCACTGCGGGCTAAAGCAGGAGATGCACTATCACCTTTACTTTTAACTTTGCTCTAGAATATGCCATTAGGAAAGTTCAGGAAAACAGGCAGGGTTTGGAATTGAATGGGTTACATCAGCTTCTTGTCTATGCGGATGACGTGAATATGTTAGGAGAAAATACACAAACGATTAGGGAAAACACGGGAATTTTACTTGAAGCAAGTAAAGCGATCGGTTAGGAAGTAAATCCCGAAAAGACGAAGTATATGATTATGTCTCGTGACCAGAATATTGTACGAAATGGAAATGTAAAAATTGGAGATTTATCTTTTGAAGAGGTGGAAAAATTCAAATATCTTGGAGCAACAGTAACAAATATAAATGACACTCGGGAGGAAATTAAACGCAGAATAAATATGGGAAATGCGTGTTATTATTCGGTTGAGAAGCTCTTATCATCCAGTCTGCTGTCCAAAAATCTGAAAGTTAGAATTTATAAAACAGTTATATTACCTGTTCTTCTGTATGGTTGTGAAACTTGGACTCTCACTCTGAGAGAGGAACATAGGTTAAGGGTGTTTGAGAATAAGGTGCTTAGGAAAATATTTGGGGCTAAGCGGGATGAAGTTACAGGAGAATGGAGAAAGTTACACAACGCAGAACTGCACGCATTGTATTCTTCATCTAACATAATTAGGAACTTAAAATCCAGACGTTTGAGATGGGCAGGGCATGTAGCACGTATGGGCGAATCCAGAGATGCATATAGAGTGTTAGTTGGGAGACCGGAGGAAAAAGACCTTTAGGGAGGCCGAGGCGTAGATGGGAGGATAATATTAAAATTGATTTGAGGGAGGTGGGGTGTGATGATAGAGACTGGATTAATCTTGCACAGGATAGGAACCGATGGCGGGCTTATGTGAGGGCGGCAATGAACCTTCGGGTTCCTTAAAAGCCATTTGTAAGTAAGTAAGTGTTTTACGACGCTGTATCAACATCTAGGTTATTTAGTGTCTGAATGATATGAAGGTGATAATGCCGGTGAAATGAGTCCGGGGTCCAGCACCGAAAGTTACCCAGCATTTGCTCGTATTGGGTTGAGGGAAAACCCCGGGAAAAACCTCAACCAGATAACTTGCCCCGACCGGGATTCGAACCCGGGCCACCTGGGTTCGCAGCCAGACGCGCTGACCGTTACTCCACAGGTGTGGACGATCCCTGTGTTAAAGCTGTAATCGAGAAAATATGAAATTCCCGCCAGATGGCACTGACTCCCAAGGTCGTTTGTAGTTTACATTTCAGGGAAGAAGATTATTCTAATAATGGGAAATTTAGACTATTAAAACCAAATGCTGTGCCAACAATGTTCCCTCATTATCCTAGGTATAAGTGACATATCAGAAGACCATGACGAACAGTTACTAAACTGATCTCCCTCCACCCAAGAAACGCAAATCTTTTAGTAATATTGGTTGTTCACTATTTGAACAAGATGTTCCGAGTGGCTCAGCATCAGTTAATGATATTCCCTTCTTGCCAGTTGAAAATGATCATAAAGCGACGCAAACAGACGTTGTCAACTTTGTGGAGCTAAAAAGAAATATTAACATATTGCATGTGAAAATTACACAACTTAATCAGGTGATACAAGAGGAGCAAGATGAGATAACGAAAACAACCGAAAAACTCCAACTAATTGAAAGAGATCCATTACATAAAGAACAAGAAAATGTATGGAAAGAGGCCGATGAAGGCAGTATTCATGCAAAATTGAGTCTAGATCAGCTGCTTAATCATCGAAAGAGAATACCAAACAAGAAATAAGAAAATTAGTGTTCAGAAATTGAGCCGTTACTGTGTAGATGCCCTCTCTTGCAATGCCAATTTGTGATGAAGATGGCCAAAACGGACTTGCTAATATCATTACTGTGAAATTTGTTAGGCCGCTTCTAGATAACATTGCAGCAGCTTTAGCTGAAAAGCTTGTTCCTTCGAAGAATGCCGCTTATAATTCCTTGAGTGGCAAAATCTTGAAACTATGATTCTTGAATCTGCAATATCAAGTGGAATGTATCAGTACAGTGAGTGAAATTATAAAACTCAGTACAAGTTATGGTAAATAATTACCCAAGTGATTACTTTGAAACATCGCAGTTTAACCTAGGGGTGCTACTCACCGAATGAACTACAAAATTACGCCTCTGTCATGTTACATATACTGAACAGGTTATTATGTGGTACTTTCCCTGCTTTTAAACTCACGCTTTTACCATAATTAACAGAACTAAACATAATATTTCTTATTATTTTCTTATTTATTATTCATAAATGTAATTATTACTCTTTAATCTTACTTACTTACTTACTTACTTACTTACTTACAAATGGCTTTTAAGGAACCCGAAGGTTCATTGCCGCCCTCACATAAGCCCGCCATCGGTCCCTATCCTGTGCAAGATTAATCCAGTCTCTATCATCACACCCCACCTCCCTCAAATCCATTTTAATATTATCCTCCAATCTACGTCTCGGCCTCCCTAAAGGTCTTTTTCCCTCCGGTCTCCCAACTAACACTCTATATGCATTTCTGGATTCGTCCATACGTGCTACATGCCCTGCCCATCTCAAATTTTAAGTTCCTAATTATGTCAGGTGAAGAATACAATGCGTGCAGTTCTGTGTTGTGTAACTTTCTCCATTCTCCTGTAACTTCATCCCGCTTAGCCCCAAATATTTTCCTAAGCACCTTATTCTCAAACACCTTTAACCTATGTTCCTCTCTCAGAGTGAGAGTCCAAGTTTCACAACCATACAGAAGAACAGGTAATATAACTGTTTTATAAATTCTAACTTTCAGATTTTTGGACAGCAGACTGGATGATAAGAGCTTCTTAACCGAATAATAACACGCATTTCCCATATTTGTTCTGCGTTTAATTTCCTCTCGAGTGTCATTTATATTTGTTACTGTTGCTCCAAGATATTTGAATTTTTCCACCTCTTCGAAGGATAAATCTCCAAATTTTATATTTCCATTTCGTACAATATTCTGGTCACGAGACATAATCATATACTTTGTCTTTTCGGGATTTACTTCCAAACCGATCGCTGTACTTGCTTCAAGTAAAATTTCCGTATTTTCCTAATCGTTTGTGTATTTTCTCCTAACATATTCACGTCATCCGCATAGACAAGAAGCTGATGTAACCCGTTCAATTCCAAACCCTGCCTGTTATCCTGAACTTTCCTAATGGCATATTCTAGAGCGAAGTTAAAAAGTAAAAGTGATAGTGCATCTCCCTGCTTTAGCCCGCAGTGAACTGGAAAAGCATCAGATAGAAACTGACCTATACGAACTCTGCTGTATGTTTCACTGAGACACATTTTAATTAATCGAACTAGTTTCTTGGGAATACCAAATTCAATAAGAATATCATATAACACTTCCCTCTTAACCGAGTCATATGCCTTTTTGAAATCTATGAATAACTGATGTAATGTACCCTTATACTCCCATTTTTTCTCCATTATCTGTCGAATACAAAAATCTGATCAATAGTCGATCTATTACGCCGAAAACTGCACTGATGATCCCCAATAATTTCATCTACGTACGGAGTTAATCTTCTCAAAAGAATATTGGACAAAATTTTGTACGACGTCAACAAAAGTGATATTCCTCGAAAGTTACCACAGTTTGTTTTGTCCCCCTTCTTAAAAATAGGTACAATTATGGACTCCTTCCATTGTTCTGGTACAATTTCCTTTTCCCAAATAGCAAGTAAAAGTTTATAAATTTCGCTATATAATGCACTTCCACCCTCTTGTATTAATTCTGCTGGAATTTGATCGATTCTTTAATCATTTATTTTAATTCATATTGAGTATTTCTTCTGTGGACACCAGAGCTTGGCAGACAGCGCCTCGTGGTGGAATTGAGAAATTATCCAATTTCAAGAAAATATTACTATTGTCAAGGCCTTATACAAAAAAGCGAAGGGAACATCAAGTCGGCCGTGTTATATTACACTGCACTACAATATGTTACACTACACTATATTACATTACACTACACTGGAATATATCACACCATACCGCACTACATTGCACTACACTACACTATGTTATGACATGACTTCAACGCGTGTATCTTTGTGGCTGGAATAACATCGATTTATTTATTTAAATGAGTAACCATTCGCATACGAACCCTAACGTAGCAAGTATTTCGTATATTATTATCGTTATCTCTGCAGAAATTAATAATTTAACGCAAGATGATACCCTATAATGGCTACTTACGTAATATAACGAACGTAGAAGTACTGCAGAAATATACATTTATTAATTTACAGAATAACTCACTCTAAATAAGGACTCGTTTCATATCTAAATGCTGACGTAGAAATATACATAAAAAAGCAATTATTTGTTGAAATGTGAATCTAATACCGTGAGCAGAGAAAAAGAGAAATTTTAGTGATAATATCTGTAAAAAGAAAAGTATTTCCATCACCGCAGAAGTGTTGGCTCCTGGTTTAAAAGGATGGTGTACGCTAGCACCTGCAGACTTATGCCTTCGCCTCACGCAATACGTACTTAGAGGCTATGGAATTCCTTTGTACAAGATTTACACTTCAGTATCTTAATGGAAGTTTAGTTTTATAGAGAAAATAACTACTTTTTTCAGAAGAGGATGACTTTGCAATATTGAAAGAAATTTAAGAAATATTTTTTTAATCACCATCACCACAATCCATGCACACTCGTGCATTGGGCCATGTGGCCCATTATGTTATTGCTATTTCTGGTAGACTTGAAAGCATAGTAATCACTTTTCAACTGATCGGAAAAAGTAAGTCCATTCACAGGCTTGCCATCTCTCAGCTTATGGACCTTTGATATCATATCCCACCTCTCTCAAATCCATTTTAATATTATCTTCCCATCTACGTCCCGGCCTCCACAAAGGTCTTTTTCCCTGCGGCCTCCCAACTAACACTCTATATGCATTTCTGGATTCGCCCATATATGCTACATGTCCTGCCCATCTCAAACGTCTAGATTTAATGTTCCTAATTATGTTAGGTGAAGAATGCAATGCGTGCAGTTCTGTGTTGTGTAACTTTCTCCATTCTCCTGTAACTTCATCCCTCTTAGCCTCAAATATTTTCCTGAACCTCTTATTCTCAAACACCTTAACCTATGTTCCTCTCTCAAAGTGAGAGTCCAAGTTTCACACCCATACAGAACAACCGGTAATATAACTGTTTTATAAATTCTAACTTTCAGATTTTTTTGACAGCAGACTGGATAATAAAAGCTTCTCAATCGAATAATAACAGGCATTTCCCATATTTATTCTGTGTTTAATTTCCTCTCGAGTATGATTTATATTTGTTACTGTTGCTCCAAGATTTTTAATTTTTCCACCTCTTCAAGAGATAAATTTCCAATTTTCATATTTCCATTTCGTACAATATTCTCGTCACGAGACATAATCATATACTTTGTCTTTTCGGAATTTACTTCCAAACCTATCTCTTTACTCGCTTCAAGGAAAATTCCCGTGTTTTCCCTAATCGTTTGTGGATTTTCTCCTAAAATATTCACGTCATCCGCATAGACAAGCAGCTGATGTAACCCGTTCAATTCCAAACCCTCTCTGTTATTCTGGACTTTCCTAATGGCATATTCTAGAGCAAAGTTAAGAAGTAAAGGTGATAGTGCATCTCCTTGCTTTAGCCCGCAGTGAATTGGAAACGCATCTGACAGAAACTGACCTATACGAACTCTGCTATACGTTTCACTGAGACACATATTAATTAATCGAACTAGTTTCTTGAGAATACCAAATTCAATAAGAATATCATATAAAACTTCTCTGTTAACCGAGTCATATGCCTTTTTTTAAATTTATGAATAACTGATGCACTGTACCCTTATACTCCCAATAATAGTAATAATAATAATAATAATAATAATAATAATAATAATAATAATAATAATAATAAAAGCGGTAGGAAAAGTGGGACTATCCCACGCAAATTTACATAGAATATTGCCTCTGTGAGCTAAAAATTCCACTTGGGGTCACAAGAATTTGAACTAGGATGTTCTCAATTATAAAAGCTTACTATTTAATCATTATTGTAATTTTATTCTGCACCACAATTAGCACTTCGGAAGCATAACCTCAAGCACGTATATGAAAGTTGTCCGTAGTCTGTAGTAGTTTGCTAAATGTTACTGGCTGTAGTACAGTATTACGTGGTACAGAAGACCTGTCAGTAAGCAGAGAATTTACAGTCATAAATTATACATTTGAAAGTGTAATATGGAATAATAAGCTGACTGCAGAATAATGTTCCTTCTTATCGGTCGGAGTTTAGCCAGAAAGAATTCCGGAACATTCTATTTACATTTTAAACTCAGATCTGTTAACGTGTTCTGCGCTGCTGTACCATTAATTCTCATAATGAATCGTATATATAACGTATATGGCAACTTCAAAATAAAAAAAGAGACTTAGAGAACAAAAATAGCACTTATATCATTGTCACGTGACTTAATTTGCATTCTGTCCCTCTTTATGTTTAATAAGGTGAAGTCTTAAGTTCTTAGAGTCGTAAATAAAGAAGTGTTATTTCTCTACATTACCTCGCACGGGCGTGAAACTACAACAAACTTTCTTTTTAAGTCGTAAATAAATTATACCGATTCAGCTCTTGATTCATACGCGCTACGGACATGTTAACAATTGAGCATCATGCAACGTGATCGTCAATTGTTCAGACTTCTAATGGCGTCAGTCTTTTGTTTCGAAAATGTGGTACAAGTTTCCTGAACACGACGGAAATTACTGCGAACTCATTGATTGTAGTGAGAAGAAATAACTTCAGTTTTTTTTGTCATACAGCGCAATTGTATCGAGCAAAAAAGTTGTAGGCTTATGAGTCACAAGTGACACTTCAATTGTACGTAGAACGGATCTTGCAGGATGCCAACCTTTGTAATAGAATGAGATGCTATCGTAAGGGAACCGCCAACAAGATCCGTATTAAATTTGCAATACTGACTTGATTAGATGCATCATTTCCGAGGCATTTCAAATGTCACTAGCAAATGTCATGTATTCGAGTTAGAATGACGTCACCTACTTCGAGCTAAGGAATCATAGTGAGACTAGAAATAAATTCACCGCAAATGTACAAGTCTAGTTGGATTGTCTAACATCCTTGTCTACCAGTACTGCCTAATAATGATAATGATAATAATAATGATAATGATAATGATGATGATAATGATAACAATGATAACAATGATAATAATAATGTTAATAATGATAATAATGATAATAATAATAATGATAATAATAATGATAATAATGATAATAATAACAATGATAATGATAATAATAATGGTAATAATGATAATTTATTTATTTGTTTTTTTATTTATTTATTTATTTATTTTATTTTATTTATTTATTTAGAATATTAACGTGCAAAACAACAGCACAAGGCCAATTACAGTTTAGCACGATACAAAACAGAACAAAACAACAAATGATGATGAGAATGAATGATAGAAATGGCAATGAGATGAAATACAATCAATATAATAGTCTACATAAATCATTGACCAAATGCAACAAAGTTAGATAGCACAAATAATTATTAAAATTAGTTCAGTGAGATAATTAAAAATAATGGCAATTAAATATAATGAATGACATAATGAATAGATATCAAAAACAGTGCATAAATAATTATTAAAATTACAGTCAAATACAAACAAACAATAATGACAAATTGAATAGATAATTACAAAAATACATGATACAGAAAAGCTGAAAACAACACAGACAAATGAAGTTAAAATGAATATTCATAATATAAGAGTAGCCAAACAACAAAATATACATTAAACGGATCTCAATTAATATAATGGAGGAGAGAGAGATTTAGGCTTATAGGTATAAAAGATTTATGAAATCTTAAACCATTCGTAGGGGCCCTAAAGTAGATATTGCTTATGAAGGATTCACAATCAATATCACCCTTTAAGGCCATACAAAAGAATAAGTAGTCAAGTTCAATACTTCTAGCATAAAAGCTAGAAAAGTTAAAATATTTATAAGTACGCTCATAATTGAAAACAGATGAAATAGGCAAAAACTTTAAGGCACATAGGGACATAAATTTTCTTTGGATGATTTCCAATTTAGCCGAATCAGTAGAAGTAATAGAGTTCCAGGCGACAGATGCATATTCTAGTTTAGATCTGATTAATGTATAGTATAGAATTGCAAGAGTATCTGGTGTAGAAAAAGAATAAGTTATAGACCTTATAAGTCCGAGCATTCTAATGGAATGATTATAAATATGTTGGACATGATTATGAAAATGTAATTTGGTATCGAGGAGAACTCCCAGGTCTCTAATACAGTCTTTCCTTATTATGTTGATATTATTAAGAGTGTAATTAAATTTAAGAGAAGTGGTTTTTCTAGAGAAGGAAATGACAAAAGTTTTGGATTCATTAATTTTCATTCCATTATCAGCAGACCATAGTTCAATAGCATTTATATCATTTTGCAAGGTTACACAGTCAGCCAGACTATTTACATATTTTGCGAAATATTTTAAGATCGTCGGCAAATAAAAGGCAGTTAGAACTTATTCTTTTACAGATGTCATCTATAAATAGTAATAATAATAATGATAATGATAATGATAATGATAATGATAATGATGATAATGATAGTAATAATAATAATAATAATGATAATGATGATAATAATGATAATAATAATAATAATAATGATAACAATGAAAATAATGATAATCTTAATGAAAATGATACCACGACAAAAGTTATCTTCACGATTTTCGAAATCACCATCACCATCATCATCTCCGTATACTTAATCCTCTTTATATTCTTCATGTTATTTTCTTTCTTCTTCCTACTCTTAATATGAATTATATTCCGTTTCTTTTTATTCATATTTCCTTTAAATTTCATATTTTACATATTCTTAACTTTAAAGTTACTATCTATTTCGTTTGTCCTCATCATATTCAGCATCTTCTTCTTCAGCTCTGTCTCCATCTTCCTTTTCTTTATTTCTTTCTTCCATTTCTTTGCCTCCATCTTCCTTACTTTTGTCAAAATATTCCTTTCCTTTCACAAAATGTTTCCCTTTCTATGTCTCCACGTACCTATTTCTTCATATCCATGCTTTTTTTGTCTCCATCTTTCATTTTCTTTCTGCAATCTTCCTTTTCTTTGTTTCTATCTTTCTTTTCTTCTTCGTCGTTCTTTCCTTCGTCGTCGTCCTTTACTTATCTCAACCTGCCTTTCCTTAGTCTCCAACGTTCTTTTCATCTCCATGTTCATTTTCTTTCGCCTCCATGCTTCTTTTCTTCATCTCTGTGTTGCTTTTCTTCGCCTGAGATTCTAGTGGCAAAAGAATTCTATAACTTATTTTACTTTATAACAAAATGCAACCGGTCATTTTTGTGGGAAATAAAATCTCTTCTTTTTTCTCTAATTATTTTCTTCGAAAAGTCTACATTTTTCTATCATTTACTAATTTCTTCTACATTTAAAAGTTACATAAATTTTTACATTGGTTTTCCTTAAAATTTTATACGACACTCTTAAGGGGTTAGGTACAGCTTAAAGGAGTAAAATTTTGGAAATATTCAACATTTTTTCCTCCATTACTGTATCTTGTACAATAATGAAAATTAGTATGTGTAAAACACTGTCCTTCTGCTATATGAGAAACATATTTTTACCATTTAAGAAAAATTATTTATATATATTTTTTAAAATTCAAAGTTCACTGTGCAGTGATGAAGCGTTTCCCTCATAAATCATAAAATATGCAACATTCTGTGATTACATTTTTGTGTGTATTTATACATATTATATGTACAATATGCTGCAAAATCACATCTCTACCTTTTATATATCGCCTGATAAAAAATAAATTCATTTTAAAAATGGTCAAATATCAGTATTTCCTTCTAACACAAAATAAAAAATATATATTATTTATTAAGGAATGTAGTTGAAAGAGCATGATATTGTAAACATGAGTTTCAGCAATAAAATAAAAGAGAGAGAACACGAAAAAGTTAACAAGTTTATGAGTTATGAGGGAAACGCTTCATCACTGCACAGTGAATTTTGAATTTGAAAAAATATATACAAATATTTTTTAAATCCTAAATATAATTTTTTCATGTAGCAGAAGGATAGTGTTTACATATACTAATTTTCATTATTGTACAAGATTCAGTAATGGAGGAAAAATGTTGAATATTACCAAAAATTTTACTGTTGTGAGCTGTACCTAACACTTCAACGTTTACTGGCTGAGTGTTAATTCACTTATACAGGGACAACATTTTATTTTTACTAACATTTTTATTATTAACTTGGCTATACCTCTGGATCAACACCGTTTGCTACCCCCTTCCACGACTGGAGTTCGATGATCCTGGCGTAGAATACAAGCAAATCACTTTACTAGGTATAGGAGGGAAGAAAAGTAGTTCATCCATTTACGTAAACTAGGAAATATTGCGCTTTTGAGTTTTATCATTTTCATTAGGTTTTTGTTTAATCAAAATACAGTACAGTATTAACCATGAGTGTTTTTACTCACGAACTGAGCTGTCCATGCGGACGTATTCATTATGCAGTGTATGTTATACTGTCTACAGTACATTAGCGTACAATATAGAGAATAAAGTTAAATTGAAAAATAATCATAATATGGATATTTAAACACATTTTTGAAAATGGTGGCCGTTCATTTGTATACAGGCTTCAGTTCTTTTGTGCATATTATCGCACTATAGACTATTGCATCTAATTCCAATTACCAGTTTCGTCCTTCGTACTAGTAACTTATGTTGAAATAATTCTGTACCTACTCTTTAAAAGAGTACCTTACGTACTGTAAATTCAATCTTCACTTCTTCCCGATCCGAAAAGATAAAATCACTCAGACATACTATCTGCTGTCCGTCCAAGTGGTTATGTCGTAGGGTCGTAGAAAGGAGAAAATCACGTGACAGTTAATTACTTAACGAGGCCCTTTTATTTGTTATTTTAAACAGTTGTATAATATTATGTAGACGTCCAATTCCTAACAGAAATTAATGTTCTCAGAAAAGAGCTAAGACAGCCCAGCCACTAGCTGGCTAATAAAAGCTGGTGGGGGAAACCGGGATACGACGTAGGCAAATGGACGACAGTACCTGTGCGAAAATGATTCAATATTGAAAGCTCTTTCGTCACTGGAAAACGCGAACATATTTTTGGAACGTACTGTTTACTATGACCGTAAGACTACTATGAGTGTATATGCGGTCTTGAATCTGTGTGCAGGACGGTTGAACTTCATTAGTGGAAGGGTTGGGAGTGAAGTACATTAATAAACTCAAGTACAATAAAAATTGAAGTAAAAATAAAATGATGTCCCTGTATTTCTCATTGCATTCTCATTTCAGTTGAATATTGCATAACAAACATGACGGGGCTCAACATTATTCATGTTACAGCCAACTAGTTACGGTCCTCAATTCACAAACCAGCTTGTGCGTGCCCTGATTTCACAATACGTTTTATACCTTTCTTGCGTGGCCGCCACTTTGTAATTGGCCTCCTGGGTTATAATATTTGGATATCGCTTTCATTGTTTGTGCATTACTCATGTTTCCCTTCTATAAAGTAATCATGGAAAGATTATAATCTTACGAAGTTTTAATTGCGATGTTTATTACTTTTATTGACCTAATTCTTGATTGCTTTCTGAATGAAGACATTTTGAGACTACTAAGAATCTTAATGTAAATATATGTGAATATATCTGTAATAAATTATATTTACTTGAATAGATTTTGAGAAAATTTAATATACAGGGTGTTTAAAAATACGGGGCATAATTTCAGGTATGTATTTCCCACATGTAGACAATCAAAATAGTTCATTACAACATGTGTCCGGAAATGCTTTATTTCCGAGTTATGGCCTTCACAACATTGAAATTCACCGGAACGTTTTTCTTTCCGCAGGTCGTTGCCGTCAAAGGAGACATTAAGAGGGCACTCTGACAGTTCATTCCGAGGCGTAGGTTACATTCAGTACTTAGATCGAAGGTTTCCTGATCGATGGATAGGTAGAGGTGGCCCAATTGCTTGGACTCCACGCTCACCTGATCTGAAGCCTCTCGATTTCTACTTGTGGGGCCATTTAAAATCATTGGTTTATTCGTCTCCGGTGTCTGATTTGGAATCCCTTCGGAATCGAATTGTGGCATGTTCTGAGGACATACGCAATACTCCTGGAGTTTGGGATCGTGTTCGCAGGTCAATGAGACATCGATGTGAGGTCTGTATTCAAGCAGGAGGGGGACATTTTGAACATCTTCTGTAATGACAACGACCTGCGGAAAGAAAAAGTTCCGGTGAATTTCAATGTTGTGAAGGCCATAACTCGGAAATGAAGCATTTCCGGACACATGTTGTAATGAACTATTTTGTTTGTCTACATGTGGGAAATACATACCTGAAATTATGCCCCGAATTTTTTAAACACCCTGTATAAAAATACTACGCAAGGTAATATTAACACTATCGGTAGAATTCCTTAGAGTCAGACCCGAATATAGAGGCATGACCTGATTCTGATGCAGACAGAGATCTGATGTCAGGAACACATTGGAGTGTTTATTTGTTAAGGTATCATTATGAAAAGTAAGGGACATTTTATTTGGGATGTTCACTGCATATAAGAACCAATGTCTTCCATTTGCCTGTGAAGGAAAGATGGAATAACGAGTGTGTTTCCAATGTCTATATTGCCTTTATGAAATGAATTTCTGGACAAATTACTATTTTTCAGTCCTAAATCTTGAATTTTCGTGATCAGAATATTGTACGAAATGGAACTATAAAAATTGGAGATTTATCCTTCGTAGAGGTGGAAAAATTCAAATACCTTGGAGCAACAGTAACAAATATAAATGACACTCGGGAGGAAATTAAACGCAGAATAAATATGGAAAATTTCTGTTATTATTCGGTTGAGAAGCTCATATCATCCAGTCTGCTGTCAAAAAATCTGAAACTTAGAATTTATAAAACAGTTATATTACCGGTTGTTCTGTATGGTTGTGAAACTTGGACTCTCTCTCTGAGAGAGGAACATAGGTTAAGGGTGTTTGAGAATAAGGTGCTTAGGAAAATATTTGGGGCTAAGCGGGATGAAGTTACAGGAGAATGGAGGAAGTTACACAACACAGAACTGCACGCATTGTATTCTTTACCTGACATAATTAAATCCATATGTTTGAGATGGGCAGGGCATGTAGCACGTATGGGCGAATCCAGAAATGCATATAGAGTGTTAGTTGGGAGGCCGGAGGAAAAAGACCTTTGGGGAGGCCGAGACGTAGATAGGAAGATAATATTAAAATGGATTTGAGGGAGGTGGGATATGCTGGTAGAGACTGGATTAATCTTGCTCAGGATAGGGACCAATGGCGGGCTTATGTGAGGGCGGCAATGAACCTCCGGGTTCCTTAAAAACCAGTAAGTAAGTAAGTAAGTAAGTAAGTAAGTAAGTAAGAAGTAAGTAAGTAAGTAAGTAAGTAAGTAAATCTTGAAGTTTAACAACGCGTAACACTGTATTTTGCGTAATTGTGTCCTATAATGGTTCTGTCTTTAATATTTACTATCAGGAGCGAAACTTTTTGCCCGATGAAATAGATTTGCTGTTCCTTTACTATAGGTATGGGTTTATTTACTTGCGTGTGAGTAGTCATTAGAGATGAACAAAACTAACTGTCGCTCTCGCTCGCTGTGTTCGCTGCATTTGTCTTTCGAGTCTCGTCTCATCTTCCTCGTGCGCTTCGAGTCTCGCCCATCATTCTCGAGATAGCATTTGGTCGGCGTGGAAAGATTTCGTAACTTTGAATAACATACATCATTGAAATAAATAACATTATAAATGTTTGAATGAGACAAAAAGACAAAACAGAACAGTAACTTAGTTACCAAAATGTTCTGGTTCTATTATATGATATTACCTATGGTTTTTTATATATATATATATATATATATATATATATATATATATATATATATATAAAGGGTGCGTCAGAAAGAACGGATGGATTTCAAACTATCGATACGCAACGAGGAGAGAGATATAGTGAGGGGGACCACGACTGTTGGGTCAGCCATAGAATGCAGTTTCAGTTGAGAACATGGTGTTGGTCTGGTGTACAACGTGCTTTCATCGTAGAGACATTTTTGAAAAATGAAGAGTCTGTGATCGCCACTCAGGACTCATTTCGACATCGGATGTCACGCTAGGATTCCAACTCGGAATACAATTTTGCGGTGGGTGGCTTCACTTCGTATCACAGGTTCAACATTAAAGAAGAAATCACCTGGACGAACACG
Organism: Periplaneta americana; assembly: GCA_025594305.2. NCBI lineage: Eukaryota > Metazoa > Arthropoda > Insecta > Blattodea > Blattidae > Periplaneta > Periplaneta americana. The sequence continues at coordinate 5,805,206 of JAJSOF020000005.1, forward strand.
GAGCGCGTGTACACCTGCAAATGTGGAGACAGACAGTAGGTTGTCCGGCCACCGCAACGATCAGCCCGCAAACATGCTATTGCACTGAGATTGTCCGAGGCTACGGTAAGATCTCGCGCCCTGCGACTTCTTTCTTTGGGACCATTTGAAGGCGTAAGTTTGTAAACATCGATCACATACACTGGACGAACTGAAGACAGCGATTCGTGAAGAAATCGTGGCAATTGCACCAGCTATGACTGTGAAAGTGATGCCTATATTGAAAGCTAAGGACATCATATGGACGATATTGTTTTCCATAAATAAACTGCATGTATTGGTGAATATGTTGATAACAATAAATTTTTGATTTGATGAATCCTTACAATTTTCTTGCCATGTGAAATCCATCCGTTCTTTCTGACGCACCCTGTATATATAGAAAAAAACAATTCTCAAATAAATTTGGATTTCTAAGTAACATAAAACATAACGTTAATATCTTTTATACTTGAGATTGCACACTTGATCTCAAACATATGAAAAGAAAATTCCTAGCCTTTTAATAAGGACCTAGTAATTAAATAAAGATAGGGGGACAGATTATTATACACTGAAAGGTGGACATGATGTTTCAAATAGGCTACTTGATTGTTTATACATATATAACAATTGCCAAAGTAGATAAAAGTAGATAAAAGTTCAATGAGGTATAAAAAACTGTGGGCAATTCAAGGCTGCTTGACGTTTGGGACTTCGGGAGTGATCAAACTCGACGACTCGAAACACAAGTCAACGACGCGATGTATACAACATTGTCGTGCGGGTTTTCGGCTTTGCGGGCGTTGTTAGTCTTGCTTTCTCGATCGTTGTTCATCTCTAGTAGAAATGGTCAGCGGTGGAGAGAGATGGGTAAACGCTATAGTCTTGGACAATCGGTTACGAAAACTAAAAATTGCCATTGAACGCCTGGCGCTATAGTCGGTATGCAAAGCTCTCCCATCCCGCGGAGTGTCTCAGGTTCGGTTTGTCTAATATTCGAGCCGTTTCTCACACTTTGTGGGTGCACGGCAAAGGCAGACCACATTGAGCCGTGCAGGAGTTAAAAGAGCCCTTGCAAGGACGCGTTTATCGTCGTGTAGGCCTAACATTTAATTGATAATTCTTCTTCTCTCAGTACATTCAAACAATAAATAAATAAATAGATAGGTAGGTAGATAGGTAGATAGATAGACAGACAGACAGACAGACAGATAGATAGATAGATAGATAGATAGATAGATAGATAGATAGATAGATAGATAGATAGACAGATAAATAGATAGATAGAAGAAACAAATAGATAAATAAATAAATAAATAAATAAATAAATAAATAAATTAATTTCTTACTTACTTACAAATGGCTTTTAAGGAACCCGAAGGTTCATTGCCGCCCTCACATAAGCCCGCCATCGGTCCCTATCCTGTGCAAGATTAATCCAGTCTCTATCATCATATCCCATCTCCCTCAAATCCATTTTAATATTATCCTCCCATCTACGTCTCGTCCTCCCCAAAGGTCTTTTTCCTCCGGTCTCCCAACTAACACTCTATATGCATTTCTGGATTCGCCCATACGTGCTACATGCCCTGCCCATCTCAAACGTCTGGATTTAATGTTCCTAATTATGTCAGGTGAAGAATACAATGCGTGCAGTTCTGCGTTGTGTAAATTTCTCCATTCTCCTGTAACTTCATCCCGCTTAGCCCCAAATATAATTAATTTCTAAGTGGATAAATGGATAAATAAATAAATAGATAAATAATTAAATGAAGGAATTAAGAAATGAATGAATGAATAAATCACTGTCACAAAAAATTATACATTTCCACTGTCATGTAGATTGATAATTGCAGAATAATTAATTATTGAATGTGATGGTTATAACAACTTTATAAATTATTTCTAACATACGTATGCGGAAAGTACAGTATAGTGCAAAATACATATAAATATCAGAGGGTAACAGCGAGTATTGGGTTGTGCAAGTGAATGAAATATTATGTATACTATAATAAAGGCAAGTCATAGTCACGGATCCAATAATTTTACCGACAATAATAGTCCGACCCCATCAGTAAAATTAACAAAAATAGAAATTTGAAAATACGAAACGTAGCTTTATACTGTACTATTGATTGTAAAGGGTGCGTCAGAAAGAACGGATGGATTTCAAACTATCGATACGCAACGAGGAGAGAGATATAGTGAGGGGGACCACGACTGTTGGGTCAGCCATAGAATGCAGTTTCAGTTGAGAACATGGTGTTGGTCTGGTGTACAACGTGCTTTCATCGTAGAGACATTTTTGAAAAATGAAGAGTCTGTGATCGCCACTCAGGACTCATTTCGACATCGGATGTCACGCTAGGATTCCAACTCGGAATACAATTTTGCGGTGGGTGGCTTCATTTCGTATCACAGGTTCAACATTAAAGAAGAAATCACCTGGACGAAATTCTATTGCACTGAGATTGTCCGAGGCTACGGTAAGATCTCGCGCCCTGCGACTTCTTTCTTTGGGACCATTTGAAGGCGTAAGTTTGTAAACATCGATCACATACACTGGACGAACTGAAGACAGCGATTCGCGAAGAAATCGTGGCAATTGCACCAGCTATGACTGTGAAAGTGATGGCGAACATCAGAAAACGCCTCGATGCCTGTATTGAAAGCCAAGGACATCATATGGATAATGTTGTTTTCCATAAATAAACTGCATGCATTGGTGAATATGTTGATAACAATAAATTTTTGATTTGATGAATCTTTGCAATTTTCTTGCCATGTGAAATCCATCCGTTCTTTCTGACGCACCCTGTATAATACAGTGAAACTTCTCTAACCTGGACACGTATGGTTCAGTAAAAAATTGCCCAACACAACGGGGTGTCCAAGGTAGAGGGAAGTAGAATTTTTTTAGCATGCAATGGAAAGGAAATTGCTGTACCTAACGTTAAGGAACTGCAGTATTCAAGCACCTTGTCATTTAGTTCGTCATTAACAGTTTTGCGAACTGTTTTTTCTATCCCCACTGCAATTATATTCTCATAAAATTGAGGTCCTATTGTTGCTAATGTTTGAAACTGTTGATTTAGAAATTCTAAACTCTTCTGCAAGATTTTTCTACAACATAACAGAAACGAACAATAACTCCTTACTTCCTTTCAGTGGTTAATTACACCAACTTACGCTTACTCATATTGAGGCACTATACAAACTGCACAAACTGACTCTCACAGGTAAAAATCACAACAGAGACTGATTTCTACACTGCAGGCCTACTGAAATAATTTCGCATCATAAAGTTTACTGTTACGAAAAATAATGCCCTTTCACTTCACACTCAAATTTAGCCATAGTAATAATAATAGGAAATGCGCACAAGTGTGCAGAGTAGTTAGTCTATACTGAGTTCAGTCACGGTTTTGGCATTCTTCTTGCAGTTCAGAACGTGGTATCTGCCACATTTTTCACCACACAGTTTGCATATGCAGTTTTCAGACACTTCATGGAACCTATCTATGGCGCACACTTTATGGTGGAACCCGTGTACCGCCAGACTGGTAACAACGTTCCTCATTTGCTGATTAGCTCCTTCCCAGCTTCTGTCGGTCATGGCACTGGTGGTGTAAAATTCCTCTTCTACTTCCTTCCTCTTATGCAGGATCTCGATTAGTAGATTCTCGTAGGCCTCCAGAGTTGGCAGCAGCAGGGAGTGTCGTAGGTCTTCAATCAGGTAGGGTTCTCTGGTGAGTCTGGACGGTGTGTACTTCGACACACCGAGCACCTTCTTTAAGTAGGTTGCCTTGACGTTCTCCCAGATTTTGAGGTCTCTCTTTTTCAGGCGCTCCCACGTATTCCATACGTCAGTATGGGGACTATTTTTGCCTTAAATATTTTCATCGCCGTGTCAAGGGTGAGAGACTGTATGTGATTTACGTCATTCATTGCTCTAATTGCCGAGATCGCCTTTTGTTTGACGTGCATGTTGAACGTTGTTCCAGAAGTTTGGAAAGTCACCCCAAGGTACTTGTACGAGTTAACGATTTGTAACCTCCCGTCTCCAATCTGCATTATGTTTTTCTCTGATACACGGCCACCTTTCCTGAATATCATCTGCGCGCTTTTTTCTTTGTTGATGAGGAGTCCATTTGTCTCGGCCCACTTTTGCAGATTATGTAGGCATTCCTGTACGTCTTCTAGCCACAGTATAGTTACAAAAAAGACAAAGTGGGCAATTCCAGGAAAGTAGAAAGAGGTTCACAGTTGCTGTACTGTACAAGTAAAATCCCGTCTCATTTCACTGTGCTAATAGTCCTTGTAAAACACAAGGGTTCAATGAAACTCAGCTCTAAACAGGCAGCAGAAATACACACTACAACAAGAGAATCGCCAAGATAGAACTATAAGGGATGTCCAGCTTCCAGGATTGAGGGGTGTCCAACATAAAGGATATACAGGTTTTTAAAAAGAAATATCCAATATTTTAGGAGGTGATAGTATGCGTCAAAACAAGAAAAAAATGTCTAATAAGGATGGGTCCTATAACACATACTTTCTGAGATGTGAATACTTGTTCATAGGAGGTGCTGAATGCGACGTCCATTTATGGCAATGAATTTCTCTGCCCTACAATACAGATAATCATACCGTAGTTGACAACCCTGGCATGGAATACTGATACGTCAAGGAATACTGAAAAGAAAAGTCTGGTTGCGGATATGAGCGGGGTTCAGCAGAGATGGTGTTGTGAATTTTCGTAATCAGCATGTGTGGGCTGATGAAAATCCCCATGCAGTTGAAGAAACAAGGCATCAGCACCGATTCTCAATCAACGTATGGGCAGGCGTTCTTGGCGATAGATTAAGGGCCATACGTGCTAGTCTACCACGGAGATTAACTGGGGATCGTTATCAGGACTTTCTTATTAACGTATTGCCTACCTTGCTGGAATATGTGCCATGTCAGCAAAGACTACAGATGTGGTTCATGCATGATGGCACACCAGCACATTTTTTCCGCAATGAGCGTGAACACCTAACGCTGACATTTCAGGACCGTTGGATTGGTTGGGGAGGCCCCACACCTTGGCCTGCTCGTTCCTCAAATCTAAATCCTCTAGACTTTTGCCCATCAAGAACAACCAGGTCAATTTCAAAGAGTGCGTGATTCCTTACGCTGAAGGGCAGAGGAATGTATTGACATGAATGGACGTCACATTGAGCACCTCCTATGAACAAGTGTACACATCTCAAAAAGTATGTGTTGTAGGACCCATGTTTATTAGACATTTTTTTCTTGTTTTGATACATACTAGCATCTCCTAAAATATTGGATACTTTTTCTAACACCCTGTATATTTGGCATGTATAAGCATAGAAATTTTTCCGGTTCGAAGAAAATACGTCCATTGTAATGAGGTGTTTAACATACAGAGGTGTCCAAATACAAAGATTTCAATGTAGTATTGTGGGTCTAGAACAGGCCTGCACAAGGTTTGCGCTCTCCGAGCCGGCTCACAGCTCATGAGCGGAATGCAGATATTAGCTGCGCTCTGTATAAGGGTGGACTGGAAGAAGGGGTGATCTCGTGCAAAATATACACAAACGGAAGTACTATTACGAGTGTTCATGAAGTGAATTCCTGTTTAGTGTTTGGAAAACTGTCTTGGACTATTATTAATTAATAAATAAATATTTATTTTACTGAAGTAATAGAAATTCTATAGCTACTTAAATGTACAATATCATTTTTTTATATTTTTATTTATCAGTACATCAAAACGAGGTTTTATGCTGTTGGCAGCTGAAAGGAACAGTAGCCTACTGATCGTAATGAAACATCAGTTACAGATGTTCGATGTCTGCCTTTATTGAAGTTGATTATAGAAAACAGTTGCTCACAAATATAAATGTTGAGCCAAACATAGCAATCATTTTCACAGCCAGCCTGTGTAGTCGTGGATATTATTACTAATGTTTAGTCTTGTAAAACTCAACCAGACTAGTAGTATTATTCAAAAGATCTTTAGCCCTTTGGTCACATTGAAGATCAATAAGTTCGAGCTGTAAATCGTTAAATGTTATGTTCCGTCTTTTAGATTCCTCCATACTGTACTGTAGCAGTAGGTAAGCAACGTGAAACAGTTACTGAGAATAGGCCTACACACTGCACTCCACTAGATAGCTGAGTGGTCGTTTCCCTCTCCTCTACCTATAGCAAGTCTATGTCATTCTGATGTATCTTCCTCTCCGTTTCGGCGAGCGGTAAACACAGCTCTCCCGCTTCGAAGGAGCGCGCGCGCTCGTTGAGCGCTGTTTGTGCAGGCCTGGTCTAGACTCTAGATTCATGAAATCAAGTATCGATTTTGTGTTATTTGAAGACAATGTGTTTGTCTACATTAATACTATAAAAATAGAGATTTTTTGCTATAAATAAAAATTAATTTTATTTTTGAACAACCGAAGTCATCTTGGCCGTATTTTTGTTTTCGAGATTCCCAATCTGTGTTTCGAGCTACTTAAGTAAGGTTGTGTAAATTGGACGCGAATGATCATGTTTAATGCTGTTGTTCCTACCTTTTATGTGAGTGATATGTGTAAGTTTAAGCTTGCTTTGTAACTGAGGCTTAAGGGAAGACTCCACTGAAAATCATGAAAATTTTTCCAAATTATTTTTAGCTATTTCACTTATTCAGAATTTATATTTTCATACCCCAAATGAATTCAGCTCAATTCTGATTACAAATACTCGTATGTTTACACTTTTTAAATTAAGGCTGGAAGGGGGCGTGGAATTTAAAGAGCTGTCAAAATTGTTTTTCATCGAAGAATTCTTTTTTAAAATTTCTCATTACAAATCTAGTAACTTTTTGTTGGCTCCCTGAAGTTACTAGATGAATGTAGCGGAGGAGAATATTAATTTACATAAATATTCATTTTATTTTCAAATCTATTTTTCTGTGTTCATTTTTGTTCATTCAACACCAACTTTTTTATGCCAAATATTAATCAATCTGGATGAAATTTTTACTGCAAGTATTTATGAGGTAGCTGCATGTTTCTATGCATTTATTTTGTGAGCAGTGCTGCTAGTTTATTTTATTAATATTTTTCTTAATCCTGCTAGTTTATTTTATTAATATTTTTCTTAAGAAAAATATTAATAAAATAAACTAGCAGAATTTCTCACAAAATAAATGCATAGAAACATGCAGCTACCTCATAAATACTTGCAGTAAAAATTTCATCCAGATTGATTAATATTTGGCATAAAAAAAGTTGGTGTTGAATGAACAAAAATGAACACAGAAAAATAGATTTGAAAATAAAATGAATATTTATGTAAATTAATATTCTCCTCCGCTACATTCATCTAGTAACTTCAGGGAGCCAACAAAAAGTTACTAGATTTGTAATGAGAAATTTTAAAAAAGAATTCTTCGATGAAAAACAATTTTGACAGCTCTTTGAATTCCACACCCCCTTCCAGCCTTAATTTAAAAAGTGTAAACATACGAGTATTTGTAATCAGAATTGAGCTGAATCCATTTGGGGTATGAAAATATAAATTATGAATAAGTGAAATAGCTAAAAATATTTGGAAAAATTTTCATGATTTTCAGTGGAGTCTTCCCTTAAAATTCTATAGGTCTTTTACGAGTAGTGTATTAACAATTGAACATCATGCAACATGACTGTCATTTTACACTTTAATAGCATCAAGATTGATATTTTAGAATTACACGCTCTTACACATTATTTTGCAGGTATAACCGTAATCTTTGTTTCTTGAATGACACTAAAATCGCACTAATTACAGTAATGACTCGCTGGCATTAAGTCTGAGTTCATTTCGTCTGGGAATGCAGAGAAGTTTTGTTCATGAACTTGCAAGACTCTGAGGCTCCAACTATTATTACCTTCTCTAATCCTCTGCTCGCTTAATCACGGCTATCCATGTCGTCACGGAAAGAGAATTTGTACTTGTACCCGCAAATTATATTCTGCAACTTCACAAATGTCCGTATATTCTATTTATACAGCGTCTATGTAATTAATTCCTTACCTGACACTTTAAAACTTCTGAAGAGTTTTTTTCCCTCCATGGTTGTAACGTATCTTTTTAATTTTTTAATCTTATGACGAAATAGAAACTTATAAGGCAAGGAAAGGATTAATTTTAGTATACTGAGGGTCTCAATACAAATCACAGTGAATGACAAGGTTGTCAGAAAATTATTACGATAGGGATCGTGATGTTTTAATGAAACCCTATCAAGTTACGGAGTTTGAAGAGCAAAAAAAAAAAAAAAAAAACACTTACATGTAGGCAATCACTCATAATAAAACAATAATTTTCTGTAAGAATCTCATCTTTCTGGAGTTTTTCAACAGTAATTTCACTAGAGGTTTTGATTTATCTAGAGAAAATCAAAACTCTAGTGTGATTTAATTGACTATTGCACGATTAGAAGAAAGTATATAAAGATTAGAAGTAACGAAGTACTCCAATACAATAAAATATTAATTGGCTTACGAAAATGCAACTGTCTTCAAATGTTCAAATGTATTATTGTACCATCTCAACATTACGCTAGATGGCAGTAGTGTTTTAATGATTATGTTTTCTTGTTATCAGTTGTGCCAACTGTGGAATCATCATTTAACTCTGTGGACGATTACTAGTCAAGAAGGCTTTGTTGATTCAGTTTCATTTTTATTAAAACATTTGCATTCCACTTCAGTTATCCGGATCCCAGTAATCAACGTCACTTGACTCACGATTTTCAATAAATCTTAGTCCTAAACAATCTCTGATACGTGACTATCCATAATATCATATAGCAGAAGCTATAACAAACATAACCTAAATAATATAAACAAGTATTAGAAAAGTTTTAATTAGGGATGATAGAATAAACAAGAAACGTTTTAATTAACGATGGTGAAATAAAAAATAAACATGAATAATTTTAAAAGAAACAATTATTGAAAGTACAATTTTCAAATTTGAATGTTTTAGTGGTTGGTGGTTCAGTTGATGTTATATTGGACGTGTGAGTAAAAGAAGTGAACTCGTTGATGTACATGGTGTATCCCTCAACTTATTCAGGAATTCCGAATGGCGCTCTTCATATATGACCAGTGACCTTTATTAATTCTTGTTCTTGAATGCCAATGCGAGTCATATTTGAAAGTGCTGTGCATCGACTGGAATGGTTTGTAATTTTCTGTTTTTTGACGTCCAGACCAGTGCAGTTTGAAATGTTGGCAAACAAAGAAACAAATGCTAGGATAGTGATAAAAATAAACAAATGCTAGGGATACGATAAAATTAAACAAATGTTAGGGACGCGATAAAATTGTGCGATAAGCGGCCATGATTGGTTGAAAGACGTCCTATCGTACCATTTTATTGGTCAAAAGTAGTGTGACGTAGTAAAAGTGTAATAGTCAACAGTAATCTCACTAGACGTTTTGATTTATCTAGAGAGAATCAAATCTCGAGTGGGATTTAATTGACTATTACACGATTAGAAGAGTATATAAAGATTAGAAGTAACGAAGTACTCCAATACAATAAAATATTGACTTACGAAAATACAACTGTCTTCAAATGTATTATTGTACCATCTCAACATTACAAATATTACGCTAGATGCATGCTAGTTGGCAGTAGTGAACAATGCCTTGTTGTCGAGAAGTTCTCGATCTATTATACACGATGACAATGTTACTAGTCAAGAAGGCTTTGTTGATTCAGTTTCACTTTTATTATTAAAACAGTTGCATTCCACTTCAATTATCCGAATCCCAGTAATCAACGTCACTTGACAGATGATTTTCAATAAATCTTAATATTAAACAATCTCTGATACGTGACTATCCATAATATCATATAGCAGAAGCTATAACATAACCTAACTAATATACTGTACACAAGTGTTAGAAAAGTTTTAATTAAGGACGATGACATAAAAAATAAACATTAATAATTTTAAAAGGAATAATTATTGAATGTACAAATTTCAAATTTGAATGTGGTTGGTGGTTCAATTGATGTTATATTGGACGTGTGCGTAATAGAAATGGAACTCGTTGATTTAGGCCTACATGGTGTATTCAACTTATTCAGAATTTCCGAATGAATAATTTTAAAAGGAATAATTATTGAATGTACAATTTTCAAATTTGAATATGGTTGGTGGTTCAATTGATGTTATATTGGACGTGTGCGTAATAGAAGTGGAACTCGTTGATTTAGGCCTACATGGTGTATTCAACTTATTCAGGATTTCCGAATGGTGCTCTTCATTTATTTGTAAATCGGATTTCAGAAGATGCATAGGTATGAACAGTGATTTTTATTAATTCGTTCTTGAATGCCAATGCGAGTCATATTTGAAACTGCTGTACATCGACTGGAGTGGTTTGTAATTATATATATATATATATATATATATATATATATATATATATATATATATATATTTTTTTTGACGTCCAGACCAGTGCAGTTTCAAATGTTGGCAAACAAAGAAACAAATGCTAGGTACGCGATAAGATTAAACAAATGCTAGGGACGCGATAAAATTAAACAAATGTTAGGGACGCGATAAAATTGTGCGATAAGCAGCCATGATTGGTTGAAAGACGTCCTATTGTACCATTTTTTTGGTCAAAAGTAGTGTGACGTAGTAAAAGTGTAATAGTCAGTTTAAAATATATCCTTAAAATGAATAACACATCCTTTGCTGACAGTGGAAGAGTTGCCTCTCATGGTCTATACCTGTGTTTTGTTTCTATTAGGGTCGCAGCTTTAGGGTGCTGAGGATTCTTCCTCATCCATGACGTCTATTACAATATTGTCCTGCCCAGGAATCCACGACTAGAAAGTGGGAGTAGGATTTATGAGAGTTGACAGACATTATGTCAGAGTACATTTTACAGTATTTATATAGATTGCCTACCTACTGTATATCAGCAACCTCCTCTGTGACTAGCAGTAGTCTTTGACCCTCCTTTAGTAGTCTTTGATTCGTACAGAAAACAATGGCATGGGTTTAGCTTGAATATGGATTCAAATAATATGTCAGTACAGATATACAGGGACATCATTTTATTTTTACTTCAATTTTTGTTGTACCTGAGTTTTTTAATGTACTTCACTCCCACCCCTTCTACTAATGAAGTTCAACAGTTCTCCACACAGATCTAAGACCGCATATACAGTCATAGTAGCCTTACCGTCACAGTACGTTCCAAAAATATGTTCGCGTTTTCCAATGACGAAAGAGCTTTCAATATTGCATCATTTTCGCACAGGTACTGTCGTCCATTTGCCTACGTCGCATTCCGGTTTTTCCCACCAGCTGCTATTCGCCTCTCTGTAAAGGCTGTCTTAGCTCTTTTCTGAGAACATTAATTTCTGTTAGGAATTGGACATCTAGGCAATATTATACAACTGTTTAAAATAACTTAAATAAAAAGGCCTCGTTAAGTAATTAACTGTCACGTGATTCCCCCACCCCCTTTCTACGATCCTGCGACATAACCACTTGGACGGACAGTAGATAGCATGTTTGAGTAATTTTATCTTTTCGGATCGAGCAGAAGTGAAGATTGAATTTACAGTACGTAAGGTACTCTTTTACAGAGTAGGTACAAAATTATTTCAACATGAGTTACTAGTACGAAGGACGAAATTGGTAATTGGAATTATACACATTAGAACTGAAGCCTGTATCGAAATGAACCGCCACCATTTTGAGAAATATGTTTAAATATCCATATTATGATTATTTTCCAATTTAACTTAATTCTCTATAGTGTATGCTAATGTGCTGTAGACAGTATAATATACACTGCATAATAAATACGTCCGTATGGACAGCTCAGTTCGTGAATAAAAACACTCATTGTTAATACAGTACTGTATTCTGATTAAACAAAAACCTAATGAAAATTATCAAACTCAAAAGCGTGATATTTCCTAGTTTACGTAAATGGATGAACTACTTTTCTTCCCTCCTATATCTAGTAAAGTGATTTGTTTGTATATTAAGCCATCGAACTCCAGTCGGGGAAGGGGGTAGCAACCGTTGATCCAAATGTATAGCCAGGTTAATATTAGAAATGTTAGTAAAAATAAAATGATGTCCCTGTACAATTAGCAGCAGGTAGAAGAAATTTTAATCGATCTACAAAGCGATGGGAGGAAGAGACGTAACATTCCTGGAGACGGGACAGACTTAATCCGTCTAGCTAGTCTGGGATGTGTGGTGTGGTGTCATGTATGATTCTATCATTATACCTTTTCAACAGAACTGGTCAATTTAACTTCAGAAAGCGACATTTGTATTTCATAACTCGTCAATTGTATTTCAGAAAGCATCATTTGTATTTAAGATTCGTCAATTGTAGTATTTCAGAACCCGTCAATTGTATTTCATATTCGTCAATTGTATTTCAGAAAGAAACAATTGTATTTCATATTCGCGTAAATTGTATTTCAGAAAGCATCATTTGTATTTCATATTCGTCAATTGTAGTATTTCAGAACCCGTCAATTGTATATCATATTCGTCAATTGTATTTCAGAAAGCATCATTTGTATTTCATATTCACGTAAATTGTATTTCAGAAAGCATTATTTGTATTTAAGATTTGTCAATTGTAGTATTTCAGAACCCGTCAATTGTCTTTCATATTCGTCAATTGTATTTCAGAAAGCATCATTTGTATTTCATATTCGTCAATTGTAGTATTTCAGAACCCGTCAATTGTATACCATATTCGTCAATTGTATTTCAGAAAGCATCAATTGTATTTCATATTCGCGTCAATTGTATTTCAGAAAGCATCATTTGTATTTAAGATTCGTCAATTGTAGTATTTCAGAACCCGTCAATTTTATTTCAGATTCGTCAATTGAATTTCAGAAAGTATTTTTATTTATGATTGTTATTAATTATTACTGTTTTGGCAGATAAGTGCAATGGATTTAGAATCTTGCAAATTGTATTTAAGAAAGCGTCATTTGTATTTCAGATTAGTGATTTGTATTTCAGAAGTTATCAGTTTCAGAAAGTGTTGATTGTATTTCAGAATAGCATGAGCCAACAATTTGCTATATTCATAATTTTAACATTCATAGGATTCATAGGATTATGAATAATTATTTTGAACTACTGTAAGTACCTTACTTTAAAAATTACAATACACATACCGGTACAGTAGTTTATAATTCACTGTTATTCAATGGTATGTATTTATTTATTTATTGATATTGACAAAATAAACTGTAAAATACAGGAAAGTCAAAGACTAAATGTAGCCTAATAAACTCCTTATTGCAAATTCATGATAAACAATTACATAGTTTCCATGGCAACAAAAATATACGATTCAATTATCTGAAATTTGATGGGTTCTGAAATACAATTGACGAATCTGAAATACAAATGACACTTTCTGAAATACAATTGGCGAATTTGAAATACAAATGATGCTTTCTGAAATACAATTGACGAATTTGAAATACAAATGACACTTTCTGAAATACAATTGACGAATTTGAAATACAAATGACACTTTCTGAAATACAATTGACGAATTTGAAATACAAATGACACTTTCTGAAATACAATTGACGAATTTGAAATACAAATGACACTTTCTGAAATACAATTGGCGAATTTGAAATATAAATGACACTTTCTGAAATACAATTGACGAATTTGAAATACAAATGACACTTTCTGAAATACAATTGGCGAATTTGAAATACAAATGACACTTTCTGAAATACAATTGGCGAATTTGAAATACAAATGACACTTTCTGAAATACAATTGGCGAATTTGAAATATAAATGACACTTTCTGAAATACAATTGACGAATTTGAAATACAAATGACACTTTCTGAAATACAATTGGCGAATTTGAAATACAAATGACACTTTCTGAAATACAATTGGCGAATTTGAAATATAAATGACACTTTCTGAAATACAATTGACGAATTTGAAATACAAATGACACTTTCTGAAATACAATTGACGAATTTGAAATACAAATGACACTTTCTGAAATACAATTGACGAATTTGAAATACAAATGACACTTTCTGAAATACAATTGGCGAATTTGAAATATAAATGACACTTTCTGAAATACAATTGACGAATTTGAAATACAAATGACACTTTCTGAAATACAATTGGCGAATTTGAAATACAAATGACACTTTCTGAAATACAATTGGCGAATTTGAAATATAAATGACACTTTCTGAAATACAATTGACGAATTTGAAATACAAATGACACTTTCTGAAATACAATTGACGAATTTGAAATACAAATGACACTTTCTGAAATGCAATTGACTAATTTGAAATACAAATGTCACTTTCTGAAATACAATTGACGAATTTGAAATATAAATGACACTTTCTGAAATACAATTGACGAATTTGAAATATAAATGACACTTTCTGAAATGCAATTGACTAATTTGAAATACAAATGACACTTTCTGAAATACAATTGACGAATTTGAAATATAAATGACACTTTCTGAAATACAATTGACGAATTTGAAATACAAATGATGCTCTCTGAAATACAATTGACGAATTTGAAATACAAATGATGCTCTCTGAAATACAATTGACGAATTTGAAATATAAATGACACTTTCTGAAATACAAAAATTGACGAATTTGAATTACAAATGACACTTTCTGAAATACAATTGACGAATTTGAAATACAATTGACGAATTTGAAATACAATTGACGAATTTGAAATACAAATGACACTTTCTGAAATACAATTGACGAATTTGAAATACAAATGACACTTTCTGAAATACAATTGACGAATTTGAAATACAAATGATACTTTCTGAAATACAATTGACGAATTTGAAATACAAATGACACTTTCTGAAATACAATTGACGAATTTGAAATACAAATGACACTTTCTGAAATACAATTGACGAATTTGAAATACCAATGACACTTTCTGAAATACAATTGACGAATTTGAAATACAAATGACGCTTTCTGGAATACAATTGACGAATTTGAAATACAAATGACACTTTCTGAAATACAATTGACGAATTTGAAATACAAATGACACTTTCTGAAATACAATTGACGAATTTGAAATACAAATGACACTTTCTGAAATACAATTGACGAATTTGAAATACAAATGACACTTTCTGAAATACAATTGACGAATTTGAAATACAAATGACACTTTCTGAAATACAATTGACGAATTTGAAATACAAATGACACTTTCTGAAATACAATTGACGAATTTGAAATACAAATGACACTTTCTGAAATACAATTGACGAATTTGAAATACAAATGACACTTTCTGAAATACAATTGACGAATTTGAAATACAAATGATGCTCTCTGAAATACAATTGACGAATTTGAAATACAAATGATGCTCTCTGAAATACAATTGACGAATTTGAAATACAAATGACACTTTCTGAAATACAAAAATTGACGAATTTGAATTACAAATGACACTTTCTGAAATACAATTGACGAATTTGAAATACAATTGACGAATTTGAAATACAATTGACGAATTTGAAATACAAATGACACTTTCTGAAATACAATTGACGAATTTGAAATACAAATGACACTTTCTGAAATACAATTGACGAATTTGAAATACAATTGACGAATTTGAAATACAAAATTGACAATTGAATTTGAAATACAAATGACACTTTCTGAAATACAATTGACGAATTTGAAATACAAATGACACTTTTGAAATCTGACGAATTTGAAATACAAATGACACTTTCTGAAATACAATTGACTAATTTGAAATACCAATGACATTTGAAATACAAATGACAAATGACTTTCTGAAATACAATTGACGAATTTGAAATACAAATGACACTTTCTGAAATACAATTGACGAATTTGAAATACAAATGACACTTGAAATACAAATTGACACTTTCTGAAATACAATTGACGAATTTGAAATACAAATGACACTTTCGAAATACAATTGAAATACAATTGACGAATTTGAAATTGAAATACAATTGAAATTTGAAATACAAATGACACTTTCTGAAATACAATTGACAAATGAATTTGAAATACAAATGACACTTTCTGAAATACAATTGACGAATTTGAAATACAAATGACACTTTCTGAAATAAATACAATTGACAAATGAATTTGAAATACAATTGACGAATTTGAAATACAAATGACACTTTCTGAAATACAATTGACGAATTTGAAATACAAATGACACTTTCTGAAATACAATTGACGAATTTGAAATACAAATGACACTTTCTGAAATACAATTTGACGAATTTGAAATACAAATGACACTTTCTGAAATACAATTGACGAATTTGAAATACAAATGACACTTTCTGAAATACAACGACGAATTTGAAATACAAATGACATTTTCTGAAATAAATACAATTGACGAATTTGAAATACAAATGACACTTTTTGAAATACAATTTGACAAATGAACTTTTGAAATAAATGACGAAATGAAATACAAATGACACTTTCTGAAATACAATTGACGAATTTGAAATACAAATGATACTTTCTGAAATACAATTGAAATTGAAATACAAATGAATTTGAAATACAAAAATTGACACTTTCTGAAATACACTTTCTGAAAAAATTGACGAATTTGAAATACAAATGACACTTTCTGAAATACAATTGACGAATTTGAAATACAAATGATGCTTTCTGAAATACAATTGACGAATTTAAAGTACAAATGACACTTTCTGAAATACAATTGACGAATTTGAAATACAATTGACACTTTCTGAAATACAATTGACAAATTTGAAATACAAATGACACTTTCTGAAATACAATTGACGAATTTGAAATACAAATGATGCTTTCTGAAATACAATTGACGAATCTGAAATGCAAATGATACTTTCTGAAATACAATTGACGAATTTGAAATACAAATGACACTTTCTGAAATACAATTGACGAATTTGCAATACAAATGACACTTTCTGAAATACAATTGACGAATTTGAAATACAAATGACACTTTCTGAAATACAATTGACGAGTTTGAATTACAAATGATGCTTTCCCTGAGATAAATCATTTTAATAAAATTACGAACGCACTGTATATTCGATGCATAAAATGTAAGCGTCGTGACTATATAAACCTGCCATACATCTTAAAATACCTTATCTGCATTTTTCGTCAGTATTTGAAGTTCAATTTTGCTGCTAAACGTTAAAAAGATGAAGCAGAATTTAATTTGTTTTAAAATAAACCTCGACGTGCTTGGTAAGCGCAAAAGGTTGTAACACGTATTGATCTATTACACGCTATTGTCGTGAGGCTTTGCCCCGTAATATCCGGTCCCTTCTCACGAAACAGTTGCAACAGGGTGTATAGACACGGCTCGCATGTAGCGTTGCTCAGTAAATAAACTGTCAATCTGTGGAACAAATTAGGTTACTAATGATGAAAGGAAGAGGCACGTATCCGTGCTGTATGCACATATTCAGAAGCGGAGTAGATGAAAACATGACCATACTTCAACAAATATTTCACTCCTGTGGTGTCTGAGCGACCAGATTTTATCACACAGGCGACCCGGGTTCGAATCTTGATCAGGCCTGGGATTTTTCATTGACAAGATCGCAGTTCGAGTTTTTCTCGGAGTTTTTCCGTTTCCCCATATTTTTTTTTTTTTTAGTTGATTATTTAACGACGCTGTATCAACTTACTCGCTGGCTTTTAAGGAACCCGCAGGTTCATTGTCGCCCTCACATAAGCCCACCATTGGTCCCTATCCTGTGCAAGATTAATCCAGTCCCTATCATCATATCCCACCTCCCTCAAATCCATTTTAATATTATCTTCCAATC
Source organism: Periplaneta americana (assembly GCA_025594305.2). Taxonomy (NCBI): domain Eukaryota; kingdom Metazoa; phylum Arthropoda; class Insecta; order Blattodea; family Blattidae; genus Periplaneta; species Periplaneta americana. The sequence continues at coordinate 5,823,194 of JAJSOF020000005.1, forward strand.
TACGTCTCGGCCTCCTCAAAGATCTTTTTCCCTCCGGTCTCCAAACTAACACTCTATATGCATTTCTGGATTCGCCCATACGTGCTACATGTCCTGCCCATCTCAAACGTCTGGATTTAATGTTCCTAATTATGTCAGGTGAAGAATACAATGCGTGCAGTTCTGTGTTGTGTAACTTTCTCCATTCTCCTGTAACTTCATCCCACTTAGCACCATATATTTTCCTAAGAATCTTATTCTCAAACACCCTTAATCTCTGGTACTCTCTCAAAGTGAGAGTCCAAGTTTCACAACCATACAGAACAACCGGTAATATAACTGTATTATAAATTCTAGCTTTCAGATTTTTTGACAGCAGACTGGACGATAAAAGCTTCTCAACCGACTAATAAGAGGCATTTCCCATATTTATTCTGTGTTTAATCGCTGTATCAACTACTAGGTTATTTAGCGCCGATGAGATTGATGATAGCGAGCTGATATTTGACGAGATGAGGCCGAGGATTCTCCATAGATTACCTTGCATTCACATTACGGTTGGGGAAAACCTCGGAAAAAACCCAACCAGGTAATCAACCCAAGCGGGGATCGAACCCGCGCCCGAACTTTAGAACGGCAGGCAAGCACCTTAACCGACTGAGCCACGCCGGTGGCTTCCCCATATTAGGCATGTACATGACTTCGTCAACATTTCTCCATTTCGTCGTCATTCCATAGCATTCCCCGAACGTCAGCTGGCGACGCACGGAGGGGTTGGCCTAGAGACGAAGGGGGTTGTCTGCTCGAAACCTTGGTATGCAGCGAACCTTAGTATAGTCAGCCGGTGTGGGTTTGCGAATGCTCCTAGCTTGAGGATTAACGCAATAGATCGCAAAAGGTCGCAGTGCTGGATCATAGTACTCCCCCCTTCCGAAAATTCCATTCCATTCCATAAAAAACATTTGGTGTTAGAGATAAGCCTAATGAAGGCGTGTTCATATAGTATTTTATGAAATATTTTGTAATACTTTTAAAAGTCTCTGCAAATTTTAATTTACAACTCTATACAGGGTGGAAGTGAAATATCCTAGCACATTGTCTGTAACAAAAAAACAATAATAACATATTGGTGGGAAGTTCATAGACTTTTAAGAAGAAATATTTTTTTCCCCAACTGTTTAACAGCCTTTTAATCGGTAACTATAGCGAGTAGAATCGTCATTATTGTCCATATCGGTAGGAAATCTAACCAAGAATAATTTATCCCTCTGGCGTATTTCAATAGCGTGCACAGTTTTCATGTAAATTTAATTAAAACCTCTAATTTCAAGCCACTGCACGATGCGAGCAAGTGGCAACGTCAAGGCAGACAGCAGCTCACCTTGACCTTTTACATCTCTATTACAAGTAGAATGTGTTAGTGACGATGTTGCTGGACTGCTGAAATTTCCAACTTAATTTTCTAATTAACCGTGCATTTAACCACAAAACGTAATATAGGTTTTCTATTCATTTCAGTGTACCCTATCGTCCCTTTCAATCAGGAAGGTTATTTCACTTCTATCCTGTTTATTTATTCATTTATTTGTTTATTCATTTATTTAGTTATTCATTTATTTAGTTATTCATTTATTTAGTTATTTATTTAGTTATTCATTTATTTGTTTATTCATTTATTTAGTCATTCATTTATTTAGTCATTCATTTATTTACTCATTCATTTAGTTACTCATTTATTTAGTTAGTTATTTATTTATTTAGTTAGTTATTCATTTATTTAGTTATTCATTTATTTAGTTATTCATTTAGTTAGTTATTCATTTATTTAGTTAGTCATTTATTTAGTTATTCATTTATTTAGTTATTTATTTAGTTATTCATTTATTTAGTTATTCATTTATTTAGTTATTCATTTATTTAGTTAGTCATTTATTTAGTTAGTCATTTATTTAGTTAGTCATTTATTTAGTTAGTCATTTATTTAGTTACTCATTTATTTAGTTACTCATTTATTTAGTTAGTTATTCATTTATTTAGTTAGTTATTCATTTATTTAGTTAGTTATTCATTTATTTAGTTAGTTATTCATTTATTTAGTTATTCATTTATTTAGTTAGTTATTCATTTATTTAGTTACTCATTTATTTACTCATTTATTTATTTAGTTATTCATTTATTTAGTTATTCATTTATTTAGTTAGTTATTTATTTGTTTATTTATTAGTTACTTATTTATTTTGCTAATAATTGTAAGATAAAATATAATATATACAGAAACACTTTAGCTCGCCCCTGAAAGAGTAGAACTCGTGCTCAGGGGCGGATTCCTGAATTGAAATTAAGGAGTTAGTCCAGAAGACAACAAGTATTTAGTTTCTCCTAACAACCATAGGCATAGCTAAGGCGATAGACGCGTTAGGCTACTAGTCCGGTAATGCACTCGGATGTGCGTTCGATTCCCACTTGGACCAATTACCTGGTTGGGCTATTTTAGAGGCTTTCCCCTACTGTAAGACGAATGTCACGTAATGACATCGCTAATCCTCGGCCTAATTTCACCAAATTACATCTCGGTGGCACCAATTTCTTTGACGATAAATAACCTAGTAGTTGATTTAAGAGTGTAAAATAATAGACTAAAAATATACTTAGACGATGCTTTACTACAGCTGAAGTTTAATGTGAGGTTTCGTTTTAAAATAAAAGTAATGTAAGTTAATATTCTATAACGACCTAATTATGAGTAAAAAAGAAATGATTACGTCCAGAAAACTATATTCCCTATAAATAAAGTGTACCTATACAGTGAATATAATTTATTTCAGAATCTCCGTCACAAAGTAAGAATCGTTTAAAGGGAAATTTTGAGTTCTTTTGAAATTTGCTCTAAATTATATAATGTGTAGGAAGCAAGGAATGGGCGTGAAGTTTCTAAGAACAGCAGAATGTAGCACTAAGGAAAATGAAAAACAAATGAAGACATCATATCTGAATTAGAAGCCATCTACCTGATTGAAACTGAGCAAGTCGATGCAAAGAAATGGATTAGCACATATTCGAGGAAAGGGTGAAACCCGTATTCCTAAACACGTGGTACTCAGTAATAAAGTGAAAGATAGGCGTGAGTTAGGGAGACCGCAGAGGAGAAGAAGGGATACCTAATAGAGCTGGAGCAGGCAATAAGCAATACTGTGGATTGGAGAGAACTGTCGCAGGAAATGGAACTTCTTCGGAAAATGGATAAAGTTTTAATGATGCCGTTGATCACATCAATAACATGCATCGTACCAAGTTATTGTCCATAAATCTCTTAATGTTCAATGAGAATGGAAGAGTGCTTATCAGGATCTAAAATATATTCTTCGAAAATTCCTCTATTAAGGTTCATTGTGAAATATCTATGATGATTGTGGGTCTATTCTTTATTATTCTTTGAGCACATTTACAGTGAGAGAAGTGATATTCTCAACAGTAATCTCACTAGACGTTTTGATTTATCTAGAGAAAATCAAAGTCGAGTGGGATTTAATTGACTATTACACGATTAGAAGAAAGTATATAAAGATTAGAAGTAACGAAGTACTCCAATACAATAAAATATTAATTGACTTACGAAAATACAACTGTCTTCAAATGTATTATTGTACCCTCTCAACATTACAAATATTACGCTAGATGCATGCTAGATGGCAGTAGTGTCTTTATACAGACACTGTAATGATTACTATTCAATAAATCTTAATATTAAACAATCTCTGATACGTGACTATCCATAATATCATATAGCAGAAGTTCTTTTTATCCTCTCAGAGCAGAAGCTATAACATAACCTAACTAATATACACAAGTGTTAGAAAAGTTTTAATTAACGACGATGACATAAAAATAAACATGAATAATTTTAAAAGGAATAATTATTGAATGTAGAATTTTCAAATCTGAATGTGGTTGGTGATTCAATTGATGTTATATTGGACGTGTGCGTAATAGAAGTGGAACTCGTTGATTTAGGCCTACATGGTGTATTCAACTTATTCAGGATTTCCGAATGAGTAATTTTAAAAGGAATAATTATTGAATGTAGAATTTTCAAATTTGAATGTGGTTGGTGGTTGAATTGATGTTATATTGGACGTGTGCATAATAGAAGTGGAACTCGTTGATTTAGGCCTACATGGTGTATTCAACTTATTCAGGATTTCCGAATGAATAATTTTAAAAGGAATAATTATTGAATGTACAATTTTCAAATTTGAATGTGGTTGTTGGTTCAATTGATGTTATATTGGACGTGTGCATAATTGAAGTGGAACTCGTTGATTTAGGCCTACATGGTGTATTCAACTTATTCAGGATTTCCGAATGGTGCTCTTCATTTATTTGTAAATCGGATTTCTGAAGATGCATAGATATGATCAGTGATTTTTATTAATTCTTGTTCTTGAATGCCAATGCGAGTCATATTTGAAACTGCTGTGCATCGACTGGAGTGGTTTGTAATTTTATATATATTTTTGACGTCCAGACCAGCGCAGTTTCAAATGTTGGCAAACAAAGAAACAAATGCTAGGGACGCGATAAAATTAAACAAATGCTAGGGACGCGATAAAATTGTGCGATAAGCAGCCATAATTGGTTGAAATACGTCCTTTCGTACCGTTTTATTGGTCAAAAGTAGTATGACGTAGTAAGAGTGTAATAGTCAAATTAATATTAATAATAGTAATAATAATAATGATAATGATAATAATGATGGTAATAATAATGATTATAATAATACTGGTAATAATGATAATAGTGATAATGATGTTAATGATAATAAATTAATATGTAGACTCTATGCGCGATAAAAATGAAATTTCTTAAGCTGTAAACTTTTTTCTACAATATTGCGTATAGTTGCATTTTACCCACTGTTATCAGTGTCTAAAGTGAGCCTTTAAAACACTAGTGCGTAAAAAAGTAAGTAATCACTTTAGGCACTGCTATTCATTTTACGCACTGCCAAAGAAAATGTAATATATTGAATGTACAAACTTTCTTTCAGTAACTGTAGACAGAAAATTTACCATACCACTCCTATAAAATTAGTGTACGTACGATTGTGTTACTTCATCTCTTAGGTAGTAGATAAATGCAGTAATTCAGTACTCAATTGGAGTATTAAAATACAGACAAATTGAATGTCCGGGGTATCATACATGACATTATGCTTAATTATAATATATAATTGCGAATTTAAGAATGTAAGTTAAATATAGTAAACATAACCTTTAATTTCCATATGAATGGCAAGGCATTGGAGACCACTAAAATTAGACAGAAAGGGGCAACTGGTACAGTAAACATAACCTATAATTTCAACATATCTAAATATCCGTGGGGTGCAACTGAAAATTATTGAGTCGTGCATAAATGAATGTACAAGCATTTCGCAATATTTAATCGAAATAAAGGCAGGTATTACACATACGAACAACGTAATTTTCACACCAAAATAATATTACACCTTAACTCGCAAGTGAATTATGTCTGAAGTGTCTCATAATCATTGTTTTAAATTTTATTAATGCAATTACACTACATTTTAGAGAAATATATGACAAACAAACAAATACAGCCACACAGGCGTATATAAACTCAAATGTAACACCTGCAACAACTTCTACATACGACAGACAGGCAGATCATTTCAAACACGTTACAAAGAACACATCACAGCCATAACAAAATTGCAAAACACTTCCACATATTCAGAACGCATCACAAATGCCAACCATATCTACAGAGACATCAACACAGACATGGAAATACTACACATCTAACCAAAAAGCCAGAAACTCAACACACTAGAACAATATGAAATATACAGATTGCAACCTCATTCAAGAAATTAAATTTCAACATTGCATACAGAACAAATAACACTCTACAAAAATATCTCAACACACAAACAACACAAACAAATAAATACAACCACAAAGGCGTATACAAACTCAAATGTAACACCTGCAACAACTTCTACATAGATCAGACAGGCAGATCATTTCAAACACGTTACAAAGAACACATCACAGCCATAACAAAATTACAAAACACTGCGACATATGCAGAACACATCACAAATGCTAACCACACCTACAGAGACATCAACACAGACATGGAAATACTGCACATACAACCAAAAAGCCAGAAACTCAACACACTAGAACAATATGAAATATACAGACACACGAAAACACACCCCAACGAAATTCTCAACACACAACTCAATTTAAAAACACATAAACTCTTTGACTCTACGCTACGAACGCACCCACACAGGAAACAAGAGGCGACAAGACCAACAACGACCAGTTCCGAAGATGACCGAAAATAGGTCGAAACATGTTAACAAGGTACGTTAATAATATTTAACACAAGAAAGTTCTTATCATACATATTCCGAAATATATTGTAAATTTATTTCAACTCAACCACGTAACTTTTATTCAAATCAACAATAATAATCACTTTCTACAATCTAATTGTACTCCCGTCAACAATGGGATTTGCTCTCCACACAGCAACACAGTATTCGTTATTGCACTCCACAGACGACAATGACGATTTACTTGGATTATTGAGAACAACAATGAACTGTTAATCTTAACTAATGTTCAGAGAGCACTATTTACAAATCAGAACTGTCAGTTCTCAGTTCACAGTTCGTTTGCCTTGGCTAATTTCTTCTTGCTCAGTCCCTCGAGTTCACAGTATCTCGAACCGCAGACCTTAAGAGACAATCCGCTGAACTTCGAACTCAGGTCCCCCAACTGCGGTCCACTGCACTCAAACTCAGGACTTCCGGCTCCACAGTTACGGACACAACTCAAGTCGAACTCCGGTCTCGAAGCTGGCTTCACTGCTACACAAGACTGACTGGCTTGCTGTCCACTGACTATAACAACACGACTAACTCAAGTTCACTCGCGTGTTGTATTTATAACTAAACCATAGTTACGAGAAATTTCTACGATGCTAGAGATTTCCACGGATGTCAGGATGGCATTCTCGAATAATCTGGATATCTCCCCTCTCTGCCGCGGTAGCTCTCCCCCCTCCTTTCTACGCCACAGCACATGCCACAGGAAGCAGATGCGCGCGCAACCCGCGCCGAACTACGGCCTACCATGCAATCCTTCTGCCGGTCGTGAGATCGTATCCCAGCTCTGTCACAATATGTTACTCTTTATGCATTCCAACTAATTTATATGGTTGAAACGCCGCCCTTCGTGATCGGGTTAAGCGAGTCACATGGCCTGCCTTACGGCCTGTATTAGATCACGATGGCAGTGGCACAGTCTATTGTTCGTAGTACTCACAGCGCTCCAAGCGGCTAGCAACTATCGCGAGAAATGCAAAAAATCATCCCAAGCTTCGTGACTGTATATACTAGACTGTGGCTCTACTATTTCGTACATGTATATACTTGGGCCTGTGTGTACATATGAAGTTGATGTGTTTATACACTGGCTGTCATGGATGTTGGCTGGCAAAAAGATCAGAGTAGAGTAAGGAAGGATGTGTGCATACAAAGCTTGGCATGATTGCTCTCTCGTATGTGATCACGTACTGATAGGCGCGTGGGATAAGAGAGCACGGAGTGGGAGGGCAGTACTACCTACCTCTCCTTAGCCCACGGCACCATGCTCACGCAAAGTGTCATGCTCGCACGGGTGACCTTTCCCAAGTGCTGGATCTCGGTGGAGGTCACCGCAATCAATCAATGAAGAAAACCAAACTTTTTGTACCTCAGGGAATCCCCACGTTGTCACGTCAGTGCACTTCTTGGAGCTACACCTTCCGGGACTTTATAGCACTGAAGATCGTTAAGACCTACCCTATACCAACCGACCAAAAACCGATCTTCCTCTCGCTCAGTAAAATTGTAAAAAATTCTCAAAAAGAACAATCACAATATTATTAGTATCAGAATATTACAAACCTTTACCCTATATTCTTTATGACGAGTGTTCTTTTAATTCGGTGTATCCTCATTTATTACATACCTGGAAATCAATTTGCATTACACATTCCCAAACAACTTCGTCTACGACAACAAGTATTCTGTTGACTGTAACATGCGTGACCCGCTGGGATGGCTCCTCCCACAGGATGTCAGCACATAGTGCTATGCGTGTGTTCGTGCGATCAGCTTTACAAGTCACTGCTGTGATATATATTGCTTGTGTTATAATTCAGCTGCGTTCATAATGGTGTTTGGCCCGGTTACCGATATATTCTACGAGATTTATGGTAAACAACACGACTTTGGAACATGTGCTGAAAACATAGAAGCAGCCGACATGAGAATTTTTAAGCTATTATAGAAGTTGTTTAAGGTAAAGAGAGATTATATAATAAGCTTCCCAGTCAATATTATAAGTTACCAACCAATAGTTTCAAAGCTAGATTTATAATTTGTTTTTAATTAATCCTTTCTACTCTGTAGATGAGTTTCTTAACATACATTCATACGAAATTGTTTTTTAATAAATAAAGTTATTTACATTAGTTACAATTATTACATAAGAGTGAAGTATTTTAATTAATTTTAGAGTTTCAAAATGTTTTGTGGTTTCATTCTAATTACTGTTTTCAATTATATGTGTGTTTTCAAATGTGTGTTTGTTTGTGACGAAGCCTATCACTGTATGTTTAATGGCTTAATAAATTGAATTGAATTGAATTGAATAGCTTGTCTCATCAAAATGTCTTAAATAAGTGACATATCTCTAAATACATAAATGAATGAATGAATGAATAAATAAATAAATAAATAAATAAATACATCAGTAGACAAGTAGTTAAATAAATAAATAAATAAATAAATAAATAAATAAATAAATTAATTAATTAATTAATAAGTAAATAGGTAGGTAGATAGATAGATATAGATATAGATATAGATATATAGGTAGATAGGTATAAGTATAGGTATAGAGATATAGAGATAGAGAGATATAGATATAGATAGATTAGATTAGATATTCATTGTAATAATAAGAAATAGATAGACAGACAGACAGACATCTATTAATTTGAGAAAAATTCATTCCGGTAACAGGAATCGAAAAAGTGTATAGTTCAGATGAAAAGAGCTCTCAGCGCGTAGAGATGAGAGGTCCCATTTTCGATTCCTGTTACCGGAACGAATTTTTCTCAAATTAATAGATGTCTGTCGGTCTATTTTTTATTTTTTATTATTTGTTTATTTTGTTTATTTATTTACATTTATTGAATTATTTTGCTAATAATTGTAACATAAAATATATTATAAACAGAA